>MU826829.1:2806876-3406876 GCA_029204205.1 Desmophyllum pertusum | reverse complement strand
ATAAAATAAAATAAAAAAAGAATCGTTCAAGCTAGTGTCATCCAGCCCTGGGGTTCCAGCCTCGTGGTTTAATACAGCAACGGCAGACACACTTCAGGCCATGGCAGCTGAATTCCCTTGAGAGATAAAAAAAACATAATTTAGTATTTGTTCCGCATTATAGGGAGGTTCCAAGGGTCAGCGACAAAGTTGCAAGCAGAAGGATGGGGCTAGGTGGACACTGCTATCGGCACGCTGAGCTACCAGCAAGCAAGCTAGTGCTGTGGGATCACCGACGCACGGGCAGCAGCGGGGGAGAGGCAGGTCTAAGGATTATTTCATCGACGTCCTCAAACGCGACTCCAGAGCGCGCGGCGGAGACAAACGAACTAACCGCGTGCATGGACAATTGTATTTGACTGGCGGGCCCGACGAAACGCTCGTCTGCGGACGACCTAGTTACAATAGTTAGTTGCATTATAGAGCGTTTTTGAACTGAGTGTAGTAAAACCTAAACCAAAGTAATCACTCTGGCCAATGCAATCACAACCGAAGAAAACAAAACAAAACCAATCAGAACTCGAAGCAAATACTTGCAACCGGCGCCAAGCGCGGGAAAACGCGAGCGACCAATCCTCATTGGTTAAGCGAGTGGCGCGAGTTTTCCGAGCCAATCAGGGCGCGCAGTCAAGCAAACCAAAGCATCGGTGGCAGAAGAGGGATAATGGAATAGAATAACGGAAATTTTTGCAGTGGAGTAATGCAATAATGGCCTTGGTTTTCTGGAATAACGGAAAACACGTTTCCTTTGGAATAATCATTGAATTGGAATAATGGAATAATTAATAGAACCATTATTTCCCTTCAGCCCCGAAAAGCAATCGACACTCAATTAAAAACCTCTTTAACAATACGGATTAGCTTAACCAGTTGAGTTCTCTTATTCTCACCTCCGCATAAGGAGAATGAGAGCATGGAAAAACTTGAAAACGTCGGCCCGACTTTTTTAAGAATCATTCCACTTCTTTCCTACCCGTCCTTAGTCAAATAATTTTTTTTAAACAGTTTTTCTGTACTAGTATAGTAGCTTTCAAGACCAGGCCAATATCATGAGTGGATTTCCATTGATACAAACACTTCTGCTGGGATGTTAAAGTAGTACTAAACTCGCTTGGTGACACTGCCCCTTTAACTAAATCTCAGCCTCAACCTTGTTATCAAATTGAGGTTCATTTCAAAAGTTGTTGACTATTATTACAAAGATCTCGCACGGGGCACACTAATCTATTAATTATATACTTTTCAACGTCATTAGATTTTCCAGATCACACATAAATAAACAATAGCCTCCATTTGGCGAGGAAATATGCTCGGATATTAGTCGCGGACATTATCTGTTCCGAGAAGCGAACAGTTTTCCGAGAGCGAAGCTCGAGGAAAACTGTGAGCTTCGAGGAACAGATAATGTCCAAGGACAAATATCCGAGCATATTTTTGAAGCCAAATGGAGGCTATTGTAGTTATTATCCTTCAAATATTTTTTCACAAGACCGCTAGCTCTGTTTGCCGTGGAAGATCTCGGCCAAGCTGTTAAAATCATCAAAATAATTATGTTGGCGTTCAGAAATATTTCTAGTCTGTTCAAAACAATCAGTCCTATTTAATTTAGCAATTTATTTGAGACGAAAACTGAACCTGCGAACGTGAAACGCAAATTTTTAAAACTGGGGAATATCACTTGGGGAATATCACCCGGATATTCCCCAGTTTTGGCTACGTCACGTGACGTGTTTAGACCAATCGCGCGCGAGAAAATATTTTGATGGATTATAACAGATCATATAAAATGCTTACCCTCTTTAAATTCATCCAAATTGACCTTTTTCAAAAAGTCGCAGTCAACCACAGGATTGGCTCCTTTGAAGTTTCGTGGTAGGAAAACTTTCTCCTGAATGAAGAACACACTATCTGTGTTGTCACACATCACTCGCGCCAGGCTGCTCTTTCGTATCTCGGTCAGTTGTGGAAGAGTAAACGCCATGTTCGGGTATATGAAAATCTTGAATCTCGGGACGTTGTTCGTTTTCCTCTCATACCAGAACCGATCGCCAAAGCGCACGTTTTTGAACTGTTGGGTTATTATGCAGGTGAAGGTAGGCCCAAGCACACTTCCAGGGGCGGGAAACTCACTTATACCGCCTGCAAATAAGTCGATATCTTGCACAGTGCCACGGTAAGCTCTGTTGAGTCTGTCTCTCTGCTCTTTACTTATAATGTCCTGTAGGTCATCGAAGCTTTTAACTACTCCCCCACCACACGCCTCTCGGAATTTTACGTAGCTTGGCAGACCATGATCCCGACCACGCTGTATATTTATTGCAGGAAGATCGCCGACGATATTACCTTCTATTATGAGCTGCTCCCGCAAGTCGTCAACGAAGTTACTGCAGAAAAATAAATTAATAAATTATTGTTGTGTGCCTTGTACTTTATTCTCACTAATTTTCGCGCGTACTTAATTTCGCGATATAGACAGCTAGACCCGTATTTTGCGAGGCTTTATTTTCGCGATTTCAGAGAACATGAGGGCTCAAAGGCTTAAAATTTTCGTCTTTATTTTCGCGTTTTTTTCTACATCGCGAAAATCGCGAAAATTAGTACTCGTGAAAATAAGTGAGAATGAAAGGTAGTATTTATGCATGTTTACGTCAGACGACTATTTCACCTCTAAGGACTGGTTTAAACGTCGCATTTTACATGCACTTAATTCGGCAATTAGATTCGGCGCATGTAAAATGCAACGTTTAAACCAGGCCTAAGTCTCGCTTTTGAAGTCCAAACTTGTAATTAATGTTATCATGACCGAATGACCAAAGCACCAAATATGAAAATGATCCCAGCTATAAGCACAAGTGCAGACAATCACGTGACAAGGCTAGCCGATTAAAACATGTACAGTGGCTTTGTTTTATGACTTTTTATGGGAAAAAGTGAGGAAATCGTTAGAACTCCAAGGATAGGAAATGAGTTGAATTTTAGTACCAGTCTCTTTCGTTTTATTTTCCGGCTGTTCTCGATCTCCATATCGGATTAACCTGGAAATTAATTATTATTTCATTAATTACTGAATTAAGTTAACTTAATTAGAGCGGTTTTCAATTGAGTGTCATAAAACCAAAACCAAAACCAAAGCAATTATTAACAATGGTACATAATGAAAGTACAAGTAAGTCCCAGTTCAGACGCCGTACTTCACATGAGCCGAATCGAATTCGAATTTAGGCCGACCCAAATTAATTTAGACCGGCTGAATTGATTCAGACGCCGGGCTTAATTCAGCCGAACTTAAATTAAGCGGCTTTTAAAGTGATAAACCAAAATAATTCAGAAATAGTGCTAACTTTCCACATGCATTTCACGAGTATCGCATAATTTCAAGAAATCTGGGTCAATTCTGTAATTTTGCAAAGCTCTAAAGAGAAAACAAGATTTACGCCAAAACGAGGCTAAAGTACGCGTAGCGTACTTTACGCCTCCCACATGGGAGGGAAATTCTAAGACGGGACATATATATATGTAAATGAACACAACTAGTGTTTATGAGCCACCATGCGGGAGGACCGGTATGGGTGGGAAACTCTGCAGAGACTCTGCTCCGCAATCCTACAGCCCGTGAGGGGGTAGGGGGAGCAGAGATGGGGGCACATTTTTTCGAAATTTTTTTTCACATTTTTCCATGTTTATAACTATAGTGAAATCAGCGCATTTTCACTTGATTTGTTTTCTTATGAATCAAGTTGGCTATATATTTTCGGTTTAAAATCTAGTATATTCTGATAAATACATGTCCTTAAGGGGGATTCTACCTGAATTTCAATGAAATTTTTAAGAGGTTTAAAGAAGGGATAGAAGGGGGAAAAAAAAAATTGGAACACCAACAGACAGTTGATACCCACGCGGGTGCTCTTGCGTGGTTATCAACTGTCGTCAATTGTCAATCTACTAATTTTTAACTTCAAATTCTAATTTTTAAAACTACATTAAATCTTCAATATTTCTTATTTCCCTAAATTTTACAACTCCTTTGAGAAAAACTATTTCCTCCCCAAATACCCAAAAATCATCCAAAAATTTACAAAACACCCCATAACATAGATTCATGGGATGAGTGGAGAGTTTTTGGATTGCTTGAAACGCGAACGAGATATTTCCATTAAACCCATGTTAAGTGGCGGAAAAATGGCATTCAGGTAGAATCCCCCCTTAATAGGAAAATTGCTGCTATACTGAAAAATACATTATAATAATTCATGCATTTGTTTCGGCTCATGTGAAGTTCGGCGTCTGAATCAAAGCCGGTCCACAGCTGTTATTCTCGGCTGAGCCAGGCGGGAAGAACGGCTGAGCCGATCCGAATTCATTCAGCCGTTGTGAATTGATTCAGACGCCGTACCACACATGAACTTAATTCATCGAATTCGATTCGGCTCATGTGACGTACGGTGTCTGAACTGGGCCTAACCAACACCAAGCGCGGGAAAACGCGTGCGACCAAGTCGCGATTAGTTTTGGTTTTGCGTCTAATAGCCCTTTTCACAGTTAACCTGAAATATTTGCATAACAATACAGTTAAACATAGAAGCGAGGCAATTTCGGGCACAAGCCACAAACATCGCGTTTTTTCTTGAGCTTCCCAGAAGAACTACAATTCTTTTAGTTTACGTTGTTTTTAGAAAAAGTTGTAAAAACGACTTTTCTCTATTAATAAAGAGTAGATTCGCATAAGCAACAGCGAGATCGTTTTACGATCTTTACGGCAAACTTTAACCAAAAGAGTTGCATATTTAGTTCTTCTCCGTTTTAAAACTATTTTTATGCTAACATAGTTCAAGGAACTAAAGAAATCACGATGTTTTACAGCTTGTGCCGAAATTACCTCGCTTCTATGTTTAACTGTATTGTTATGCAAATATTTCAGGTTAACCGTGAAAAGGGCTATTGGTTGATGATGTGGCGCGAGTTTTTTTTAACCAATCATAGAACGTACGGTGCAGAAAAGCAAAAGCCAGCAATTCCGCCGATTACTTTCGGCACTCAATCGAAAACCGCTATTTAACTAATTCTTGGTTTTCATGTGACGTCATCAAATTCTAAAATTCAAAACCGCGAGGCCTACATAATTTTTACCTTCATTCAAGGAAAGATTACCTAAATATATATATTTTCACAATTTCGTAGCTCGATATCATGGTTCCTTTTGAAAATAGAACGGTTTTAAATTTCCGAGTTTTCATCGTACGTGACATCAGCAGGACGGCCGTGACAGAGCTGTTCCGTATCTAAAAAATGACTCTTCGGGTGATTTTCAGCATTCTAAACAATTTTAAATTTAAGGAGAAATATTTATCTAAATATTCGAAAGTTCACAAGAGAAAACAAACCTCCTTTCTGGCAAAAGTGAACTCCAGATGTTTTTTCCTATTTCCGGCGGCCATGTTGATGCCCCTCCGAGGGACACCAACATGGCGATTCCATACTGAGCTCTATAAATTTTGTGTGGAACATTTTTAACAAATAACTCGAGTACGGAATACCGTACAGACTTGAGACTTGGACTGATTCCTTATTTATTCATTATCTATGACATGTCAATTCCTTGACTTCATTCATTGAACGGTTTTCGATTTTTTAATTTATGGCGTGACAGTGAAAACCGAGATTACACGACTTGATCCAGTGCCGAGTGATGTTTTTTGGCACATCTTCGTTGCAGCACTCGAAGAGTTTCCGATTGTTATTATCCAATCAAGACTGATCAGAGCGAGCACTAATGAGTATTCTCGCCAGCATAGCAACTTGAACGAGAATCGCGGGCTCAGTCCCGTCTCGGAGACGGTATTTCGCCCTGAATTGGTATTTGTTCCCCGACTGGATCAGTAAAATCTAACCTTTCAGCAAAATTATAGCTTACCCATCTATCTGCTGAGCCCGTACAGTAACCAGTCCCGCTAAGATTTCTCCGATAAAATTGATCTTTCGTCCCAGAAACAGGAGAGCTGGGTTGAAGAACTCCCTGGTAGGAATGAAACCACGAGAAAGCAACCTACTGCTACGCCTGAACTTCGGATTGGAAAGAAGCTGGAAGAAATTCCTAACTAGGGTGTGGCCCATTCTTAAGGCAGCAGTGGCGAAGCTGTTGAACATTTCTGGGTTGACTGTCGGATCGTACCCGTTGAAGAACATACCATTTGGCTCCAGAGTTATATGGGCTTTATCTCTCTGGAATAGAAGAGCAAACACAAATGTAATGATCAACTGAAAATGCGGAAAGGCGTTGTTACTATGCATTCTTTTGGTTGAATGTAACACCGTTCCATTTCTTTCATACTGTGTTGCTACTTCCCTTTGAGGGATGCTAGTCCATCGCAGGTTTTACCCCATGCAAGTTACCCTAGGAATTTTTTCGTTACCCATTTATCAGGCTCCTGGTGGAGAGAGGCACTGTGAGAGTGCCCAAGAACACAACATTGGGAACTCATGCAGACCTCTTGATGATCTGGAATCCAAGGCACCTCCCTCATCACCTCTTGATGATCCTAACCATTAGGAAACCGCACCTCCCTCGTTTTCTCCCACAATGCTTTAATCTATTTCCGCAGTAGCAGCTTAATCTCTAAGTCACGTTTTGCACTTTGAAGTCAGGCTTTATAATTTGGAATTTTTGTTTTAAATTTGAAACTCTGTAGTAATGAAAGGGTCAATTGAGACTTTTTTCCCCAAACTTAAACGGCGTACTGTTTCATTTTTTACCCGGGGGGGGGGGGGGGGGGGGGGGGGGGGGGGTACTCCCTTATGTGGCCTATACGGGGACGTGCCGCTGGACAGGGTATGGTTTTTGGACTCTCTGCCCATGCGTCTGTCCTAAACAGGGTCTGAACCTGTCCTAAACAGGGTATGGTTGTCGTCGTAAAAATATGGTTTTATACAGTATTTAGGAGATCGGAGACGTTTGCCGTGTATCAGTCATACGTGATTCGCTAAATTGCAACCTAAACGGGGTCCTAATATAGAGGATGTTGTCCTACACAGGGTAGATATTTTACGGTTTTTGTTTTGTTTTTTGTCCTAAACAGGGTCAGGTTTTTAAAACCCTCAGCGGTACCCCTATACCCAAACATGGGTCAAGTACCCCCTCCCCCCGGGCTTGTACCATGACATGGAAGGCTTCAAAATCGAGCAGCATATGCAGAAAGCCACTTTGTATTTGGACCAATTTTCTGGTGGAACATTGCGGTATTGTTATTTTGGATAGAAAAATCATATAAATGCGGTTCTTACCACGGACTGGTCGAAGAGTACTGAAAGCCACTCATTGTACGTGATGTGTTGCAACTCTGCGATAACGATTTTGCGCGTTTCTTGAAACACTTTATCGTCGAGCCATTTTGGATTTAATTTGTGCAGGTGGTTGGCAATGCGATTGTGCTCACGAACCCAAAGAGTGTGCATGGCCATTAATGCTGTCAATAAAACAAAGGTATAGTTAAGGAGTGACTACAGAAGGTGGACTTGGCTGTACTGGCTTTTGTCAGGAGCCCATCTCTAGGAGCGAGCAACTGGACTGGATTCGTGTCACAGCGTTTTTACAGACCAGGTTATTTTTAGATTCGCTTTTCCCGCGAATTCGTATTCCCGCCAGACAATCAAACGTTTTTGCCTTTGTAATCATTAATTGGCGTTACCGCGTAACAAAAGCCGCAATTAGGTCGCCATCTTTTTATTTTATTTTATTTCATTTCATATTACACATGGGACCAGAAACACATTTTCCCCGGGAAAAAGGAATCTAAAAATAAACCGGTCTGTAAAACGCTGTGACATAGGCGTAGTGTCGGAGTTGCTCGCTCCAACTAATGGGCTCCTGCTTTTGTAACATTTCAGTCAAATAAACCAAAGCAAACAAGTACAGTGGAACCTCGATATAACGATACTCGTTATAACGATGTTCCCAGTATAACGATCAACATTTGAAAGCCCGGCAAATGTTACAGTAAATGTATGGAGAAAACTCCGATATAACGATACTTGGTATAACGATATTCCCGATATAACGATCACAATCTGGCAGCCCAAACGTAAAATTTACCCCGATATAACGCTAAAATCAATCAGCGACAATACTTTTCCTTTATAATTTAGTTCTCATTGCATAAGGACTGTAACGTGTCTGTCAACAGCTTGTTACGATAGGGATTTGTACAGTACATGAAAAATAAATTATTAACAATACCCCGATATAACGATATTTTTGGCTCTTTTCCCGAAAAATCGTTATATCGGGAATTCGTTATTACGATTTCCCGATATAACGATCTAATTTGGTCAGTCCCTTGGCACATCGTTATATCGAGGTTCCACTGTAATCAACAAAAACAGCTTTATTTGCAAGACCACAAGTTCATAGGAGCTGGCCGCTTACCCGCGGGGGGGGGGGGGGGTACTCAAAAAAGTTTTATACGGGTAGGCTCCGCCCAGAGGTCCAACCCCTTACCCTTTCATATACCATTTTTCACAGAAAAGGTACCCCTTTCATATACCTTCAATAGAAATTATGAAAATGGTACCCCTTTCATATACCTACAGTAGAAGCACTGCATCCCTTTTCTATACCCTTGTAATGAACTTAATGAACAATATATATCACCAGAAATCATCAAGCATTACGGTAGAGATGTTAACCAAACAATAATATCATTTACTCGTGAAATCCCTACCCTTTCATATACTTCATCTCGTGAAATAACTACCCTTTCACATACCTCGAGCCTAAAAAAGGACCCCTTTCGGGCGGAGCCTCCCCGTATAGTCCATTATATAGTCCCCCCCCCCCCCCCCCCCGGGGCCGCTTACGGGAATGTGTAAATACAGAGTTTGTATGAGAGTTCAAACAGGGTTTTGTCAAAGCAGCCGTAAGTAGAGCAGTCAGCTTACGAGTGTCCGCTCAGAGAGCTTCGACTGTATCAGGACAAGGGAAATATATACTACCCAAGCATGCAATATCCACTTTTAAGATTACCTAGCACTGATAATTCCTCCAACAACTTCAACAAAATTAATTGGCTATTCGCTCAAAGAGAAAACGAGGCCGGCGAGTAGTCTGATTATTAAAGGAGCTATGTCACGATATTTTTAGTCATGTTTGCGAAATGCAAAGTCACCTTCAAATTGAAGAAAGCCTCAAAATAATTAATAAGATAAGATAAGATAAGATACAAGTTTATTGTGCAATACACTTAGCTATGAAGGTGTGACATGATCTCATAAAAAATAAAATGACACACCAGCTAATTTACAGGTATTCCACATAAATTAAAATTAAAAAAAAATGAATAATATAATATATGAGTAAAAATATAAAAATACAAGTCATGAATACAATCTAAAGTCATCATACGTTATGCTAAAAAGTAAAAACGATATAGTTATATGCACAATCAATGAGTTAACAATAAAATTAATAGTAAGTTAGCTTAAAAGGCCCGAAAGGTCAATTAATAATTTACTAAGGGTAAAAAAAAAAAAAAAGAGATAATAATAAACCAGGAACAAGGATGGTTGCAGGATGGAGAAGATTAAGACGGATTATAAATGGCGAACTTGAAAAAATTGGCCATTTTTTTTAAGTCTGTGACGTAGCCCCTTTAATTATATATATATATCACGATTAATTAATGTTAAATAGTGTTTATTATAAATAGGGAATTAAGTAAAGTATGTCTCGTTCCTTACCTTGATTTTCATTTACTCGTACATCACCAGCTATGAAGCAAGGTTTGTCTTTTGTGTTAGGAGATCTACAGAAAGCTTCCTCGTCAGCCTCCGGTAGAAGCGAGTGACCTCCCAAGGATGTTACGAATGGACGCGTATCCAGAAGCTTCCGATCGTTTGGATCACGAAGCCTCTCCGCCAATTCGTCATCTGAGCCGTACACTTGTGACCCGTCGATGTAAGACGTTATTATGTTCACCTGTTTTTTAAAAATAAAATAAAATAAATAAAAAATAAATAAAAATAAAAAAAAATAAATAAATAAATAAAAATAAAAAATAAATAAAAACAAAACAAAACAAAAAAATAAATAAAAAAATAAAAAACGTTCACCTGTCATAGAAATATACATGGGGTTTACAAGAGATGATGATCTAAGAGAAGCTAGGATTCCCCGGCCATGAAATCTATTAATAGTTTCGCGCCATGCTGTGAAAATTATTTTTATTTCCTTCTGTCAGTATCACCATATAATTCACAAAATCTTCATTTCAGTTCATTCTTTATTTCACCGTCTCTCATCGCTTTCTCCTCTTCCAAAAAGATTTATAAACTTAAAGAGATAACGAGATAATGCAGCTGCTGAATTAAAATTCTTAAGCAGTGCTGGGAGGGCTCTGAAGTCGTGAGCCCGCGCTCAAAACCCATGGACGAATTCGAAGACCGGGCACTAGATAGTTGTGGAAACCGAGCCCACAAAGTTCCATTCATTACGGTACATGCTCTCCCATAGAGCCGTGTATTTTTAGATCGTGTAATTTAAAATCTTAGGGACATTTGTGGGAAATGTCGATTCAGTCTGACCTTGTTGTACTACCTTGGCACCACTTTCAATCTTTCTAAATGTAAAATTATATTAAAATGCCGCGGGGGGGGGGGGGGGGGGGGATAGAGACAGGGCCTGGGACGCGAGAACCATGCTCTCACAACTTGCAAAGCGTTCAATTTCGTTTTGGTCAGCGGTGTTTTCTTAAGGCTTCTTTTCGCGTGCAAAATTCCTTAAAAAATTAATTAACGTTCCTATAAACTATTTCGAGATTATTCCAACACGTTCAATTTGTCCAATGTGGCCGAACTTTCCAGGAGCTGAATTCGTGAGTTCAAGTCCAGAGGACAGAAAAAGGAAAATAACCTTCGCGTGTTGACGTTCTCCATAATACCGTGAATTTTGGACATTTTTTTTTTGTTTGTTTTGCATACGAAGGCAAAGAAATGTAAATGAAAGACGCACGTGCGTTTTTTTTTTTGCATGGGACGGCAAAGAAATATGCAAAACACACGTGCAGAATATTGTATTACTAATTAAACCTATTGTTTTGTGACGTTCTTGTTGTCCAGTCGTCGCGGTCGTGGCTGCATCTTAAAAACGAAAAACTTGAGGAAGAAGTTTATCTGGTTTAAAGGATCACAAAGTAAAAAAAATACAATAATCATTCATACATCAGTACGCACTTCCATCGCCTCATCGGCCGCCATGTTTTTCTTTTATAGCTTTTCTTCTGGCTTTACACAACTTCTACGCACGTGCAGATTATGAATCCGCTGGCTAAAGTTGTGATGATTGCTTTGCAAGTTGTGAGAGCATGGTTTGTATTTGATTTAAGAGAATGTATGGGAAGTAGCTACCCCCCCCCCCCCCCCCCCCCTGTTAAAATGACTCAAAGAACAAGGTTTTTTAACTAACCTGCTCGCCATCTTTGATCAGTGACCTCCTGAGTGGAATACACTGCGCAGATTGATTAAATGCGAGCATATCCCATTCGGTAATGTTGATCCCAATGCATCTTGGGTCTATCGGACACGGTTTGTTGTTTACTCCGCAGTCGACTTCTGGGATTAACTCCGTCAAGGTGACATCGTGATCTAAAAATTGTCCCCAGGTCATCGTTCACATGGGTGAAATCTGGTGCGGTCTGGTTTACATCGGCATTTGTATTACGAAACACGATTCGGCTGACGTTCCTAGCATTTGGGAGATATTCTCCAGCAGCAAATGACTTACTTCGAGGTTGGAAAGCCTGATTCAAAAGCATTAAAGTTAGGGCTTAAAGCTGGAAAACGTCGCAGTGGTCTTCCGGCGGCTCCACGTTCTGTGATGCACAGGTTATTGCACGTTCCGTTGAACCTGCGAAATAGGAGCTTCTTACATGCTAGTCTAATCTTGAATGGATCGCAGGAAGACGAGGCGGGGAGTACTCCATACACTCCAACAATAAATGCAACTCCGAGAAGCAAGCTGAATATATAATAGAAACAAACGGAAGCTGCAAGTCAATAACCTTCATAACCATCACGGACCCATTTTACATATTCGTAGAAGGTCTGTTACTATTTTACTATCAATTTTGCTATAAGTTTTTTTTTCTTTTTTCTTACGTGACATCAAGATGGCAACCTCGTCCCCAGGGCCATCTCCGCTTTCAAGATGGCGGGTGGGCGGGAAGAAGACCCTGGCGAAGAACTGGTCACGTGTCTCCAAAAATATTGGAGATTTTGATTGTTTCAAAATGGCGGCGGGCTCGCGATTGGCTAATTTTGTGGTCACGTGACCTGCTCTTCGCCAGGGTCTTCTTCGCGCCCACCCGCCATCTTGAAAGCGGAGATGGCCCTGGGGACGAGGTTGTCAAGACAGCATCAGTGATTTAATTTATCGTAACTATGAAACGTACCTGGTTGCCTGCATTTTGCTTTTGGATTGCCTCTCACTCGCTATACACCTGTCGAATCATTGACAGTATTGTATCAGTATTGGCAGTATTGTATCAATATTGTATTGTATTGACAGTATTGTATTGTATCACTTTACATCTGTTGAATCACTGATAGTATTGTATGAGTATTGTATCAATATTGTATCAATATTGTATGAGTATTGTATCAATATTGTATCAATATTGTATGAGTATTGTATCAATATTGTATCAGTATTGTATCAATATTGTATTGTATTGTATTGACAGTATTGTATTGTATCACTTTACACCTGTTGAATCATTGACAATATTGTATCAATATTGTATCAATATTGTATCAATATTGTATCAATATTGGCTTAGGCTGGAACTGTATACAACACTAAGATCGTTTTCGTTTGACGTCATTTAAATTCTAAATTTGAAACTATTGATTCTCTTAGCAAATTCGAGACATCAGTATCGATAATTGCTGGGAAATGTTTTGTGTCAGAAGAGTCCTTTGTTTTGGTGATAAAGCATTTTGAAATTTGAGACAGCCAGGCTCGACATGTTCTCAAATGTTACAGAAACCAATATTTTCGCACTTTTTAAAAACTTTCAGTTACGATAACAAGCGTAAAATGACGACCAAGCATTTCAATGCGAAAACTCATGACATTGGTAGCAAATTTTTTTTTTCTCCCAGATATTTTTGGCCGCAATATTAGTGCATGTAACAAAGTGATACACCAATATAGTAGGCTCGATTTCCGTCGATCTCTCGAGTCCGGTATTTTCCCGAACAGCGGCTGGTAATCGAGCCTACCAATATGGCGGACCCATACTAAGTTTTTGTAATTTTCCGAATATTGTTTTCCCAATAACTTGGTTGCAATGAACACTGCCACATCAAAACTTGGGGAATATATTTCTTTCCTCCTACTCTACAATCTCTGAGTTTGTTGATGTTCGTCTTTTATGAAAGCAAAACCGTGACGATCTTGTTATTTTGGTGAAAACGATGTATTTATAATAGCCTAAAGAAATTCGTCGGCATCTCCATCGATTAATTCTAAATGGGCCCTGGACCGAATTTTTCAGTCGAGCACATTCAAGCTGATCAGGAACTCAAAATTCTTATTCTTTTATTTTATTTGAACACTTGAAATCAGTATATGGCGTATAAATTTTTCAGTTTTCAACTTCCGTTTTCTCGACTCAGGTAGAACCTAACCTAACGAAACTTCGTACGAAGTTCGAACTTCGTTCGTACCAAACAAGAAGTGGTCTTTCAGGTGCTGGTATTGATTTTCCGCTCAGTTTAATTTTTATCATTTTGAATTTGCGGCGGCCATTTTGGAGAAAGGTCTATTCTTTTACACACAAACTAGTTTTAATTAAAATAGCCGATTGAAACCACTAAATAATGGTTTCAACTACAAATACTAGGAAGCCGCAATGAAGTGCGGTTGGTCACAATTGGATAAGATTGAAACGGTTGTGAAAAGCGATTTGAAAAACGACGGCCTGACGTTTTTCAAGTTTAAGTCCTTTTGTATGAAACAAGTGGTAAAATAATGCTTAGAAATCATGTGTGTTTGTTATGTAAGTGAGATTCCATCTTTGAATTCCTATTTCATTCACATGTTCGAGTTTAAAGCTCGTAACGTTCAGCCTTGCAATGTGCTTAGTACGTTCGTAAATACAATGTCCATTTAAGATTCCTATATTTTTCTTTTTAAACCAACAATGACAAAATCCAGTTTAATTTATCAACGCAACATCATGCGCCCGGACAAGAGCTTGGCAAAATATATCATATACGAAAACTCGATGCGAACAGCTTCCTTGGCTAGCTCCGTCTCAAATGCCTGTATATTTTTTCTGACGAATGAACCTTCTGCCTTTTTATAGTGGGAAACACACACAACCAAGACTGTTTTGAAGACAAGGAAAATTTACACTTGTGTTACTTGCTCAGTAATACAATTGAAACAGTTAGGAATCTGGCGGCCCGTTTCGTTTTGTTTCACTTAGCTCGCAGTATTTTGAATTGGCGTTATAAATAAATGTACAACTAAATTTCAAGACGAATCAAAAGACGAAAAGACACAGATCGTTAAACAGGGTGGCAAAATATTAATTGTTTGCCCAACACTCTTTTAAAGTTAACGACTGATTAAAAACTGGACAGTATCAATAAACAGTGTAAAACAACCAAACAAACAAACAAACAAACAAACAAACAAACGAAACTAAGGCAGTGTATCGTGTATCAATACACCGGCATACCTCAGTTATGAAGCTGTAAATTTGCGCCGTGAATCCAACACAGCTAGAACCACTGCAATTTATTTCTTGAGGTGAGATATCTTCTGTGGAGAGCCTTGCTTGCTGTAGTGAAATGAGTTAAGCATACGTCCTTATATACAGTAATCCCTGAATGGTCAGTACAAAGTTTAATCACTACATAACAAAAACACTTGAACTGAAAAGCTGATATCTGAATGTATTAATGGTCTTTAACTATTTTCAGATACACACGAAGGTAGCGGTAGGTTCCTGAAAGCAATATTTGTTTTTTTGTTTGTTTTATGACGAAAACAGCTTAATTTTCTTTGTTGCTTTCAAATTAAACTACACTGGAAAAATTATATGGCAATATTGCCGGCTAAAACGCGCTATTACCAGAGCGTGTAAATATTTGTCGTGCATTTTTGAAGCCCTCTAAAAAGAGCAGATTAGAAGAAATTGTCAGTTATGACCTGTAAGAGAATTACAACTTATTGAACGATATAATAACGATGCAACAATAATTAACCTATTTCGCGAGAAGATTCCTTATACAAGTATTTTTGCCTCGTCAGAGCATTAATTATCTCTTATCTACTGTCGATTCACCTTCTTCGGCGACCCATGGGAAGATAATGGAGGCGCGGCGGAAGGAAAATAAAACGGGCGAAATCGGTGCGCGCGCTCTCCCGCATGTCAAACAAACTTTCGCGCGCACCGACTTGTTTTGCCTGTTTCATCTTCCTCCCGCCCAGATTATAATAATAATAATACATAAGTCTTTATATGGCGCATTTCTAACACTCAATGCGCCTTACAGTAATACAATTATATGAAAAAATAAAACTGGTTGACTTATTTACACCAATAATAATAAAATGTATCCAACAAAAACTTTCCCTAAAAAGAAAGAGCCTTGGATATACGGGGATGCCAATTCACGTGCAGTTTTCTTCTTAATTTACTTTGGAGGAAAAGAATTCATCGTGTAATATTGGTTACAGCATAAACAAAACACACACGACACGTTCTATATATTTTGATCTCAGTGTAACGTGCTAGTTTTCAATATATTTAATTTTGGAACGGGATAACCGCAAGGATTTTTTTCCTGCTGCAGTTTTAGGAATCTTTCAATAGTGACGTCTACTCATTTGGTCGCATACGCACAGGCAGGACTCACGAAGCCTCAAGACAATATAGCTATCGTAAAAGTACTGCCGTTATTAGTTTATGTCAGACTGGTCTATACGATGATAAGGAGCATTCTGATTGGTTCCTAATGGGTGATCCGAATTTTGCATACGGACCTTGGCCGATTTTCTTTATATTATTTTTTTAAAGCGTTGTATAAAAAAAGGCGAGAAAAAATAAACACTGACGAGTAAAAATACCCAGCCGTATTACACAACTTTCCGCTGAATAAATTGTTTATTATACGACATAATATATTTCCTAAAATATAGGCTTTCAACTGACAGTGTTTTCCGTAGCGCGCGGTCAAAGGGACTAAGACCCGTGTAATACGGTCTCATATTTGCACTCGTTTTGGTGTGTATTCGCACTCTAAAATGCTATGTCGTATAATAAATAGAGGTTATTCAGCGGAAAGTTGTGTAATACGGCTGGGTATTTTTACGAGTCAGTTTTATTTTTTCGAGCCTTTAGGCGAGAAAAAATAAACATTGACGAGTAAAAATGCCCAGCCGTATTACACAACTTTTCGCTGAATAAATTGTTTATTATACGACAAAATATATTTCCTAAAATAATATAGGCTTTCAACAGTGTTTTCCGTAGCGCGCGGTCAGGGGGACTGAGACCCGTGTAATACGGTCTCATATTTGCTCTCGTCTTTGTGCGTATTCGCACTCTAAAATGCAATGTCGTATAATAAAATATATAATAAACAATTTTGCAAGTTACAAATCTAGCAAGAGAACAAAAGCCATATATAATTTTAGACTTCCGCGGAGTCTCAGCCAAGACCAGTCATAACAGTCAATCATAAACTCCGTGGGAGTTATTGTTAAATCAAACCCGTTAGACCGAAAACGGGAAATGAAACTAGGAGGACAAGATTCGCGTGGGCTGACAATGAAAACTGGAAAACCACGGTCAATAACAAGAGACAAACTAATATTAACAATTAGGTAATAAGTAAATTTACTTCTTAGTAAATTGTTCTGTAAAGTAGAAACATTTTTTTCCGTATATGGTATAGCGAATAATTTTGTTTTTGTTTGTTTGTTTGTTTGTTTTATGACGAAATAAGCTAGCCCTTTCGCACTAGTTTGCAGAGAATAGATTAATTTATTTATTAGCAAAATTGCAAAAGAGCCATTATAACAAAAATAATATTGATTGAACTTCTTGTAAGCTTGCTCGGTCCGTATTCATTAATTGGTCTCATTCATTTCCCAATACGGATCTACTGGATCTCACGCTAGCTATTATTGACGATATAACTTGTGCTAGTCCAATAAGGTCTCATATTTGCACTCGTGTTGGTGCGTATTCGCGCGCTAAAATGCTATGTCGTATATTAATACAGAACACTCGTGTACATGTATTTGACAACTCAGTTTGACTTTTTTAAAATGCGTCCAAACGTTAACGCTAAAGCAATCAAAACTGAAGTTAAAATTCTAATGATATTAAGTTTCACGCCTTGAGAGGACCCAGAGCTCTTTCTTATTCGAAAGGTCCACTGTCCGCCAATATATTTATAGCTTACAATAAACTGTGGGAGACGCAATGGCCTAGTGGTTAACACCTTGCATTTGAACTCCGGATAAAGCGGTCCGGGTTCGAGCTTTCACTGGCCGGCATTGTGTTGTGTCATGTGCAAGACACTCAGCTCTCACAGCGCCTCTCTCCATAAATGAAAACCAACAAACTGTCAAGGCAGCCTGTGAAATGCTGGGGGTAACCTGACCTGCGATGGACTAGCACACCATCCAGAGGGAGTAGCAATACTCCTAGCTATATAGCCGCTTTATGCTATGGAAACCGCGGTTAATAAGCACCGGCCCGTTGAGCCAGAGTCAGCTCCAAAGATGGCTTTATGTCATTTTTTACTTACAATAAACGGTCGATCAAGGGTCAAAAGACACAGTCGACGTTTCGGCTGAATGTCTGTGCTGAAATTCTCTAAGCCCGGGATTAACTTTGTGAAAATAACCGCTTTAAATTGTATTTTCATTGTTTAAAAGCATAAATTTGGCCACAGTAAAAAAATGATAGATAACAAAAAATATAAGGGAAAGGAATTTGTTTACTATTTGGCATATCGATATTAACAATTGATACTTTAAGATATTGTGACAACTTTTGATCGATATTCTTATATGGACATGTTGAGTTAAAATAACGTATGAAAAAGTGTTTCTTCTAAATATTTTCTACTTAGTTATTTTCAAACAAATTTAACTCTTTTTACTTCACTCGTTAGATATATTTCCTTGCAGGATAGCTAAAACTCGTCGATCCTGGCCGGGTGACAATTAGTTTCTCTCCATGTTCTTAAATACACTTATTCCGGTCCACGGCCTAATTTTATAACTAAACATTATATTTGACTACACCTGATGTAGGCACATATGAGGTTCGTTATCGTCAGTCATTAGGGACCTTAAGCAACCACGATGACGACGCCATGGAAAACGTCACTTCAAAAGTGAATTCACGTCCCTAAAACTATTTCGCGATTATTCCAACACGTTAATTTGTCCAATGTGGCCAAACTGTCCGGAGCTGAATTCGTAGCGACAGAGTTCAAGTCCAGATAGAGAAAGGACAATTCACCGACGTGTGTTCACGTTCTCCATAATACTTTGAATTTGGTCATTTCACGTTATTGTTTTGCAGACGACGGCTAAGAAATGTACAAAGTTTGAAAACGCCCGTGCAGAGCTATTGTACTACTAATTAAACCTATTGTTTTGTGACGTTCTCGTCCTCGTCGTCGTCGTGGTTGCTTAAGGTACACTTCTGGCCACTATACAAAATTATGTACGACATAATAACTTAATTGGAAAACACAACATTTCTTCTCCATCAGTCAATTTCACTCGCGTGTCACAACACCGTCGACAACTTTATCTAAACATGGAAAATGTTTGATATTTGTAACCGAACAATCAGTCCTGATCTATTTCAAGGCCGCATGCAAATGTTAAGCATTGACGTCAGAAAATAATAATCGATTACCTCCGTCTATAAGCACTTGTCATGGTATGAACAACTTGTCATCCAATAATATTGCCATACTATCTATATATATATATTAAAATGTGCCAAGCGTTTTCGTCAGAAAAAGAGGGGCTAAACAATATCCGATATTATAACTAGGTACCTCATCAGCATTGATAATGATAAACTAAATGATTAGTACAGTGCTTGTTAAATTAGGCAATAACATCAGAAAATTAACAGGTTATAGAGCAGGCAGAAAGAAATGTTTCGTCCAAATTATAGCTTTGTATTATTACCAAGCAAATTTTCAGAAAATTACATGAGGTGCCGCCATCATTTGTTGCCCTTCTTGGGGACCGTCCCGAATATGGCGGCCATAAAATTGTATAAGAAGTAGTTTAGATTCTACCGTCAATATCATTAGCTTTCACTTCAAAGCTCTAGATATCACTTCTGTTATTATCACGTCTTAAAATTTAAAATAAATTTAAAATATCCGCTTTGGGACAGTTCAGAAACACGGAACATCACAAATTTCAAACTGCGCTATTTCCAAACCGAAGCACTCGAACGATATAAAACTTTCCATAGAGGTTCATGATGTTCATGACTTGTCTAGTAGATGTAAAAAGAATAGATTTGAGAAAGTTGTTTTATCAGTCTGTGACACAGGCTTCCACGTGCACGTGCACGAGTCTCCTGTAGCCTCAGTGGTAGAGCTTCCGACCGGTGTGTGGAAGGTCATAGGTTCGACTCCTGTTGGGAGAACTAGAATTTTTTCCAAGTAGCTTGTGTCACTGACTGATAAAACATCTTTCTCATATTTCTACCAAGCTTAAAGGGACACTGTCCTCATTTTAGCATGATTTTGGGAAGCTCAGAAACATATCTAGATCATAGGAAGTTGATCAATAATGGTTTGATTCTGTAGAATAACACTCGACAAATGACAGGAACCCATTAGGAAGCGAGGATGACGAACGACAGCGAGGATGGAAATGGATTGCAATATGGATTTTTGAAAAAAACGTCAGGATGTCAGTTTTTCAAAGTTTCAAATTTGGCTCGGAAATCTTTGAAATTTTGCAAAAATTTTGTTGCAGTATGGAATTTCTTGAAGAAATTTCTTTTTATCATTTACTGTTAGAGTTTATTAAGTTCTTATTTCATAGATTTAGGGACCATTTCATGCATTTATAACAGTTTTGAGCAAATACGCCAGGACAGTGTCCTTTAAACTTCACCATCATTACTTTCCAAGAATAGCTTTTTAGTATTTAGAATTGAAATTGAATGTGAGATGAAACAACTAATACTCTCAGTCGTTTCATCCTGCGGATACCGCGATAATAGCTAAGTACGGAGGTGTGCGTGGACCACTTGGGCCTAAGTGCAAACTATTCTTATTTTACCACTGAAGTGACGCTGAGGTGAATTCAATATACTTGTTAAAATGCGCACGTACATCGAACCAGGAAGCAAATAAATCGCGTAGTTTCGAAAAGGAACTGTTACACTGTAACACTTCCTTTTCGAAACTGCCACGTATAGTTTTCAGTGACAACTCGTGACATATCTGAAACAGATATCGCTCGCTTTTAAGTCTGCAACCGAAGACAGCTGAGTACAGTCGAAGCTCCCGTAAGCGGACAACCTCGGGAAGCAGAAAAAGTGTCCGCAACTGGAGCTGGCCGCTTACGAGAATGATGTGTAAATACAGAGTTTGTATGAGCTAGAGTTCAAACGGGGTTTTGTCAAGACGGCCGCTGTCCGCTTGCGAGCCGGTGTTCGCTCAGAGAACTTCGACTGTAGTTGTTCAAAACGCGTGTAGTTACTTTCACTTTAACTTGGTAAATTAATGTCGCATAGAAACATTTTTATAGGTCGGACCTTCCCTCTTTCAATGTAACTTTTTGCCCGGCCTTAATTCATGGATAAGTGACTCTGTGTGAATAAAGGTCGACACACACGGAGGACTGGGGACAAGTCCTCTGTAGTGTTCACACAAGTCTCTGGTTGTAGCTAGAGACTCGGTAGCAAGACGGTCCGGGGATAAGTCTCTTGAGCGTACACACGAGGGACATGTTGCCGTGGGACTGTCCGATTTGATCTTTGATTGGTTTATTTTCTTTAATTTGGTCGCAGGGACTACTAGTCTAGCCTTCTAGTCGAGCCCAAGAAAGTCTGCGTAGGAGGCTAGGACTAACCCTACGAAGAGACAAACACAATTCGAGGGGACAAGTTTCTCAGTTCAGGGATCGACAAAATGTTGGTCTACTGACGAAAATGGGTATAATTCGCACGAAGGAACTTGTCCCTGTCGGCATGACAGCTGTAATAATATTGCCCTTAATTTATTGACAAAACAGGCCTTAATATCACGATCATTTGTCTCTTATTCTTCCAATTAGATATTATTAATATATCATTAATTCTTAATCATGAACTAATATCATCCACAGAAAACAGGTAATAAACACACGATAACCGTCACGGATATAGCACGAATACCATCACAGTGAAATATACTGCTTAGTGTAATCACGTCAAATAGTTCACATAGTTTATCAGTGTACTGTTGTAGTTCATCAGATGTAGTTCTTGTAGCTCCCGTAGTTCCTGTTGTAGTCATGTAGGCCTGTAGTTCTTGCAGTTCCTATAGTTCCGGCGTAGTGTAGTTCCCGTAGTTCACGTAGTTCCTGCAGTTCCTGTACATCCTGTAGTTCCTGTACTGTTCATGTAGTTATTGTAGTCGTGTAGCCTGTAGCTCCTGGTGTTTGACACGTAAGTATTGGTTGGTGTTAATTTTGGGTCACTGTTTTCTTTACTGTAATTTATTCACTTTATCTTTTAATATTCGCATGGTCAATTGAGGCATTCAAATCTACGCAGTTTGCTTAATGGAGCGGTTGAAATATTTTGATTGTGGACCGCTCTTTTGCTGTGAATTTGTCTAACGTATCGAAACCAAGCTAAAACGAGGCAAAACGGGCATCATAAAGGCCCGCCATCTTGACCTCACACCCATATTTATTATGTATTTATGAAAGAAATCATCTCGGTGTGCGGTTATCTCGGCATACTACGTTTATTTCATACTAATGTAAAATTAAAGTTACATGCATGAATTGTTGTCAAAGCGAGTCATAAAATAATAGCTTACTTAGGTAGACAAACACCAAAGAGGTAACAATAAATCAAACAGGAACAAGGATGGTTAGACATAGTTAATAGAGCGAAATGGTTAGAGTGATTTCATTTAACCCGTGAAACAACATCTAACAGTTAGTGCTAAATAGTCAAAACTAAACAAAAGAAAACAATGGAATTAGTGTCTAATAGTATCTGAATAGTGTAGTAACTATTTCACGGGTTTAGTGAAATCACTCTATGAAGCCCGGCAAAGTTCTTTGTTGTATCTTTTTGTTCGCTTTTTTGGCCTTGACCATGCACAAGACCTGACAAAATACAATAGGTGTTAACATGTGTTCAAGCAACTAACCAATAGAAACGTTTCGGTTACGTAATTCATGCATAGTGTATGAGCGCAAAACAAAAGATTGTGCACGGTCGTGGACCTTCCAACCTAAATCTTGCCATCTTTGTTTGCCCCTTTGAAGTTTGCCGGGCTTCATAACCAGCTCAAGAAAATCACGATGTTTTACAGCTTGCGCCCGAAATTGACTCGCTTCTATGTTCGAACTGTATTGCTATGTAAATATTTCAGGTTAACCGTGAAAAGGGCTATTAGTTCTGAGAGCGATGTGGTCGGTCTGATACTTAAAGAGGTTAAAGAGTGTTTCACGGTTCGGCGCATGTCCGCACGCTTACCAGATTTATCGGTTAAAAAACTCCACTCACATGTACTTCAGTAATCACATACTAAACCCGTATCAGTTAAGCAAACAGTACACGCATATGTTAACCCTTTTTAAAATCTCAACAATGATCAATATCGTATCTCCCTTTACAGTATCTATACACTTTCAAGAAGACGAATATAGAAAGTAATCAGCGAGCGATGATATTCAGTTTTAATTTGATGCCGTGTACAGTCAACTCTCTCTTAACGGACACCTCTAAAGACGGACAGTTTGTGCCGGTCCCGACGGTGTCCGTCTTAGAGAGAGTTCACTGTAACACCAAATTCTCAAAACAAACATTAGAAACAAATGTATGGAAATCAGAAAGGAGAATTCATATGTTGAGCATGGTACGACTAAAGGCTTCTAAAGTCGAGTACGTCACGGATGGCGCATCTTGAAAATAATTACCAATTTTTTCAAGTTCGCCGTTCGCAATCCGTCTTAATCTTCTCCATCCTCAACCATCCTTGTTCCTGTTTGGTTTATTATCACCTCTTTGGTGTTTTTCTACCTTAGTAAACTATTATTTTGAGGCTTTCTTCAGTTTGAAGGTGATTTTACACTTTCGCAAAAATATCGTGACATAGCTCTTGATTATACGAGCGACGACGTCGCGTGCATCCGGCTCAAGGGCGAGGACCTAAGTGTCATAAGCCGGTACGAGCGCTAGCGCGAAACGACGATGCAGACGACGACGATATTGGAAAATACTTTTAGAAAGTCTAAGTACTAATTATAACGACCCATTGTTACAGCTATCAGGCCAAAAACAAAAACAAAATGACAAACAATCCAGACTTATTCGAGCGAGAAGTCATGAAAATTCGTAATATTGACCAATATCGGTAACTCAACCATTGTTTTACTAATCATGTCGTAGGCTGCTTCTGAGAGACCGAAATACTTCAAAACGACGCGTTGTATACAATAACACGTTCAAATTTTACACTCGGCTTTCTTTCTTTCTTTCTTTCTTTTCATTTTTATTTCAACTGGTTAGTTAAAGAAATCTTGAGCTTTTAACTTGAATGTATTGAATACGTCAAGGAAATTCAGATAATTATTTTTTTCATCTCATTCAGTGATCTATAACACTACTTTTGGCAAATTTCTAGATTTTAAAATGTTCATTAGGCCTCCCAAAGATTTTTTGTGAATAAATATGATGGCGAGAATGCCACGTTTTTTTAAGTCAAACCGACAAAAGAACATTGACTTGCCCACGATACCAGCTCGATCGAGTGTGTATTTTTGAGAAATGAACACCTATGCAACTCATGTGATATATTACCTACGTTATTATTTATGGAAGACCTAAACTTTAGTCATTAGCGTCGAAATTAGTGGCAATGGGTGAGTTGATTTCAAAATTTGATGTAAATGCTTAGCTTAACAAGGGTAACAAAGATCGCCGTTGAACTGTGACAATATAAATGCTTGATAGAGGGTCCAGCTGATGGGGTTTAAAGGGTCCCTCTCAACCAGTGTGCTTTGCGGTCGCGTGTTATTGTCTTCATCCGGGGAACTCGATCTCTCGTGGAGCTAATGTATGCCATACTTTCGAAATTGTACTAACATGGGTCGTCTAACTACTCTTGTGGCCAGAACAAGGCCAGAATCCTGCAAAAAAGTGTTTTTTAACTTCAAGCCGCCATTTTCGCGGCACCCGAAAATGGCCGCCGTATGAATATTGGCGCGCAAAGCACACTGGTTGAGAGGGACCCTTTAACTGATAACTGAGAAATGACCAAAATTTTAACTGACAGCTGAGAATCCAGCACCCCCATCAGGACCCTCTTGCTCGCTATCCTTATCAGATTTGGTTCTTGCGCTGATATTCCTTGCTGCACAGCTTTTGTAAAACGTTGTTTAGTGTACTAAGGCCGGGATATATATGCATCAAGTTAACTGAAAACCTCGGAAAAAACCTGTAATTTTACACTTGATCGGAGATCAATTTTTTTTGACAAAATATATCGTGGAGAATGCTGAAAATAGCATTTCCGAGCCTCTAGATTTCAAACTTTTCTGGGGGAGGGAGGCCCCCAGACCCCCATTCAACATAAATGCAGTGAGTTCTCGTTCCTTGGAAATACTGAGAATAGCGGCATTCACGGGCGTGTCAGATCAGTTAGACACTCACTTTTAAGCAAATAAATAAATACTCTCGATGTGCAGTTGCAATTTAAAGTTAAGTTTATTTCGATTAACAAAAGTTACATGAATTGTGATAATATCAAAAACCAGCTGAAACTAAACACATATACTTTCAACTGGCCAAAAAATTCAAAACTAACAGCGATTGGCTTACGTTACCTTTGCATAAAGCATATATATAGGGCACATTTAATGAATTCTGATTGATTATAGGACTTTGTTCCTCGAGGGCAAAATCACTCCGAAAATTATTCGAGAACTTGCGTCTAATGAAAAATTTCAAAATATGTCGAAGATCACCCGAGAACTTGATGATATCAGAAAAGATTGCCAACTATATCCCTAGATCTCTTAATCAAACCAACTTTGCGATGCCCTTTATGCCTATAAACTAGTAATCGCATGTTTCCTCGTAAAATGTAGGATTACATGAGATGAAAATGAACACACGCATGATACTGATAAATGCTTGATTTAGGCTTTCCTGACAAGATAGATCAGTAGCTAATAGGCCATCTCCATGAAATGTTTTGTTTCCCATCGCCCTCTCTCTCGTGAAAGTGAGTCGGTCGGTCGGTTAAAAAAAAAAAGCCGAGAAACGAAATATTGACAAATTAAATCATTCCAAGCGAGCCTTTATAGATGTAAACAAAGCATATTCAACTTGGAAATTATATACCCGAGAAAAGGGTAAATGGGAAACAAAAGGGCGATGGAAAACATTTTATGGGGAGGGCCATAGTTCAATTGTCAAACATATTATTAGGGTTGGAATATAAACTTGGTTAACTACCGCACATAGTACTTACTTAGTCACTCGTAGCCTAAATGATTATCTACTTAGTACGTTACATGTACAATATTAATGAAAACTGCATATTATAGGACTAAAATTGGAAAATGACTTGTTGAAACTCAGCATGTCCCAACCTCAAGTCAGTATGGATTCCAGTGAATGGGCTTCAAACGCTAGTGACAGAAACGATGGCGTCAGTATTGACTTCTGCAGCAGCGGCCGATGGACCGTACGTATGAGACTGATGATCATGCTCAGATTCTATAGAAGAAATAAGAAATTGTTATTAGCACTTGTTCTGCATTGTAACTGTTGCCATCTTTCCTCCCCAGAGGCCGCTTTTGAATTGTCTCTTATTATAAAGCCCGGGCCAAACGAGGATGAGAAATGATGAGAGTTCTAACTTTCGCTTTTGCTCGGCCGCCTAAACTCTTATGCACTCTCACATCGACCGCTTATGTGCTCTCATCGAATTTTGAACCTGCCCATTTTTTTCTTGACATTCGTTGAGAGTTTTCTCTCTGGTTTGGCCATAGCAACTTTCATGAGAGCCAATTAACTTACATAAACTCTCATCCTCGTTTGGTCCGGGCTTAACCCTTTCACTCCCAAGAACGTTCAGTTCAAAACTGAGGAAAAATATTGAATTTCAGTTTGCAAAATTGTCAAAAACAAACAGCACAACATGAAAGTACTGCTGAATAGCTTTCATTCGAATGGTGACACACTAGGTTTTCATCCACAGACTTAAAAGTTAGAACCACCTTGTACAACATAATAAACAGTACCACATGAAAGTACTGCTCAATAGCTTTCATTCGAATGGTCACACACTAGGGTTTCATCCACAGACTTAAAAGGTAGAACCACCTTGTACAACATAATAAACAGTACCATACGAAAGTACTGCTCAATAGTTTCGTTCGAAAGGTACAACCACATTTATTAACTCGGCAAGGTTTGAGTCTGCATGGGAATGAAAGGGTTAATTTGTAATTGATTGCGCCGAAAATGGGCATACCAGAGGGAACTATTTACAGCTTCCCTTTCCTCTCCTCTCCGCGATGACATTTGTTTTCTTTTAATTTTCTAGTCCTAAACTACTCCATTTAGATTGCTGGCCATTATTTAGTAACATCGTATACGTCTAACTATAGACTGGACAAGTCTGGGACCATAGCATAAATCCTATCCAACGTCAGTATTAGAATGTCACAAATGCAAATAACAAAGAGAAAAAAATACCTACCATCTTTAAAAACATTCAAGTCGACAAAAGGCATTTGATCGCAGTCTTCTCGAGGATTGCCGATGCTATTACCACTTCGCCTGAAAACCTTGCCTTGAATTCTTCTCACGTCGTCAGCGTTGTCACATATCACTCGTGCCATATTGCTCTTTCGTATCTCGGTGAGTTGCTCGAGAGTAAACCCTGTGCAAGTGTCGTTTCTCTCGTACCAAAAGCGATCGCCAAAGCGCAGGTTTCTGAACTGTTGGAGCAGCATGCAGGTGAAGGTAGGCCCTAGCTCACTGCCGTCTTGAATATTTTCAAGTATGCCTCCAGCAAATAGATCGATATTCTCCACGACTCCGCCGTAAGCAATGTCCAGTTTCCGTGCATCTAGGGATCTCATTATACCTAAAGTTTCAAGTTCATCAATGCTTGCAACGTTAAGGCCAGTGCACAAGTTTAGGAAATTGACATAACCAGGTATTCCATGGTCCCGGCCACGTTGGAGGTTTATTGCTGGAAGGTCTCCAAAGACCGGAATAACTACCCCATTCAACACACTTTCTATTATAAGAAAGTCAAGCACGGCTGGAACAAAATTCCTACGAAAAAAAAAAGAATAAATTGATGACAAATATAACTTGTTATTTGCACTGGAGTTTTTCCCAATACAACGCGCACATTCATTGCCTCATTCATCGTTACATGACATCTAACAAAACAAACTGTTTCCCGCCAAAAGTCCAGGAGCGGTCAGAGGGTAATTGTCGCGGTTGTGTTTAAAGTCTTTTGTATATTTTTTCGGAGAAAAAGAAATGAATGGCCTTCAAAGTAGCAACGAAATCGGCGAAATTAAAATCTGATCTTTTTTGTAAGAAATGCCGCTGCGAGTTCGCAAAAAACAGGGTTGGGTCAAATTAACATCGGTATAATTCGTGACGAATTATACCACATAGCATATTATATCTTTTTTTTTATAATGATGAACTAGCACTCCAGTTAGCTTAAGTTATTTGGTTAGCTTTTATATTGGGGCTAGGGATATCAAGCCAAAATATTCGGGAACCTGGCAGCTACGTAGCCCCAGTAGTGGTCATGCATCGGTCCCGAGTTCAAGTCTTCTTGGGGTCAGATTTTTTTATAACTTCAAAAAATTACGAGTGGGATTTTTTTACTTACATACAGTGTAAAGTATTCGAGGTGTGATTTCTACCTCATGTATGAAAATATTAGAAGTCCGACGCAGGAGAAAACCTCCTGTAGCTAGGCCGATGGTAATTTGACGCAACCAAAAAAACAGGCTAGGGGCACCCAACGGATCGCAAATTTGTTTCAAACAGTTCACCGGCTCAGAATAATATAATATACAGTGGAACCCCGATTTCTCAAACCCTCGATTTCTCAAAAACCGCGATTGATAAGACGTTTGGCAAAAAGAAAAGGAGAAGAAAGAAAGGGAAAAGAAAAGCCTGAAGTGTGGTGTATTTTTCTCGTTCAAAAACTGTCAACATTTTAACTTGTGCGCATACCCAAAGAAAATATTGAACTACTGGCCTCCAAGTAGAAGTGAATTTTAGTTGCCATGTTGCAAAGTAAGTTTTAGACTGATGGGCTGTAAACTTTTGTGATAACGGCCAAAAATATGTTTTGTGTTGTTATGGGGAACGTCATTGCCTTAAACATAAGTGTTTCGGGAAGCTAGCGGTTGATTGTGTTTTTCTAGGGATCAGTGTGGATTTGATTCAACTCAATTTAGCTCATGTCAGTGCAATCTACAGTCGTCATTGAATTTGCCATTATATATTACCTGAGCGGTTCCACTTGTAATAATAATCTTAAATAGGTATACACAATTACTGGAGAACCAATACGTAGTTTAAATTGTGGCCCAAAAAGATTGAAAACAAAAAAATAAGAAAGAGAGATATGAAAGATAGTTTAAAAAATTACACCAATATGACAATAAAATAGCACAAGTTCGGAAATTTTCTTTAGAAACAGGTTAGTCAGGGTTTTTTTGAAGTTCTGTTCGTGGCAGATGATTTTAACATTTTCACTCAGGGCCGAGTTCCACAGGCGCGTGCCACTCGCGTGAAATGCTCTAATAAGCCGGACCTGTCTTTGTTTTGTATTTTAGTATACTAAGCGCATTATTTGAGGAAGCTATTTCCCGTGGAGGTTTGAGAAAGTGAAGTTCCACTGCAATATACAAATATCTCGGTTAAATTTGCATTTACAGACATGGCAAAACTTACCGATCAACTCGTTCAGCTCGATCAGTAACCAACCCTTGCAAAATTCCTCCGTAGGGATTCAAACCAGAATCAAACAGTCGGTCTGGGTTAAAAAATGTCTTGGTTAGTATAGGTGTTAGTAGTGTTCTGTTCGGTGTCTGTACTGAAAACTCATTCCGAATTAGAGTGTGGCCCATTCTCATAGCAGCTGTGGAGAAGCTGTTTATCATTCCTGGGTCTTGGTTTGGATCGTATTCGTTGAAGAATTCACCAGCTTCCTCCAACTTAACGCCTCCGTTCTCCCTCTGCAACAAACAGAAGATAATCTCAGGTTTTAACCATTTCACTCCCAAGCCAGGGGGGTTACTCAACAAAGTTTTATACGGGGAGGCTCCGCCCTGAGGCCCAAACCCTTACCCTTTTATATACCATTTTTGACAGAAAAGGTAACCCTTTCAAATACCTTCAATAGAAAATGGTACCCCTTTCACATAACTACGGTAGAGACACTGCGTCCTTTTTCTATACCCTTGGAATGAACTTAATGAACGATATGCCCGGAAAACATCAAGTGTTACCAGTTAGGTGCGTCTGTTAAAGATATTTTGAAAGGCCCTTTTAAATAAGGCCCTTTTAAATAACTAAATGACAGTTTTCCCTATCCTTTTCTATTACTTCAGCTCGTGAAATCCCTACCCTTTTATATACCTCCAGCCTGAAAAGGGCCTTTCAGGAAGAGCCTCCCCGTATAGTAATTCAAGTTGAAAAAAAATAATTGGGAAATATATAACAGCACCATATGAAAGTAGTGCTCAATATCTAATAAACAGTACAATATAATGGTGCAATTCGACCGCTTTCATTTGAATTGTAAGCGACATGTACATATACACTAGCGTTTTTAACTCCACAGACTTGAAAGTTGAACCGTCTTTGTACAGAATGATAAAAAGTTATAAGTGAAAATTATGCTCAATAGCTCAGTCTCATTTGAATGGTCACACAATGCGGTTTCCTTGTACAGCATAATAAAAAGCATTACATTAATATGCTGAGTGCTCTCCCACTCGACTATCCCTGGCAAAAATGAGCGTCTACTCGTAGTCTATGTCATTCACGCATGGACGGTAAAGAATATCCCTGGGGTACTCCCATACCATAAACTCGAAAAGAAGCCCACGGGCTTGTTTTCTATTTAAGACCCTTGGGTGGGCTTCATTTCGAGATGGACATCTTTTCGAGATGGGCTTCTTTTCGAGATTAGTTTTGCAAACTCAAGAGGGGGGCTTTTTTCGAGATGAATGCTGCAAATATTGAGATTGACAACTATAAAACAATACGCAAGACTACTGAAGACATTTTTCAACCATGAAATTCGGTTAATGTAAAAAAACTCATGAAAAACAAGAACATTATTATTTACTATCTTGAAAAGAAGCCTATGGGCTTCTTTTCGAGATGGGCTTCTTTTCGAGATTATGCCCACTGGGCTTCTTTTCGAGGTTTTACGGTATGTAAGCTATTGTTAATATAGGTATGTGCCGCGGGATAAGGTAGGGTTTTTGAGGTGCTCTGAGTTCTTAAAAAGGGTATCCTTTTTGGCATTGTGATCTTTAGATAGGGTTCCTTTAAATTGTATTAGCTAAATTGCAGCACCTAAACGCCCAGCTTAACGAAAATTATATGGTCTGTTAAAACTGAACTACCCGTTAAAGTGTCCCATGTACAGAAAATAAATAAAAACGACCTGTTCACACAATTCTTAGTTATTGTTTTCCCCTTAAATAGGGTGTTATTTTTCGGTTTGGGGACTTAAAAAGGGTATCAATTTTCGATTTGCAATTCTTACCAAAGTGTCATTGAAGAGCACTTCAAGCCACTCATTATATGTGATGTGCTGTATCTGGGCACCAACGATTTTGCGCGCCACTTGAAACAGTTTCTCGTCCTTCCACGTTGGATTCAATACGTGCAGGGCTAGGGCAATGCGATTGTGCTCGCGAACCCACAGAGCGTGCATCGTCATTAATGCTGTCAATCAAAGGAAAAAATATGGTCAGGTGGGGAGTGCCGTCACTCTACAAGTTATAGCAACTAGTTCTGAAGGTATTTCCTCGATCTCGGTTAATTTACAAGACATTTTTACCTTCGTCGCATTAAATAACACCACCAGCTTAACCATTCGTACTCTGCTTCTGGTCATTGGAATGGAAACCCGGCCAGAACTTGGGGTTACACCCCGAAAATTTTGTCCGCGGGGGTGTGGGACAGAGATGTCTGAACTTCCCGCTTCTCGTATATTTTACTTCCGGTTCCCACCCGTCTCCCGCCTCTGTGTGCTTTTTCTATTGTAAAATATTAAACAATGTTGCAAAAAAAATGTCCTATGTCTCCCCTTTCTTTTCCCACCTCCCGTAAACTTCCCGTCCCCTCCCGGGTTCCCGCCCCCTGTCCCCTGCCCCCTGTCCCCTGCCCCCTGTCCCATTCCCCCATTCCCCTGTCCCCTGCCCCCTTAATTGTCTCCTACCTTGGTTTTCATTCACTCGAACGTCGCCAGCTCTAAAGCAAGTATTGCTGTTCTCAGATAAACAGAAAGCTTCTTCTTCAGCCTCCGGTAGAATCGGTTGACCGTTTGAGTTTATGAAAGGTTCAACGTCAAGAAAACCCAAGTTTGCGAAAGGGTCACGTAGACTCGTCGCTGTCTCGAGGTCTGAGCCGTACACTTGTGAGCCATCGATGTAAGCGGTTATCACGTTTATCTGCCGTGGGGAAGTTAAGTTATGTAAGTATTATATCAAGTACGAGAGACGGTGTTTCATTCAATTTCCAGACACCGAGAAAAGAGTTGAAAGTATATGACGCGCAGCGAAGTATTTTTACGAAATTCGAGGTGTTTGGAAATCGGAAGAAGCACTTTGATAGAATAGTAAAAAAAAATTACCTGTACGCCATCTAAGAAATGACACTGAGCTGTGTCACGATAGTCATTTATACGAAGTACAAAATCACCTTCAAACTGAAGAAAGCCTCAAAAGAATAGTTTACTAAAGTAGAAAAACGCCAAAGAGGTGATAATAAACCAAACGAGAACAAGGATGGTTGAGGATGGAGAAAATTAACACGGATTGCGAACGACGAACTTGAAAAAATTGGCCAATTTTTTCAAGATGCGCTATCCGTGACGTAGCTCCTTTAAAACCGACATCTAGGATAGGAAATAGATCGTTTTCACCAAAATAACAAGATCGTTTTGTGTACACCAAAAACATCTACAAACTCAGAGATTGTACAGTAGGGGAAATAAATATATTCCCCAAGTTTTGATGTGGCAGTGTTCATTGCAACCAACTTATTATTGGGAAAACAATATTCGGAAAATTACAGAACTTAGTATGAGTCCGCCATATTGGTGGACCACTTTGGTCCACCAATATGGCGGCCAAAAACTGTCTGCGAGAATAAAAATGATTTTGCTACCGAAGTCATACGTTTTCACTTCTGAATGCTTTATTTATCATTTTTAACTTATTAGCATATCAGAAAAGTATTTAAAAGTGCGAAAATATTGGTTTGTGTAACATTTCAGGTCACGTTGAGCCAGGCCGTCTCAAATTTCAAAACGCTTTATCTCCAAAACGAAGCAATCTGCTGGCACAAAAATTTCCCCAGCAACTAACGACACTGATGTATAGAATATACTGAAAGAACAGCTTTGTAGGATCAATAGTTTTGAATTTAGCATTTTGATGACGTCACGTGAAAACGTTCTATTGAGTTGTACGTAAAATAAACTGACCTGATTGCCGTCGCTATTCTGAAATGACCTGCTGAGTGGAATACATTGCGCAGTATTATCAGCTGCTAACTGTTTCCCAGCTTGGATTTCGATTCCAATACATCCAGGAGCAGTACTACATGGCTCGCTGTTCGAACCACACTCGACGCCTGGGGCTAACTCAGTTAAGGTAATGTCATGGTCAATAAATTGACCCCAGGTCATTGTTATGTGCGTAAAATCTATAGCGTTTCGGGGTTCATCATCAAACACTATCCGGCTAATTTTCCTGGTATTTGCAAGGGCTCTGGAGACTTCACCACGAGGTAGGAAGGTATCCTGGCCATCAGCACTAGTGTCATACTCAGTAGGGGGGTCCAAGCCTGGGAAACGTAGCAGCGGCGTATTGATTGCTCCAAGTGTTGTGTTACACAGGTTGTTGCACGTGCCGTCAAACGTGCGAAACTTGCGCTTGTGACATGCAAGTCGTATCTCGAGGTAATCGCAGTTTGCCATATTAAGCGTATCCAAAATTTGTTGGGAGGAATCAGAAGAAGAAGAAGGGTAAGTCGCGTGGCTCACTTCATACGCACCAACAATAACTAGAACTCCTAACAGGAAGCTGAGTAAGAAGTAAAGAATATCATGTTAATATTAATTATGGTGTCTTCAGTGTCTATATATGACAAATTAAGAACGCTTGGCTTATATATATTAGAGGCAGTTGTAAACTGATAGGAGTAAATGAACGAACGAACGAACGAACGAGCGCCGGAGGGACCGCCCGACCGCCCGACCGCCCGACCCGACCGCCCGACCGACGCCCGACCGCCCGAACGCCCGAACGCCCGAACGCCCGAACGCCCGAACGCCCGAACGCCCGACTCGACTCGAAAACTTTGCAAAAGCTAAATAAAGTTTATTTGTATAATTGCATTGCCGGAGTGCGTCTAAAGCAAGTTCAATCGCATGATTTAGTTATCGCGTATGTAACGTACCTTGTTGCCTGCATTTTGCTTTTGGATTGCCTCTCACTCGCTATACACCTGTTGAATCATTGACAGTATTGTATCAGTATTGTATCAATATTGTATCGCCATGGCCTATCATCGAGCAGAATTAACACACTGTATTGACAACAATAATAGCAACAAAATTTATACACAGTAAAAATATCAATGAAAAAAACAATGAAAAATTAATTTAACTGGTTTACATATTTGCCGTGCGAGAGTCTGATACAGCGAACCATTCATTAATGCTTCTTTTGAAGTGGCCCAAAGAATTAGCTGCTCTTAGTTTCTCGGGTTTTCTATACTATAAATTTTTCAGTTACGTTTTCAAAAAATCGACAAACGCTTAGTTATCGACACTGATATATTCATTGGAATTTATGAACGTTTACAACCTTGTCTTCTTTTTTTTTTTAGTCGCGCATAATGTATTAAAAAAACTTGATGAAAGAGCTAAAATTAGTATTCGTTCTTCGCGCCTTAATCTATAATCTCCTTTGTTAACTTTTAATGCCTATATTTGCACTGCTGATCTATATGAGGTTGCAGTTAGAAGATGGAGCACGTTTTCGTTTTAGTAACACTGAGTAATTTGGTATCACAATTTTTTTTGTTAAAACTGCACGATTTGAAATTAAACCGCGAAAGTGCCAGCAAGATAAACCGGCACAAATGTGGCGACACCGAAAAACAGTAAAAAAAAACATCATTTGCTTGAACAGTCACTGAGCGAACTAGAAACTGCGAACAAATAAGTATAAATAAACAACTAAACTTAGCTGAAAAGTTTACTAAGGCAATTTATCGTGTGTATAATTTAAAAGACTGAAGAATCACAACTATACCTTAACGAAGCTGCAAACTTGAGTCGAGAGTCCAAGACAGATTCTTTGAGTGTCTTCTCTACTGCGGAGAGCCCTGCTTGTTCTGATCGGTTGTGAAATGAGTTGTGCAGCGCACTTCCTTATATATAGCCTTATCTTGCTGTCCTCGGTATAGTGGGCAAAGTTGTGGCAGTAATTAATCGTTAAATAACAAAAGCACTTTTCACTTTCAAAGCCGATATCTTAGCTTTCCTGTGGTCCGCGCCGACAAGCCCACGCACGCGGCGAAGGTTTCTGAAAAGCAATATTCTGTTTATTTGTTTGTTTCATGACTTCATAATCTCAAGTTTCTTTGTATTCATACTAAAGTTGTAATCGATATGCCAATATTGCTGAAACGTAAATTTACGTTCGTGTGTATTGTTACGTGAACTTTGAAGTCTTCTCAGCAAACAAAAGAATCCAATAACCTATTTTTGTGGACTTTTGTGGACACTTCCTGTGTCGTGCGCAACCTTTGCGGCACAGTTTGTGATATTAGCTCAAGAAGATATCTATTTGTATTTTAATTGGCACATTAACAGATCAATTCCTGTTTTTAGAAATGCAATATAACAAATTAGTTTCTGCAGAAAACGATGTGGTTGGTCTAAAACTACTGTAGCTTAACCAAACCCGGCTAAGAGCATGCTAACCGAGGATCATATTAACTCTCATATAAAATAAATATAATCTTATTTTTAAGGTTTTTTACACTGCTAATTACGAGAATTACGTTTCGCCAAACTCGCACAAGATTTTCAAACAGGAGTCGAAAATTCAGTTTAGGTTTTTCTTGAATTAATTCTACCCCAATGACATAAATTTGGATAACAGTGACGTAAATGCTAACAGAAACTGCATGTTGAACTTTGGTCTGGTTGAATTTCTTTGAAGTCCCGGTGTACTAGCCACTTCCTACCTGGAGTAAATTCAATTTAGTTTTTATTTTTTTAAGTCAGAAGCTTATAGCTTTTATACGCCTGGTTAGAAAGCTGCTGAGCCTAGCCTGGCTCAGTGTTATTGCTACTACCCCTGGATAGTTATCCCTCATCATTTTAGTCTGGTTGTCCTAACAGTTCGCCGATACCCGAACTAGTGTATTGTGAGAGTGAGGAGTGAAGCTGGAATCAGTCGGTGATTTCGGATTAAAAATCTAATCTTGAATTCCCAAAGAAACGCACCCTTAACCAAATCATTTGAATTGGGGATCAGTAAAACCGACTGAAAACGTAAGCTACATGTAGTCGTTCAGGTCGTTGCATGTACAGAAACATTTTATGGCGCATTTTAGAACTTTCTTTAATCGTCTTGCAATTTTATTATGTCACGATATCATAAAATACCATGAGACAAGTTCATATACACTTGAGAGAGGATGATACTAGGCTAGGATCGCTACAATACGCAAACAAATATTAAATAAATGTTCTAACTCAAAGTGTAAATGGTTCAGTAAAAACCTACACAAACAAACTTCGTTTTATCTTCCGCCTTTTCAAAATATATCGAGCCACTTTTTCGCACTATCCATCGCAATATCAGAAATTGACACAATATCTGACTTACGTAATATCAATTATTCATTCGTATCACTAATAGCTTTCGTGCAATAATAGAATATCAGTGAGTGATCGAATGCCAAACAGTGTTCAGTTTTGATTAACTTATAAGAAGGCTTAGCTTCAGTACTATATATGAATCAGAGAGTTTTTGTTTTAGTTGTTTTAATCTTTGTTTACAAAAACACTATATGTTGCGACAATATTTGCAAGAAAACAACAAACAACAAACAAACACTTACAGAAAAATATACCGTGATTATTTACTTACACTATACTACAGAATTTAATTTAGATTCTAAACTGTTGTACTGCGTCGACAAGCAAGTGAAAACGCTTAGTTAATTGTTAACTTTGATCTTAAATTGTCATAGCCTGAGAGTTGCTAACGCTCGAAACGTCAGCTGCGTAATTCTGAAACGGCGGTTAGTTTGCTCATTTATTCGGTGTGGTTATTCAATTCAGGATTTGTGGTGAGTAAATAACCTTCTTGTTGCTCAGCCACTTACAATTTCGTGAAATGATTTGTCGTAGTTCTTGAATCGGCCTGTGATTGTTAAAGTAGCAATGAAAGAAAATCAAAGTAAAACAGATAAATTCGTGATATGTGCGCGCCCTAAAAACAAATCACTTGTCCTTGAATGAAAACAATTCAACACGCAATCTATGATCCACATGTCGCCATAACACTTTTGGTCAATGCTTCTACTTTCTAGAACTCTACTAAAAGAGTGCTCTGTTTAGCGGCGTTATATAGAAAAGATAAACCGCAGGCTTACCGCAACCGAGAAAATGATTACAAAATTACCAGCACCCAATTAACTTCTTGAGTAAAGAAAAATAAGTTATTTTCACGAAATTAAATCATCACGGTAAAGGCGCATGTAAATAGCACATATTATACCGTATTTCCTCCGCTACTGATTTATTTCATGATTAGTCGTGACATGCGTGTGTGCTCGAGTTCAGTAGCTATGTTTTTATCAACCCTCATAGAGGCGAGACACGCGACACGGACTAATTTAGAGAAAAAACGTAAACATATCTATTAAGAAGAAAATCAGAAAAGAAGTGTAATAGGATAAATAGCCTTTGTGGTGGAATGCTAGTCCAACGCCAACATTTTGTCGCCAATACCCATTTAATACCAGTTTCTGGGTGGAGAGAGGCACTGTGAGAGTAAAGTGTCTTACCCAAGAACACAACACAATGACTGGACGGCCCGGACCGCTCGATCCGGAGTCCAATGTCCTAACTTTTAGGTCACCGCGTCTCCCACAGTTTAAATACGTTGTACGTAAAAACTAAAACAGAAAAGCTCGAGGAAAAGGCAAACGAAGATAAACTACTTACGAAGAATTTACTATAGCTAGAATAAATTGCGTGCCAGACGCGCGCGACTGCGGCTACATAAAATTCCGGGTTCCTCTATATCGCAACAACTGCGGATACAATGTCGTTTATTAAAATAAAATTCTGATTTTCTGGCACTCAGGTCTAACTCAAAGACAACCAAGGGAAGTAACAATACTCCTAGTCGGCTAAATTCTATAGAACCGCAGTATCCGGCAGTGTGAGCCAGTTTGGCCCAAGTACAAGTGCGGCTTTACCATTCACGTTGTTTACACTACCCGAGGCGTTTCGTGATCCCGAGGGGGGGGATCAGACGGGACGGGACGGGACAAGAAGGAACGAGAAACACGCAGCAATTAATATTATCTCAGTTCACAGGTATATAGAAAAAATAACAAAACAAAATTCAAACATTCTAAAACAGGCCCGAAGAAAAAGGGAACTGGTTCAATAGTTGTTCTTACCTGGCAAACTATTGTTTTATTTTAGGGCAATATTACTAATTGGTTTTGAACTAAAGGACTTGTGGCCAATCCAATATTTGAAGTATCATTCATTCAGTTTGCTCATCAGGAAAGAAACCCGTCTGTGATCAGCTAAGGAAGCAGTACAATATCAAGTACTAAACTAAACTCTTCTCTGAAGTATTATTCAAGATTAAACAAACAAAATAGCAAACAACCCAGACTAAAGCCTTATGAAAACCCTAATATTGGTACTCAAACAACTGCATGACGTACATATGCTGACACGCGTGACTGATCATAATTGTAACGATTTATACCTGTGTGAGGTAAAAATGATCGATATACGTCAAATGCCAAGCCGACAAAGATGTAGAAATACCCCACCCTTTCTACCACGAGAACACGAAATTGTCTCTTCTGTTTTATAAGTTCGATTTGTATGAAAACATTGTCAAGCTTTGAACCTGCTTGAAATCTCTTCGAAGCCCTTTCCGTCAGTGTTAAAAATACGCGCTACTTTGCATCAAAATTGTCTCTGGTAGCCGGCATCCAAACAACACTTCATTTGCTTATGTTACGTCACATACAGGGGTTTTTTCCTGAATGCTCCAAACCAAGTGAAACGTGAAAACCTCAATCGAAAATATCGTGACCGTGCACATTATTGAAGCCAAGAATTTCAAAAATTAAAAAAATAAACAACTTTATTTAAGTGTCAGAGGATTTAGCACTGCTGTACTAATTGTGGACACTGTAAATGAACAAACAAACATTGTAAATAGAACATAAACTTGTTAAGAATCCCAACTGGTGGGAGGCTGTCCAGTTGGCTATTTACAAAGCGTGGCCGAGGAGTTGAACTCGGGACTACCGTGAGCAAATCCAGCTAGTGGCAGGGTGGAGGATTTGAACCAGGGACCTCCAGATTTCAATCAAATGCAGCGCCCAGGACCACTCGGCCACGCCGCCTCCATTCCTAAGCTAAAAGTGTACTTCCATTCCTAAGCTAAAAGTGTACTTCCATTCCTAAGCTAAAAGTGTACTTCCATTCCTAAGCTAAAAGTCCGTCTTCTATACAAGATTAATACATTAATAAACTAACTAGGGGAAAATATCAGTGTTCTATCACTTTGGAAGATCAGGGAAGCACTCAATACAAGTCCAAAAGACATGAACACTCAGAGTAATTTACGATCACGAATGATGCGCCATAGGTGGTTTTCATCTGATGTCATCAAAATTCTAAAATCTAAACTGTTAATTCTACAAAGCTATTCTTTGTCACATATTCTAGATATACAAAATACTAATCTCTATGCAAAGTTTGGTATCGATTCAGTACTTCGTTTTGAAAATAAAGCATTTTGAAATTTGTGATGTCTCGGATGAACGTGTTTCTGAACTGCCACAGAAACGAATATTTGTATGTCATTTTTAAATTTTCAGATGTGATAATAATTGAGAAGTGATATCTAAAGAGCTTTGAAGTGAAAGCTGATGATAATTGCTGGTAGAATCTACTCTACTTCTTGTTCAATTTTATGCATATGGCGGCGATATTTGTGTCCCTCTGAACTGAGGACACCAATATGACGGCTGCATAGTAAGTACTGTAATTGTTTGAAAATTATTTTCGTAATAACTCGGTTACGAAAAACGCTACAAAGCTATAATTTGAACACAGCGTTTCTTTCTTCCTGCTCTATAAGCTGTTAATTTTCTGATGTTGTTCGTGCAAGCAAATAGTTTTTGTACCATTGATGAAAACCACCAATTAGAATTGTAAATTTTGTCGTCGAGCATATACGGAACATATGGATGTACACTTCCTACCTACCATCAGGAAATAACCAGCGAATTTATATGGAAACTAGGATTGGCATTTGTTGCTTTAGTTTAAAACTGTTTTGAATTTGCATGCAGTTAATGTCAGACATTTTAAAATACAACTGTTTTTAAATTATGTTCTATCTCTGATCCATTCTTGCTCTGATAAAAGGTTCCAAAGTAGAACGCTGATGACAAATTGACTAAACTCTGATCATCATACGACAGTAGCTGTTGAATACATTTTTAATATTGAAGTTCTGATAACAAGGCATGTGTAATATGTTCTAAAAAAATGTTGTTTTTAGAAAGACAGGCATAAAAGGTTAATATTTACGACTATAAATAGAGTTCATTATACGTCAATACCGTTCGACAGTATTTTCAGTGGAGGCTAATTTTATATGTTGAACTCGTGTTTGCCAAAGCGAATATACATGATACTGACGTCAGTTCCTACCACTGAACTCAGCAGTAACTGCTACAAGACTGAAAACGGTGCACTGGTATGAAGAAGTTATTTGTTGTCATCTGGATGGCTGAAAGAGGTAAAAAAGCTTCTGGATTGAATTCTTTGATGCATGAAATATCAACTTTAAGATTTTATCGCCAGTTCAGAGGTACTTCTTGACCTGTAAAATATACAAATTGTAAATGTTCTAGTCAGCGAAAATGAGTGATATTGTTTCCTTAAAATGCTTCAATACTGTCATGGTCTTTTGACTTTTCGAGCCACATTAGCTCAGTAGAAGCATAGAACCGTTTTCCTTGATAAGTAATTATGTTTGATTTCCGCACAATCACGAAACAACATCTTCCTGTCTGCTCGTGCCACGCGTGAGATTGAAAACGGACACAAACACGCAAGCAAATAATAGCGTGACTGTGTGTATATGCCCTTGTGATCCTGGAGGGCAATGGGGCGACTCGATCCCTGAGGCTAAAAAATTAAATATGATTGAAGGATTAGCTATTATTGCAGCATTAGTTAATGAGATGAACGAACACAAAACAAAACTTAATGTAAAGTATTTTCTGGCACTCAGGTCTAACTCAAAGACAACCAAGGGAAGTAACAATACTCCTAGTCGGCTAAATTCTATAGAACCGCAGTATCCGGCAGTGTGAGCCAGTTTGGCCCAAGTACAAGTGCGGCTTTACCATTCACGTTGTTTACACTACCCGAGGCGTTTCGTGATCCCGAGGGGTATCAGATGGGACGGGACGGGACAAGAAGGAACGAGGAACACGCAGTAATTAATATTATCTCAGTTCACATGTATATAGAAAAAATAACAAAACAAAATTCAAACATTCAAAAACAGGCCCGAAGAAAAAGGGAACTGCAGTTGTGGTTCAATAGTTGTTACCTGGCAAACTATTGTTTTATTTTAGTGCAATATTACTAATTGATTTTGAACTAAAGGACTTGTGGCCAATCCAATATTTGAAGTATCATTCATTCAGTTTGTTTATCAGGAAAGAAATCCGTCTGTGATCAGCTAAGGAAACAGTACAATATCAAGTACTAAACTAAACTCTTCTCTGAAGTATTATTCAAGATTAAACAAACAAACTAGCAAACAACCCAGACTAAAGCCTTATGAAAACCCTAATATTGGTACTCAAACAACTGCATGACGTACATATGCTGACACACGTGACTGATCAGTTAATTGTAATGATTTATACCTGTGTGCGGCAAAAATGATCGATATACGTCAAATGCCAAGCCGACAAAGATGTAGAAATACCCCACCCTTTCTACCACGAGAACACGAAATTGTCTCATCTGTTTTTATAAGTTCGATTTGTATGAAAACATTGTCAAGCTTTGAATCTGCTTGAAATCTCTTCGAAGCCCTTTCCGTGTTAAAAATACGCTACTTTGCATCAAAATTTTTTCTGGTAGCGGACATCCAAACAACACTTACGTCACATACAGGGGTTTTTTCCTGAATGCTCCAAACCAAGTGAAACGTGAAAACCTCAATCGAAAATATCGTGACCGTGCACATTATTGAAGCCAAGAATTCCTAAGCTAAAAGTCCGTTTTCTATACAAGATTAATACGTTAATAAACTAACTAGGGGAAAATATCAGTGTTCTATCACTTTGGAAGATCAGGGAAGCACTCAATACAAGTTCAAAAGACATGAACACTCAGAGTAATTTATGATCACGAATGATGCGCCATAGGTGGTTTTCATCTGATGTCATCAAAATTCTAAAATCTAAACTGTTGATTCTACAAAGCTATTCTTTTCCACATATTCTAGATATACAAAATATCAATCTCTATGCAAAGTTTGGTATCGATTCAGTTTTCTCGCGGCTCCGCCGCTCGCCGGGGCGTCGTCGGCCGATCTCGACGCGGGAGAAATAAACTCTGGTACCCAGGGTAGTGATGTCCCGGATGAACGTGTTTCTGAACTGCCACAGAAACGAATATTTGTATGTCATTTTTAAATTTTCAGATGTGATAATAATTGAGAAGTGATATCTGAAGAGCTTTGAAGTGAAAGCTGATGATAATTGCTGGTAGAATCTACTCTACTTCTTGTTCAATTTTATGCATATGCATGGCGGCCATATTTGTGTCCCTCTGAAGGACACAAACATGGCGGCTGCATACTAAGTACAGTAATTGTTTGAAAATTATTTTCGTAATAACTCGGTTACGAAAAACGGCTACAAAGCTATAATTTGGACACAACATTTATTTTTCCCTGCTCTATAAGCTGTTGATTTTCTGATGCTGTTCATGTAAGCAACTAGTTTTTGTAACATTGATGAAAACCACCCATTAGAATTGTAAATTTTGGCGTCGAGCATGCATACGGAACATATGGATGTACACTTCCTACCATCAGGAAATAACCAGCGATATTATTTGGAAACTAGGCTTGGCATTTGTTGCTTTAGTGTAAAACTGTTTTGAATGTGCATGCAGTTAAGGTCAGACATTTTAAAATACAACTGTTTAATTATGTTCTATCTCTGATCCATTCTTGCTCTGATAAAAGGTTCCAAAGAAGAACGCTGATGACAAATTGACTAAACTCTGATCATCACACGACAGTAGCTGTTGAATACATTTTTAATATTGAAGTTCTGATAACAAGGCATGTGTAATATGTTCTAAAAAAATGTTCTTTTTTAGAAAGACAGGCATAAAAGGTTAATATTTACGACTATAAATAGAGTTCATTATACGTCAATACCGTTCGACAGCATTTTCAGTGGAGGCTAATTTTATATGTTGAACTCGTGTTTGCCAAAGCGAATATACATGATACTGACGTCAGTTCCTACCACTGAACTCAGCAGTAACTGCTACAAAACTGAAAACGGTGCACTGGTATGAAGGAGTTATTTGTTGTCATCTGGATGGCTGAAAGAGGTAAAAAAGACTTCTGGATTGAATTCTTTGATGCATGAAATATCAACTTTAAGATTTATATCGCCAGTTCAGAGGTACTTCTTGACCTGTAAAATATACAAATTGTAAATGTTCTAGTCAGCGAAAATGAGTGATATTGTTTCCTTAAAATGCTTCAATACTGTCATGGTCTTTTGACTTTTCGAGCCACGTTAGCTCAGTAGAAGCATAGAACCGTTTTCCTTGATAAGTAATTATGTTTGATTTCCGCAGAATCACGAAACAACATCTTCCTATCTGCTCGTACCACGCGTGAGATTGAAAACGGATACAAACACGCATGCAAATAATAGCGTGACTGTGTGTATACGCCCTTGTAATCCTGGAGGGCAATGGGGCGACTCGATCCCTGAGGCTAAGAAATATAATTGAAGGATTATCACTCAATGTTTAGCTATTATTGCGAACACAAAACAAAATTTAATGTAAAGTATTGGAGATCAGTCAATATAAGTCGAATCACTCTGACGCACAATACATCAGTAAGTATCTATCGTCATAATATATCAGTTATTGTCATGCACCATATCAATAATTGCAATATCAGCAAGTACCTTATTTTCACTTACCTCAACATCGGTTAATATGCATGCAAATGTTGATCAGAAAAAGTCCGTTTGTAAAACTTATATTGCTGTAGTTGTATGAACTGGTTTGTTTTGTTTTGCCGACATGCTAAATACTATTATTTTTCCATCCTAATAATATTCGCGTACTTGCAAGTTAATCTGTCCTTAGTGCTGCATCTGTTAGTACAATGTTTATCATGAGTTGTTTCTTTAATTCCCCATATTTTTCATGACTAAATTATTTATTTTAGGGCTGTACAGCCAGGTTTCATGTTGTCGGTACGTTGCGTTCATTTTTGGTCATATGCTGAACCAGTTTAAAGCGATCATATCCATTTCAAACTTCGATTAGCTGTAACTCAGTTTATGCTCGGAATGTTAATTAGAAGCCTGCGTCAAGTCCTATTTTCCAAATAAAATGTGGTACAGTCGACAAAGCTCTCTGAGCGGACACTCTCGTAGTTTGGACTCTAGCTCATACAAACGCTCTATTTTCACATTATCGTAAGCGGCCAGCTCCAGTTACGGACACTTTTCTTCTTCTCGCGGGAGTCCTTCGACTGTTCATAGCCCTTAGCACGCATTGCGTGCCTATGTCTTTTTGGGCGAAATTAAAGATCGAGCCTCGCTAATAAAACCTCACTGCAGCCGGTTTTCTGTCAGAGTTTTGCAACTCATTGATAAGTGTGTCTATCTATAACAAAATAGCAAACAAACTAGATAAGCAGGCCCGGAAACCTTAGAGACGATTGACTAGCGCCGTATATATTGCTCTAGTTCCTTATCAGGTGTTGTTTGTGAGCCTCGCACGAAGTAATTTTGCTCGTATATTGTATGTTATTGTGATGCCTTATGTACCAATTGGGGGCGCAGAACAGGTAACATTGTATGTTATTTTAACCCTTTCACTCCCAAGAGTGCTTAGTTCAAAACTGATTAAAAAATCTTAAATTTCATTTTGTAAAATTGTCACAAACAAACAGCACCACTTGAAAGTACTACTCAATAGCTTTCATTTGAATGGTCACACACTAGGGTTTCACCCACAGACTCAAAAGGTACAACCGCATTTATTGACTCAAGGTTTGACTCCGGGAGTGAAAGGGTTAAGGAGTCTTGATTGCGTTCGGACTAATCGGCATATTGTCAGTGATTTCCCTTGGACTTCATTCGGGATAAGAACCGATAAAAATCGAAATTACATTTCGAACGAGATTCCAGTATTCTGTCATTTGCTCCAAATTCTCCCTCAAGCCACGTTTACAAGCAATTCCTTTCGAACCGTTATCACCGTCACACTGTGTTCATGTGGGTATTATATTCTTTTCATCTTTGCTCAGCTTTGTGAACTCTTTGATGAGATAGAGGCTTGGGAATAAATTAGCTAGTCTGAAGTAATTATCACAAGGGCTATGGCGAAACATAAACCAATGACGTACATGATAACAGTACAGTTGCTTTTCCATTTCATTGTGTTAAATTAAACCAAGAGAAACCTGTTAAAAGTCCTTTTTTCTTTGCTGCGGATTTAATTTCTAATTTGGACGGGGGAAAAAAGTTAGTTGTCTTTTGCCATATAATTCCTTTAATTACTTTTGTGAACAAGGAAGAAGAAAGTTGATCAGTTCATCGACGTCATGGATTTCCCGTTGCTGCCAGCCACAAAATACACCGATACTCGTCATCTGCAGAAACCGCTGCATTTAGCCTACTTACGCATATTGGTGGTTTCATCTGACGTCATCAAAATTCTAAAATCTAACCTGTTAATTCTACAAAGCTATTCTTTTCACATATTCTAGATATACAAAATATTAATCTCCATGCAAAGTTATTTATCGATTAAGTGCTTCGTTTTGAAAACAATCATTTTTAAATTTTCAGACGTGATAATAATTGAGAAGTGATATCTAAAGAGCTTTGAAGTTAAATGCTGGTAGAATCTACTCTACTTCGTGTGCAATTTTATGGCCGCCATATTTGTGTCCCTCTGAAGGACACCAACATCGGCAGCTGCATAAAAAGTACTGTAATTTTCTGAAAAATATTTTTGTACTGTAACTCGGTTACGAAAAACGCTACAAAGCTATAATTTGGACACAACGTTTCTTTCTTCCTGATCTATTAGCTGTTAATTTTCTGATGTTGTTCGTGCAAGCAAATAGTTTTTGTAAACCGCCAATACAGGGAACTGGGCGTCTGCACGCAAACTACCGTACTGAACAAGTGGGTCCAAAGTGTATCGTCATTTGAATTGTGCGTAAACAATCGGCCTGTGACAGAAAATCCAGCGACTATATATATATGATTTTGTTTTATCAGATGTGTTATTCGTGATAAAAGCCGGAAAATTAAAAACCGAGCATGTGACGCCTGATTGCGACCGTGTTGTGGAGTTGCGCAGTAATTAAAAACCATTACAACATCAAAGTATGTGTTTCCACAGCCTCAAAAGTACGTACAACATAATAATTATAAACAATACCACATGAAAGTACTGCTCGACAGATTTCATTTGAATGGAAGCACACTAAGGTTTCATCCCCAGAACCTTGTACAGCATAATAATTAAACTGCAGTTTCATGTGAAAGAACTCATATATAACCGCCGGAGTTTTCATTGAATGCTTACACTGACCTATGCACTGACTAGGCTTGCGGTTAGAACCACAGTAGAGTAATCGACTTGAGATTTCACTTAAAATTGTCAAATACATTGCACCACAAACTTTCGGGATATTGCTAAACTAAACATTAAACATCTAGCTACATCTACAACGTTCTTTCACTTCAGGAGAGTTTTAGTGATATTTTGATGGTTCTGGCTTCTGGTTTGACCTCTGGCTTTAGCCGGTTGTCGGCGGCCGAAATCGAACGTGCATTGAGTACATTTACTTCTCGTCAAAGTTCTGCGGTCGACTAGCTTCGTGCGTCAGAACCGCATCCCGAAGCTATTTTAGTTTCTTTACATCAATGTTTACTTCTAATATCAGTAATTTTAGAAGACCTCAGTTTTGCTCATCCGTAGGCTGCTGACGCAATAGTGACGAAGAAACTGAACGGGTTAAAATAGACTTTTGAGTAGACGATAAAATATACTGTACTCCAGTGCTTTCAATATGCGGTTATATTGCTTTGTTTGCACAAAAATAACGACCTGTTTTCCGTGTTTAGTCTTGACTAGTCTAAGTGTTACAACTATATCTTCAGTTTCTGGGCAGTTGCAACAAATTGTTCAAAGTATGGATAACGCTATCCACGTATACTGTAAAATCACTATCCAGTGGATGGCGTAGTTTGTTTTGTTGACACTTATCCACTGGATAGTGATTTATCCGGTGGATAACGTTATCCACCCCTCGAACAACCGGGCCTATGTTGACAGAATGCCTCAGAAGACTCGATTTCTTAGCTTGGGAAATTCAGTCACCAAAAGTAACATACTAGTGGATTTAATCTCACACATAATGTACAGCCCGAACCCGTACCTTTATATAGATAATCTTTTATCTGAGTTCGCATTCTTTTATAGAACACAATTCTATATTTTACATCAATGTTGCAAGATTATATTAACGGAAAGATCCTTCGATAATTTCTAAGCAAAGATTTACTGAAGGCGAGAAGTTCAGACACTCCTGCCCACTTTGTGCCGCATGATCATAAACACACTTGCTGCCATTGTCTCAAATAAGCTAACTCAGCATCTCTTCATAAAGTATTAGTAACACGTAAACGGGCTAGACTACTAGCTCAGTATGAAGTAGCTGCTGGAACTTACTGCAGTTTGTTCCATAGGCAGCTATAAGAACTAGCGAAATAGCTTTCAACAAATGCTGCATATATTCAGTATATATTCTTTACTGCACTGATTTATGCACAGGGTTAAAGAAATTATATTCCTTGAACAGTATTTTGCTATTCATAACGTTAACAATGACTTGAAGAAACCTGACAGTGCAAAAACGGGTTTGTTTTTGTATTTTGTCACAGTCATGTCTGCGGTTTTATTCATGAGTGCATATGAAGAACCCTATAAACTTGTGTGAAACCAAACAGGAAATCACATAAACACTAGATGGATCAGTATTGCCCGTTAAAAAAAAAATCTCCGGCTTTATAGCTTTGCACGCACATACGGCTTAGCTTTGAAATTTATTGGTTCCGAGAACTACATATGTCGCTTTCATGTCAACAAAGTTGATAAAGGGTAATGGTTATGAAGCCCAACAAAGTTCTCTTTTTCATGGTTTTGTTCGCTCAGTTTTTTGGCCTTGACGGTGCATAAAACACACAATAATAGGTTTTAAGTTTTGTCTGAGTAACTAAGCAATAGAAACGTGTCGGTTACGTAAATCAACCCGTAGTGCGTGAGCGCAAAACAAAAGATTCGGTGCGCGGTCGTAGACCTTTCAACATAAATTAATTAAAAAACAAGCAATCTCAGTGTTTTACCAGGTTTTAAAACACGAGGCGAAGCCGAGTGTTTTTAGACCTGATAAAACACGTTCTGCGAATTTTTTAAACGACTTCAAAAACTTCCATATAAATCTATTAAATCTGATCGGCCTTATCTTGAAATTTTAGTTTGTTTTAGACGAGAAAATTGAGCTAAAAGTTCAGCCGTATCTTTATCAAATATAAAGGCACTCATTAAACATTCATTTTGCCTCCACTACACAGCCGAATAAACACACAAGGCTAAGAGGCGTGGGGCGTTGGTCAGCCAGGCCCACGATACATTTTATTAATTGACAAAGCACTACAATATTACAATAAATCTAAACGCACCAGAGCCGGACACGTACTGCCCAAAAAAACAACTACTGGGAAAAAATGGGGACCGTGTACCCCCGACCTATACAGTGGTACTACCTTTGGGGTTTTAAGGTGTCTTAACTAAGAAAGTGCACGATCAACTAAAACGCGCAGATAAGACTTAAACTTACTATTATTATTACAAAACATGCATCTGAACCTGTCGATAATAAGTCTTAAGGTAATAGAAATTTAACTTGTTTGATAAGTACTTGACGCGGCGAGGCTGACCGTAGAATAACACAAATCTATCAACGGACTCATTTCAAACTCGCGAACCGTGAGCCCCCGCGAACTACACTAGTACCCGGTTCTCTGTACCGTGCCGACAAAATATCAATTTATGCCAATCAAGATTGTCACAAATTACATATTTCTTTTGTATTTTCTTAATGAATTATTAATGAGTTTTTGAATGCTTCATGGTGGCGATAGCATGCGTGCACACGTCTCCTATTTCCTTGCTGGCTGAATTTCGTAAGCGAAATGTTCCTATTGGTTAGTTGCTAGAGCACGTGGCAAATTGTGTTTTGCGCACGGTTAAGGCGGGGTACACATGAATGCCATTTTTCCTTCGCGTTTCAAGCAACCCAAAAACTCTATGCTCATCTCATTAATCTATGTTATGGGGTGTTTTGTAAATTTTTGGGTGATTTTTGGGAATGTTTGGGAGGAAATAGTTGTTCTAAAAGGAGTTGTAAAATTTAAGGAAATGAGAAATATTGAAGATTTAATGTAGTTTAAAAATTAGAATTTGAAGTTAAAAATTAGTAGATTGACACAACAGACAGTTGATACCCACGCAAGAGCACCCGCGTGGGTATCAACTGTCTGTTGGTGTTTCAAAAATCATTTTTTCCCCTTCTATCCCTTCTTTAAACCTCTTAAAATTTCATTGAAATTCACGTGTACCCCCGCCTTAAGACCAAAAAGCGAATACATACATTTGTATAAAATAGGCGGTTTTCAATTGATTGTCGTAAAACCAAAACCAACACAATTGCAATGGCCAATCACAACAACCGTAAACAACAAAAATGAACCAATGATGAGAACTCAAAGCAAATACACATAACAAGCGCCAAGCGCGGGAAAACGCGCGTGACCAAGTCGCGATTGGTTTTGGTCTTGCAACTGATTGGTTGAGCAGGTGGCGCGAGTTTTTTAAACCAATCATAGAACGAAGTAAAACAAAACCAAAGCCATTTCTGATTACTTTCGACACTTAATTGAAAACCGCTCTAGCAACTTTAACTGTTACATGTAATTAGTATAGGTAATCACATGGGGCCGAGTAAAATTAAGGATTAATATCACGCGTGTTTTCAGAAATTTGCAGAAATTGCAATTTGCAAATTCTGAAAACACAAGTGATATTAATCCTTAATTTTACGAGGAATCATGCGTTTACTTGTTAATAACATAAAGGGCAAAATGAGTGTGATTAAGACATTGGGTGGTCTTCGGCAATCTTTGGGAGACTATCGGAAATATTTGCTGACCTTCCGATCATGTTCGAAAATCTTCGGAAGACTTCGGGTGATTTTCGGAAATCTTCGGAAATCTTCGGGTCATCTTCGGAAATCTTCGGAAGTCTTCGGGTGAACTTTGCACTCTTCGGAAGTCCTCAGGCAATGTTCGGAAATCTTCGGAGTAATTTTGCCCCGGGCAAACCAAAATTAACGAAAAATGCCCTCTGTCTTAACCAATCAGAATTCAGTAATTTGCCCTCTATGTTATTAGTTCAGTTACACAGACACAGCAGCAGCATCAGTCATTTCTTGTCCATGAGGCAAAGCGTCTTCCGCAGCAATGTTATCATATTCGCATGATTCCTTTTTGCCAGGTTCTGTGGATGTAAAATGAAGGAATATATTAAGGTGAAGGTCTCTATATAGAGCACGTGGGACACAATGACAAAGGCCATGGCAGTCATGTTGGTGAAACATGCTGTCCTTGTTTCTGTAGCAACAGACCACATGTGCCCTACATGTGGCCATGGCCGTTACTTTCGTGCCCGGATTGACCTCTACAGTCGTCTCCGGACACATAGGAACCAGTCAACTGCATAACACGAAGTCTTGGTCTTCATCGACTACCGATGAACATCAGGAGTTATAGAAATACTCGTGAAAGTTTGGGGAACTCGAAATAGTTCAGTGTGGAAACATGAACTGTACAGACTTCTGAGAAAGATGCTTGTTTAGTTAGTGACTGACAAGCTACTCGGAAAAAAATCCGAGTTTTCCCAACTCCTATGAACGTCCGCACACCTGTCGGACTGAGCTACTACAGAAGACTCGTGGGAGCGTAGGCCATAAATAGGCATCTCAGTGGCTTCTGTTTCCACGATATTTCTCGTTCTCCCTTATATTTCCTAATTGAACATTTTAACTACTCCCTGGAAAAAACATTTGATGTCAATTAAAAAAATCTTGTTTTCGTCATTATTCTTAAAGTGCCCATAACCTTTTTTTTTTCCTGTCATCTGAATCTAAACATTACCCAAGGAATTTCTGTGAAAAAAATTTGCGATTTGCAGAAAACGCGAATTTTTTATGAATGTTTCAAATCTTCAAAATCCTATTTTTGTTTGGTATACCCGTCCCGCTGTAAGAAGGCCGACGGGCTCACATTTTCCTGAACCTACGTCACAATTCCTTTGTTTTGAAGCCACGTGTTCCTTAATCTACGTCACAGTTCCTTTGTCTGATGTCACGTGTTCCTTAATCTACGTCACAGATCCTTTGTGAACCGAGAAGGACCCAGGGGAGACTAAAGCAAATGGTGATCCAAAATGGCGGCAAATTTGAAAGTTTTATAAAATTCATAAACAATTCGCGTTTTCTGCAAATCGCAAAATTTTTTCGCAGAATTTCCTTGGGTGATGTTTAGATTCAGATGAGAAAATAAAATAAAAAAGGTTATGGGCACTTTAAAACAACATTGGCAAGGATCTTCTGGTGGTAAGAGCGCTCGCCTCCCACCAATTTGGCTCGGGTTTGATTCCGGGGGGGAGTCGTACGAGGCTTGCAAATGAGTTTTTTGTTGGTTCTTATAAGTTGCTCCGCGAGGGTTTTTCGGCCGGTTTTCCTCAAATTCCAATTCAATCTGGAATGCCACAGGTTTCTCAGTCGTTATAGACGGATTTTTTAAAGTCATTCCTCCTAGTTAAACAAAGTCAATTTATTTATTTTCTTTACCCCAATTCGTAACTAGCAAACCATCACAATATTCTGTCGCTCACCTTCTTTCCATTCATTCAAGTTGACAACTTTCAAACTGTAGCAATCCGTCAAATTATTGGCCGCACTCATTTCGCGAAAGACACTCGGGGTGATTTTAAGGATTCCATCTGAATTATCGCACAACACCCTTGCCAGGGTGGCATCTCGTATCGCATTCAGCTGGCCCATTGCGAATCCAGTGTACGAGTCGTTCCTCTCGTACCAAAAGCGATCCCCAACGCGGAGGTTTTGAAACCCTTTAGCGAGAATGCAAGCAAACGTAGCACCCAGTATGCTTCCCGGCAAAGGAGTCTCGCTTATCCCCCCGGCATACAAATCGACGTCGTTAACCTTATCATTGTACGCTACTCGGAGTCGTTGTCGCTGCCTCGCGTTTATGTTGGTGAAGTCATCGATGGACGCAGCTAGGCCCAGACCACACAGTTGTCGAAACTGGTTGTATGGCGGTAAACCATGATCACGGCCTCGTTGGATGTTTATAGCTGAGAGATCGCCCACGATGCCATGACCTGATGGTTCGGCTGTCACGAGATTCTCTCGTACGGCTGGTGCAAAGAATCTGTAGGTAAGAAATGTATAATAGTTAGTCATTGTTAGTATATTTGCATAGTCCACAGTCTTCGACGCGTATACAGTCAACTCTCTCTAAGACGGACACCATCGGGACCGGCACCAACTGTCCGTCTTAGAGAGGTATCCGGCTTATAGAGAGTTTAGATGCAGTAAAATGACTGAAAAACAGCGCGCAGGGACCAACACCAGGTGTCCGTCTTATAGAGGTGTCCGTACTATAGAGGTGTCCGTCTTATAGAGGTGTCCGTTAAGAGAGAGTTGACTGTAGTCGTGTGGCTTCGTCATCGTCATCGTTATCATCATCCTTTTGTTATCATCCGGCATTATTGGCATCGTCATCATCGTCACGCCATCGCCATCATTATCGTTGGAATTGTTAATCCTCACAATCAAACCCTTTGTTAATTCCCTTGTTTTCCGAAACTACCGCAATAGTGAAGTATATAACCAGAGGTCTATAACTAGAGGTTTCCATCTCTGGTATTGGGTCTTGGCCCATCAGATTAGGAGTTAGGCTATTTTTAGACATTTTTCGCGCGAAACCAGCAGCCAATCACGTTGAACCATTTTTAATATGCGAGCGCTAGGTACGCAAAGGCAGAAACTTTGCCGGCCAAGGAAAAGCGAAAAGCGTCACAGCAGAATGTAATAATTGTTTAAATACTTCACTAAATTTAGGTCAAACTTCGGTATACTTTTTGTAAAACTATAAATCGACTGAGTGATTTTTCAGTTCAATCTAAATGAAGCATGATTTGTATGAATTCGGCGGCAAAACTTGGCGCGGTGTCCAGTTGGCAAGTTGTCGAAAGTTGAATGAAAAGACAAAGGTTTCTCCGCGGATTAATCTTCGTTCAATCTCTCCAAAGTTTCGTATATTCTGGAAAATTGTGCAGATGGTTTAGCTTAACATGGGAAGTTTCGAAATAATTGTGGAGCTGAACATTATATTCATTTTACAAGTTGAACGGACAGCTATACGCAGCCGAAGGTTTCACTTGTTTATACGGCGGACGAAACTTGCGCGACTACAGAATTAACGAACTGAGCTTGAAATCAAGTTCATTGAAGTAAAAGAACAAAGGAAACCCTCAATGTCTACATGGATGGAAAGAAAGAGAATTTCACTGTGAAGTGATCTTTGAATGATTGACTGTCACGAACGCTTGACGAACTGCTGTAAGCTCAAGTTATAAGCTTATAACGGCTTAACTGATCCATGGATATTTATTGTGCTGATTTTAAAACTTAATTCAGCTGGAATTGACAAGCCTCGTCGAAATACAAGGTAACAATACTGAATAGACTGAGCTTAAACTTGTGTTGTAAACAGGTTTTCATTCTTTGGACGAATTAATTGTGTCCGCGGTCTTCCCGTAAATTAATTTCAGGCTGCCTTTAGTGCTCTTTCAGTCGCATTAGTTGTACATTTTACAGGCATTTCCCATTAAATATTTCGTTTCAAACTTCGTGCATTATTTAGTAGAATTAACTTTTGTTTGATTTAGAAGGGCCAAGGCTTTTACTTAGTGATTTTAGCCATCTTTTCAATCGACTATCCTGTATCCTCCCTCCCGAGAAAAACAGTTTACGCGTGTACTATAAAAGACATGAGCTGCTCGAAAAAACGACTGCAGACAAACTCCGACACCTACCTGTCTACTTTTTGAGATGCTTGAGTTACCAATCCTAATAGGATTGCACCAATACCATTTGGAGAATACAGAGGTGCTGGGTCAAAAAATGACTTGGTTGGAATAAATCCCCGTTGCCTCAAGTGTCTGTTAAACTGCCCAAACTCATCTCTAACCAGGGTGTGACCCACTCGTAGAGCGGCCGCTGCGAAGGCGTTGGGGATTTCTGGGTTTACTGTTTGATCATAACCGTTAAAGTAGTTGCCTACTGGCTCCAGCAGAATACTTGCACGTTGTCGCTGAAAGAGAGATGTTAAGCTAAGAAAGATGTATATTTTGAAAGTGTCGCGTTGTAGTGTGATACTCAAGCGACGCAATTTTATATGTAAACTCACAATTGACCTCGCTCTCGTGCCAATGTGTGGCTTCATAGCTCAATAGCTGTTATTACAGTTGAGCCCGCAGTCAAATATTCTTTTGTTTTTAAAAAGTATGCAAACGAGTTAGGCTCGATTTCCGCCGCTCTCTCGAGTCCGGTCTTCGTTCTGGCTCATTTTCCCGAACAGCGGCTGGTATGCGAGCCTACAAATGAGGCTAATGGGCCAATACAAAACCAGATTGAACATTTCGCCTCGTTTGCATGTCAAACCGCTGACATCTGTAATAACTGCTATTGGTAGATCATCGCACCAGCAACGCGGAGGTTATGGGTTCAAATCCCCTGAATTATTTTCAGGATTGTTTTGACAGAGAAGATTCAAAATAGTACTTTTTACGGATATTAAGCCGGAACAAGATGATTACCGAGAAGCGTTATATATGCATGTGCCTCTTAGGGGTGAAAATAAATTCGAGCCACGCCCACAAACCGAGATTCGGGTATCTTTTAGGGGTTCCTTTCAAAACGATCATTCTCGTCACTTTTAGTTGGGAGTCCTGATCCTGTATCAGTCTTTTCCCGTATTAACCCTTTCACTCCCAGAGTCAAACCTTGAGTCAATAAATTTGGTTGTACCTTTTGAGCCTTTTGGTGTGTGACCATTCAAATGAAAGCTATTGAGCAGTACTTTGACGTGGTACTGTTTATAATGCTGCACAAGGTGGTTCTAACTTTTAAGTCTGTGGATGAAACCCTTGTATGTGACCATTTAAATGAAAGCTATTGAGCAGTACTTTGACGTGGTACTGTTTATAATGCTGCACAAGGTGGTTCTAACTTTTAAGTATGTGGATGAAACTCTAGTATGTGACCATTCAAATGAAAGCTATTGAGCAGTACTTTCAAATGGTAGTGTTCGTTTTTGACAATTTTGCAAAATGAAACAATATTTTCCCCTCAGTTTTGAACTTAGCACTCTTGGAAGTGAAAGGGTTAAATAGAAGATTGAACAAAGCACTCCACGCTTACCAGGTCTTCACTGAAGAAGACAGGAAGCCACTCGTTGTACGTGATGTGCTGTAGCTCGGCAATCACGATTTTTCGCGCCTCTTGGAACAGTTTATCATCGCGCCACGATGGGTTCAGAATGTGAAGGTACCTGGCGATGCGATTGTGTTCGCGAGCCCAAACAGTGTGCATGGCCATCAACGCTGTCAAAAAAAATAGTGAATAAACATAAGACTAGCTAGAACCAGGAGTTCACCTGGGAATTTTGGCTGGAGTGTGCTTTTCGGTTCTTGAACTCCCTGCCCTATGTCAGACAAAATATATGATTTTCCATACCTTATTTCAGACCTGCATCTTTTATATTATAATCTGTAATTTGTGTCACATCTGAAGCGGTATTTTATCGATTTTTATCAAACTCCAATGAGTTCTCTGATCACTTCTCTTTCCCTCTTGTAAAGTCTTAGCCTGCGTGACAGGCGTATAAAGGGGAGGGAGGAGGGGAGTTCGTCAGTTCGCTTTGCGCTCGCCGAACCCCCCTCCCTCCCCTTTCTACGCCTGCCACGCGCCACGCAGGCTAGTAAACTCTTGCAGATTTTTCTATCTGGTACTTCCCATCCCTTCCTTATCTGGCATACCCTATGTCAGGTCTATAACCCTATTCCAGTCTAAAACAGCTCAAAACCCATACATTTGAGGGAAGCACGCACCTACTACTGTTGATATAGCTTATATAGGGGAGTACCATCCACAGCCCCCACAGGATAGTAACATCAGGTGTTGTGCAGTTTATTTCATCTTGCAGTAACTCTTATAAACCATATTACATGTAAAGTTACCTTGGTTTTCATTCGTTCTCCTGTGGTCGCCGGCGAGCAAACATGGTTTTCTCGCGGGATTAGGAGATCTGCAGAACGTTTCGGGCACAGCTTCGGGCAGGATGGGAAATTTGGCAAAGCTCGAAGGGAATGGGCGAACTCGTAGTAATCCAAGGTTAGCGTTCCGGTCACGAAGGAGTTCCGCCTCTTTGCAATTGGCCCCGTAAACTTGCGACCCGTCAATATAAGCTGAAACAATGTTTACCTGGAAATATATAGATGATAACAAAGGTGTTTTATTATATAAACTAGGGTGAATTACAACTTAGGATTTATCCTACTGAGAAAAATCGTATCTTTACACTGTAAAAGATACGATATCTTTCACAATTGAAGATATCGATGAGGTCACGTCCAGTGTGCGGACGAGTTTGCCTTTATATTTACATGTAAATGCTGAATGAGCTGAATGTCAGTTATTAACTAGAAAGATCTTTTGATCTTCCTCGGGAATCTTCGGAAATCTTCGGAAATGTCCAGTAAAGGAATCGATTGGAAACGTTCGCATGATCTTCGGACAATCTCACATCTTTCTTTACGAGCTAAATCTGAATCGGGGTGGGAGTTGCTTATTTTCGGAAGGGGGTACTTGTTATCGGCAAGCACCAAAGCCTTTTTTTAATCTATCACTAACCTGTTGACCATTTTTAATCGCAGATCGACTAAGTGGCATACACACTGCACTTTGATTATCTCTCAATTCATTCCCCTGAAGTATGTCGATACCGATACATCCCACTTCAGGTCCCCGGCAAGGAAGGCTGTTATTTCCGCATTCCACTGTCTCATTCCCTTGGGTTAAAGTGATGTCATGGTCCAAGAACTGTCCCCATGTCATGGTCACGTGAGTGAAGTTCGCCGTCGTGTTGTCGTCGTTGCCTGTCGAGCTCACGAACACTATCGTGCTGATGTTCCTCGCGTTCGGAAGTGGTCGGTTGTTGGATCCCAGGCTTCGCGGTGCTTGTTCGCCGTCTTGATAGGCTGCTGCTAGAAGGCGTGAGAACGGTCTCAGAGCGCTTCCTCTGGTTATGTTGCACAAATTGTTGCACGAACCGTCAAGCGTGCGGTACCGACGCCTGAAGCAACTTAGCTGAAGGAAGAGGGACACCGGTTCACAGTCTCCTGTCATCATCGACTTGAGAACACTGCGGTTGAATGAATTGCCAATGGAGGAAGCGTGTTGCAACGTATATGCAACAACCAGGAAGATGAAACATGCCAAGTGCAGAACCCTGTGATGAAATAGAGCCTAATGTTAGCAAAATACCTGTAATCACGGATTTATTTCACGATATTCCTGTATTAAGTCGTTTTATGCAATGCACAGTGAATTCATCTTCAAATTAATTGAAAAAAATCTCAAAATAACAGCGCAGCCGTTTGATATCAAAACACTAAAGAGCTAGGTAATATTTAAATAATAATAATAATAATAATAATAATAATAATAATAATAAACCCGATGTATACCGTATTTTTTCTATTAATAGCCCACCTCCGGGGGCCTTAATAGAGCTAGGGAGCTGGGGCCGGGGGGCTCATTAAATATTTCCAAATCACAGTGTCCAACCTCGTTCCCAGGGTCTCTCATCTACCCGCCCCCTGGAAGAGACCCTGGGCACGAGGCTGCGCAGTGTCATGTCATAGTTATATGCCAGATATTGTTTAACAAACTACGAATGCCATCTTACACTGTCCTCATTTTTAGCATGATTTTGGGAAGCTCGTAAACGTACTTAGATCATAGGAAGCTGAAAAATAATGGTTTGATTCTGTAGAATGGTACTCGACAAATGACAGGAAGCCATTAGGAAGTGAGGATGACTAACGATGGCGAGGATGGAAATGGATTATAATTACAATATAGATTTTTGAAAAAGTGACAGGCTGTCAGTTTTCAAAGTTTCAAGTTTGGCTCAGAAATCTTTGGAATTGTGCAAAAATGTTGTTGCAGTATGGAATTTCTTCAAGAAATTGCTTTCTATCATTAGTTTGAGTTCTTATTCCATAACTGTTTAGGACCCATTCTGTGCATTTATCAAGTAACAGTTTTGAACAAATACCGGGAACACTGTCGCTTTAAGATTGGGAAAGTCAAGTGAATTGAAATGGATTACAAGAACTTTAAAACTTTGGTTTAAAATTTTCGATTTTGGTTAAAACTTTTTAAACTACTGATATGTGATAGATACAATCAGAGCGGCAGATCTGTATGGGCATCTACATGTACATTGGCGAGCCGAGGGCGAGCCATTGCAATACAGATCTGACAGCTACCAACACAACCTTCACCGCGACACACTCGTCGCCAATTCAGGGACCACTCTTAATTAATTAAATTAAAGTGGGCTAACACTTTTGGGCACCTTGAGTAAATGGGTGCGCGTCAAGCACGTTTAGCCGTTCAATGACTAGCTCCTTTACAACTAAGAGTTTTGTTTCCTCGACTCTTACCTTGCTTCTTTCATTGTTTAACTTCCTGGTAACACTGTTTAAGTTGCACCTGTTTGGGAAATAAAAAATAATAAATTACTCAGATTCCACAACATAATTATAAAAAAAGCTTAAAAGATAACTGAATATAATCAAACTTCAGAGACATTCCTATCTGGTTAATCCGTGGAAGCTGCCATGAGTTAAACAGGCGTTCATTTTAGAGCGATTTTCAATTGAGTATCGAAAGTAATCCGAAATTGGTTTTGCTTTACTACTGTACGTTCTGTGATTGGCTTAAAAAACTCGCGCCACCTACTCGACCCAACCACTGTTGTTGGTGACTGACGTTTCGACAACATGAGCGGAAGTCCTACTCAGCGACAAGTGAAATGTGTTAGTCGATGATAGCTGATGATGTTTAAGATTTTAATTGACAGATATAGCAGATGTAACAAGCAGTTATTCTGGGAAATCCAGCATTCATATGAAAAATAATTTACTTTCAAAACTATATATTACCAATGAATATAGATTGAAGTTTAATGAAACACTATTAGGTCTTCTTACTTCATTACAACTCAAAACTGTTATCAGCTAGACAAATCGTATATTAGTAAGTAACTATTTAGTTTGTCACGAGCGCGGGACAAAGAAAAAATAAAATCTGAGTCCCCGACGGGATTCGTATGTTTGTCACCAGCCTAAACTAGCAAAAGAGAGCCAGTCATGTAAAGCTTAGAAGACCTGATTCAGTTCTCACCTTTTAAGGCTGTGGTAAACTGAGGGGTTATCCACGCTTCCGCATAGAAATTTGACAACTATCCGAAAAATTTAGTCATCGTTCAACGCAATCACTTCGATCTATATCAGTTCATGTATGCTCAAATGTTTACTGTTCTGAACAATATATTAAATTAGCGGTTCAGTCTTCGACGGCCAATATTCAACTAAACGATCTTTAATTTGCCGCCTTGTTATAGAAAAGCTCGGTGGTTTCCAAAACAAAATAGATTGGCAAACCAAACAAACATAAGCTAACTAACTAACTAAGTGAGGACAAACTGAACCACAACATTTAAATTTTTCGGTAATAGTAGGTTGAAATAAAAACAACATTCCTCGTGGTCTTATCTGAAGAATGTACTTGATCTCACATACTAACGTTGTCTATCATGTCTCCAAAAGTTCCGTTAGGCATTAAAAGAATGCGTTCAAGAAAACCATTTTTCATATACTGTAGCAAGCACATGACACAAAACAAACACATTGTTTGAGTACCTTTTCAGTTGTTTTAGTAGCTTTACTGATAAAGTTTTAAGTGTTCCGAGGAGATCAGTATTCTAGCTAACTGAATTGAAAGACTCAGCGCTAGCAGTATTGGATTCTTCAGTCCTTATGGAGACTGACAGGCACGGAAATTGATACCATTACATCCACGCTTGTCAATGAAACTTTCAGCAATTTTCTTCTTGCTTCCTTAGGAAAACAAATCCTTAAAAGATCATCTGAAAAGCGACTCACACAGGAACTACTCCAAAGGCGGCATTCTCTCAGCCTTTCGTACCACTACGTGCACGTGTATCTCACTCGCTGGAATGCCTTCTTACATAATATTGGACCTCGTTAGATATAGATTGAACTTGACTCCTTTTTACGTTGATGGGGCTTTCCCGAATATTTTTAGACTATGCTTAAGAACATATATTCGTGTCAGAAGGAATTTATCATAAAGCAGCTAGGATTTTAACCGATAAAGTTTTTAACTGTCTTCTCTGTCAAGTACCATGCATAAGCGATCGGAAAACACTGACAATTTTAACCTTTGACCGTAGTGACTGTTCTCAAGTCAATATCTATTGCTAAGTACATGTACTATTTTGATAGTCTTAAAAATATTAACCCTTTCACTCCCAAAAGTGCTAAGATCAAAACTGAGGAAAAAATCTTGAATTTCATTTTGCGAAATTGTCAAAAGCAAACAGCACCAAGTGAAACTACTGCTCATAAACTTTCATTTGAATGGCTACACACTAGGGTTTCATTCACAGACTCAAAAGTTATAGCCACATTTAATTTATTGACTCAAGGTTTGACTCTGGGAGTGAAAGGGTTAAACCTCCATCTCATATACTTGTATGTTAAAGTTAAGACTGGTTAGATGGAACGGCGTTCCTGCTAAAATTAAATTTAATAGTCGAATCTGCTAGTATTGAAGAAAAATATTAAATTGAAGCAATCATGTTGTCCGCGTATATTGCATCCAGAACTAGTTTAGTCTTATTTTAAAACAACTACTTGCAATTAACAGCTATAATTAGATATTTCGTTAAAATGTGACGTTATAAAATTGCTGGCGGGTCCTTGAAATTTTCTTCCACTTCTCGAAGCAATCAAGTCAATCTCGATCGATATTTTCTTCCGGAAGCCAGAGAGTGGGCAATCTGGCGAGTAGAGCCGTGAAAACGTTAAATTTCCGCCTCCTCTTTCTTTACTCCCCTTTCTACTGGGTTTTCCAAGACAGGAAGTGATATTAAAGTCTCAAATCACTTTTTATCGGTTTTGGCGCCATGCGCGCTTGCCGCCCTTTTTCTTCTCCCGCCAAAATCGCCCCGCGTCCCGACACCTCCAGGGTTTCCACCCTTCGTTGTCGCCGCGTCTAAATATAGCTGCAATGATATTGACAACGATCGAAGCCTCATTTTTAAAACGACTTACACCAGGGAGTTTGGGTTTATACATTTGCACTTTTTTGACACGTTTGTCAGTTACGTTCGATGCCTTCCCATAGATAATAGACCATAATAAAAACTTTCGCCACGAACAATTGTTGAAATTAAATGCTTTTAACCGTTATTACATAAACTGTTATCAATATTGTCCGCTCGGGATTACACTTCTTCTATGCATTTTAATTCAGTAATAAATCACACCATTTCATCATTTTATGGCTGTTTGACACTCAATTCATTCCGGTGTTTATTGACTTTATTCAATTCTGAAGATAAATGTATTTTCTGTAACCGAACTATATATATTTCTTCGATTTGGATCAGCTTTGGGTCGATTTGGGGCTGTAGAATAGAGTTGAAAGGTCAACAGTCCACATTTTTGTCCATATAATGAACAGTTAGATGTAAGCGTTTTTTTCGGTGTTCTATCCTTGAAAAATTGCAAAACACTGAATGTTTGAATCATCAATTGTATCATTTTAATTCAGCAGTGTTCCCGTAAAGTTATTTCAGATTTTCAAAACTGTTTGGCGACAATGCTTTTTGCACTTTGGAATGGTGAGCTTGCCGGACTAAATGCCACAGTACTGTCGTTGCAATAATCGTCCAATAGTTTATAACTGATAAGCAAAACAAAACTTTAAAAAGATTTCAACTAACAAAGCTAAAATATATTATAAAATTGTTAAAACCGAACGTTTGACTAATGTCATTATCAGTGTTAAAAGCCGTCCGTGATTGTACATCGTTTTGTACCTACGTTATTCCAGAAGGGAACAACTTCGCGACATAGCAATGTATTTGTTTGATCAGAGTTGGGCCGTTTTTGTTGGATAGTAAGACCCTCGATGATCTTTCTCGTTAATAGTGAGATATGGCTGGACAAAGGATCCTCCATTTGAATGAATGGTTTTGGTTTTGCTAAAGGTGGCGTGCTGCTTCTGAGTTGTGACAAATATTCGAGAGTGTTCAGATATTCTTACTTCGAAATTGCGCATTGTTTCACCCACACAGCCTTTTCTCCACAGCCCATTCTCCTTCGTAATGACGTGAGACTTGTGAAGATTTTTGTCCTTGAGATTGAATAGGCTTTTGATTTGTCTGTTTTGCCGAAGGATAATGAAAATATATTTAAACTTAGTGAAAGCGTTCAGTTTTGAGATAAATTTCTTACTCGCATTCTCATTTTTTCTACAGCAGGGAAATTTGATACAAATCTTTTTCCGTTCTTCAGGAAGAAAATCAGGAATTAAAGGCTCATCTTCAGGTGTTTGTTGTGAAATTGTCGATGGTGTACTGAGGATATGAATCTCTTCGGGCACCCAGCATTTGAAAAGGTATCGTCTTGGATGATCGAGATTCAGTGTTGAGTTTTACTCTGTGTAGTGCTCCTACAATACAGTTCCTTTTCCATTTAATTGGTACTCAGTTCCGATGACCAGTGTGTGGGTGATTTCAACGGTTTTTTATAGACTTTACAGCTGAAACCATCGTTGCCGTAGCTGAACGGCGACCGTAGCTGAACGCGATCGAGACATTCAAGAATTGAAATCAAGACTACCTTTTCAAATGCTGGGTACCCCAAAGAGATTCATTCATATCCTACACCATGGACAATTTTCACATCAAACAATCCACCTGAAGATGAGCATTTAATTCCTGATTTTCTTTTTGAAGAACGGAAAAAGATTTGTATCAAATTTCCCTACTGTATAAAAAACGAAAATGCGAGCAAGAAATTCATCTCAAAACTGAACTGAAATAAATTTTCCATTATCCTTGGGCAAACCAGCAAATCAAAAGCCTGTTTAATCTCAAGGGCAAAAATCTTCACAAGTCTCACGTCATTTACGAAGGAGAATGGGCTTGCGGAGAAAACTGTGTGGGTGAAACAATGCGAAATTTCGAAGTAAGAATATCTGAACACTCTAATATTTGCTACAACTCAGAACCAGCACGCCATGCACCTTTTGCAAAACCCGAACCATTCATTCAAATGGAGGATCCTTTGTCCAGCCAAATAAGAGAAAGATCATCGATGGCCTAACTACCAACAAAAACGCCCAACTCTGAACAAACAAACTGAATTGCTAAGTCGGGAAGTTGTTCCCGAAGGGAACAACGTAGGTATAAAACGATGTACAATCACGGACGGCTTTTAACCCTGATGATGACATAAGTCGAAAAAGCTCGGTTTTAACAAGTTTATAATATATTTTTAGCCTTGTATATACAACATTTAAACTGACTTTTTCAAAACAACACACTTTATAGCCCCTTTTAGTATAATTATTGACAATTTTGAAAATTTATCGAAGTCTCAATCGTAGCTTTTGATAGATAACGCACTTTCCCTAACCCAAATGCTATTGAAATTCTTGCTTGAACCTAAATACTAAATCGTTGCTTTATAACTCTTATTACTAAATCATTGCTTGGCCAGCAAATGCTGCAGTTCGTTGCTTACCCTGGCCGGACTAAACCGTAGGCTCAGTAAACTCTAAAACTATTGTATGCTTAACCCCGGCCTAAACACCAAATTGTTTCTTTTACGTGAACCCCAAATAGATGAGCAAATACGGAACCGAATGGTTGCTTTCCCCAAATGCAAACTGAGTTGGCTACACTTAACACGAAATGCTACTCACAGAAACAGATTAAACTGTTTCTTACTGTAAATACTAAAATCGTTGTTTAATCCTCCCAAATACGTAATCGTTTTTAAACTCTAAAAGTGATGAAACCGACTATAGATACTAGGTGTTTTCGGTTAATAGTTAGGGCCAAACAAAGTTGTCATGATATATAGCTAGGGGCTTGTTGTTAAATTCTAGGCTATACATATTTTGGAATTATTTCGTCTTACCTTATAAATCAGTAACTCAACTGCAGCCCGAACCTTGATGTGTTTAGGAGCACACTGAGCAGTAGAATGTATTCCCCGTCGATAAAATTAATTGTCACTTTGGATCGGAAAACGTCATTGGAGCTAAGCAGCGCCAATGAAAAACCAAGAAAGTTAAAGCACGTGCTCGCTCATCTTCTGACTGGTCAAAACGTGTCACGTTTCGATACGTCACACACACCATGCACCACTAAAAAAAGGTGAGATATCGGAAGTTTACGGGAAAAGGCCCTTTTGAACACTTTGCTCTTCAGTTGCCTTTTTGGGAAAAGTAATGTTATGGAAACGAGAAAACAACTTGTGGCAACTTAATCAGAGGATTGGAATGCGTGTATCAAAGGTAAATGAATTTGTTAGCGGCATGCAACCACCCACGTTCAGTAGCACTAAAATGCTAGTATTTGCGGTGAGTATGTAATCAACCCACATTTAAATAAAATATAAAAATGATGATCGAGATTCAGTGTTGAGATACGTTTTGCCTTGTGTAGTACTCCTACGATACAGTTTTTTTCTTTTCCATTTAATTGGTAGTTCCGATGACCAATGTGTAGGTAATTTCACCGGGTTTTTTCCATGGACTTTGAAACCATCGTTGCCGAAGCTGAACGCGATCGTGACATTCAAGAAATCAAGACTACCTTTTCAAATGCTTGGTGCCCCAAGAGATTCATTCATATCCTACACCATGGACAATAATTTCACATCAAACAATCCACCTGAAGATGAGCCTTTAATTCCTGATTTTCTTTTTGAAGAACGGAGAAAGATTTGTATCAAATTTCCCTACTGTATAAAAAACGAAAATGCGAGCAAGAAATTTATCTCAAAACTGAACGCTTTTACTAATTTTAAATATATTTTCATTATCCTTTGGCAAACCAGCAAATCAAAAGCCTGTTCAATCTCAAGGACAAAACTGATCTTTACAAGTCTCACGTCATTTACGAAGGAGAATGGGCTTGCGGAGAAAACTGTGTGGGTGAAACAATGCGAAATTTCGAAGCAAGAATATCTGAACACTCTAATATTTGCCACAACTCAGAACCAGCACGCCACCTTTTGCAAAACCCAAACCATTCATTCAAATGGAGGATCCTTTGTCCCCTCAAATCTTCACAGTGCTATATTAAAGAGAAAGATTATCGAGGGCCTAACTACAGTCCAACAAAAGGCCCAACTCTGATGAACAAACAAATAAATTGCTATGTCGCGAAGTTGTTTCGGGAACAACGTATAGGTATAAAACGATGTACAATCACGGACGGCTTTTAACCCTGATGATAACATAAGTCGAAAAAGCTCGGTTTTAACAAGTTTATAATATATTTTTAGCCTTGTATATACAACATTTAAACTAACTTTTTCAAACAACACACTTTATAACCCATTTTAGTATAATTATTGACAATTTTGAAATTTCTCATCAAAGTCTCGATCATAGCTTTTGATCGATAACGCACTTTCCCTAACCCAAATGCTATTGAAATCCTTGTTTAACCCTCAATACTAAATCGTTGCTTTGTCTTTATAACTGTTATTACTAAATCATTGCTTGGCCGGCAAAATACTATACAGATCGTTGCTTACCCTAAACCGAAAACGAACCGTAGGCTCAGTAACTCTAATACTATTGCATGCTTAACCCTAAATACCAAATTGTTCATGGCTTAAACGTTAAACCCCAAATAGAGCAAATACTGGCTAAATGGTTGCTTTCTCCAAATGCTAATTATATAAATAGTTGGCTACACTCAACATGAAATCTTATAACTGATTAAACTGTTTCTTACTGTATACTAAAATCGTTTAGTTAATCCTCCCAAATACGTAATCGTTTTTAAACTCTAAAAGTGATGAAACCGACTAGAAAATTGGCGGTTAGGGCCAAACAAAGTTATCATGATATATATGGTGGCTTATTTCTTGTTAAATTCTAGGTTATACATATTTATTTCGTCTTACCTTATAAATCAGTAACTGATCAACTGCTGCCCGAACCTTGATGTGTTTAGGAGCACACTGAGCAGTATAATTTACTCCCCGTAGTTAAGTTTGTGAAATGTCCGTCGATAAAATTAATTGTCACTTTGGATCGGCAAACGTCATTGGAGCTAAGCATGCAGCGCCAATGAAAAACCAAGAAAGTTAAAGCACGTGCTCGCTCATAACTGGTCAAAAAGTGTCACGTGTCGACACGTGACATGCACCATGCATGCTCCACTAAAAAAATGGGGGATATCGGAAGCTTATGGGAAAAGGCCTAGGCTTTTGAACATTTTTCTCTTCAGTTGCCTTGAACAAAACTTGTGGTAACTTAATCAGAGGATTGGAATGCGTGTATCCAAGGTAATGCTTACGAATTTGTTATTTGTATGCAACCACCCACGTTCAGTAGCAAATGCTAGTATTTGTGAGTATGTAACCCAACCACATTTCAATAAAATATAAAAATGATGATCGCGATTCAGTGTTGAGATACGTTTAACTCTGTGTAGTGCTTCTACAACACAGTTCCTTTTCCATTTAATTGGTACTCAGTTCCGATGACCAGTGTGTGGGTCATTTCACTGTTTTTATATAGATTTTACAGTTGAAACCATCGTTGCCGTAGCTAAACGCCGTAGCTGAACGCGGCGATCGTGACATTCAAGCCGGAAATCAATACTACCTTTTCAAATGCTGGGTACCCCAAGAGATTCATATCCTACACCATAGACAATAATTTCACATCAAACAATCCACCTGAAGATGAGCCTTTAATTCCTGATTTTCTTTTTGAAGAACGGAGAAAGATTTGTATCAAATTTCCCTACTGTATAAAAAACTAAAATGCGAGCAAGAAATTTATCTCAAAACTGAATTAATTTTATCGACGGGGAATAAATTCTACTGCTCAGTGTGCTCCTAAACACATCAGGGTTCGGACAACAGTTGAGTTAATTGTTAAGGTAAGACGAAATAATTCCAAAAATATGTATAGCCTAGAATTTATCACTGAATAAGCCGCGTGACCATATATATTATGACAACTTTGTTTGGCTCTATAAAAAAAACACCTATTGTTTAGACTAGTCGGTTTCATCACTTTTAGAGTTTAAAACGACTACGTATTTCGTGTTACATGTAGCCAACTGTTTAGCATTTGGGAAGCAACCATTCAGTATTTGCTCTATTTGGGCTTAACGTTTGAGCAACAATTTCAGTGGTGTTTAATTTTATTAGAGTTACTGAGCCTACGGTTTTTCGGTTTAGGGTAAGCAAGGATCATATTATGCCGGCTGAAGCAATGATTTAGTAATAACAGTTATAAAGACAAAGCAACGATTTAATATTTAGGGTTGAGCAAGGATTTCAAAAGCATTTGGATTAGGGAAAGTGCGTTATCTATCAAAAGCTATGATTGCAAATAATTATAATAAAAGGGGTTATAAAGTATGTTATTTTGAAAACGTCGGTTTAAATGTTGTATATACAAGGCTAAAAATATATTATAAACTTGTTAAAACTGAGCTTTTTCAACTCATGTCATCATCAGGGTTAAAAGCCGTCCGTGATTGTACACCGTTTTCGCTACAAAGCAATTTATTTGTTTGTTCAGAGTTGGGCCTTTTTTGTTGGATAGTTAGGCCCTCGATGATCTTTCTCTTATAGTGAGATTTGGCTGGACAAAGGATCCTCCATTTGAATGAATGGTTTGGGTTTTGCAAAACTGCAAAAGGTGGCGTGCTGGTTCTGAGTTGTGGCAAATATTAGAGTGTTCAGATATTCTTACTTCGAAATTGCGCATTGTTTCACCCACACAGTTTTCTCCGCAAGCCCATTCTCCTTCGTAAATGACGTGAGACTTGTGAAGATTTTTGTCCTTGGGATTGAATAGGCTTTTGCTTTTGATTTATATTTAAAATTAGTGAAAGCGTTGTCACTTTGGATCGGCAAACGTCATTAGAGCTAAACAGCGCCAATGAAAAACCAAGAACGTTAAAGCACGTGCTCGCTCATAACTGGTCAAAAAAAGTGTCACGTGTCGACACGTCACACACACCATGCTCCGCTAAAAAAGGGATATCGGAGATATCGGAAGCTTACGGGAAAAGGCCCGGGGGAAAAGGCAGCGGCTTTTGAACACTTTTCTCTTCAGTTGCCTTTTTGGAAAAGTAATGTTATAGAAACGAGAAAACAACTTTTGGTAACTAAAGGGGCTATGTCACACAAGCCTGAATTCTGTTACACAAAAACTAGTGTTAAAATAGATTGAAACCACTAAATAATGGTTTCAAACCGCAGAAAAAAAAACATAAAACAAATACTAGGAAGCCGCAATGAAGTGCGGATGGTCAATATTAGACAATATTGAAAAGGATTTGGGAAAGGTTAACTTGTAAAACGACGACCAACGTTTTCAAGTTTAAGTCCATTTGTATTAAACAAGTCGTATTAAGTAATCTTAGAAATCATCTGTGTTTGTTGTAAGTGAGATTCCATCTTTGAATTATATTTCATTCACATGTTTCAGTTTAGAGTCGAGTTTAGAGGACTTTAAAAAAAACAATACAGGGAATAATAGCAAAAACATTTACGTGATATAGCCCCTTTAATCAGAGGATTGGAATGCGCGTATCCAAGATATGAATTTGTTATTTGCATGCAAACACCCACGTTCAGTAGCAAATATTTGCGAGTAATCCATGGCAACCGCATTTGTGTTTTAATGAAGTAATGAAAATATTTGAAGGATACAAACACAATAAACTCATTTTGGCTTCAGTAGTAGTAGTAGTAGTATCTTTATTTATAGAGTGTAGCACGTAATAGCGAGGCTAATAAACTTGTGGCCCTATAATAAAAAAACTCTAAAAATTAATGATATTTACACTATTTACAATACTGAATTAATAAGAAATTACAATAAAAATGCTTAAAATACAATGATAAAAATCTAACTTTAAAATACAAATTATAACAATATACTTCAAACGCCTACGTATATCTAACTGGATTTGCAAGAACGTGGCCGGCGCAGAAAATTGCACCATTTTGACCTTTTTGGCGCCTTTTGTTTTTTCTCGTTCAGAAACTATCTCCAAAGTAGACGATACAATAAGACGAGGTATGCCAGTTCTTTTTTTCTCTCTTCCCTCTTTTTTTCCCTGCTCCCAACGTGTGGCTTCATAGCTCAGTTGGTAGAGCAACGTACTAGTAACGCGGAGGTCATGGGTTCAAATCCCGTTGAAGCCAGAATTTTTTTCTGGCTTAAAAATTGCAATTGCATAAATTGCATTCACAACTGCGATGATCATATATTCATTTCACACTTGAATATTCAGTGATATTTTCAGTGATATTTGCTTTTGGACATAATCTGGTCCTTGAATCTCATACTGACCATTTGATGATACAAAGTGTCCTCGAGTTTTACTCTCAGCTTAGAAATCTCGGACAAATATCAGTGCATATTTTCGCGCCAAAAGGAAGCTATTGTCAGTCAACTGCTATAAGGTAAAATCTAAAAATAACGGAATTGTCTTCGATATGGGATTGGACGGTTAATTTCCGAGTTGTCTTTTTCCTCTATAGTTTAAAACGAGTCCTGGGCCGGGTTGTTCAAATGGCGATTAAGCTAATCCAAGATTAGCGCAAATTTTGATTTCAGTTTTGCAACTTTTGTGTAAGATTTTCTGTTTATATTTTTTGTCTTTCTGTTTCGACTTTGACTAATCTTAAATTTTACAAACGTTAGCAGAGAAAAAACACTTTTATACAAGAGAAATTAAAAGCTTGTTTAACTTTTAATCCTGGATTAGCGTTAATCGGCTTTCGAACAACGGTGCACGGTGAGGACTCGTTTTGAAACAGAGGCAAAAGGCAACTCGGAAATGACCTATGGCTTCAAGTAGAGAGAAACTAAATTTAACGGATTACGGTACTTTTAAATATAGGAACATCTTTTCGAACTACAAAACAAAGCGAAGCAAAAACCCCATCTATAAAAGAATGTCTTCGGACTAGCTATTGGGGGCAAGGATGGGTTAACTTTTATTAAACAAGAAGTTCCGGTATAAAAGGGGCCTGGCCTGGCCATTCTCATACCTAGTTGTCAATCAACTGCCAAAGCGTAAACAGCTGACAAACAACCTGCGCTTTTTGTACGACCATTGCTGATAAAATTTGTTGCATTTTTTCCAAGAATGTTCTATTAAAACATTAGCAAGTTGTGACTTATTTTTGTTAATGATATATTTCGTTTCATGAGATTTTGAAGCATGTTTAGTTTGCAGGACGTTTGACTCAACAATGTGCCACGACTGCAGCAAGAGTACAAATTTGCATTTTGCATCAGAAAGGTGTGAAATGTGGGAGGTGCCATCCCTTTTATAGCGGAACTTCTTGTTTAAGGTTGTAAGAGGCTGAATTCGAGATAACCCGAATATCAGGCCTTTTGGCGGATCTAGGGGATCCCCCCTACCCTTGTAGTCTCGGCCCACCTTATAAGCAAAGTCTAGATCCGCCACTGGTTTATATTCAGGTTATATTCGAGAGGAAGCTTAATCAAGCGGAGGTGCTTATAAAGAAAACATGTTTAAGACGTTTATATACGTTTATGTATGTTTATTGATCGATAACAGCATAACAAAGCTAGAAACAAAGTTTGTTCTTAAAATAACAACTGAATTTAGTTCTGAAACAAGTCCAGTTTTCAAACTTCTGAAAAATAGTTTACTTTTACAAAAAATGCTGATTATAACTAAAATATAACTACAGCTACCTTACCCTACCCTACCTAGTAGAATGGTCGACTGCACGGTTAAATTAAACGCGACAACTTAATTAAAATGTTCTTACGATTCCTAATTCCATCAAACTACTGAAAACATGATGATGTGGTTGAATATATCTTCAAGACACATCGTTACAATGAACTCGTCACAGGGGCCTCTTCCAGTGTAACTTGTTTATTTTCTCGATCTGTTCCATCCCGCTGACCTTATCTCCATTCCAGGTTCTAGCGATGTGAAAAGAGAGAAAGAAAAACTTGTGAATTATAGCTTCTGTTTCTTCCTTATTTAAACATCTTCAAATACATCGTTCTTCGCACTGAAACTGTATTCTTACAATTTACCCATCCTGTCCTATCAGTGATAAGCATTTCAGTTTGAAACATCTCTCTACTGACCTCTATTGCCGGGAATCTGCAGATCACTTTTAAGTAATATATCAAAAACGAGAGACAGTGTTTCATCCGATTTCCAAACACCGAGAAGAGACGATGTGTAGCGACTTATAGTGAGGTGTTTGAATGTCGGATTAAACACTGTTGAGATATAATTATTCAATCAAAACAAAAACTAAGGAGTAAAGGGAGAAATAACATTGTAAAAATCTATGCTAATTAAGACCAGCTATCCAAACCTCCGTCAAGGTTATTAGGGACCTTACGCAACCACAGCGGCAACGCGAAGGTGCATGAACGTCGATTACAAAATTAATTTGTATTTCACTTGAGAATATCGCGATAATCTAGAAACATTCAGTTTGTCTATCGGTGCAAGAGCTATCCTCGGCTGAATATGTTAAGATCGCGCTCAATTCTAAACGGGAACGGCAGTATTCGCCGTGTAGTTCACGTTCTCTGAAAACACACAAAATTTGGTCATTTCACGTTGTTGTTTTGCAGAGGACGGCTATTAAGAAATATACGTACCAAGATTATAACGCACGTGCAGAGCCATTGTACTTCTAAACCTTTCGTTTAGCGACGTTTTCGTTGCTTTTGCCGTCGTGGATTGCTTAAGCTCCCAATATTTCCTTTTGTTACAACGTACGTTTGAATTATTCATGAGTTTGAGAAGATTCATTCTAAAGATCCGCGAACGTAAAAAGATAAATTTGTTTACTCACCTTCTTTCCACAAATTCAAGTCGATGGACGGTATGTCGTCACAGTGAACCACATTTGTAGTACTTTCCAAAACTTTTGGTTGAATTTCCTCCACATTATCGGAATTGTCGCAAATGAGTTTTGCAAGCGAGCTCCCACTTCTGATCGAGTCCAGCTGGTCCAGGGTGAATCCTGTGCACGTGTCGTTTCGCTCGTACCAGAAGCGATCCCCAGCGCGGTACCTTTGGAAAGTTCTGGCGATGAGGCAGGTGAAAGTCTGTCCCAGAATAGACCCAGTCTGGGGATCCTCGCTAATGCCTCCAGCATACAATCAATGTCTGGTAGAAATGCGTCAATGCCTTCTGGGATAGGATAGGAAATGTACGTCCTTTTGAGCCTAAACACCTGCCATCTGCCGATGTTTCCACGTAGATCTACGAACGAAGTGGTGCTTAAGCCACAAGCCGTTCGAAAATCTGCATAGGATGCTAGGCCTTGGTCCCGACCACGGGCAATGTTGATTGCCAGCAGATCTCCCCTGTTTCCATCACCCGGCCCAGGCATCACGAGCTGCTCGTGTATAGCATTAACAAAGTTCCTATATACATGAAGCAATTGATAAAGCGAGAAGTGAAAAAGTGGTCAAGCAGTGTGAATTGCAATAAATACTAATTGCTAAAGGAAGCCGAAAAAAATGTCGGCAAAATAATTACATATCACTTCTTTTTAAGCAATTGATATTCACATTCAGTTGTGATGATGATGATGAAAGCATTTATTTCAACACGATAAAATTACAGCAAAGCTGATGTGGTTCGTGTGATTACTATATAAAACAAAATTACTATACAATCTAACCCTTAACTATTTACAACATGCCATTAAATATCATTAAATTTGCCATTAAGGTCATTCCTTAGTATTGCACTGCGCATACCTTTCTGCGCATAATTTCGCGCGTAATTAGCGCGCGCACATTAAAAACATGGCGGCTTTTTCATAATGGCTATGCCCGCCAGAGAGGTAAATGATCGTTTTCTCGTAAACGAGTGTGGTGACCTATCATTTTTTCCCCGCATATTTAAGTCTAGTATCATCTTCTTTCTATACAAGGAGTATAGACCAATTCTCAGTGCAGAAAAATTAATAATCACTGAAAACGTGAAAAAATACGTGTTTTTGGTTGATTTTGTAAGGAATTATGAGGTATTTTTAGTCGATTATATCTCTTTCGCGGGCTGGTGACCTATTCTTTTTATTCTATATTTTGAAACATTACATCGCAATGTTCAACTAGGGAAAGTTTTCAGAAACTTCCCAGTGTAACTTCTATTTCGATGGAATAGCCTTAAATATCATTATAAGACAAAAATACAATTCTTCCTTATAAGAAGTTAAATCTTAGTGGGAGGGGGGGGGGGGGGGGGGGGGGGGGGGGGGGGGGGGGGGGGGGGGGGTGGGGGGGGGGGGGAGAACAGGCCAGGGGAGCGGGAACCGGGAGTAAAGGAGGCGGGAAAAGAGAGGCCGCCGGAAGCGAGATTCCCAAGGTGGCGGGCACCGGGAGAAATAGATAAAATTACGCAACATTGTGCAATATATAAACAATAGTCTCCATTTGGCGAGGAAATATGCTCGGATATTTGTCCGCGGACATTATCTGTTCCGAGAAGCGAACAGTTTTCCGAGAGCGAAGCTCGAGGGAAACTGTGAGCTTCGAGGAACAGATAATGTCCAAGGACAAATATCCGAACATATTTTTGAAGCCAATGGAGGCTATTGTAGTTATTATCCTTCAAATATTTTTTCACAAGGCCGCTCTGTTTGCCGTGGAAGATCTCGGTTGGCCAAGCTGTTTAAAAACATCAAAATAATTATGTTGGCGTTCAAAAAATATTTCTAGTCTGTTCAAAACAATCAGTCCTATTTAATTTAGCAATTTATTTGGGACGAAAACTGAACCTGCGAACGTGAAACGCAAATTTTCAAAACTGGGGAATATCACTTGGGGAATATCACCCGGATATTCCCCAGTTTTCGCTGCGTCACGTGACGTGTTTAGACCAATCGCGCGGGAGAAAAATATTTGATGGGTTATAATACGCAATAGAAAAAGCCCAGAGGCGCGAGCCACTAATGAAGGGGAGGGAACCGGGAGTGAAATGTATGGGATGCGGGAAGGTTCAGACCCCCCGTTGACTGTATACGCTAGTTGCTTTATGATCAGAGCCCCCCTCTCTCTAATAAAAACCCCGTCCACCTCAAAAGGATTTTAAAGGAAATAAGCCCCCGGGGACTAAATCGAGCTTTTACTGTAACTATTGTCTATCTTAAGAGGAAAACTAACCCGTGCAGACCGCGCCCAATTCTAAGGAACGCTACTGACATCTTAGGTACAAAATGCTATATGCTCATACTTGCCTGTCAAATTGCTGAGCTGGTTCTCTAATCAGCCCCAAATGAAGACTGTCGATGCCATTATTCGCGTAAACAACGGAAGGGTCAAAGAAACTAATTGTAGGGATTTCGCTAAATCGTACGAATTCTTTGTCAAACTGCCCAAAACTATTCCGGATCAGCGAGTGACCCATCCTGAAGGCGGCTGTAGCAAAAGAGTTCAATGTCGACACGTCCACAGATGGATCGTAACCATTAAAAAAGTTGCCAGGTGACTCCAACAAAATGCCATTATCCCGTCTCTGAAAAAGCAAAAAAGGAATGTTTTAATCAGTAAGTGTACTTTGCGCAAGAAGTTGTAAGATTTTCAGAAACCTTTTTCCTTAGCATTTTCCAAAGCCTAAACCTCTGATTGCTTAAAGATGATTTCCAGTCCGTACTGCACATTATCAGGGTTTGTTTACATTTTGTTTTGAATTTGTTGATACGTTACACTTTGGTGACAGCGTACATGAAGTTGTTATGAAGTTTTTGAGTCCGCCATTACGTGTCGTTGAGTTCCTGAATGCTCGATGAGCTGAAACGTCGGTTTGGGATAACGCCGATGTTCTTCTACTCGTTGTTATTGTTTTGCAAGGATATCTCGCGTTAATAATGAAGAAAAATGTAAGTTTGTACAACAATTTCTATCTTCGCTAGTATTTACATTCCTTCGTATGCGACTCATAAACTCAGCAGGCGGAGATTGCGCAGTACAGACTGTAAATCATCTTTAATGTTTCTAGTAGTCAAAGGAAATAAATGCAAAAATATATAAGGAATGAATAAATGTAAACTAAAAATTAAATAATAAAAATAAACGTTAAGACGCTAAGCCCTGTAAAGGAGTTATATATGTCACGATAATAGTAACGTAACCATACGTAACGTAACGATAACGTAAAAGAGAAATTACCTTCAGATCAATGGAAACCTCAAAATAATAGTTTTCTAAGATAGAAAATCCACTTAAGAGGTATTCATAAACTAAAAAGTAGGAATGGCTAAGATTGGGGAAGATTGATACGGATTACAAAACGACGAATTTGAAAAAATTAGTCTACATTTTTCAAGATGCGAAGGGAGCGGGAAGAAGCGAGACCCTGGGTGTGATTAACCTTAAGTGATTAATTATTAATTTCTCAATACTGCTTTCTTATCACAAATTCAAGTTGACAGGTCACGAGAATAATGGGGTTGATCAGCACAGGAAAAACTAAACTAGGTTTGGATATCTCATCTTAATAGATTTTCTCTCTCCGTTTACACCTTAGTTTTTGTTTCGATTGAGAAGATATATCAAGCACTCGAGACAGTGTTTCAGCCGATTTCCAAACGTCTCGAATTTCGTCAAAAAATACTCGTATTTTCAACTCTCCTCTTAGCCTGCGTCGCAGACGGACTTGACCGCCTCCTCTCGGTGTTTGAAAATCGGATGAAACACGATCTCTAGTATATATATTACGTAAGGAGAATTTTACTCGCTTCCCACAAGATGCACACTCCAAGATGTCTTGGCACAAATGATCAGATTTTGGATACCGTCCATGATGCATAGCGATCGTAGTGCGCACACCACCTGTTTACTTACCAAGTCTTCGCTAAAGAACAAAACAGGAAGCCACTCTTTGTATGTAACGTGTTGCAGATGAGCAATCACGATTTTTCGCGCTTCCTGAAACAGTCGTTCGTCGTGCCAATGTGGATTCAGATTATGAAGGAAGTGTGCAATGCGATTATGTTCACGAGTAAGAAGGATATGAATTGTCATCAGTGCTGTGAACGAAGAAAAAATAAATTAGTTAATATCAGTAGAGGATAATAACTCTGACAGGACATAGTTAATAGAGGGAAATGGTTATGATGCCCGGCAAACTTCAAAGGAGCAAACAAAGAGGCAAAGATTTATGTTGAAAGGTCGCATGACCATGCACATCTTTTGTTTTGCGCTCATACACTATGCATGAATTACGTAATCGCAACGTTTCTATTGGTTAGTTGCTTGAACACACGTAACCACCTATTGTATTTTGTCAGGATTTGTGCACGGTCAACCCCCAAAATAGCGAACAAAGACATATAACAAAGAACTTTGCCAGGCTTCATAACCATTTCCTCTATTAACTATGGACAGGGGCACCCAACGGATCGTTTCGGTGGAATATCCGTTCGGAAGGCCTATAATCGCCTCAGATATTCGGTTAGGCGAGGGAAATGACATCTCAAACTTTCTTAATATGGGAAAATTGATGCATTTTGTTTTCGGAGAGATAAAAATGTCGTTTTGGGTACAAAAACAGGTCAGCTAGGATTTTCGGAAAGGCAAAAGCAGCTCATAAATTCGGGTAATAAGATTTCAATCCCTAAAATTTTCTGAAGTTTGAAAGTTCAGCTAACGTATCCGAACAGATACATTTTTCTTACGTTTAAAAATAAGCCATTATTAAACTGCACAAAAAGCACAATTATAACGTAAAAACGACGTTCCGACAGGAAAATGTTGTCGTTGAATGCCCCTGAATAACTTAATCATTAAAATTGTATGTTCATCAACCTTCCGAAAGTACGACACACACACGTTCTTGCTTCCTTACAAGCTCCGTTCGTCAGGTTTTTCGACATCTACTTATATTGTTATAAACCTATCTAAAAACGGCCTAGTGGCCTACAACTGCTGGAACTTATCCCAGTTTCCGTAGCATGAAGCTACTAGGATTATTACTACTCGTCCTCAAAACATGATACATCTCATTACATATTTTGTTGGCTTTATTTTATAAAAGAAACAGAAAAAGGCCGCTTCTTGTTTACAAAGCCTGATGTAATTATAAAGGGTACCGAATTTACATGCTGCTCGAATTTACATACACTTTCGAATATTCCCAAACGTTTTCTTGTGTTTGCACTCAGGCTATGTACTGAAACACACGCCATTTTCTGTTTCTAACAAAAACGCCCCGCAAACGTACCCTCTGTCAAAGCAAGCATATACATGTTTTGGGCAGTCAATTTAACAACCCTCTATACCATCATGTTTTGGCTCTTACTTGGGTTCTCATTATCTCTAAAATCACCAAAGAGGAAACACGGTTGGTCTGAAGGCCTCGGGGATCTGCAAAACGTTCCTGGGTCAGTTAGTGGTGGAGAGATTGGCAACCTATCAGAGCGAGGAATAGGCAGAGGAACTACCCGTAACAATCCAATGTTTGCCCTCCTGTCTCGGACTGTCTCCGATTCTAGGAAATTGGCTCCGTATATATTTGAACCATCGATGTAAGACGAAACGATGTTCACCTGAATGAGGAAGGTTAATTAAAAAGGTTAAAGTTTGTCTACAAGCCAAGTGACTTACACTTTTTTTTAAAGAACCTTTTTTATAAGAACGTTGAGGCTGAGATTGAGCCAAATTTTAAGAACATGCTAAGAGAGTCCTATGGAACATAGACAGGTTGAGACTTAGCTAAGAACATTTTTATTCACTTGACCACTTGTTTCTTGCATCGAGCTCTCAATACAATATTTCAGTATCCTTTCAAAAAATTAACAAAATCTGGACAAATGTACATTTCAAATATCTCAGTGAATAAGCCGTTCAAATCAGCTCAAAATACTTGAATGCACAATTTTTATAGTAGCAACATGAATTTCTATCACATAAAATGTAAATACATTTTCATGGTCACGTTCGAATCTTTTTTGTGAAATTCTATACCATGTAACTTAAGAATATGTTAAGAACGTTTTCAGGCTGAAATCACCAAAAAAATTAGAACATTCGGTCTTGGTTCAGCCTCGGCTCAAAAATTAGACGTTCTTATATAAAAAAAAGAGTGTATCAGCACGACGCTTAACTCCAGTTTCCATAGCATGAAGTGACCAGGAGTATGATTGCTAATCCCCTGGATGGGATACTAGCTAGTCCATCGCAGGTAACCCCCCTCCCCCCAGAATTTTTGTCTGGTTGCCCTGACAATTCGCCGGTACCCATTTACCGACTCCTGGGTAGAGAGAGGAAGTGTGAGAGTTTAAAAGTATCTTGCCCAAGAACACAACACAGTAACCCCAGCCATGACTTGAACCAGACCGCTCGATCCAGAGTTCAACGCGCTAACCATTAGGCCACCGCGCCTCCAACAAGAATGCAAAAAAATATAGTCTTGCATTTACCCTTACCACTATGCTTTTATGATTTATTCAAAATCGATAATTATTTTATGACATTTACATAGACACCTCCCTCGATTGAGCTTGTCATCATTTAGCACACATTTTAAACAATTTTAATAGTCATGATTTAAAAATAAGAAAAAAGGCTTATCACAAACATACTCCTGCTTAGCTCGCGGTTTCGTTGGCGCGCGATGGCAAAACACGCGAGAGAATAAGCCACGAGAGGAATGGGGCAGATAGAATGACTGACTCTCTCTCCGCCCCATTCCTCTCGCGGCTTCGCCACTCACGTATTTTGCCATCACGCGCCAACCAAACCACGAGCTACGCAAGCTGCCACAAACAAACAAACAAACCTGTTCGCCATTGCTCTGTGCTGATCGTGAAAGGGGAATACATTGCACGTCTTCATTGTTCGCCAATCGATCGTCAGGGTTTGCCTGCGAGATGGGGATGCTGACACATCCGGGAGCGTTTGCTGGGCATGGATCAGTGTTGATTCCACATCCCTGGGTCTGATTGGATAAGGTCAAAGTGAAGTCATGGTCTATGAATGAACCCCATGCCATGGTCATATGAGTGAAGCTTGGCGCCGCGTTCACATTTGCGGAAGTGTTTTTTAAACACTATGTTGGTGACTGTTCTTGGATTGGTCAGTGGAATTTGTGATCCTGCCACGGACGCAATTCTAGGCCCCAGTCCGTTTTGGTAGTTTGGTGGAGAAAACGGGCAAACTGTGTATTGGCGGCTCCGCGTGTTGTGTTGCACAGATTTGTTGCACGTGCCGTCAAACGTACGATACTTGCGCTTGTGACATGCAAGTCGTATGGCGAGCGACGACTGGCAGTTTTGCAGATTGAGCGTATCCAAAACTTGTTGGGAGGAAGTGCCTTCATATGAAGACGCCTGGCGCACTTCATACGCGCCAACAATTAGTAGAACTCCGAGAAGCTTAAGGAAGCTGAATAAGAGAGAAAATTAATAGTTAAGCTAAGTGAATACTATCGTTATTTTAATTTGTATCAGTTGATTTGAAGCTAAACCTCGCGATTTAATTTCCAGGTATATCACTAGCTACCCTGGCTCAATTTCTGGCTCAATTTCAAAGGCAAAGCACAATAGTCTGCAATTAGAGAATTTTAATGCAAAATTGAATTTATGATCATTCAAAATGCATCTATAGTGCTTAGAGAAGCTATAGTAGTAATACCATCATGGCAAATGACGAAAATTTGTTGGCACGACTAAACCTGAACCTGTCATTTCAATTCTGTATTTCCATGAAATTTTCTCGACAAATTAAAAACAATTAAATAACAACCTTTCGAAATCGCGCAGGCGATATCTCACGACACTAAATTTGCACGATTTTGCAACATTTTTTAAACTAACTCATTTGTAACTTTCGCGATTTTATCATACCTTGACAACTGCATACTTCTCTTGACTTGCTGCGTTCTACAATGGTGAAAAAGAAACATGTTTAAGGCTTGAATTGACTTGTAACTGACACACTACTAGTGTTTAGCTAGTGCTCATCAAAACCCTTCCATTCATGACCAGTAATGTTATCCTGACTTCAATTCCCATTACCGCCTTTTATTATCCAACTTCAGTCAGTAGAGTAAATAACGCGCAAAGGAATACTACATGCCGAGAAATCCGAGACAGTCAGCGGGCGGCAGTGCGGGCTCGCAACTTATAATTATGATATCCCGCGATATTATACAGTTAGTTATTTAGTTGCTATGGAAATCGTGGCTTTCGTTACTTTAAAGGGACTCGTGCGCTATAGAGAAAACAACTGTCTAAATACACGCGCAAAATGGTGAGTTTATCCTCAAACGAAAATGACGAATTTAGACTACGCGAATTGTGTAAAAGCGAAAGAAAACATGAATCTCTTCGAGTTCATGACCGTTCTGTTATCAGTTGAATCAACGACAAATTGATCGAAACAGCAAAATCTTTTGAGAACGGACTGCAGATGTCCTGACTGTGACTCTTTCTAAATTTGTTGTATTTTGTTAATTGTACACGACGCGTATTTAATAAATTTGCCATTTTGCGCGTGCATGATATAGGCCGCGCGTTAAATTCTTCGTTTTTTGAGGGTCTAAATGCGGTTAGATAATAAATATTTTATTAGACAGTTAATTGTGTAGTATATCGGCTGTCTAGTATACTGTCTAACTGAGAGTGATTTCATTTAACCCGTGAAACAAAATCTAACTGTTAGCGCTAAATAGTCAAAACTAAACAAAGCAAAAGAAAACATGTACAGTACAATTGAAATAGTGTCTATTAGTAAAACTCTACTAGTATACTAATGCAAATGAGACAATCTGATTGGCTGAGCTATTCGTACACTATCAGCCATTAGTGTGTAGTGGCTGGAGGTCGTCTACAAAATTATGGTTTCTTATCGTTTCTACGAAGTTTTGGAGGAGGATTTAGAGTTAATACTAGATAATTGTTGTGATTTTTACTAAAACAATTAGATTATTCGCTCTCAATTTCTATGATGTGATAGTTGATTCGGCCTACGGTCTCATCAACTATCACATCATAGAATCTCGAGCTCATAATCTAATTGTTAAATAGTGTAGAGTGATTTTATTTCAACCGTGAAACAACATCTAACAGTTCGTGCTAAATAGTCAAAACTAAACAAAAGAAAACAATTTGAACTAGCGTACGTGACTTCCGCTTTGGGTAAATATTAGTCGAGTTCCTTTGTTGGCAAGTAATTTATTGACCGAGCCGAAGCAATATTTGACCAATTCTTTGTATTCATCTGACGTCATCAAAAGTCGAAAATCTAAACTCTTTTTAAAATTCTATAAAGCTATTCTTTTCACATATTCTAGATATACAAAACATTAATCTCTATGCAAATTTTGGTATCGATTCAGTGCTTCGTTTCGAAAATAAAGCATTTTTCAGACGTGGCAAAATTTAGAAGTCATATCAGGCAAACGAAGTGAAAGCTAATAAGGATATTGATGATAGAGTCCACTCTACTTCTTGTACAATTTTATTGGTGCCCGGGTGCAGACTAAGTATGTTGTAATTTTCTGAAAATTATTTTCGTAACCGTTAACTCGGCTATGTAAAACGCTGCAAAGCTATAATTTGGACAAAACGTTTATTTTTGCCTGCTCTATAACTTGTTAATTTTCTGATGTTGTTCATGCAAGCAAACAGCTTTTGTAAGGGACTGTGCAATAATTATCAGGAGGGGGGGGGGTTGGAAAATGGGCTTCATGTAGCCAAATATTAGGTAATACCCCCCCTCCTAAAGGAGTGAATTTAGTTATTGCCCCCCTCTAATCAGTCAGAAATTATGTACGCCCCCCCCCCCCCCCCCACACACAGTATACACACACCTTTATACAAGTACGCTGCTACATTTTCTCTACACGCACTAGTGTGGATTAAAATCTTACAACAGAAAGAAGAGCTCCTACTGCATGTTTAATGTTGGACATCCGCGTCTGGAACAAACATCACCTCCGTAGCAATGTTCAACAGAACCATAGCAGAAGGAAAAGGGCATGTGTGTTATTTTCAGGTCCGGTGAAGGCTTCCTCGGCCCGAAGGGCCGGAAAATGTTTCGGCCCCCACCTTATAAATAGGTATGGATTCGCCAATGTAATATGTACTTTAAATAAAATGTTAAGCCCCCCCTCTTGAGTGACTTATTTTACCTAGAGCCCCCCCCTCTCCTTGCTTTGATTTTACTTTATGCCCCCCCCCCCCCTCTGGTTTTCCAACCCCCCCCCCCCCCCCCTCCTGGTAATTATTGCACAGTCCCTAATATCGATGAAAACCAGCAACCGAACAAGCTATTTCAAATTTTGCCGATAAACACGACATCCATTTTCTCGACAAAAGCGCGCGATAAATCACGCATTAGCCAATTTTTAAGAACTTGATCCAAAATTGACGGCCAGAAACCACTAAAAAAACCGGTTTATCCAGTTTTATTTTGTATAGTGTTTCAAGTAAAAGCAAATCGTCGGAGCTAATTCGTGAGCGATCCATTTTAGCAGTTTTAGCGATCCGCGTATTGCAAAATTCGGGCCGCTCAAGGAACCAATCAAAATGTTCCTTTTCATCGTGGACCAGATTACCAATAAAATTGCAATACACGCCAAGAGCGTGCAATACACGCCAAGAGCACAATTTACAAATTGTGTTAAGATCAGATACTGATGCTAAGATAAAATTAAGTGCGCTAGTAACCCAAACAAGTTTCGTATTTGTTGCTCCACAGGAACGAAGTTCACAAACTCCGTATATTCAAAGGCGTTTGATATATTTTATTACGAGAGAAAAGAACAAGGCGAAAGTCTACTTCGCTTGAAGACAAACAGAATAAACGGTTACATTAAACCTTTTCCAAAAAACTGCGTGTTCAGTTTTGAATTTAACAATATTAAAACTGACCAGTGAAGCTAGTAATTTCTTATTCTTCTTTAAGGCTGTGTTAACTTGTATTCACGCAATAAACATTTTAAATGAATTGAAGAACAACAAGCAAATATAGTCATTGTATGATAGTTAAAGCGCTACCGGACACTAGAAAAGAAACCTCTTCTTATAAACTGCGTGTTTGAATTTACTATTGTTACTAAATTAAAACCAGCTTAGTTCATTTCTTATTGCAACTGTGTTAACTGTTAATTCACGCATGTATAGGAAGAACTACAAGCAAAAATTGCTTGTCATTGAATTGTATGAAAGTAAAACACCACGGGACACGAGAAAATATATTAATGCTAAAAAAAGAAACCCAAAAAGGAAAAGTGAACAAGTTACCTGCCTCTTCACTGTGTACTTGAGTTGAAGATCCTTGCAAGATCTATAAACAACTGTTGAATTGATTGGAATCCTTCCTCTAGGAAGACCTGCTTGTAGTGTGATTCAGGATGGGTTGCCGACTTTCTTTTATACTAGCTTGGCGCACTGTGTGGCCACATATTTGTGCCTTGTCATGACAGCACTGGATTATTGGATAACAATGCACTTTAGATAAATGTTGAAGCCGATATCAGTCGCACGTATGATCTCGAGATGATTTGAAGAGAAATAACTTTGTGGTCACCCGGCGCTGCCCTTGGAAATGCGGTAGTTCTATAGGTCACGTTGCTCTTTGTTCATACGTTCTTGTGTTTTATTGAACACGTATTAGGCTGGGAAACATTTAGGTGTCCCAATTAGTAGAGGGTTCCACCCTCGGCTATGTATTTCCAACACTCTAATAAAGTCATTATTATACGTACAAGATGTACGACATAAAAATGATGAAATACGTGAGGGTAATCTGGTGAATAAATCAGTTTCGTTGTTTTTTGTTTCCGCGTCCACCTCACGGACTCAGTTTATTTTACGGCTTCCTGAATAATTTGGCTATTATTTTATACTGGCCCCAATAAACAAAGTTACAATATCCAGTTTATCTAGCAGATATGCTGACTGAAGAGGCCGACTCTGATATATTTGTATTAAATAAATATGATTGCAAACAAGCTTATTTACTATATAATTGGGAGAAACTATATTAATAACTCAGTTTGAAAACCACAAGCCGATTTCTATTTTTCTTACCCGCGCTCTGATTGTTTCAAAACCATTTACCATAACTCTATGGAAACATAGAAAATTGCTTCGTGCTTTTATCAGTTCATAAAAAAAAACAATAGAAAAATGACATTTTTCCTGTGTTTCCATAGAGTTATGGTAACACTCGTGAAAGTTTGGGGAGAACTCGAAATTGCTGTGGAAACACTCGCCACAGCATTTCTCTTTCTCGTTCTCCCAAACTTCACTCGTGTTACCATAACTCTATGGAAAACACGAACAAATTAAATTACTTTCAAATTTGAAGGAAACCTCAAAATAATAGTTTACTAAGGTAGAAAAACACCCAAATAAGTAATAATAAACTAAACAGGAACAACGATGGTTGAGGATGAAGAAGATTAAGACGGATTGCGAACGACGAACTTGAAAACATTGGCTAATTTATCCAAGATGTGCCATCTGTGACGTAGCTCCTTTCAACAGTTTGTTCCAATTGGTGGTTTTCATCAACATTACAAAAACTGTTTGCTTGCATGAACAACATCAGAAAATTAACAGGTGAAAGAACTGGCAGAAAGAAACGTTTTGTCCAAAGTATAGCTTTGTAGCGGTTTTCATAACCGAGTTATTGCCAAACTAATTTTCAGAAAATTACAGTATTTAGTGCGCCGCCATGTTTGTGTCCTTCAGAGGGACAGTAGATCACAGTATGGCCGCCATAAAATTGCACAAGAAGTAGAGTAGATTCTACCGTCAATATCATTAGCTTTCACTTCAAATCTGTTTAGACGGCATCACTTCTAAATTATTATCACGTCTGAAAATTTAAAAATGATATAAAAATATCCGGTTTTTTGCAGTTCAGAAACACCGGAAATCAAATAGCTTTGTTTCCAAAAGGAATCACTGGATCGATACCAAACTTTGCATAGAGATTAATGATTTTCATATCTAGAAGATAAAAAAAGGATAGCTTTGTAGGATTAACAGTTTAGATTTTAGAATTTTGATGACGTCTGATGAAATAATTAGTAACATTGCGTAACCTGTAGGTGGTTCTGGATAAAAATCATTTCTAAAGGAAAACTCATTATACTGAACAATAAATAATCAGGTCAAAATGAGATGGAGATTGTGTGTCAATTTAGCGGGCACATCTATGCCAACTTTACGCAGTTAAAACTTTAACAATATTATTATTTATTATTGACTGAAGCTTTAAAAATGTTGCTACTAGCAAACATTTCTGCGAAGTCACCGCCATGGTCATCAAATGATCAGTTTTATAGCCAGCGAAAACGGCTTCCAAGAAATTTACCAGCATTGAGTCAGCTAAAAAGCCGCCTTGTCCCAAAAATTTGACTCAGAGTTGAGTAACCCCCCCCCCCCCCCCCCCCCCCCCCCGGGCCTTGTCCAGTGTCCAGTGAGCCAGCTAGGCTCTTGATTATCAGGTTATGCTTGCAGTGAGTCAGCTAAATCAAGTATCTCTCGGCTTATATATTTGACAAATGGCTGTCTGATTTGCATCTATTGTGAAATTAGGTAACGGGTCATGACAAGGAAGACCACCTGGAACCGAACAGGAAATAAATAACAATAGAGTGGTAAAGTGTGACGTCACAAATTTGCAAATTATTTTTATCAAGCCTCAAAATCCCATAATTAGATCAAGATTGCTGCTGTATGATCGGCCACAAAATTTCAATTTGTTAGCACGAATAGATTGAACACAAGATATAGAGGTTCAAAGTTTGGTACCGTCCCATACAAACCTCTCTAACTTTGCGCCAGTTCTAAACTGAAGGAACAGATGCAAAATTAGAAGGGTTTGTATGGGGAAATTAAAACCTGAAGTGCCCATATCTCGGCCGCAAATGGCAACGGAGAGCTAATTTTTGGCAAGTGGACGTTTTTTAGCATGCTTCCTCCGAATAGCTGATCAAATTTCATAATTTCGCAAATTTAATTTTTGTGACGTCATGACTTTAGTAGTAACTAGCGTGATCAGTTTATCTGCAAATAAACTCTGTACTTTGACAAACAGGACATGAAAATTAAGTTTGTTATTGACTGAAACAAAATGAAAATGAAATCGAGAGTAACTTAGTTTACTAATTCATTAAAATTATCGTGTAATTTAAGCAAATCGTATATACTCTTTTCTTTTATAAGAATCTTTCTTATAAGAACGTTGAGGCTGAGATTGACCAAAATTTTAAGAACATGCTAAGAACATAGCCAGGTTGAGACTTAGCTAAGAACATTTTTATTCACTTGTTTCTTGCATCGAGCTCTACTACGATATTCCAGTATCCTTTCAAAAATTTACAAAATGTAACATTTCAAATATCTGCGAATAAGCAGTTCAAATCAGCTCAAAATACTTGAATGCACATTTTTATAGTGTTTTCACTTGACGTCATAGCCGCCATATTAGTGTCCCCGTACAAAATAATTTTTATTAACTTCTTTTGTTGGGGACACCAACATGGCCGCCACGGCCTTTGTCATTTAATTCCCACAGGACTGAGTGAAAACGCTCTATTGGTGGTTTGCATCAATGTTACCAAGACTGTTCGCTTGCATGAACGATATCTGAAAATTAACAGCTTATAGAGCAGGCAGAAAGAAACGCTCTGTCCAAATTATAGCTTTGTAGCGTTTTTCATAACCGAGTTATTACGAAAATAATTTTCAGAAAATTACAGTATTTAGTATGCAGCCGCCATGTTGGTGCCCTTCTTTGGGACACCAATATGGCGGCCATAAAACTGTACACGAAGTAGAGTAGATTCTACCATCAATATCATTAGCTTTCACTTCAAAACTCTTTAGATATCACTTCTAAATTATTATCACGCATAAAAATTTAAAAATGACATAAAAATACCCGTTTTTGTGACAGTTCAAAAACACGTTCATCCGGGACATCGCAAATTTCAAAATGCTTTCTTTTCGAAACGAAGCACTGAATCGATACCAAACTTTGCATAGAGATTAATGTTTTGTATGTGTAGAATATGTGAAAAGAATAGCTTTGTAGAATTAACAGTTTAGATTTTAGAATTTTGATGACGTCAGATGCAAACCAAGAATATCAAATACATTTACATGGTCACGTTCAAATCTTTTTTGTGAAATTCTATACCATTTAACTGTTTAGAACGTTTTCAGGCTGAAATCGCCAAAAAATAAGAACATTCGGTCTTGGTTCTGCCTCAGCTCGAAAATTACACGACCACATCAGCTCGGCTGTAATTTTAATATATCGTGTATAAATAAATGCTTTCAGTTATTATTATATTATTTTTTATTATTATTATTAGACGTTCTTATACATGTAAAAAAAAAGAGTGAAGAGGTCAATTTCATCCATCCAGTGTGCTTTAGAAGGTAGTTGTAGGTTACAAAACTTTTCTTTTTTTGTTGCGTAACTTCTGCCGGTATCTCAGTTAATTAAAAAGTGTTCATTTCTACCAATTAAATTCATCATAGCAGACAGCTTATTGTTCAGATCTTATTCAGTCAATAAAATCCTTCGACTCATGTAGACCCGGCGTATCACATCGAACGTTCGGAAATCGAACTCAATCGAACTTAATCGAACTCAATCGAACGATTGAGTTCGATTTAGTTCGGTCATCGAACGAAATCGAACTCACAAAAAAAATTGTGAATCGAACAAAATCGAACGTTCGATTAGTTCGGTCATCGAACGAAATCGAACTCGCACAAATAAAATTGCGAATCGAACAAAATCGAAACGTTCGGTTTTCGAGCTCTTGATTATAAATACATAATAGATTCAGGCTCCATCTGCCCTAGCCTTTGGGTCATTTACAGGACTGAGTTGCCTGTCACAGTGTGCTAATGAGACCCGGGATGACCATAAAAGAAAGAAATATAAAAAACAATGACATTCGATTTCCTTCGATTTGGTTCGGAAATCGAACTCACAAAAAAAATATGTGTTCGTTCGATGACCGAACAAAATCGAATTTAATTGTTCGATTTAGTTCGATTAAAATTTCGTTCGATTTCGTTCGATGTGATACGCCGGGTGTAGAAAAAGGAACAATTGATGACCGCGATATCAGACCGGTCGGCTTCCGTTAGCATTGCAAGCCAGTCGCAGTGACCAAGTTTTCTTGAGTTGTTTTTTTAGAGAGGCTATTACCTTTGAAAGACAGAAATAAAATAAAAACTGAACTAAGTTGTCAATTCAGGCCCAGAAGTTTCCTTCGTGTTGTAATATAATAATAATCATACTCGTCCTCGTGTACCCAATATCATGCACGTATTACTCAGGAGTATAATGTCACCAAATAGCAGGATTAACAATCACACGCGACTGGAACCACCAGTGATCACAATTAAATGATCGCTTTATGATAGTTTGTGAGAGAAATGTATTTCTTCCCATTGGGGCAATCAGACCTTTTATAAACCACTCCTTGTTACCACTGATTTCATTGCTACGCGACCTTCGAAGTCAAACGAAGTTGGCAATACACTTCCGTCAATCATGCGTAACGATGTGACTAAGTCACGAAACACGAAAAAACTTATACGCTCGAACCAAGAAACGACCAACATTTGCAAAGTGTATCACCACCTTCAGTTGGCTTTCTGATTCACATTTTATTTTTACGACCAAATATGAGAGAGATTTCAACCGCAATTCATTTTTACGATTTTGTATTTCTGAAATGAACTTAGCCTACGTACGCCGGTGCAGACGTAGATTTCCTTCCTGTTTCGAGAAAGTGACGTAAAAAGAAAATAGGAGTCGTCTACGCGCAGGCTAACAATAAGATGACTTAGCTTGTAACAAAATAAATCAAAAATATTGAAACTTGAGGTATGAAGCATGTGATCAGTTTCAAAGTATCGCACGTAATCATCATTAACCATTTCACTCCGGCCAAGAGTGTCAAAGAGCTCAAAAGTGAAAAATCTCAAATTTTATTTGCAAGATATCGAAAAACAGTCAGTACCACATGAAAGTACTGCTCATTAGCTTTCGTTTGAATGGTCATATACTAGAGTTTCATCCACAGACTTAAAAGTTAGAACCACCTTGTACAGCATAATAAACAGTACCACATGCAAGTACTGCTCAATAGCTTTCATTTGAATAGTCCGACACACGAAGGTCTTATCCACATACGTAAAAGTTAGAAACACAATAAATGACTTGATGCTTGCCTTTGAAAGTAAAAGGGTTTAACCCTTTTAAAACATACACTTGAATGAACTCAGTGAACTGATACCAAACCATTAATCAAACTTGAAGTCTACAGAAGGCCGGATAATCATCAACAAGGCGGCGGGAACCGAGAGAAATAGGAAAAAATTTCACAACATATATTGCACAAATTCTTTGTTTTCATCTGACGTCATCAAAATTCTAAAATCTAAACTGTTAATTCTACAAAGCTCTTCTTTTTATATCTTCTAGACATGGAAATCATTAATCTCTATGCAAAGTTTGGTATCGATCCAGTGATTTATTTTGGAAATAAAGCTATTTGAAATTTGTGATGTCCCGGATGAACGTGTTTCTGAACTGTCACAAAAAGCGGATATTTTTATATCATTTTTAAATTTTCAGACGTGATAATTTCTGAAAATTAGTTTGGCAATAACTCGGTTATGAAAAACGCTACGAAGCTATAATTTGGACAATACGTTTCTTTCTGCCAGTTCTTTTACCTGTTAATTTTCTGATGTTGTTCATGCAAGCAAACAGTTTTTTTTTATGTTGATGAAAACCACCAATAGGCAGAAACCACAACGGAAGGGGCGAGTGAAGGAGTGAAGTTCAGACCCTTTCAAATGCGATTGAATAACAATGACAGGCATTTATGAATACGGCGTATACAGTGTAAAAGTTTACTATTTTATTTAACAGGAAAAAGCAACATAAGTTTTGAAGCATTTTCGCACGAACGAACGAACGAACGAGCGAGCGAGCGAGCGAGCGAACAACGAACGAACGAACGAACGAACGAACGAACGAAGACGAACGAACGAACGAACGAACGAACGAACGAACGAACGAACGAACGAACGAACGAACGAACGAACGAACGAACGAACGAACGAACGAACGAACGAACGAACGAACGAACGAACGAACGAACGAACGAACGAAGAACGAACGAACGAACGAACGAACGAAAACGAACGAACGAACGAACGAACGAACGAACGAACGAACGAACGAACGAACGATACACAGTGTAAAAGTTTACTATTTTATTTAACAGGAAAAAGCAACATACGTTTTGAAGCATTTTTGCACGAACGAACGAACGAACGACAAAAATGTCTTCAATCCATTTTAATTAAAAAAATAATAAACTAATTTCTTAGAAGCTCAATATTTTCTATGGCGCCTAACGAATCGTTCTTGAACAACATAAAATGTCCTTGTATCTGAGCAATGTTCTTTCTCTGTCCCAGTTTCATCACATTGTCCGCGAACTCCTCTGCCCGAGCAGGGATCTGGTCAGGATAAAAGCGACTGTACATCTTTTGAACCTGGGTCCTGGAAGCGAGGGCAATTTCCTGTTTGACATCCACCCTGCCCGGCCGTATGAGAGCTGGGTCGAGTCTATCCAGGTGGTTTGTTGTCATGAAGACAAGGCGTTCTTCAGATGATGCCACGCCGTCCAACGTGTTCAGAAGACCACTAAAGGTCACCTGGAGAAAAGTCAGAAAGAAAAACAGGTTTGCTTCTGACACATTCGCCAAGTATTTTTTGCAGAACTTTATTTTCTAAGGAACATTTTTTTTTTTTGCTTCTATTAAGCAATAGGCCATTTCCAAGTTGCCGTTTTCCTTGTTTCAAAACGAGTCCTGGTGCACAACCTTTTATATGAACATAAGCAGTCCAGACTATATCCAGAAAAGGCTATACGCGTGACGTAACGAAACCATTGTTCTCAGGGTCAGATCAAAACATTGAGTCACGTGTGATAAGTTGTACTTGCACGTTCATTGTCATGCAAAACATTTCCATATGAAAGGTTGTGCACCAGGACTTGCTTTGAAACAGAAGCAAAAGGTAAATCGGAAATGGCCTATTAGTTAAATGTATGCCTAGTTGGGAGACTGAGAACCAACTTTCGGTTCTAGGATATCTGGAATTGTTTGGTTAACCAACGTGAGGTATGACTGATTAATTGTACAATGCTTTTGAAAATCATTGACCAATCATAGTTTATGCTAGACATCCCGGTACCAATAGCTAGTGCTCAGTACTCCTCAATTCTGGAGTGGAAATACTTTGTACCCTGCACTCATCAATTCTTAATAAACATGCTAAAAAGCTTTTTAATTAATTAAACCTGTTTAAAAATTAGTTTGCACAAAACAGTTACCTGTATGATACATTTGTATAAAGCCTGGCAAATTGGTGAATAACTACATGTAGAAAAAATCAAGTTTTATTTCAAACTAAACTTTGCTGAAACATAAACAACATACAGAACACACATTTGAACCAAAAGACAAATACATGTAGACATGAACATACAGTTGACTAGCCTAGTCAATTTATCAACCAAATGTCTTATTTTTCCATACCCTGTTTATGTAGCCACTAGCTCTTCCTTCGTCCTTCTCATCAGTTCTCTTGACAAAGGCTGCGTCAATATCTTCTAACAGAATGATACTTTGCTGTGGTGCCACGCTCATTAGATGGTTAAGACGGTCATCTGACAGGCTGCGATCACTCAAGTTCATCACACATATACTGTAGTCCAGTTCTCCAGCGAGTGCTTGTCTGCAGGTTAAAATGACACGTATGTATTAAAAGTACATTTTTCACTGGTTGGGGAACAAAGAAAAATGGATTTTTTTTTCATATATGACTGGCATGGAGCCTGGGTTTGAGGGGAGTAAAGATCGGGCCCCCACATTATAAACAAGTCTGGATCCGCCACTGATGTATGTCATGTAAGGCAGAATTAACACCAGTCATTTAAACTGTAGTTGCTTATGGGAGTTGGTCACTTATAGTACAGTCGAAGCTCTCTGAGCGGACACTCTCGTAAGCAGGACAGCTCTAGTTAAGGCCGCCTATAACGAGCTAGAGTTCAAACGGGTCTTGTCAATAAACTCTGTATTTACATCACATTCCCATAAGCAGCCAGCTCCAGTTGCAGACGCTTTTTCTGCTTCCAGAGAATGTCCGGTTACTGGAGCTTCCACAGTATTCTGTATTTTGATGGAAGAAATAATTCTGGAGGTGGATAAATATTTTTAAATATTTTATTACAAGAGGTGGATAAATAATTATCCACCTCTTGTAATAAACATTATTATTATTACAAGAGGTGGTCGCTCAGGGATATCTGACTGTATTTACGCAAAAAAGTAATTAATTTACACACCATATTTTAAAGACGAATTTCCACTGGAACATACACAAAATGAAACTGTTTTAGACAGAAGCAATGAATAGGACAAATCATTGCATACATACATGAAGCTACTTTTTCCACATCCTGGAGGTCCATAGAGTAAATATCCTCTTCTGTATGGAATCCCTACATAACAAAAAAATACAGGAATAATAAACACAGGAACCTCATTCCAGGAGAATGATTTAGGATTATCGTGGCCAGCTGTAACCAGTGTGGCTTTCAAAAACATGTGACATACTGGCATAATAATTGGGGGTGTACATATATTGTTTGTTCTTTGTAGATAATGTTATCGACTAAAGGCTGAATCTTCTCAATATATCTGTAAATTATCAACAAAAACCGAGGAGGAGGGGCCTGAGAGTGCACTTCATGTACATCCCACGCTGAAGATATGCAAAGGTTGTCAAACTTCTATGCCAAACAACAAAGGTTTATCACCAGCTTATGCCGAGCACTGCCTTGATTATACATCGGTATAAAGGCAAATTCATCATGATGTCATTGTTTACATCTCTAATTTAGAAATTTGCCCAACATCCCATTTATAAACAACAATAATTTTTATTGTTGCTTCTAAATGGGATGTCTGCAAATTTAGGTTTTTGTGGCTAATATTCGGCACATGCACGTCGTACCCCCTTCCTTGTGTGTGCAACAAATAGAGCATTTTCATGGTGGCCATATTGGTGTTCCCAAACAATAGATCAGAAAATAACTCATTTCCCAGAGGAGAGAAATTTTATTGTTTGAGACCACCAATATAGCTGTTGTGACATCATATGAAAACACTCTATTGTTGTTTACTTTGTAAGCACGATAAGTACATGCGGCATTGATATACCTCTGTCTATGTACCACTTAGTTGATGCAATAAATTCTTTCACATCAGCCAAGATTTTGTCAGATATACCATCATCCAAATAACAGAACCTAACGGCCTCTTCCGTCGTGGAAACCCAAACTGCCTCCAATCTGCCCCCATTGCGATATACATAACAGTTTTGCCCTCCGTTCTCTCAAGAGCCATGCGTCTTGCCTCGCTCAAGATATCAAAGAACAGCCGTTTATCTGTGGCGAGTGATGTCAGAGTTACAGTTTCCCACGGCGCACCCGTGGTGAGATCGACCATTTTTTCTCGTGATCTCTCGACGCGCACGAAGCTGTTTTTATACTTGAAAAAATGCACCCCAGGAGACGGCGCGAAATCAAACCGCGTGTTCACTTTCCCGGTCTCGTGTTGCTGATACGTTGTCTCTACACTGAGATGCTGAGCTCGTTGACCTTGGGCTGCGATCCATTGCAAAATCCAGTGATAGCTCTTGTCTTTGCTGGGGACCTCAAGCGTGATGATCGCGTACCGGCGAAAAGCAGTGAAGGCGAACTGGCCTCCTTTCTTCAGCGCTGCGAGCCCAGCACCGACACCAACTAGGCCAAAACCAGCTGAAAAGTACGGATTAGTCCCAAAGAAGCAATCAGTTCAGAGAGAGGCATTGTTTAGGACTTTTTTAGGTCGTGAAAGATGTACTTTGTATTGCATCCACAGCCGCCATATGCAATTTTTTCTGAGCCCGCAGTAAAAATCCCCGCGGATTATAGAATTTCGCTATCTGTACTTCGTGTACTCTTTTAAAGTGTAACAGTTTTAACAGACGGTTTATCATAATAATAGGTTCCTTTGCTTCTTTAGACTGCAAAACAGTCCGTATTTTCGCGCGAGAGTGTCTGTTTTGCAGTCTATTGCTTCTTAGGACGAAACCGCTCCCAAAATAGGCTTTCTCTTTCCCCAAAAATCGTTCCTAGTGTAGAAACTGAAGCAAGCGAACACCGGGCAGTCCCTTTCGGCCCCCCCCCCCCCCCCCCCCCCCCCCCCAGGGCAGTACACTCTTCTCGCGACGCGACGGGCTAAGAGTGAAAAGAGAAAGCTAAGAGGGACTGCTCGTAGTCTAGTAGGGACTTCAAATACATAGATTTACCAGTATTCTCATTAATTTTCGCGCGTACTTAATTTCGTGAAAAAGACAGACTCGCGAGGCTTTATTTTCGCGATTTCAGAGTGAGTAAATAGACTGCGAGCAGTCCCTCTTTCTTTCTTTATCGATCGCGAAGCAAGCGCGAGAGAGCGGAAATCGAGCGCGAAGCGCGAGCGAGCGGGAAATGGGCCGAGCGGAAGTGAGTCACGAAGTGTCCGTTCGGCCCATTTCCCGCTCGCTCGCGCTTCGCGCTCGATTTCCGCTCTCTCGCGCTTGCTTCGCGATCGATAAAGAAAGAAAGAGGGACTGCTCGCAGTCTAGTGAGTAAAGGTTTTGCGAAACCCAACCCCTCCGAAAATAACGACCCTCTGAAATGCCTCCCCCTGTCCATGCAATCTTGTTATTCAAGTATGTGACGAGTGACATCAGTGTAACATCATCATTATCAAAATATAAAATATTTACATTTGATGTAGCTTGACAGGCCTACCGTTTAGTTAAAACCCGGTAATTTTGGAAAATTCGTCAAATTTGCTTATAAACACGTAACCACAATTTAACTACAGATATGAAATTAACCTCACTGCCTGAAGCCTCGCTACTGGTGGAATTTTCTGGCTACGATAATGCGAAGATTACCCGATAACCTGATTCTATTTTGTAACTGTACACCGTTTAATTAGCTCTCTACATAATAATACAATAGCGCCTTCAGTTTTGAGGGAAATTTCTCCGTCTCGCCATGAAGAAAGAACTTGGCCACAACGCTGCTCCGACAATCACAGTACATCACTTCTTCACGTTCCTAAACTTCGTTATCGTGTTAATCTCGGTCGCTTCTCTTTCCTTCAATGTGTACATTCTTCGCAGGGAAATCGACAGCGTGAAGGCAGACGTTCGTCCCTTGGTTGCAGAGAATGAGAAAGTAGCTTCACAGTACGATGGGTATTCTGTCAGATCTCGCGAAGCTCGCCAGATTCATGAGCCAGGCCCGGATGAAGTTGAACCAGGACCAGATGAAGTTGAGCCAGGACCTGATGAAGTTGAACCAGGACCAAATGAACACAACACAACTGCGCCGATTCATGAAGGCGAAATGACACCACAAGTTCACCCAGGGCCATCTCAAGCTCAAAACAATGCAGCTAAGCTGAACTGCACTAAGGTACGCAGTACAATATTCATAGTAGCCTGCAGCCTGTTCCCGAGACTCTCGGTCACTTGGCATGCTCATCCATATTCTAGAGAATCGTCAAATTGAGAAAGAGAAAATTACGGTGAGTCTTGAATTCAAACGTTTGTGGAAAACCGTTGTAATAAACTAAAGTGGCCATCTGAAGTATCTGACTCAGACAGAACTGCCTATACAATTTCCGGCTAAGGCCAATGTGGATGACAAAAAATAACTGTAAAGGCTACTGGGAATAGAATACTGTATTACGAATTATTAAGCTGGGGAATTTCAAATGGCATGACTGAGAACTCCTTTATAAGTAAAAGAATAATAATGTAATTAGTCCTTGACTATGGGCCATAATTAGTGACTAATTGATAGGCAAGGTAACAAAGCATTGGTAATGGTTAGTTGTGTGGAATAACAACGGATGAGTAAAATCCGAAATGCATGTGTAATAAATTTTATCAATCAGCTTTGGCCAGTGGCTCTCTCTCCTCCGATCCGAAGAAGTTCCCAAGGAAATCTATAATAGAGGGGAGAGACCCGGGGAGGGGAGGGGTGATTGAAAGGGGAGAAAGAGCGCGCGGGGAGGGCGATGGGAAGAGAGAAAAGGCATCGTCCACCGCGCGCGACCCGCGCGCGTTATACTTCCACTTCCGCAATCTTCGCGCGCTTCACCTTACAAACCTTACAATACCGTAATCACCGCGCGCTTACAAGAGGGGTACAAAATAAGCCCACCCAGGAGAGAGCGCCCGTGACAAGATGAATTCTGTGGGTTAGGGTTAGGTTTAATCTGTGGGTTAGAGTCATGCTGGAGAGTAAACGGTTCTGAGTTTAAATCTTTTCGCTATTTAGATGATCAAGTCTCGTGATTATTTTTTTCCTATGAATGTTATCTTTTTTTTCAGGATGCAGTGGGTAATAATATCTGTACTGTAGGTAAGTGAACGGAGTCAGTGGACGCCACTCATGTGAATACTCAGTAGAATTATATCCTTTTTGTGAGGGTGTGAGGGCTGGGAGTAGGAAATGTATCTTATTGCTAATTGGTTATATTTTAGCGGGGGGAGGGTTAAATTATGGTTATAATCGCACATTCCCCAACTATATCTTGATATCTAGCAGCTAGTTCTTTTATCCGGCTTCAGTACCCCCTCCTCTCCCCCTCTTCCCCTCTCCCCCCCCCCCTCTTCCCCCTCTCCCCGAATCCGCAAAAGCGCACGAGAAACGCTAGAGCTTCTCGCTGGAGAACAAATGCTAAGGGTTGATTATTTAAATGATGGTCTAAGATAGCCTGCGTGCAGACGTCTCCTATTTCCTTGGTCTAAGAATGCCTTGGTCTAAACCGGATTTAAATCAATAGCCACACTTGATAAACCACATCTAAACGCATTCTACATGAACCTAGTCATGATTAGAGAGTTTTGTGTAAGCAGGGGCAGATTCAGGGGGGAGTGGATTGCGTGGAAACTACCCCCTTAAATCCTCCAAAAAAAATAGACGCATTAAAATAGAAAATACCGACAAGCACACTCTTCAGGATGAGTAGGATGTAAAACTGAATTGTTGTTGTTTTTAGTTAGAATTTGCTAACAGCCACCCCTCTTCCAAAATCCTGGATCGTAAACGCGGTCCTAAGTATTTCTGAACCAGCACGTCGATAAGACACAACTGTTCCTTTGGAAACAATAATCTTTATTTAAGTCCTCAGTTTTCGCGTCGCGCTTAAAGGCCGGGACACACTAGGCGTGTGACATGCCCGTTTTAATGAAAAATCCTTGTCGCTACGACAGAACTTTGTCGCCGCGACAGGTCGCACAAATTCAGACTGGTTTGAATTCGTGCGTCAGGTCGCAGCGACAAATGACTAGTATACGTCTCACTCACTCACTCATTGTTGTTGTTTATGTTGTTGCAGTTGGCGGAAGTCTTCTGGGATCTGATGCAGCTCGTGACGAGATACAACGATTAGTTGATTCTTACATCAGCAAAACTTATGGTATGCCCAAATATACCCAAAATAAGAAGTCTAAGAGCACCACAGAACATATGCACGATTTAGATCGTTTAACAGTCAGTGGAGTGCATGTTATTACAGTCGAACCACATTAACGGCCAGCCAGGATTTTTCGTCCCAACCGTACACCGATACATACACTTTAATTTACTCTTATTGAAACCTCCCTACAACGGCCACCTCTCTACAACGGCCAGTTATTTCGGCCCCAAGGTGGCCGTTGTAGAGAGGTTCAACTGTATTCACACAAACAATTCCGAGTTCACCCAACAGTAGTCGAGCCCATGACCTTGCGACCGGTGTGCGGAAGGTCATGGTTCATCTATTCTTGGGAGAACTCGGAAATGTTTTCCTAGTAGATTGCGTCGTTGACTAATGAATACAGCTGTTTCGAGAAACGTTGTCAGAAAAAAGCGCACGCGACAATCCCGAAAGGTAATCTGGGATATGATCAGCAAGGTACGTTCCTGACACTAGCTGTCGAACATACTTTTGTTGCTTTCTTTTAGCACTCGCAAACATACTTCCATGGCGTCTCGTGCCATTTTCTCAGATTTCCCTGAAATACTGAAGTCAAAGAACCGTGAACTTAAAACTACCCACAATACCTTTCGGGATTGCCGCGTGCGCTTTTTTCCGACAGCTTTTCTCGATGCAGCTGTATATTTCCCATCATCGCTTGGAGTTTGATTTCAGTTACCAGAATTACATGAACAATGCTCGGTTTGTATATTTACAGGACCGGCACTTGCTCAACTGTCAGGCAAAGGAATAAACGACACGATCCGAAGCTTCATTGATGCCCATGAAAAGAAAGGTGAAGGTGGGGACGAGGGAGGTACCGCCGGTAAGTGAGTCAACCATTTTTCACGCTGGGCAAACGAGGAACGAAATAGTCGGTGCCACGAGATTGCTCTCTAATACAACTTTTTTATTTTTTAATTCAATTAACTTCAAATTTCACAGCATGAGAGAATTCCTCGTATTTTTTTGTAAATTTGGCGGAAAATGACGTCATTCATTTGGCGCCAAAAAATATTTTTAGTGGTATGGTATATTCATGTTAATGACAGTTTCTGAAAACGAGGATCTCAGAACTGAAAAAATGTCTGAAATATGTTGAGCCAATCAAAAATTATGGTGCTTTGAATTTTGAATTTCCCACCATTTTCTTACTAAAAATAGCACAAATTCAAAGTACTATAACTTTTGATGGGTTCAACATATTTAATTTGTTTTTTCAGTTCTGAGATCCTCGTGACACGTTCTTTCACTGAATATACCATACCATTTTTGGCGCCAATTGAATGACGTCATTTTTCCTCCAAAATTACAAAAAATGGAAAACAAAAAACATGCATTTTTTTGTAATGAGGAGTTCTCTCATGCTATGAAATTTGAAGTTAATTGAATTAAAAATAATAATAAAAAGTTGTATTAGAGTGCAATCTCGTGGAACTATTTCGTTCCTCGTTTCTGTAAAGATTTTACCGACTAAACAAATGTAGATGTAGATGTTTGCCCAGCGTGTTGGCAAAATATTGCCAACTTCACTTCCGTATTAATTTTGCTTGTATTTTGAATTCGATGAGTAACAGCCGGCCACTCTTCTGTGAGTTCATAACTACGTACGAAAACCGGAAACTTTTTTTTTGGTTTCGTTGTTTGGTGTTGTTGATTGAGAGTGAGTTTAGCCTGAAAAAAATTCACAGTTTTCACACTTCATCAAAGCGGGCCGGGTGTTAAATGCAGTCGATGCCGCCAAAACAGCATGAAATAATCACGATAATTCACCGGAAATGTTATTTGCCGATTTCGTGAAGTAGTTTGCTATAACGGGTGTTTCAATTTCCATGTATAGCTTGTTCCATGGCGCAGAATACCGTCTTTAATCTCGAAATTTATAGATAAATGAATCTTGGTGACGCGAAAGCAATATAAATTTGCAATCATTCTAGACGCGGATGAAGTTTACAGCGAAAACCAAAAATAGCACCTTCTCGAATTAACTATTTTTAGAATATATCTGGTATTCTCGTTCAGTGATTTTGAGTTTTTTTTTTTTCTAAAATCTGCATCAATGCCTTAAGTAATGAAACAATATATATCACTTCCGTCATAAAAATGTCTAGCGTGCACAGATTCAGTTATTGGGGAAAATATTCAAAATCGGAAAAAATCGCGTCCACCGTCCACGCCATTCCTCGATTTTAGCGGGATCATTTGCGGTCCATTCTGGGGATCATTTGCGGTCGGGGATCATTTGCGGTCCAATTTGGGGATCATTTGCGGTCGGGGATCATTTGCGGTCCCGGGATCATTTGCGGAGCTGTACAGTTCCCTGACCTATTTTCGTATGGAAAATCACGGCTGCACGCGATCGCGCATCAGAGAATATAAACAGTCTTTTCACATTTTATGATACGCCAAACAATATGGTGTAGTCATATAATCGTAGTCGCTTTAATTTCTGACAACAACAAGAATGAAATATAAGCGGGATTTTGCTCAGTGTTGAACGGTTGGATAGCGCTATTAAATTTGTTACGAGACAACACGGCTTTGGCACATGAAGAAAGTGGTAGAGCATATTTTTGTAAGCCGTGAATTGCCATATTTTGGGGGGTAAATGTGAAAATATTGTTTATTTTCTCGTGCCACGTGATCTAAATAGCCGTGAGCCATGATATTCGTGAAATGAGAATTAAGGCTAGAATAACCTGAGTATCAGGCGAATTTTCCGCGCTCTCTTTTACTCTTCGTCTTTACGTGGTCGCGCTGAAAACTAACGCCTGACACAATTCCTTAACGAAATGCCTTCCGCCCCCTTTTCGTGATGGATTGACATTGATTGACATGACTTCTAAATAGCCAATCAAAATTACTTCCGATACGCGACACTCGCGAGAATGCCGGATTTCCACGCGTGGAACGAAACAGCTTTGGACGCCATTTTTGTTGTGAATGTTTCGAGAGGAAACGTTTGAAATCAAATCTTTCAATTTTCCCGGTATTTATATCTACATGGGAGATTTTGCCATTGAAAGAAGGAAGGACTATTAGATATTATGTGAGTAAACAGCACGGCAAGTGAAGGAATAGTAAGCTTATCTTCGATCGATCGATCGATCGATCGAACCTACTCTGTGGCTGTTGCGATCGACTACAACGTGATGGCATGTGCTTCATTTTCTTTAGCAACTAATAAATAGATTGATGTGATTTTATTGTTAGATCATTGACTTGTACTGAATGGACAAACTATTTTGCGCCCGGATTTTGCGATAGATAATTTGTAAAGCAATCATGGAAAGCATTTTAAACATATTTTAAAATAATTATTAAATGTTTATATGCCACTTTTGATCAAGGAATGTGATTTCTTGGAATATCCTTTTCCTAATCCCATTATTTTATTTGAAACATATTCCTTTCTTGGTCACACAGTGGATTTTAGGGAATTTTAGCCAAGTATCAGAAATTTGTGTGTAATAATATTATTGCACACAAATTTCTTGTCTGACATAATTTTTAAACCCAGAGGCATGAACTTTATGGATGAGGGTTGACAGGATCGGACACTGCTAATGATTTAAAACAAAAATAACTTAATATGCAGTTGTTGAGCTACTCTTGCATGGTTGCTTCAGGTCGGGAAAAAGCCAGCAATTTTTTTTTCATGGTATCAGGGAAAATTCGGAGAATTTAATATCTGGTCAGAGAATTCTTAATTTCTCAGGTAGGGAGACAGGAGGTTGCTACATGTTTTGATGATGAGTATTGTTGATGCAGAAGACTGTCTTATTATGGTCAAACAAATGTTTTTTGGAAAAGAAATGAAAGCAAATTGCACATGTCATCAGCTTGCCCCTGGGGTAGACCCCCAGGACAACCAGGGGAATTGTAAACTTAGTTAATCTTGACCCAGTGGTAGGGGATGTTTCTCAACAAAAATTCCCCCTGATATCCACCTATATATAAGGGGTAAGGGACTGTGCAATAATTACCAGGAGGGGGGGGGGGCATAAAATAAAATCAAAGCAAGGATGGGGGGGGGGGGGGGCTCAAGGTAAAATAAGTCACTCAAGAGAGGGGGGGCTTAACATTTTATTTCAAGTACATATTACATTGGCGAATCCATACCTATTTATAAGGTGGGGACCGAATAATTTTCCGGCACTTCATCAGACCTGAAAATAACACACAGGCTCTTTTCCTTCTGCTATGGCTCTGTTGTACATTGCTACGGAGGTGGTGTTTGTTCCAGACGCGATGTACAACAATTAAACATGTAGTAGCAGCTCTTCTTTCTGTTATAAAATTTTAATCTACAGGTGCGTGTAGAGAAAATGCAGGGTATTTGTATAAAGGTGTGTGTATACTGTGAGGGAGGGGGGGGGGGGTCGTACATAATTTCTGACTGATTAGAGGGGGGGCAATAACTAAATTCACTCCTTTAGGAGGGGGGTATTACCTAATATTGTCCTACACGAAGCCCATTTTCCAAACCCCCCCCCCCCCCCCCTCCTGATAATTATTGCACAGTTTCTAATAGAGAGGGATTTGTCTCAGTGATTCATGACCAGGCAATAGTCTGGGATCATTTTAAAATTTTATTTGTAAATCAAACAAAATAACATCTTGAGACAGCTGATTTACATTGATATGTCATCACTATTTCAGTGAAAGTCATAGTAAGGTTTTCATCTGATATATACCGTTAATATGTCCCGGATCACAGACTCGTTGTTGTCCATGATTTTACAAACTTGTGAATTCCCCCACCCTATTCATTGAACTTAAAACATCATGGACACTTTCCATTCAACCCAAAATTCCAGAAAAAGTTGCAGAGATTTGGGTATACCTCTTAAGCTTGTCCGAACGTTCAGGAATTTCAAACTGGAATTTTTGGTCAAATGGAATGCACCCAATAATTATATTACAATAAGTATAGTATTTTCCCAACCCAGGGGCAATCAATCAAATCCATCTCCTTCTATTCCCCAACAAATCTAGCTTGTTACAGGCATTCGGATAATTGGGAGCGGCGAGGGGATTGGCCCCACTCTTCGCGCTCTTGCGCCTACTCGTACCGCCTCTCATTATCTGAATGCCTGGAACAGGCTACAACATATCCCCCTGGTTGTCCCGGGGGTTGACCCAAGTGCCTAGCCGATGAATTTATAATTTCATATTGAAATTTATTACTGTTATTACGTTGGTTAATTTTCATCTGATCAGTGGTCTTATTAATATAGTCAGTGAAAAGTCCAGCAACCACGTTTTGATAAATTTCAGGTCGTTTAATAATTTGGTTTATACAATTTATACAACACCACTGTCAACAAATAAGGATTTTTCAAGGCAGTATAGCCATAACTTTGTGCAACTTGATATATCCTTTACTTTATTAGTGTAGAAATATCGATTTTGCTATATAAGTCGTTCTACACTGTACGTTTCAAAAGCTTAATAAGCTTATATACATTCAATGAAAAATTTTACATAAGAATACTACTAAGTATATTAAACACGCAGAAACAAATAAGCTTAATTCACTTCATTAAAATATACAATATTCTCGTACTGCTTACTGTCCTTTGTCCTAAGTAGCGGCTTCTATCCACGAAACAAGGGTCAAATACAGAGGCTGTCATGTACATGTAAAGCACCCAAAACCAAATAACAGACAGCTACATGTGTAGGTAATAGCTGACATACAAGCTTAGCTGTATTCTTCGGAAATTCAGTCTTCCAGTCGTTCGTGGACTGAAAATCCAACGTAACCTCGTAACTGTAAGACTTGTTAACTTCCCAAAATACTCAAAAACCGAAAAAAAAATCCTGAAAAGGTTGATTTCATTTACCTTTGATGAAAAAAGTTGAACAAGAACACAAGAAATGCCTCTTTCCAACATGGCGGATTTCGCTTGACTCTCCACGCAACGCGCGTTGCTTTTACTTCCGGCGAAGTCTATTGTTGAATCAGCCAATCAGATTCATTAAAATCACGTCCAAAATCTGGACGTGATTTGTAATTGGCAGACAATCTTTAGAAGGATTGTGTCAGGCCCATTTTTAGCGTGCGACCCGTAAAGAGAATGTAAGGAGCGCGAAAAATTGGCCTGATCGCAGGTTAAGGCTAGAATTGAAACTATTACCGCTCGTATTACGTGGAATATCGTGAACTGGACTCTGCGTGAAATGACCGTTTTATTTTCCGTGAAAGGCGATCTACCCCCCCCCCCCCCCCCCACACTCCCAACCCAACCTCCATCGATGAAACTTTTCTTTTATTATTATTTTTTGTTTATTTTTTATATTTATTTTGTTTTATTTAATTTATTTTTATTTTATTTTTATTTTTATTTTATTTTTTCACTCCGCAATCCGCAATCCTAAATCCGCAATCCTCGTTTTCGGTACAGCCGTGAACAGAAGTGGCTGTTTTAATCTACATATGACGCAAAGGTTACGTTTGAATGTTTTGCATTCAACTCTGAATTAAAATCTTCCATAGTCATCATTTTTAAGCGTTCCTGATAATCATTTTTAAGTGGAACGCTTTGAACAGTTGTCGCGATGAAGGTGATCTGTGCAGGGTTGAGCAAAACAGGAACTACTAGTCTAGCGAAAGCTTTACAAGTTCTTGGATACAACGTGCACGACGTCCTCGAGCATTTTACACTTCACCGGCAGGAATGGCTGGATAGCTTTGAGACTGATCACCTTCCTAACTTTAAAGAGATTTTCAAAGGTGTCGACGCCATCACCGATGTTCCAGCAGCATTTTGGTTCGAGGAGATTTTAGACGCCTTCCCGGAAGCCAAGGTCATTCTAACAGTTCGAGACTCCGAGGAAGTTTGGCTGCGAAGTTGGCAAGAACACCTTCGAATGATAAACGAACTGTGGTCGTTCTATTTGAAGGTTCTGTTGCATATCGCACCTTCGAAGAGAAAAACGCACCATTTTTTTAACACCTTGCATCAAGCAATTAACGGAAGCGCCAATCCAGAAGCTTCAGCTATCTTCAGGGCGAAATATCGCCAACACAACGCGAGAGTTCAGGCCGTCATTCCTGCAGAGAGGCTCCTTGTTTACAATGTTAAACAAGGGTGGAAACCATTGTGTAAATTTCTGCGATGTGATGTTCCTTCCACACAGTTTCCTCGTGCAAATGTGGGTTCTTCTGATACCAAGAGTCAAATATATGAACAAATAGAACTTGCCAAAAGCGAAGCTTTTAAAATAACTTTTATCTTTGTGTTTGCAATGTGCCTTCTTGCTGCTTTCTTCAATCTTTATGTCATCGGTTGAAATGTTGCGTGCACGTGCGTCGCACATAATGACGTTCGCAATTGGTGGTTTTCATCAACATTACAAAAACTGTTTGCTTGCATGAACAACATCAGAAAATTAACAGGTAAACGAACTGGCAGAAAGGAACGTTTTGTCCAAATTATAGCTTTGTAGCGTTTTTCATAACCGAGTTATTGCCAAACTACTTTTCAGAAAATTACAGTACTTAGGGGGTGATTACATGGCGAATTTCATCCCGGTTATGGGGGCTAAGATTTCAGCCCGGCTTCCGAATCAAATCCTCTTGAAATGAAGTTAGGGATTACATATGCATGGACAAGGTTTCAGCCCAGTTGAAAAACGGCCACCCTGAGAAAAAGGAAAATAAGCCTATCAAACGGAATAAATCTGTATAATTGTGAATATAAATTCATTTCTCATTCCACGTTGTCTTAAGCGTCGCCGTCGTGATTGCCTAAGTTAAGATCAACGAGACTACTGTATTTCAACTGGGTACCCAAGGGGTTGTTTGTCGTGGTACGCGTTTCTCGTTATGGGGAGGGCATAGGTAGTAATTTTGACGCCGTATTCACGGTTTTTTTTTTTAAATGTGCATAATTGTCCCAGCCGGTGGTACAGATCATAGTAAAATAGAGAATTTTCAAACTCATTCGATATTCCAGCTGGTTTTTCAAGATCAATCCGCGAACCTTTCGTACTCAAATTTGGCCAGATTGTAGTTCAAGGACTGGTCTTTCGAGATGCGGGAGCTGTTATGAAATCGAATCGAAGAAATGCTTTTTTAGGGCAAAATTCGAGAGGAGGTACGGAATTTGTCGGTCCAAAACTGCTCGAAGTTACATGCCTTGTTGGAGTATTAGTATTCTAAAAGCGAGTAAAAACTTTGAAGTCCGAAAACTGCTCTCGTGCGCATCAAATCACCGTAAAAACCGCTTCAAAGCAAAGTTAAACAACGTCCAAACATTTGGACTTTATTTTATTAAATATAGACAGTCCTAAATAGCAATTTTAGGAAGATTAATGTTCACAATAACAATTCTATTGTACTAATAAATTTGAATATCGTAGATATCTGTGACCACACAAACAGAGGATGGTAAGCCTGTGATGACATTGAATGAGAATGGATTCTTTTGGGTTTTTTATGCTTCGTTCTACAAACGTTAACGTTCAGTCGATATGTAAATAAGTTGCCGGTTATTCAAATCGCCCCTGATTCTCTGGTTACTTCGTCATGTAATCGCGACAAAATTCCAACCCCCTAATAGGCTCGATTTCCGCCGCTCTCTCGAGTCCGGTCTTCGTTCCTCCCGAGAAGGGGGATGAGCGTGGGCTCATTTTCCCGAACAGCGGCTGGTAATCGAGCTAGCCCCCTAACCGGGCTGAAATTTCAGCTCGGGCTGAAATTCGCCATGTAATCACCCCTTAGTATGCCGCCGCCATGTTTGTGTCCTTCAGAGGGACACAAATATGGCCGCCATAAAACTGCACAAGAAGTAGAGTAGATTCTACCGTCAATATCATTAGCTTTCACTTCAAATCTGTTTAGACATCACGTCTAAATTATTATCACGTCTGAAAATTTAAAAATGATATAAAAATATCTGTTTTATGCGACAGTTCAGAAACACTTTCATCCGAGACATCACAAATTTCAAATAGCTTTATTTCCAAAAGGAATCACTGGATCAATACCAAACTTTGCATACAGATTAATTATTGCCATGTCTATATAAAAAGAATAGCTTTGTAGGATTAAAAGTTCAGAGTTTAGAGTTTGATTATGACGTCACTGTAAAAGCTCTATTTAGCACCCCTCTCTCTTAAGCCCCCCTTTTGGAAGTCTTATTTTGTAATAAGCCCCCGTCTCTATTAAGACCCCCCCCCCCCCCCCCCCCATTTCCGTCAAGTTGATGTAAATGACTTTTCAGCAATATTTTGTGGCGTTTCAGTCACTTTGTATTGAAACGTGGTCTGTAATTTCCAGAACTATCGTTGAATTAGGGTATAAATGACCGATTGCATTTTAAGACGGTCATACATAACATTTCTTGTTCTGTTTTAGTTAGTGTGTAATAGTAAAATTTGAAAAATTAATGTGAATTTATGACTGGAAATAAGCCCCTCCCTTTCTATTAAGCTCCCCTCTCTAATAAGCCCCCCTCTCTCCTTCTCGAGGCCCGAAATTAAATAAGCCCCCCGGGGAGCTTTTAAATAGAGCTTTTACGGTACCGTAAATCCTCGAATAAGCGCCTCCCCTCGAATAAGCGCCCCCTTCGAATAAGCGCCCCTATAGAATCATAATATAAACCCACCCCCCCCCCCCCCTCCTTAAATGCAGTCAAAACGAATATATGAAGTAAGAGAAGGGAGAATTGCCCGTTCCGAAGTTCAAATGGAGACTGGGGACGAGTTTTTAAATTTGATTTAATTAGAAATTGGAGCCCTTCACAAGAAAGATCACATTAAAATTAGTCGGTTTACCAAGTTTGGGGTTGTTTCGTTGGATTTCAACCATGTAGAAGGCTTTCAAAAATCAGAAAAATTAGAGACTAATTGTATGGATTTGGGGGACGCCATCTCTGAATTAGAGACGTTTGTATGGAATTTGGACGACCTTTGACAGCTCACAGCCTGGTTACTATGCAATGTAACATAACCAAACTTGGTAAACTTACTAATTTTCATGCGATCTTTCTGGTGATGGGATTAAATTTTAATATGACGTAATTTGAACAATTGGTAAACTAGTGCCCAGTCCCTTTTGAACTTCGGAACGGGCAAATAAATATTTCACTCCCAGAGTCAAACCTTGAGTCAAATGTGGTTGTACCTTTTGAGTCTGTGGATGAAACCTTGCGTAGTTCCTGTACGGCTTTCTCCAGGCCTTCACGGTCAATTAATTTCGGTGACGTATCCGAGACGAACGGCTCGGACCACGTGACCCGTCCGAAACGGATTGACCGCGGCGAAATATAGAGGCCTAGGCCTATATGAAACCCGAGTGTGCAACCATTCAAACTATTTTTCCCTCAGTTTTGAACTTAGCATTCTTGGGAGTGAAAGGGCTTAGTAGCGATTAGTCCAGTCCTGCGATCGCTCTTCTCGCTTTTTGAATGCCGGTGGCACTGAGCATGATAGGGAATCTTGCATGCACATGCTCTCGTGCAATACCAATGCCCTATTCTTGTTTCCAGACCCTGCAGGCGGTGGAATACCGAGCGGGGAAATGAATCAGACTATCCAGCAGCACTTGGGAGAATTCGCGCTGGATTCTCTTGGTAAGCCATGCAGTAGCTATGAGTTTGTGTTTCGGGGGCTGAAGAGGAATAATGGAATAAGAATAACAGGATTTTGCAGTGGAATAATGGAATAATGGCCTTGGTTTTTCGGAATAACGGCTGGCCACCCCGGGGGGGGGAGGGGGGGAGGGGGTATTTGACCCATGTTTGGGTATAGTGGTGCCGCTGAGGGTTTGAAAACCTGACCCTGACCCTGTTTAGGACAAAAATAAAAATACCTACCCTGTGTAGGACAACATCCTCTATTTTAGGACCTGCAAAAAAAGTGGTCGCGGTCGCTTACGGATGCCGCGACGAGCGGTCGCTTATGAGAGCTTGTTATTACAGAGTATGAGTGGCAATTCAAACGAGGTTTCACAATGGTGGTCGTAACTAGAGCTTGGTCGCTTACGAGAGTGGTCGCAAGGAGAGCTTCGACTGTATTAAATAAAATAAATTGCTGTTTATTATCAGGGCCCATGTTTGTACCCGGTGCCTCAGCGCCAGGTGATAAGACTCCTCTGGAGACGTTTGTGGACGATTCTGTGTCGCGATCTTTAATAAAGTATTTTGAAGACAAAGGAGACCCCGGTAAGCAGCATTTTGTAGCCTACTCGATCGCTGAGATAACGTCAACGTTATACATTTTCTTCTTCTTTCAAATGAATTATAGGAAATGAGCTTGTGGGTGAGGTGAGTAGACTGAGGTGACATCGATCTTGTTAAAGCTCTCTGTTTCTCACTTTACTCTTTTCAGGTTAATTTAAACTGCTACTAACATACAGTTTCTCCTACTTCGAATGCTATTCATAGCAAGGTGTATTTGCGCACGTTTTTATTTTTATATTTTTTAATTCTACATTTCCCAGCCTTTCCAGCTCTTTTCTGCATCGCATACTGCTTGTGCATTAGTAGAGTGGTTGTTCTTTCTTTCTTTCATCCTTCGTGGCCTTGGTCGCCACGCGAGTATTTGGAAATCTTTTTGGACACTTCATATCAGTTTGAACATTGTCCATGGGAAAGGAAATACGGCGAGTCTACCCAGTTCCTACAATGTGCACACGCGACATTCTTGATATATCGGATGAATCGGATCGGATGAATAAATCCGAGATGCTGTATTCTAACTTTTTTACCCGTGGAAAGCGAAAATGTTTCGAAAACTTTAATTTTCTAGCTGGAGAGGAATGGCGGTCTCGCGATATACCCGTTCAAACCAAACTTCGTCGACGATCGACTGGCGACTGTCTGCATAGAGTTATGCGGACCTAGTTAGCTCCAACAATATGTCTCAAGAGGGTGTTATGACTTAAAATGCTTTCGTGAATACGACCACACTGGAATGCGAACGGGATTACATGCAACAGATACGCTCCTGGCGAGAATTTAGGAAAAAATAACCAGCAGCGATTTTAATTATACATCTGACTGGCATATACACTAACTACGCGGTAACTGGGTTTTCTAAAGCATGTGAATGCATGTGAACGCATACAAATGCACGTGAATGTACGTTAATGCATGCGAATGCATGCGAATGCATGGGAATGCATGTAGATGCATGAATTGCATGAAAGCATGATTGCATGAATTACTTTAATAGCATGGATTGTATAAATTGCATGAAAGCATGATTGCATGATTGCATGAATTACTTTAGTAGCATCGATTGCATTGATTGCATGAATTGCATGAACAGCATGTCTTGCTTGGATGGCATGCTACGCATGAATATTTAGTTGCACCGTTGCAAGAATTACATATAAATTGCATGAATGCATGAATTGCACGAATTGCAAGGTTAAATAAATTGCATGATCAACCAGTATCTAGAATAACATGAGTGGATAATTACAAAGTTACATGTAAACTTGGTTTGGCCGCTACCAACCCTGGTAACTAGCGCACTCCAGCCTCGACAGTTCTGCAGTTAGAACAGTGCTGGTGAATGATCTTTTAAACTTAATTTAGATTGGTGAACGTGCACACACGCGAAACAGGTAAGTGCGTAGTTTCCAGTGGCGGATACAGGGGGAGGGTCGGGGATGTCCGGACCCCTATCAGACCTTAGGGGTTTTTGCTTTCTCTGTTATCCATAGCAAAACCATCTCCAGAATCCACAAAATGCACTTTTCAGAGCCTAAAATCTCAATTTTTTCTGTGGGAGGCCCCAAACACCCCCCCCCCCCCCCCCCTTGCGCCTTTACTACTGCCGTCTACTTCCAAAAATTTTCCTTCAATCTACTTCACATTTTCGGGAAAACCCTGGGACCCCCCCTATCAAAAAATCCTGGATCCGCCTCTGGTTTCGCTGTATATTTTTACGAGTTGCGAGTTACGAGTTTTAAGTTCTTTCACCTCTGTTTTCTGTTTTGTTTTTTTGGTTAAGGCACACGGAATTCTACTTCACCACAACCGCCTGATAACCGCACTATCCAGAGCTTTGTAAATGATTATATAAATAAGTATGTAGGTGGGTATTCTGTGTTATACCACGTGTTTATTTTTAACAATTTTCTAAGATTACAGTATCCTTTCACGACCTTTCACGTGTATGCCACTTCTCTTCTCTTCTGTTCATTCAAGGTGGACTCAATCTTTCCTCATCACAATCGCAACCACAACCGCCTGATAACCGCACTATCCAGAACTTTGTAAAGGATTATGTAGATAAGTATGTTGGTGGGTATAGCTGTGTTGTTTGCCTTAATCTTCAAAAACGTTTCCATTTTCTAAGATTACTACATCCTTTCACTTGTGTATCAATTCTTTTTTCTGTTTAAGGTGGACGCAATATTTCCTCATCACAATCGCAACCACAATCACCTGATAACCGCACAGTGCAGGACTTTATAAAGGCTTACGTCGATACGTATGTGGGTGGGTATACTGTGGCATAAAACTTGAATGTGTTGTTTGTGTTCATCTTTGAACAAGTTTATAGTTTTAAGATTATAACATATTTTACCTGAACTTCATTACTCTTTTTATTCAAGGTGGACTCAATATTTCCTCGTCACGACCCAAACACACCCTCCTGATAACCGCACTATCCAGAGCTTTGTTGAAGGATATCTAGATAAGTATATTGGTGGGTATGCTGTGACTCTGTTTTTCGTGTTAATATTTGAACAAAATAATTTTCATTTTTTCATCTAAGGTGGACGCAATTTATCCTCGTCACAACCGCCTAATAACCGCACTATCCAGAGCTTTGTAAAGGATTATGTGGACGAATATGTTGGTGGGTTTACAGTGTTCTGAGATTATGACATCGTTTCACCTGGATCAATCTCTTTTAATTTATTTTTTCCATTCAAGGTGGACTCAATCTGAGTTCCTCGTCACAACCACAACCGCCTGATAACCGCACTATCCAGAACCTTATGAAGGCCTATATAGAAGAATATGGCGGTTAGTATACTCTAGAATGCCACGACTATGTTTTTTTTGTGTGTTATTCTTTGATCAAGTTTATAGTTTCTGTGATTATGAGATCGTTTAACGTGACCAATCTCTTCTTTTTCATTCAAGGTGGCCGCAATTTTTCCTCGTCTCAACCGCGGCCACAACCGCCTGACAACCGCACAATCGAGAGCTTTCTAGAGGCTTATGTCGATAATTATATGAGTGAGTATTACTGGGGTATGCCACATAACTTAGATTTATTATTAGTCTTGTAAAAGTTCATCCTTTCTGAGATAGCAACATCTTTTCACGTGGATATAGATTCTCTTTCTTTTCAATTTACGTGAACAAACGTTTTCCTCGTCACAGTGGACGAGTATATAGGTGAGGTTACTGTGGCATCCCGCAAGATTCTGTTCTCTGCTATTCTTTGAACAATATCCTGATTTCTCAGATTTCTAATGTCTCGTTTATTTTAATTTTATAATTTAAGATGGACTCAATTTTTCCTCGTCACAACCTCAGCCACAACCGCCTGATAACCGTACTATCCAGAACTTTGTAAAGGATTACGTGGACGAGTATTTGGGTGGTATACTGTGGCGTGCCACCGTTACTGTTATTCTTTGATCAATATAGCATTTCTCATGTCTCTTATTTTAAGGTGGACACAACTTTTCCTCGTCACAACCACAAGCACAACCGCCTGATAACCGCACCATCCAGAACTTTGTAAAGACGTATGTGGATGAATATGTGGGTGAGCATTACTTGTTAATATTCTTTGAACAATATTATAACTTGTAAGACTTCTAACGCCTATTTTTCTTTTTTATTCAAGGTAGACTCAATTTTTCGTCGTCGAAACCGTCTGATAACCGTACTATCCAGAGCTTTGTAAAGGATTATGTGGATCAGTATGTGGGTGGGTATACTGTACAATGTTATATGACTGTTTTGTTTGTGTTAATCTTTGAATAAGTTGATATTTCCAAGATTATTACATCATTCCACGTGAATGCCACTTTTTTTTCATTCAAGGTGGACTCAACTTTTCCTCGTCACAACCGCAGCCACAACCGCCTGATAACCGCACTATCCAGAGCTTCGTAAAGGCGTTTGTAGACGAGTATGTTGGTGGGTATACTGTGACATACTACATGACTATGTTGTTTGTGTTAACCACCATTGAACAAGTTTATATTGATGCCTCTTCTTCTTTTTTTTTTCATTCAAGGTAGGAGCAATTTTACTTCGTCACAACCGCAGCAAAAATCACCTGATAACCGCACTATGGAGAACTTTGTAAAGGATTTTGTAGATAAATATATCGGTGGGTAGACTGTGGCATACCTGACACGATTGTGCTGATTGCGTTAATATGTAGAAGTTTTTATTTTCTATGATTATGACGTGGGTGACAATTTTTTCGTTCACGTGACTGTCCGTTTTACTTAATCTTCAAAAGGTTACTAATTTCTTAGATTGTGACATCTCTTCACGTTGATACTACTTTATTTTTTTCATTCAAGATGAACGCAACCTTTCCTCGTCACAGCCACAGCCACAACCGCCTGATAACCGCACAATCCAGAGATTTGTAAAGGATTATGTAGACGAACAAATCGGTTAGTATACTGTTATATACCACGTGACTGTTCTGTTTATGTTAACCTTTATATCAGTTTATTTTCTAAGATAATGACATCATTTCACTTGGATTTTTCTTCTTTTTTCATGCAAGATGGTCTTAACCTTTCCTCGTCACAACCACAACCGTCCGATAACCGCACCATCCAGAACTTTGTAAAGGACTATGTGGACGAGTATGTGGGTGGGTATTCTCTATAGCATTTTACATTACTATGTTGTTTGTGTTATTCTCTGAATACGCTTATACCTTCTAGGTTTACTACATCCTTGCACGTGGATGACAGATCTCTGATTTTTTTTGTTTTCGTTTAAGGTGATCTCAATTTTTCAACGTCACAATTGCAACCACAACCGCCTGATAACCGCACTATCCAGAGCTTTGTAAAGGATTATGTAGATAGTTATATTGGTGGGTTTAACTGTGTTGTTTGCCTTATTCTTTGAAAACGTTTTCATTTGCTACGATCACTGCATCCTCTGACGTGAATATCAATTTTATTTTTCGTTTAAGGTGGACTTAATTATTCATCATCACAATCGCAGCCACAACCGCTTGATAACCGCACTATTAATAGCATAGTAAAGGCGTATGTGGAAAATTTTATTGGTAGGTATAAATACTGCGGCATTCCACATGACTTTGTTGTTTATGTCAATCTTTGAAGTTTGTTTTTTCGAAAATTATAACATCCTTTTACGTGGATGCACCTCTATGTTTTTCATTCAAGGTGGACTCAATCTTTCCTCGTCACAACCGCAGCCAAAACCGCCTGATAATCGCACTATCCAGAACTTTGTAAAGGATTATGTAGATACGTATATGGGTGAGTATACTATGTAATACCACGTGTTTATTTTGAACAATTTTCTAAGATTACAGCATCCTTTCGCGCACATGAGATTCGACTGTATTTTCGTCTGTTTTGCATTCAAGGTGGACGCAACGTTTCCCAGTCACCACAACAGCAACCACAAGCACAACCGCCTAATAACCGCACTATCCAGAGCTTTGTAAAGGATTATGTAGATAGTTATATTGGTGGGTATAACTGTGTTGTTTGCCTTATTCTTTGAAAACGTTTTCATTTGCTACGATCACTGCATCCTCTGACGTGAATATCAATTCTCCTTTTTTCATTTAAGATGGACTTAACTATTCATCATCACAAACCCTGCCACAACCGCTTGATAACCGCACTATCCAGAGCTTTGTAAAGGATTATGTAGATAGTTATATTGGTGGGTATAACTGTGTTGTTTGCCTTATTCTTTGAAAACGTTTTCATTTGCTACGATCACTGCATCCTCTGACGTGAATATCAATTCTCCTTTTTTCATTTAAGATGGACTTAACTATTCATCATCACAAACCCTGCCACAACCGCTTGATAACCGCACTATCCAGAGCTTTGTAAAGGATTATGTAGATAGTTATATTGGTGGGTATAACTGTGTTGTTTGCCTTATTCTTTGAAAACGTTTTCATTTGCTACGATCACTGCATCCTCTGACGTGAATATCAATTCTCCTTTTTTCATTTAAGGTGGACTTAACTATTCATCATCACAAACCCTGCCACAACCGCCTGATAACCGCACTATCCAGAGCTTTATAAAGGATTATGTAGACAAGTATGTGGGTGGGTAGACTGTGGCGTGTCACATGTCTGTACTGCATTTGATTTTTTATATTCTTTTCGGTTTGACATCTTTTTCACGTGGATATCACTTCTTTGTTTTCATTCAAGGTGGACTCAATCTTTCCTCATCACATCCGCAGCCAAAACCACCTGATAACCGCACTATCCAGAACTTTGTAAAGGACTATGTGGACGAGTATGTGGGTGGGTATACTGTGGCATGCCACATTACAGCGTTGTGCTTAAAATCATTGAATAAGCCAGTTTATTTTCTAAGATAATTACATCCTTTCACGTGGATGCCGCTTCTTTCTTTATTCTAGGTGGACTCAATTCCTCCTCGTCACAACCGCCTGATAACCGCACTATCCAGAGCTTTGTAAAGGATTATGTAGACAAGTATATGGGTGGGTAGACTGTGGCGTGTCACATGTCTGTACTGCACTTGTTTTTTATATTCTTTGAACAAGTTCATTACCTTTTCGATTTGACATCTTTTTCACGTGGATATTACTTCTCTGTTTTTTCATTCAAGGTGGACTCAATCTTTCCTCGTCACAACCGCAGCCACAACCACCTGATAACCGTACTATCCAGAACTTTGTAAAGGATTATGTAGATAAGTATGTAGGTAGGTAAATTATATGGTATGCCACGTGACTGTGTTGTTTGTGTTAATCTTTGAACAGGTTTATATTTTCTTAGATTCATGACATCATTTTCACCTAGATGTCTCTCTCGTTTTTCATTCAAGGTGGACTCAATCTTTCGTCTCCACAACCGCAACCACAACCGCCTGATAACCGCACTATCCAGAACTTTGTAAAGGATTATGTAGATGAACAAATCGGTTAGTATACTGTGATATACCACGTGACTGTTCTGTTTATGTTAACCTTTATATCAGTTTATTTTCTAAGATAATGACATCCTTTTACTTGGATATTTTCTTCTCTTTTTCACTAAGGTGGACTCAACCTTTCCTCGTCACAACCACAACCCCCTGATAACCGCACTATCCAGAACTTTGTAAAGGATTACGTGACGAGTATGTAGGTGGGTATACTGTGGCATGCCGTATGACTGTCTTGTTTGTATTAAACAAGTTTATATTTTCTAAGATTATAAGATCCTTTTACGTTGATACCACTTCTTTTTCATTCAAGGTGGACTCAATCTTTCCTCGTCACAGCAGCAACCACAACCGCCTGATAACCGCACTATCCAGAGCTTTGTAAAGGCTTTTCTAGATAAATATATTGGTAGGTATATACTGTAACATGCCACGTGACTGTGTTGTTTGAATGTGTTAATCTTTTAACTGTTTTGTATTTTCTTAGATTCGTGACATCATTTTCACCTAGATGTCTCTCTCGTTTTTCATTCAAGGTGGACTCAATCTTTCCTCGTCACAACCGCAACCACAACCGCCTGATAACCGCACTATCCAGAACTTTGTAAAGAATTATGTAGATGAACAAATCGGTTAGTATACTGTGATATACCACGTGACTGTTCTGTTTATGTTAACCTTTATATCAGTTTATTTTCTAAGATAATGACATCATTTCACTTGGATTTTTTCTTCTCTTTTTCACTAAGGTGGACTCAACCTTTCCTCATCACAACCACAAACTCCTAATAACCGTACAATTCAACGCTTTGTAAAGGCTTACGTAGATGAATATGTGGGTGAGTATTCTCTATAGCATGTCACATGACTATGTTGTTTGTGTTAATCTCTGAACACGCTTATGCCTTCTAAGATTACTCCATCCTTTCACGTGGATGCCAGATCTCTTACTTTATATTTTGTATATTTTTCTCATTTAGGTGGACGCAATTTCTCCTCGCCACAACTACAGCCAGAAAACGCCTAATAACCGCACTGTTCAGAACTTTGTAAAAGCTTACGTAGACAAGTATGTGGGTGGGTATTGTAATTTGTAATTGTATTGTAATTTGTATAACTTCGCTGTTTGTATTAACTTTTGACCAAATTTGCGTTTTCTAAGATGATGATACTTTTACAAAGATATCCGTTGTGTGATTTTCGTTAAAGGTGGACTCAACTTTTCCTCGTCACAACCGCAGCCACAACCGCTTAATAATCGCACTATCCAGAACTTTGTAAAGTCTTATGTAGATGAGTATGTAGGTGGGTATATCAAGGCATACCTCGCGTCTGTTTTTGTTGTGTAAATCTTTTAATCGAGGTATTTTTTTTAGGATTAAGACATCCTTCCTCAGTATCTTTTCTTTTCCATTCAAGGTGAGCACAATGATTCCTCGTCACAACCGCAACCACAACCGCCTAATAATCGCACTATCCAAAACTTTGTTAAGACTTATGTAGATAAGTATATTGGTGGGTATTCTGTGGTATATCACGAGTGTGTTTTTTGTGGTCATCTTATTCTTTGCATGAAATAATGTGATCCAACAGGCAACTCTCTCTCAAATTCGTATGTTGAATGTTTCATGCATTATGCTTGTTTGCACGTTGTTTGCATGTTTTATTTAGTGCATGTTGCATGTATCAATGCATGTCTCTTGCATAGTTTATTATGCATTTTTTGTCTAGTGTATTTTGCACGTATAATTGCATGTACGTCTCTCGCATATTTAATGATGCATGTTTGCATGTTTATAATTAATTATTTAGTGTGTTTTGCATTTATAAATGCATGTGTCTCTTACATATACATATTTCATGATGCATGATGCATGTTTACATGTATTATTTAGTTGTTGCATGTATAAATGCATGTCAGTCTCTTACATATTTCATGATGCATGTTTGCATGATTGCATGTTTGCATGATTGTAGGTTTGCATGATTGCATGTTTGCATGTTTGCATGATTGCATGATTGCATGATTGCATGTTTGCATGTATATTCGTATATATCTCGGATTTACTTGCATACATTTTTATGTTTAAAGAGTACTGTTTGCATACTATCTGCAATTGCACGTTTTAATTAGTATAGGTAACACATTTAAATGCATATACACGTTATTTCAGAATTACTTGCATATTGCACAGTGAATGCGTTATAATTACATGTCATGTGCATGATGTTATTTGCATGTGTTTGATTGGCTTTACTGGCTTCATCATACGTTGCATGTATAAGTACATGTGCATGTTGCAGGTTTACTTGCATGTTGCACGTTGAATACGAGTGTTTAATTGCATGTCTGCATGTTTTTGCATGTTTATTGTATGTAACCTTTCCTTAGATGGGAGCGATCTGAATGCAAAAATCAACGAGGTGGTTACCTCGCGCCTAAAACAAACTAGCCCAGGTGAGTTCATTCTGCCGTCAGCCGCATTATGGGAATTTTGAAGTTACTTCTCTGGAAAGAAATAGCGTTTTTTTGCGTTTTGCTGAAACACATGCAAGACTCCCGTATCCTGCTAGTTTTAAGACTCCCATTTTATTGGTAACGAAAGTATATCACATGCCTAAGTACATGTACACTGTACATGTGATAAAGCTATATACGATTTTCCGCTGGTCGACTTTGACTGACAGACGAATTCAATATATAAAAAAGTGTTCAAACGCGACTGCATGCTTCCCAACACATATACATCCCATAAATAGAATTAGCAATGAAATATTTTATTTCAGAAATCTTAATTTTACAGAAATTATTTGACATCGGATTTCTATGCATTCTATTCCTTGCCCTTTTTCGCATCATTCTAAATTGCGCAACAACAAAACAAGCACAAACAGGTATATCACCAACTGCACGCTTTATTATTGTCATATCGGTTTATCTGTGCAGTAATATCGAGGGCAAGGATCCGGACTTGTTACTAGATAAGAAAGAGGTATTGCTGCCATACCATGCCAAGCCGTGCCGCGCATTGTATGCCATGTCCGTGCCATGCCATACCTGTTGTACGCTCTAATCTTCTCCTGTTGGAGGAGGGAGATGTTGTATTATCTGCTAAGGGACTGAGGTCAAACAGAAGAACACATTGTCTAGTATAGTCTATCTAACAATACCAAGCCAAACTCAGCCAATCCAAGTTATGCTTTCTATCACGCCACACCACGCCAAGCGATCGCTAAGCCATGTCATGTCATACCAAGCTAAGCCAACCCAATTGCCCGTTCCGAAGTTCAAAAAGGGACTGGGCACTAGTTTACCTATTGTTCAAATTACGTCATATTAAAAATATTAATCCCATCACCAGAAAGATCGCATGAAAATGAGTAAGTTCACCAAGTTTGGTTATGTTACATTACATAGTAACCAGGCTGTGAGCTGTCAAAGGTCGCCCAAATTCCATACAAACGTCTCTAATTCAGAATGATGGCGTCCCCCAAATCCATATAAAGTCTCTAATTTTTCTGATTTTTGAAAGCCTTCTACATGGTTGCAATCTAACGAAACAACCTCAAACTTGGAAAAACTGACTAATTTGAATGTGATCTTTCTTTCTTTCTTTCTTTAATTTTTAATTAAATTTAAATTTAAAAAACTCGTCCCCAGTCTCCATTTGAACTTCGGAACGGGCAATCCTAGCCACCTGCGCAGACTTTCTTTGGGCTCGTCACGCTCGTGGGGGAGGAGTGCGTGACGAGTCTGCGTAGTCTGCGTCTGCATAGGAGGCTAAGCCAATCCAAGCTTGCTATGGTATACTATAATACCACGCTGACGCCAAGCCAAGTATGCCATCTATGCTATGCTATGATACACCATCCTGACTATCCTGTCTGTATTATATATCGATCTTGCTTGTTACCGATAGTGTATATATTACATTTTATCATAATGAATGAATGACTTGGACTGATTATGTCACTGATTTTCTTGTTACTAACAGATAATTGAGTTTTGTCCATTTTGTAGCGTTTTTATCGTCCATTTATTTGCAGATAAGTAACCTTAGCGTGAACATTCATGAATATTCCACATGTAAAATACAGGTCATTCATGCTTTGTCTTAACCTTGGTGCATCGCAAAATGGAAGTTTCAGATTGGAAGTTTCTGTTAAGGCGGGGGTACACGTGAATTTCACTGGAATTTTTTAAAAGAGGTTTAAAGAAGGGATAGAAGAAAGAAAATGATTTAATTTTGGAACACCAACAGACAGTTGATACCCACTCGGGTGCTCTTGCGTGGTTATCAACTGTCTGTTGGTGTCCATCTACTAATTTTTAACTCCAAATTCTAATTTTAAAACTACATTAAATCTTCAATATTTCTTATTTCCCTAAATTTTACAACTCCTTTGAGAAAAAACTATTTCCTCCCAAACATACCCAAAAATCACCCAAAAATTTACAAAACACCCCATAACATAGATTCATGGGATGAGCATAGAGATATTTCCATTTAACCCATGTTAAGTGGCGGAAAAATGGCATTCAGGTGGACACCCGAGAGTTGATTCAATCGATTATGATATAACCAGAACATCAATTATGATTCTAAAAATTCTCACTCTCAACAGACGTCAAGGCAATTCCAGGTCCTCCAGGACCCCAGGGAATTCAAGGCCCTGTGGGTACCCCCGGCACTAATGGTTCCCCTGGTATCCCCGGTGCGTCCGGTCCCGCGGGAGCTGCGGGATTACCCGGTGCCGCGGGAGCTTCAGGCTCCCGGGCTCTAACGGGCTAACCCGGGCCACCCGGACCCCCGGGAACTGCGGGACGTCGCGGGTTACGTGGTTTACCAGGCCCCCCTGGACGCCCAGGGACGGGGACAACGACAACAGTGACTCGGCCCAAAGTAGACGACAAAGATACAAAGGAGCCAGTGAAGAAGAAAGAACAGCCGTTTGAAGGATTCTGTGAGTTTTATATCTTTGTCAAGGCTATACTTTCTCCGTTAGGCAACTATCGCAAACTTCGGAAATAAGACATTCCCTCCCTCCCCCTCCTCGAATCTCAGTCGTAAAATCCTTCCTTCCTTGCTTGACCTCTCCCACTTAGATGCATTTAGTTCCTATAAAAGAGACATAGTAATATTACTAGGGTGTTTAGACTAGCTACGGGCGTTTTTGGGAAAGACATTTAACTCTCGTAGTGCCTCTCCACCAGCGATCTGTCAGGGGATTACCTGCGATGGATAAGCATCCCATTCAGGGATCTTCTCGGTCGGATCCTCCGCGCGAGCGTAACTGTATTTAATGCAAATCAACGCTAAAAACAATATGAGAGAGGGAAGGCCTACAATTGTCGTCATAAGTCTTGGGACACTTCATCTTTTCGCCGACAAATGGTCGCTGTCTTCAACTTCCCCTCCCCACCCCCCAATGAAGTGTTGACTTTTATCCCTCTAATCTTGCGATCATATTTCAACATTGTTTTGGGGGGCAGGGGGGTTCGAAAAATTGAATACTGAATTCTCACTTCAAACAACATTGCGACTGGGTATTATTTTGTTAAGTGTCCCAAGGACTTTTTACAAGAATTGTAGGATTCATCGTTTTATTCTCGAGAAATGCTGCGGACAAGCACATGCCTTACACATCGTCACTTCCCATCTGAATTAATACAAAAACTTCTACAATTCTCTTTTTCAGCTAAACCCAATATTACCACACCGCCTCCGAAAACGTACACGGCCACAAAGGGCGATTATATCGCCTCTGCAATGCTCTGCCTACGGGACACCTAAACCGGAAATAATCTGGGCGAAAAAGAACAGTGGGAGAGCCATATTCGGAAGTCACTTCATCTTGGAAAACGCGCTCCCAGAGGACTCTGGGAACTGGACGTGCAGGGCAAGTAATTTCATGGGTACAGACACCGCTGACCTTGAAATCATCGTCGCAAGTAAGTGCTAATGTTCAAGGTAACAGTACAAAGTTAAAATAAACTGACGCGGAGTACACCAATCGAGTTATCCTCTACGCGACAACGTCCCACAACATTAAAGGAAAGTGTCATGCTCTTTTTTATTTATTTATTTTATTTTTATTTTGCTCGTATCTTATTTTCTCTTGGGCCATCTGATCTGTTGGTTTTCTGGCTCTCCCTACCCAGAACTAACTATGGAGAAGGAGATTCGGGTACACAGGGGCTTACCTTTTGGAACGCATTAACTAACGATTCGACCAATCAGGTGGCGCTAATAACTCGGCTATGGACTGAAAATGAAAACTAGATTTCAATAACTTATCATTTGAAGAGACAGATGTATGGGTGAATGCTTCTTTTAGATCATCCTTTCTTGAGTTATATATTCGTTTGTCCTCTAACAAAATTCTCCAAACGTTTTACTTATACAGTTGAACCTCTCTACAACGGCCACCCTGGAGCAGAATTACCTGGCCGTTGTAGCGAGGTGGCAGTTGTAGGGAGGTTTCAATAAGAACAAAATATATGGATCGTCACACGGTCGGGACGAAAAAATCCTGGCCATTGTAGAGAAGTGGCCGTTGTAGAGGGGTGGCCGTCAGTGGAGGTTCAACTCTATATTACATTATGGGAAAAATAACATTCATTCATTCAATCTCGTTTGTTAGCCGAGCCCAAGTTCACCATAGAAACCAGAACCTAAAGTGACGGCCTTCACGGAGCGAGTCACGGAACTGAAATGCGTCGTGGAAGGGTTCCCGCCACCAAAGGTAGAATGGCGTCGTCAAGGCAACAAGGAGCTTCCCTTTGGCAGACACTACATCCGTAATAACAACCTGTACTTACATAATCCCATCGAAGAGGATGAAGATATTTACATGTGTCACGCCTCTACTCCAGCTGGAACTGTTATGGGAGGGACTGAGGTCACTGTACAAACGTATGGTGAGTGAAGTAGTATGATCGTATTTGTACGTAAATACTACGATTATCAGTTGAGTAAGGCGCGCGGGAAGTTTGGTGACAATGTTTTCACGTTAAAACTACGTTGTTGCCATGAGCAACTGGCTAGGTTTCTAATGGTAACCCAGACTTTCTGTCTGTTGACGTCAATGGTAACAAAGCGTCAGCGACACACAGGTTACCATACTAAATCAGTTGCTCATGGTAACAACGTAGTTTTATCCTGTAAACCTTGTCACAAAACTTCCATCGCGCCTTACTCAACTGATAATCGTAGTACTACCTTATGAAAGTACTGCTCAATAGCTTTCATGTGAATGGTCACACACTAGACTTCAAAGTTAGAACCATCTTATACAGTGTAATAAACAGTACCACATAAATCGGCTATTTTTTAACGAGGGTATCACTTAACAGTCTTGCGAATGACAAACCTGTGGCTCTCAGTTCCCAGATCGAATTGGAATTCTAAGCCATTCATGAGAATACTGCTCTGACTGCTCAATAGTTTTCGTGTGAATGGTAACACACTAGGCAGTGGCGGATACAGGGGAGGGTCGGGGGGGGGGGGTCCGGATCCCCCTATCAGACGTTAGAGATTTTTGCTTTCTCTATTATCCACAGCAAAACCATCTCCAAAATCCACCAAAATGCACTTTTCAGAGCCTAAAATCTCAATTTTTTCTGTGGGAGGCCCCCAAACACCCCCTTCGCGCCTTTACTACTGCCGTCTACTTCCAAAGATTTTCCTTCAATCTACTTCACATTTTCGGGAAAACCGTCGGACTCCCCCTATCAAAAAATGCTGGATCCGCCTCTGCTAGGGTTTCATCCACAGACTTCAAAGTTAGAACCACCTTGTACAGCATAATAAACAGTACCACATGAAAGTACTGCTCAATAGCTTTCATTTGAATGGTCACACACTAGAGTTCATCCACAGACTCAAAAGTTAGAACCACCTTGTACAGCATAATAAATAGTACCACATGAAAGTACTGCTCAATAGCTTTCATTTGAATGGTCACACACTAGACTTCAAAGTTAGAACTTAACCCTTCGTAACGCAAGGTTTGACTCTGGGTGTGAAAACGGTTTAAGTACTGTTATTTAATGTCTCCTTTTTTTCTAGAACCAGTGGAAGTAAAGATCATTCCTAGAAGCGTAGTAACAGTACACGACTTCGATGCGCCCGTCCGCGTGAACTGCTCCGCACGAGGCGTGCCTCAGCCAAATATCACGTGGTACAAAGACGGCGTTGCCATGCCAACGAGAACAATTATCATCGGCGATGAAGTGATTGGAGAATTGAATCTAGAGCGGCTGCGACCTGCTGAACAGGGAGACTACATGTGTGTGGGAACTACTGCTGTGAGAACAGAGCCGTTCTCGTACACAACAAAGATCCGTGAGTACAAACAATCCATTGAATACCACATTCGAAGGTTTGACTTGCAATTGGTTATAGAGAGATATCCTGGGGGGGGGGGGGGGGGAGGGGGAAGTACACCCCTATATAAGCTATACAGGTATTTTCCGCCCCAAAGAATGTAGTTGTTTTGGTCTAAAAATGGGTCATAGTTTTTACCATTTCGGTCTGAAATTGGGTATGTTTTTTCAAGAGAATTAGAACGTCTCGTTTCATCGAGCTTTTCATCTTCATACAAAAAAAGAGAGAAAGATGAATCATTCGATATGAAAGCGCGATTTACTAGGTCTGAAAACGGGTAGAGGTCAGGTCTGAATATGGGAATGGTTTTTGACCTATTTTGGTCTGAAATTGGGTCAGGATTTGGAGAACAGGGCGACACACCCCCACCAAAAATTCCAGGAGTACCCTTCCCCCGGGTGAGGGGCGTGGTTTCCTGTCCAAGGACACAACGACCCCGGCCAGGGCTTGTACCCGGATCGCTCGATCTGGAGTACGCACGCTAACCATTAGGCCACCGCGCTTCCAACAATTTCATTTTTTTTTTCATGTTACCAGAGCTTAAGAAATGTCGTGAACTGGCAAATCCTGTAGACGGGTACAAGGTGGGCGACGGACAGTCGGTTGTGGGAAGTATCGTAAGATTTGCTTGTAATCCTGGCTGTATGATGTACGGATCGTCCGCGAGAGTTTGTGGAAAAGATGGAAAATGGAGCGGAACCCAGCCCTCTTGTAAGTAAAATGGAAATACTTGTACTCTTTAGCGTTATTTCACACTTCAGCTCACATCTGTTTTCTCTCTCTTGTGCCATATTTTACAACGAAACGTATTGTACCATTAATACTTGCCTACTAACGTTTTTGACAACTTCCAATTTTGCCATCACTGATGATTAAATCAGTAACTGTGAGATTTTATTTGTACAGTCGGGGAACAAGTATACCAGTTGAAGGGGACTGAGCCGCGGTTTTCGTCCTGAAGTTGCTAAGCAACGTATCCTCATTGCGCTATGCTGGCGCGATTGCTTTCGGAGTACTCGTGAGTGCTCGCGCTAGTTTTTGATTGGATAAAATGATCAGGAAACCCTTCGAGTGCTTCAACTAAGATTTGCCAAAAACTGCACTTGTTTCCCCAACTGTGTGGAAAAGTTGCCATTGGCAACGATCATAACTAGTTATAGACCTCTAGTTATCCACATTTGAAGGTTATCAGGATTCAAATTATGATCTTTTTGTCATATCTGTAGGTTATAATGTCGGATTAGTGGCTTATGAGTGTCAACATTACCGCCTCCTCACAGAACATGACAGAAACGTCGTGAGCAGAGAACTGCTCGGCAAATGCGACAACAACTTAGCGGAGGGCTGGTACCGAATTTCAGGCTCGGCTGGGGCTCAGATGCCTAACGCGTGCCCAGGCCCCGGCAGATGTAACACGCGATATCCCGGCTGGCTGTTCGGCGCGCATCCCCGTAAGGATGACGGGTGCGTCGAGCGGATGGTTTGTTTGGTGATTATGTCTCCGGCTGCTGTGAGTACCGCCGAAAAGTACTGGTGCGGAATTGTGGTGGATTCTACGTGTACAAGCTCGGTCCAACTCCCGGATGTGACTACCGTTACTGCGGGCGAGATGCGCCGGGTGGTATTGATGGATTGTGAACTGGGAACTAGAGTTCAAACTGTGTATTTTTTTATACACAGTATTAAAATACCGTAATCTTATAACTACATATTTTGGTTTGCTTGGACCTTTGTGTTCCATTTTCTTCAAAAAGCGCGTCTTTGTTTTATAGGAACGAATTCGTTTTTAAATAGCGTTTGACTTTCTCTAGCTGGGGTTCATCAATAAAATAGTCTGCATCAGCAAACACGAAAATCCCGAGTAATTTCGAGCACGACATGCAGATCTACGATGAAAAAAATAGACTGCGAGCAGTCCCTCGCGCTTCGCGCTCGATTCCGCTCTCTCGCGCTTCGCGCTCGCCGGGAAAGAAAGAGGGACTGCTCGCAGTCTAATGAAAAAGAGTTCCATAGATACAGAGGTCTATACTAGTTATAGACCTCTGATACCATGCAAATAAAATAGTTAAGGGGAGCTAGAGTAACTTTGAGGTAACATTTGGAATTCCGGCTGAAACTTGAAACAGCCTTGAGAGAAATAGAAAATAATGTCATTTAAGTAGGCAAACTATTGCATTAAAGCAGTGACTATAACCTGTAATAAGAAATTGATGACAATGATCTCCTTTCCCCAATCACTAAAACATGAATACGTTGTTTTGTATAGCAAATCCCCAAAATAACCCTCAAACTGCATGATCAAGCCTTCTTCCGATACAAAAAGTAATGATCGGATATTCGGATTTTTAGTGTGATTAAAAATGTCGATTTGGGTACGAAAAAAGACCAGCTAGATTTTCTGAAAGGTAACTGTAGCTCGTATAAAATTCGGGTAATAAGATTAGTTCCCTAAATAAAAACAATTCTGCCATGAGCAAATCTGCTGCAGCACGAAAAGCATGAGGAAGTACTAAGGCTAGAATTTCATCATCGGCTTTAAACGTGTTATACAAAGAGTTCACAGGGTTGGTTCAGCTCTTGGTCGAAACATGACAACAAGTTCGGTTTCTACAAAACTCACTGCTATTGTCGTGCCAGTACTTCGCTGTATTTGCAATTCTCTCATTGGGGAGTCTCTTCTTCAAAGGTGAGCTACATCTTCAGTAGTTTACAAAAAGTCTCCGCATCCGAAAGATGTTATGCGTTTATCTCTGCCATGTCTGCGCCCCAGGCTGCAGAAATTGTATCGGCTCTGAAACGGTAGTCTTCCACCGTATACTGATTTGATTTGTCAGTCGGCCTCGGCCGTCTACCACTGCACCCTCTGCGCTCAACTAAATTTTGCGCACAGTAGTTTTCACCATTTCTCTAAAATTATCCTGCAAGGGACGCTCGCCTGTTTGGTTACCGCAAGTCGAGTCACGAAACTGGGGTATAAAATGGTAATAATTGAGATGCGCATGCTAGCCCTGTTGGGCTGCTGGTGAACTTGTCTAATCCGTGTCATCGGTTATATGATTTTCGATTTTTTATATGATAGGATGATGATTTTGACTGATGCAAAATAGATGCATGTAGGGATAACCTCTGTCCACACCGGACTCTGTATTGTAAATACTCTACGAGATACAAATTCAAGTAACGTGGTGGTGGGATGCTATTGTAAATGCCACTTGTGACGTCATTACAGTTGGCATGGCACTTATTTTGACTTTTTTCAAGGCGGCAAACACACATATAAATATTGCCTGTTCTATCATGTTAATTTAGCTTTGCCATGGCAACTAATAATGAAGTCTTCAGTGTGTCGCATATATTTTCTTGATTCCATTGATTATCAATCATAATGTTCGTCATGTATGTTCTTCAGAATCAGCCGGCTGGCTTTGCTAACTGTCAAAGACATTCTGATCTCAGTAAATATTATAGCCTACCTTCCCAATGAAATTTCCGAACTTTTCGTGTTTCATGTAAGGAACTGTTAGATCGCATAATTTTCCAGGCCGAAAAGGTCTTTATGGATTTTCTTTAATTATAAATATTCATGTATCATGTCGGGGATGTAGTTGTCAACACTCAATCTGATACTGCGTCTCTGCAGCTATTAATAGCATTTGATGGTTAGTTCTACTTTTGGCAGCATCTTATTACTTTCGCTTTCGTTCGTTCGTTGCGTTTGTTCATTCGTTCGTTGCGTTCACGGTTGCGTGCGTGCGTTCGTTCGTTCGGTTGTTCGTTCAACCATTGGGCATGCGACAAGGAAGCGGAAACGTGCGCCGTCACGCTGTGATCACACCTTGGTCCATACAAAGCCTTGTCTATCGGTTCAGACGCAACAAGGCCTTAGCTAAAGCGTGGAGCTAGACAATACGCACTTTGACAATGTTTGGGATTTATATTGTATCAATTTTTTAACCCAGTCAGAAAGGTACGAGGCGTCACTAAGGATACAAAACATGCCACGCGCTATGTACGTGTTGTTTTAATTGAAGAAAGACTGACGCGCAGTAAAAAATTCACCTGTTACGGACCATTGTTTTGCTGATTTTAAGTAAACGTCTTTGTCATTTTTCGTACGTACGTGCGAAGAACACAGATGAAGCAGTGTTGGCGACAAACAAGCATAAGACAGTATTGAGATTAATCTAATGCATACTCATGACCAGGGGACAGTTGCTAGCTTATGAATGTTCTGTCGTGTGTCTTATAATCTGGGCGAGTTGAGCGTAGTCTGGGGACGAGCGGAAGAAGTTCGAAAGAAGGCCAGGTTAGTTAGTTCAAAGCGCGAGTGACTGACAAATTATGATTACTGATTATTGACCAATTGATGTGCATAGTCAGCTTAATATTTCCTGGGGACATTTAATTTCCAAAAAGTTCACATATATTAGTGCTTAATGTATAGCGAAGTATAAAAGTAAACTCATAAATCAGCGTACTAATTTCTTTATCCTCAACTAAGCTATAAGTAAAAAAAAAAAAAAAATTAATTAATTAAAACAAGAAAAGAGGTCGCGAAAAGTAGGCGTTGCTATTTGAAATTTAGTTCTTTTGTTTGTTACCAAATCTGTCTTGTATATTATGTAAAGAAATAATATCAAAACAAAATGACATTTGTGTCGAATTTGTTATTTCACAATTTAGAATAATATTGAATTTCTTTCGTGTGCTAGAAATTTCGATTCGAACAAAATGGTTTAATCCGATTTTTGGTTGACCCTTGCGGAAATAAATTGAAACTGCGAACTAAAAGGAAATAATTTTCAGTTTCAGACTTTGTGATTTTTAATTAAATGAAAAATACCAGTACTGAATCATTTCGACAATGAAACAAGTAATTCTCTAGTTCTCTCAGTGTCCAATCATTCATTCTTTTTCGGTACTTTAATTTTCGCCGTCGTATGTGTGATTGACAGACCATCGAACAGCTAATAAATATGCACATAAATTATACAAGTTGACAAAATATTGACACGGAGCAAATCATAACTTCCTATTACGGCAATATAATTAGCCTAGAATCAGCAGATCGTGGCTTTAGCCTTAGAAAGCGCTGCACTAGCAGTACTTCATGTTAGGAGACAGATTTTGAATACATTCAATTTTATAATATGCACTTAAATTATGCGAGAGGTATTGGCATAATTTATGAGTGATTAGCAATGCTGCTTGAACCCATTCCCAGTGGACTACTATAGAATTTCAAAATATTATTCACAGCGATTTAACGAGCCACCGCACTCAAGCATTAGGATGTGACCGATCGAGAGCTCGATCGAAGAGATAGCCTAACATGTCCTCTGGCAATCGTGGGATTCTCCAAGTGTTTCGTCGGGCGGCAAGGAAGGCCAAAAATTTCCGACTCTTCACCAAAACTGGCAAAAGGTGGGTGCTCTTTGCAATGTACAAGCATATACGTGTTTATGAATATCAAGTAGATTTGCGCTAAGTTCGAATCCTTGCCCGCTGTAAGCACTGTCTTAGCCAAAATGTATCGTTTCCCTGTACTGTGGTTATTGCATGACCCAATTAAAGCATTCCTGTGAAAACGTTTCTTCGCTACAATCACCGGCGATCAAACGGGTAAACACGCGACTTGAGGTCTCAATAAATTGCGAGCGTTCGAGTTGGATATTTATTAAGGACAATAGGGAATTGCTGGATTTTAACTCTCGATGCATCATAAAACAACATGGCATGCTGAACGTTGGAAAATGTCCTTTTATAGTCATAGGATTAACTATTATTGCAAGGCTAGAAATAATTTCCTTTTTGCCGCATGGAAACTAGTTCATTTCCTTAGCCGGTCATAAACAAGACCTTGCTGGTTTGATTAGCTAGAGATTTAGGTCTTTTGTTCCAGTTTGTTTATATCTGGCAAGGATTTAGAATCGAAAGCTGGGATTTATATCTGATTTAGCATAACAACAAATCGAGAGATGTAACACTCCCATCCAACTAAAGCTGGACGTAATATATCGCTAATATCTGTCGTTCGGTATTTTACGATCGCGTAAAATTCGCGATATATACGACAGGGTAAACAAATTGTGCAACTGAGCATCGGAAAAGGTCACCAAGTGATTTATCACACACGACAATGCTGTTTAGTTTTAAAAGGGCTGCTTCGTATTGTACACAAACCGCGGCATGTAATTTAATTTTCATCAGAGAATCGGTCTTTGAACCGCTAGAAAATACTTCGCGCGCGCGTCTCGTCGCGCGCGTCCAAGGGGTGTTAGTATTCGGGCTTAGAAGGAAATAAAAGGAGTTTATAAACTACAATGGTGAAACAAATTTTATTTAACTGGCTTGCCATTGCTAAGTTATTTTCAGTTAGTTTACTTTAATATTGCACACTGAATTGAAGTGATTTTACAGTGCATAATATATCTTCCGCTTAGATCGAGGTACAAAGCCATCAAAAGCGTCAGTCCTCCGCACGTAGTGTTGACATTTGTCACTAAATGTTTTTTCACTTTCCAGTTATTGTTTACCTTTCTGACACAAGATTACTTCCTGACATAATTAAACGCTTTCCGGTCTCTGGTAACAACCAAAATAGTACAAACTACACATTGATTATAATAATTTAATGATGAAATTTGTCACGCGAGAAGGAGGGTTACTTGAACTACAGCCACGCGCCAAATTGCAAATGTGACAAACCAAGAGAACAAACAAATTCATTGTACAAACAATCTTTGACTTGTAATTAAACATTGATGCAATTCAAGGTAAATCAAAAATTTTTGTTTGCAGAGTTTTGACTGTGGAAGAATAAAGGTAAAAAAAATTTAATTAATAAAACTCAACTGGCACAAAGGACCCATTACATACTGAAAATCTATTGAGCACTTCTGATACATTTATTGTACAGTTTTGTGAAACGAAAATTATGAAATTGACACTGATGAAAGTGGAAAAGTGGACTGCGACTGGTGACTCTTTAGCAGAAGTGTGACATGTGTAATGAGGTCAATTTGGTGTGAAATACTCTGGGATCTAGCGATGTTTTTTTTTTTCACTGGTCCATGATTTCAGCCCCTAGAGAAATAGCCTGCGTGGCAGGCGTAGAAAGGGAGGGAGGAGGGGAGTTCGAGCGCGAAGCGCGAAGCACCCAAGGTTGCGGTAAAAAAAAAATGCAATGCGAAGGTCAACCAATTATACCCAGATTAGTATTGCCTGAACGATTGCTCATTCTCATCACTAGCTTTACACGTTTACTAATTCATGGTATGCTCCTGTAGACAGCTTGACGGTAGCTAACGAACCGGCAGCCGTATCGTACAAATATTGTGTTTCTGTCCGATTATATTGTACGCTGGTTTCAGAAAATGTCGGATCGGAAGGCGAAGGGTGCGTCATAAATGAGTGGAATTCCGAAACAATTTCACTTTCCCGGTAAAGCCTATATCACAGCCGCGATCATTAAATTGACATGAGACGGTTGGTTAACCGCAAGAGACGCCCGTACGTACCACAATGAGAAGAGAAGGAAGTAGAATGCAATAATAACTTCCGAGCCCTTGGAAATGAAATAAAATGGAAATTCAAAGATGCTTAACACTCTTATCGTGTTTTATTATCCGTATTTATATATGTTTAACAAGCAATGAGGATTTCTGAGGATTTCGTTTTAGACCAAGTTTTGACACAAACTGACCTTAACTTTGACAAAAATCAGCTTATGACGTTTCCAATTTTAACCCAATTTTAACACGTACAGTATATGGAACCCCGTTAATACGGCCACCCCGTCATTACGGCACTTTTTTTGGCCCAAACAAAAGCTCAATCAGTCATTTTCTTATTTAAAGAACCCTTTAATACGGCCAGCTTTTTTGGCCCGTAGGTGTCCGTATTAACGGGGTTCCACTGTAATTTGTTTTTGTTTGCAATTTGAAACCATAATGTTTCAAATTTCACTCGATTTTAATGAATTTTGTATACATAAACGATTCAATGTTAAAATCGCTTTAAATCTTTTTATCACGCCGGTCACGGAATCTGAAATTTGTAGTGGAAAACCATGTTGTGAAGAGGTCATTCTCCTTTTCAATTCGATGAACAAGTTTTAATCTTCCCCAAAGAGTTTCTGGAGGACCTGGAGTTTCTCGAATGCGACAGAAGAAGAGTCTCATATCAATTGCGTTACTTTTTCACGTAGACGATATTCGAGCTGAAACTAGAAGCTTCATGTCAATTCATTTCCGGCAATTGGATACGTTGTGAAGTCACGTGCAAAATCTTTTCTTTTTGACATTTCGCAGAGTATTGGGGCAAAAATAATAACATGGAATACCGAGTATGAAATTGCCTTGATTTGAAAGCAATGAAAACACAGCACATTTATTAATGGTCATTAATTGTGGTTGAAATGGCTTTTTCGGTTTCCTTCCTGGTGTCTGACGTTCGCGCGCGTGGGATTTGTTGATTGACAAGGGCAAGTCACGCAGACTTCCGGCGAGTCACTCAGACATGACACTCTTCGCCGGTTCGACGTAGTCCTCTTGTCGCTGGCAATTCTTGTACATCAATGGCAGAAAAGGCATCATGCAGTACCTGACTTTACTCTCCAAGACGTTCAACGATTTATTGTTCTGGTAAGTTTGTGTAAATAACGCTGAAAATGCGTCAAAAACGAGGAAACCTTAGCGGGAACGAGGCTTGACAACATTGCTCATGCGTAGTAGCTGCTGAATTTATTTTCGTCTTGGCCGGCCTTGGGAATGACCCAATGAAACCTTCTAAGCGAATTTGATCATTGATGTATATGCACTGTGCAGTTGTAGTATAGTTGGCGATGTGATATCCTTGGTCCAATATGTCCTTGGTAACTGTGTTGAGGTCTCCATCGACTTCGGAAAGTCCGAGTTTGGGCACGGACTCGGTAAATACATGTAGCTGTTTTGCGTATACGCCTTCGTAGATGTCGATCTTGTAAGCTTATCTTTCATTCACGATCGTGTTTGACATATTTGATCATCGTGCAATATTCTGCGATCTTTTTATTTGATTGATACACATCTAGGACGTCGAAGAAGACCAGGAAGATAGCTCATCGAATAGATCTAGAGCGTAAGTTGTTTTCGTTTGGTTTTCTCCCTGTGATTCACAACATGCTGTCAAAACACTCATAACTTAATTTCGTCTCGATCAGTACACGTTGTTGCGTTATATATTTTCGCAGATACGTCATCTCTGCTATGAGGAAATTGATTTCTGTGCTGTGTATTTCGTGTCAGGGCCTGTTATTGTTTTGTTGTAAATCTGCCATGAACGCAATCTGGTCTAATTAAATCACAGGGAAGGTTTCGCACTGAAAAACCCGTGATGATTGATTTGCAAATTTGACATTTCAGACGAGTTTGTCACCCACATATGGTCAGTTTGGCGATTTAGCTTTCGAATTTCTCTCTGTTGACATATTGAACGGTATTTCTTGGTCAGAATAAGTTATCTTGTCCCTTTCTATAAATTCACACCCAAAATAACTGTGCGAAGTAAAATTGGAAGTCAATTAAAAGATTGAAAGGTATCCATGCCACCGGATGTATGATGATCTTGATGGAGTCAAGAATGTTGAGAGATCGATAGTCAGATAAAGGCTGTAGTACTTCGGTATTTAACCAAAATAACTATATTTGCCCAAAATAGAAAATTTGCAAAATGTAGATATAAATTACAATGTATAATTTCACTCTGGCTAAAAAAAATTGTGTGTCCATTCCCCTATGACAAAATTATTTCATGCAATTTTTTTTTATAAAATTCACTCTGTAAATAATAATAATATACCTTGTAGGTATATAATATACACATTTCTAAACTAATATAACTGAAGTTGGTATTTAATGCCTGTGACTGTGGTACCGATAAACCACATGGACATGGTTAGTAATAATTCTATAAATGGCAACAGACTGTGTATTCCTTTGTTTTATCAGAATGGTTTAACAGCTGCAAAATAAACCACTTGGTATTTTGAAAGAACATGATAAGATGTTTGACTGCGAAATCACTTGCATTTGGCCAGTGATTTACGTATTAATTTAATAATTCTTCTTGTGTTCTTACGTACAAAATCCCACATGGTTTATTGCACACAAAACCACAAAAATTCATGATCTACTGCGCATGCTCATAAATATATGTATACCGATATCTACCAACCAACACCACAAGTATATATTTTCTTATATTAATGTTGCACTGTGTTATAACGGTCAGGATGATAATTTTTGTTGTACAAGTAAAAAGATATGTATTACAATCCTAGATGTAACATTCACCCTCAAATTAGCACCTTCCCTCAGTTATAAGCCTCCCTTCCAAGATGGCTTAGCTTGTGATAAATGCTTTTAATTACAAAGGATTAATTGCACATGTGCTTATTAACAGATGGTTCTTAACATTGTTTCACTGGGGTTTCCTTTGTACATGATTTGTCATGGATTTTTAATTACATGTAACAGCATTTTGTTGAGCTGCTTTGAAGCTCAAGAACTTTGGCAGTGCGCATCTTGTGAAAAGTTAAAGATATCATTCCTACATCAATGTTCTATACTCAGTTTTAATTTGCTGACTGAACTTGTTAAGTTTTAATTTTGATACTTTCCTAATCTTGATAAAAGACTATTGTTTTGATTTAGGACCCACACATTGGAATAATTAATGCATACAATTATCTTTTCTGAAAACAGTAACAATAATATTCATACATGTAGTTACTGTGGCAAGCATAATCCGGATAATCTCATAGCTGGATAGTACTGATTTTAAAAGATCTTATTTTATTTCCTTTCAATTAATAGACAATGCTACATTTAGGCCCAGTTGTTCAAAGGGTGGATAAACGCTTTTCAACAGTACAGATAATTAAAATCACTATCCAGACTGTTGATAACTGTTAACAAAACAAACTACTGTACGTTACAGTATTGTGTATAGTGATTTATCTACCTTTCAAACAGCTGGGCCCTGTGTATAGTCATTAACAGACAGACAGGCAACAAGCATTTAAAAACCAATAACTAGCTAAAAATAGTGAAACTACTGGAACTTATTGTTAACTTGCTGCTTGTTTCAGGTCAAGTTTTGAAGGTTTCTTTGCATCCAAAGGAGCAGCGTATGCTTTACCTGATGGAGATTTCGCTCGGCGGGCTACCAAACATGGAGGTAAGGTTGAATGGATAATTACAGTCTCTCTGCAGTTACATGTATGAAAAGAAATGATGATCATAGTTGTTTTTGTTAGCAATTCAGACTTCAGGTTGATACTTTACTGCGCCTTTCAGAGCATAATAATAATAATGCAAACTCTTGCAAACTTAACGGTTTCGTTTTCACTGCCGTCAATCACTTTTAGTTAGCGGACCTCGCGGGAAACAGAAGCTCACTTCATTTCAAAAGGTCACGTCCATGGGTTGTGATTGGTAGATTTCGATCCATCAATTTTGTTTGTTTCTTTATTTCACTGTCCGTTGGTTGTCATCGTTTGATCGACGGCAGCGAAAAACGCAATCGAAAGTTGGGTTTTGAACTTCAGAGTTCTTGTTATTGAAAAGGTGCAGTGCATGTAAAGGTTATGGTATGTCGTTGGACTTTGAATAAATGTTTTTATTAGTAACTTTTTTGAAAGCTGATCTAAAAATTTCCTCATGATGCATTTCTAAAGCTTTTACCATATTTTTCATTTCAGGGGAGATGCAATTGCATTTGCAGGCAATGGTCAATTTGTTACGCGATGAAGATGTTCTCAGACTTGTAAGGCAATAATTATTGTAGTGTAATTTTAAATGTAATTTATGGTACAGTGTACAGTATGTAAGTTGCTTTAATTTGGCTCATGGCATTTTATAAACCAGTTCGATTTTTATTTTCCATTGTTTTAGATTAATATATTATTTACTGAATATAATGCAAAGGGGGGAAAAAAGATTTGAGTGACTAATAAAAATCTTTTTATCTTATAAATTAATTATTTTGTTGATCTTTCCATATTTTTCGCTCTTTACTATTTTGATGTTTAGGTTGTTAAATTGGAATGCCAGTATCCAAACAGAATTCGCTATCTAACAATTGTGTCGGCATTCGGTCCAGATGAGGAAGAACAGAGTATTATCATGGGAATCGACTGGACTGACAAGTAAGATTATTTTGAAATGAATATATGATCATCGCAGTTGTGAATGCAATTTAAGCAATTGCAATTTTTAAGCCAGAAAAAAATTCTGGCTTCAACGGGATTTGAATCCATGGGTTCAAATCCCGTTGAAGCCAGATTTTTTTTCTGGCTTAAAAATTGCAATTGCTTAAGGTATCAGTATACCCCAAATGACCATCATGCGTTGGCGCTGTTTTACGGTCGGACGTTTAACAAAAACCCCAATAAAGTATATATTTCCTGAAAGCTTAAGAATTGTAGATTACTAATATGTATTCATTTGAAGTAAAACAATTAACGTGTTTCGAATAAAGCGCTCAATTTCAAAAAGTATATCGGTCCACAAATCGAGTTCGTTTCCGGTCGAAATTGAACGGGAGAAAGCGAAAAACATCGCTACGTGTTCTTGACACCTTTCTCTAACAAACTGTGTCGGGGAATTTGATTACTTGTCTGGTTAGCTTTTAGCACACAGTTAAACTTCGAGGGTTGACAAAACACGTATTCTCTGTACGAAAATACTCATAACTTTCGAACGAGGGAGAAAAATAAAATTCCCCGACACAGTTTTGTTGCCAGACTATTGGAGAACATTCTCTCCAAATTTCAGCGAAAAAGGTTGAAAATTCGTTGCAAACGAACTTGAAACGCGCGCTTCATTCGCTGAAATTCTATTTTCGAGAAACAAGGGAAAACATATTTTGGGGCGTTCTTCCGGTCTGATGAGATTAAATACACAAGACGCGTGAAAATTATTATGCGTTGATCGATAAAGAGAAGGCTCGTCTTACTTTAATTAACAACAGAGTTCGTATCGAATACAAATGACCTCAAATGCGCGCTTCTTATGGCCAGGAGAAGAAAGTTCTCCTCTCACCGATCGTGCTACAAGTAAAACAAGAGTTTATGGCTTCAGTTTTCCCTCCATTTAGCCTCTCTGTGGGATATTCGCCCACATGGATATGCAACCGCGAGCGGATTTTCAAGTTGTTCTAATCAGTGATGCGATCCGTCACTTGAGACCCGGTTGAGACGAGCGCTTCGGCTCAATTCAGAAACGAACAATTTCCCATTTCGGTATATTCTTACTTGAAAACACGGACACAGTCTGTTATGTTTCTACGGACATTGCAAGATGCAGCTTTCAAATTTCGGGTGAATCTACAAACACGTCGGCCCTCATGTTACGCGACTTTTTATACGTACATGTTGACAAACTGTTGACAAACTGTTGACGGCTCTCGATTGGAAATAATTAATGGCGAGAATCGTTTTTTCTTCATAACTTTCTTTAGAAACAATCTTTTTTCGTGAAAATTTTTGGAAATGAAAGGTCTTGATGTGATCTATCTGAAGATAACAAAAAGTAAAATCTTGCAAAATGGTCAAATTTGGGGTATACTCTCTGATACCTTAAATTGCATTCACAACTGCGATGATCATATATTCATTTCATTCCATTTCCGCAGTTCATATATGATTTCATTCATATATTCATCATCATAAGATTATTTTGTTGATTATTTTCATGACGCTTTTAATTTTATGCACTTACAGGTAAGAACAGACTACAAAGCTAAAATTAAAATGTAAATTAACACCGGCCATAACAAATTTGGAAAGCTGACCTTTCGAGTGTTAGCCATTTTGGCTGAGTGTTTTGCTTTTAATGCTCTGACAAAGGGCCAACTTTTATCAACTTCAACTTGATATTCAACTAAGTGATGGCAGTTTATAAAAATTCTGGCTGCTGCACAGTAATTTTCCAGCTGTTTCCTCTTGCCTGCACTGCCTTGTTCAACTGAGTGAAAGCTTAAAATGATATATTAAGTTTATAAAATTTAATTTTTCTTTACTCCCAAGAGTGCCCAATTTACTTGTGCCTTCTAATTTCCAGTTGTTAATTATTTATATATGTATAATATACATTGTATACATTTAATTAACTAATTAAATTATGTTTGTGCATGATTTTTGCTTGTCAGGGCCACCATTGGTCTTGTGGTTCCTTTGTACAGAGACACAAGCATCAAGCTGGATGGCGATGGGTGAGTTACTAACAGTAGTTACTGTACATTTGTACATGTAAGTCTTGTTTGGTAGTGGTGCAGGGCTGCAAATTAGTTTTGTTTTCTTGAAAGGACATGTGTCCAACTAAGTCACTGTTTTTGGTCGGACAAAACAAACATGAGGTCGGCATCATACTGTACTGCTTGATAAGTGAACCTGCTAATCTAACGCATTGTCAATGCAGAGTAAACTATAGTTTGCGTTTAGAACAAAATGCATTATAACGTGTTAGCATTTGCATTGGAAGGCAAAAAAAAATTGTCCGGACATTATGTCCGACCACAGTTGGAATTTCATTGGACATTGGCAAATTTTGGTCGGCCATTGTCCGATGACCGACTTTTATTTGCAGCCCTGGTGGTGTGTGGAGTGCATGATCATGTACTGCATATGCCTTTTTTTTTTACATGTTCTACACAGGAAGCACTATTTATATTATATTACACTGCACGTTTAATAATGATGACATGATTATCGACAGACTGAATTCAGGGCTGCAAATAACAGTCGGTCATCGGACAATGGCCGACCAAAATTTGCCAATGTCCGACAAAATCTCAACTGTGGTCAGACAATTTTTTTTGGCTGACCAAAATGGTGACTAAGTCGGACACATGTCCTTTCAAGAAAAAAAAATTATTTGCAGCCCTGGAATTAGTTCAGATGAACATTATTTTAAAATCTCATTCCAATATATTCACTTGAATTTGACAGTGGCTTCAAAATGACTTCAGCTGACAGAACAAACATTTTCAAGGCAATTTCTGTTCAAACCATGTGGTAAGTTCATAATTGAGTTAAAACAGTAATTAGATGATAAATATAATGTACTGCATTATTTTAATGTACAAATTGTATTATTAACCCTTTAAGCCCCGGTAGAAATACCATATTTTCAAAAATGGTAACTATAGATCCAAATACCACAAGTAATATACCATTTGAAAGGTATTGTTTGGGGCATGTCATAAATCAACACAACAGACATACAGGAAGTCACAGATTGAATTGAAGAGTGTCCAAAATGAAAAAAGAAAAACGTTCAAAAATACCTTATTCCTTGTATATACTGGGTATACCCCTAAACAATAGCTTAATTTGAAGCTCTTGGTGTGTGGGTTGTTATCAGATATTCACTTGACCTTAAAAGTGTAACAGGCAAAACTTGCAAAAGTTGAAGGGGTGGTTAATCAAGTCTGATATAGGAGGGGGGTATGATTTTATGCTTCCAATGTGCAGATCTTGCCAAGGTCTTTTTGGTGTCCAAATTTCACACAAATCGGCCCAATATTGAGCTTGTAATATTTAGCATTTTGTGCCATATGGCACTATCGGGGCTTAAAGGGTTTAAGCAACACTATTAATAACACTTTATTCACAGTCTGCCGAAACATGTTGACTCTGTAAAATTTAAAGTCGTCGTGCTGTATTTAAAAATTATTGCCAGTTTGTTACTGTCTAGACCTTTTGGAAATAATAATTATACAAAAGTTAAAAACCTGAATAACCCGCAAGAAACTGAAATTGATCATGGCGGGTTACTATTTTAATTTTACTACATGTACTTGAAAAATAAACAACTTGGCACATTAAATAGTACATATTAAGGTTCTTTTTGGGGGGTAACCTGTGATGGACTACTATCCTGGAGGGTTTACTTAGCGATATTCCTAGTCGCTTCATACTTCAGAAAGTTACGTAATGAAAAGTATCCTTAATATGTGGCACATGGTGCAATAATTCTTGATACTTCCCAATTCAACACATAATGTATACATTACAAACCTTTTTTTTTAGTTAAAAGTGTTTTCATTAATTTCCCTGTTCAGGACTGCCCTTCAGTGGATTCACAAGTGCGGCGATAATGCCAGGAGACACAACTATTACTATCCAAATGGTTCATCACACGCCTGGGTTGACTATTATTATAGGAAGATATCCTCAGACAGAGTTTGTATCAATGAATGGTAAGTAACGTCTCTTACAGAACTTGACTTATCAGTACTAACAAAAGCCTGATCATGTAAACTATATTAATCTCCATTGATTTGGCCAAACTACATGCACAGAGGACTGTATAAATTATAGACAAAAAGTGTGAATAATAGTAATTACATGACTTGTATTCACTTTTCACTTACTTAGGTCGTGTTCTATTGGGATCAACCGTTTCAACCGCAACCGCTTTAGGTTGAAACGGTTGAGGTTTCCCAATAGAACACTTTTCCAACCGTTTTCGGTTGAAACGGTTGCAACCGTTTCAACCTAGTTTGATGCCGGTTGAAAAAGTTGATGAACCAAACCAACCGAAAACGGGTTTTTCCCAATAGAACACGAAAAAACCCAACCAACCCAACCAACCTAAAACGGTTGATCCAATAGAACACGACCTTAGTGTAGAAAAGTGCAGTGGCCTTAATAGTACATTTATCTATTTTATTCTGGATCCATTGGCTGGAATCCATTGGCCTGGGCTTAAATCTTTGCATTGTCCTTCCAAGGGCAAGAAGGTATACTGACATATTACTGGTGAGGGTGGGTTGGGGGGCGGGGGTGGTGGGAGTTACCTGCACCGGATTAGCATCCTATCCAGGGATGAGGAGCAACACTTGATCACTTCATGGTCCAAACAACAATTAAGTGGCAGCTGTTTAGTCTACTGGTAGTTAGCGTAACTCTGTTTTATTCCTATTTTTGCGTGTGTGCGTGTGTGTCTTTGTTTGTTTGTGTGCCCAACCTTAACATGTAAATTATATATTTATATTAACTGGCTGCCTGGCATTTTTAACTTCAAGGTTATTTCGGGTAGCCAGTACCCCTATTATTTTTTCTGTCCAATTATTGTAAATACTTTTAGTAACTTGTGGGGTAAAATAAAGTTTGTTGTTGTTGTTGTTGTTGTTGTTGTTATAGGCACAAGGCTTATAAAAAGGCTCTTAACGTACAGATGTACATGTACTATCAGTACATAACACAATTTTGAACAAAATTGCATTATTTTGTTATAGGGAGCAGATGGATGACCTTTTTGCTAAACGCCCTGAATCCCCCATTGGAACAAGGTAAGTGAATTCCATCAGAACTCTGTATCCATTTCAATAGATCTTATGAATAGCTGGTAGCCTGTAGCCTGCTTCAAACTACATAATTGAAAGTACATACATGTAACTAGTCTGTTAAAGTGGCAAGGAAGTAGCAAATGATTTTTTCTTTATCTTAATTTGCAGTACTGAAAAAGAACTTATTATGAAGCTTATTCGCCACAAACTTAGGGAGGTTGGTTCTGATTTTAATAAACTATTTTTATTATTATTATTATTTTGGTTTACGTGTAGCTTTTATACAGTTTTTGTTAGTTGTATTTTTGGGCTGCAAATGTTGCATTAAATTTACTAGATACGGTTTTACATTCCAGGTGATGACGAGAGTCGACCTTGAAGATGTCACCTGTAGACAGGTAATGCAGAGAAATACCAGTAGTCATCTTACTTACTTTCTTACTTAGTTAGGCCCGTCGCTCCAAGAGGAGCATAGGCCATCAACAACACCTCACCAGCAAACACAAGCTTGGGCTGTCTGCTCGACTTGCCTCCAGGTGGAACCTATCATCTTCATCTCAGCAACAGTGTCCTGTTGCCAGCTGTTTCAGGATGCCCTATCTTTCTCTTTCTCTTACTGGTGGCGGGCAATATTTGTTGGTGCCTTCTGTAGGGTGTGGCCAATCCATTCTCCTTAGAATCAGACTGCCAACCAGTTGTTGTTCTGCTCACTTCCAAAGCTCCTAATTGTGGATTTTTTTCAGGCTACCAGTAGTGATCGCAGAAGCTTTTGTTTAAAATTAATAATATTAGACATGTGGTGGTGTTGGCCTCCAGATCGAGCACGGAACACTGTGTTGTGTTCTTGGGCAAGTCACTTTACTCTCACAGTGCCTAGAATAATAATATTATTGTCAGGGCAACCTGACAAAATGTACTGCCTGGGTGCAGTGGCAGATCCAGGGGGAGGGTCGGGGGGGGGGGGGGGGGTCCGGATCCCCTATCAGACCTGAGGGTTTTTTTGCTTTCTCCATTATCCATAGCAAAACCATCCCCAGGATCCACCAAAATGCACTTTTCAGAGCCTGAAATCTCATTTTTTTTCTGGAGGAGGCCACCAAACACCCCCTCCACGCCTTTTAGTAATAACTACTGCCATCTACTTCCAAAAATTCTCCTTCAATCTACTTCACATTTTTGGTAAAACCCTGTGTCCCCCCTTATCAAAAATTCCTGGATCTGCCCCTGGGGTGTTACCTGCGATGGACTAGCATCCCATCCAGGGGAGTAGCGATGCAACTAGGAGTGCTTTGTGCTCGGGAAACAAGAGTCCAGCACTGGCCTGATAAGCCAGTAACCTACTCAGTAGGCATTTTAGCCATGTACAGTATTAGAAGTTTTGTAATGTGGATATTGGTACATGTAATGCTTACTGTGTTGCCATGCTTTATGTAACTCATGTTGTCCTTTTCAGGTGCGAAACATGGTTGAAGAAGATACACAAATGGAACTTAAAGAATACAGGTCTTTTATTGATCAAGAGATGATAACCATCATGGGACAAATGGACTCTGCATCCAAAATATTTGACCATGTTTACCTTGTAAGTAAATTGATCTTCAGAACTCAGAATGAGATCAAACTTGCTTTTGTGTGTTACATGTATTATAAGAAGTCTCAAAGGCACCCAATCGATAGTTTTGGTGAATGCCTGTTTCTTCGATCTGTTCTTGTTTATTTGACTCAGATGTATTCATATTAAAGTGTGATGACAAACTAGTTTTCTTAAAGAAACTGACCCACCCACTTTGCATTGCGCGCTTCTATTATTGTTATGATCCGTCGCTTGCCCCATATTTGGTCAGTAATCTTTCTCAGCTCACCCGGGCCGGCGAGTGTTATTCTCATCGATAATGGCGGAGATGAAACTAAGCAATGTTGAAGGCGAATTAAATGATATTGGAGGTTTCGAACGTTGGCCATTCAAGTCAAATAAAAATTTTGTTGCATACTTGTTGACAAAACGCTTTGTAAAGAATGCGGCCCACCTTTCATTAGAGCGCTATATTTGTCAACTTTATCGCACCTTGGGATTTACTTTACGCATCCAACCGTAGATGTCGCGAAAGACAATAGTATTCTGGGCGATGTGTAAAGGAATTAATTTTCACATCATAGAATATCGACTTTTGGGGGCCCCGAAAATGGCGGATGAACTTAGGTGAGCTCACAATGCAAAGTGGGTGGGTCAGATTCTTTAAGTGAAATGTCACTCTCACAACATAGTTTTATATGTCGTAGGGTTCTGAATGGAATGCTTCAAACTTGGAAGAACTCAAGGAAAATGGGTGGGTAGACAATTTTTGCTAATTAATACAGTGAATCGTCCTTAGTGACCACCTCTTGTAAAAGGTATGGCAGGCATAGAAAGTGGAGGGCAAGGGAAATTTGAATGCTAACTGCAATCAAGGGGAAAGGGATGGAAGGGATTCGCATTCAATTAGGGGCGGCAATGGCAAAAACAATGGTGTCATTGTTGGTATTCCCACCCTTTCCCATTGATAATGCTTTGTGCTCTCTCTGCACTTTTCACTCAGTTCCTTTTCTCCCTTCCCTTTCTAAGCTTCCCAAGCAGGCTAGAATTTATCTATGCAGCCAAATTACTGTACGTGAAAAATCTTGTGTAAGCAACAGCAACCAACCTTCTGTAAACAAACCACCTTGGTTTGACAAAATGGATGGTTGCCTTGACACCAGGTTTGACTGTGTGTATGTTCATATAAGGTGTTCTTTTGAATATGTTTCCAATTTGTGGAAAGAAATGATGGTATATTTTAAGCTTGGCAGAAATATGAGAAAGATATTATTCTGTCAGTGACACAAGCTACTCGGAAAAAAATTCCGAGTTCCCCCAACAGGAGTCGAACCTATGACCTTCCGCACTTAGCTTGTGTCACTGACAGAATAATATCTTTCTCATATTTCTGCCAAGCTTAAAATATACCATCATTTCTTTCCACAAATTCTCTATCATCGACAAATCTAATCCTAGCAGTATGCGGGATGGTTGTCACACTTGAACCTAGTTATATGGCCTTAGCTCCCACGAGTCTCCTGTAGCTCAGTGGTAGAGCGTCCGACCGGTGTGTGGAAAGTCATAGGTTCGACTCCTGTTGGGGAACTCGGAATTTTTTTCCGAGTAGCTTGTGTCACTGACAGAATAATATCTTTCTCATGTTTCCAATTTGTTTTGTCTTTTTCATCCCTCTATAGAGTTGGATTTATTTTGAATATCACGAGAGAAATTGACAATTTTTTCCCTGGAACATTCTGTTATCATAACATCAGGTTTGTTGTGAGTTTTCTGTTTCAACCCTTACACTGTACTCACATGTATGGTAACGTAGCACTGTGGAGATGGATTCGTAATGACTGTTAATGATAATGTAGACTTACCGTAAAAGCTCTATTTAGCCCCCCTCTCTATTAAGCCCCCCTATCTAATAAGCCCCCCTTTGGAAGTCTGATTTTGTAATAAGCCCCCCTCTCTATTAAGCACCCCCCCCCTCCTTCCGTCAGGCTGATGTAAATGACTTTTCAGCAATATTTTCTGGCGTTTCAGTCACTTTATATTGAAACGTTGTCTTTAATTTCCAGAACTATCGTCGAGTTAGGGTATAAATGGCGTTTCCTTTGTAAGACGGTCATACATAACCCATTTATTGTTCTGTTTTAGTTAGTGGTGTAATAGTAAAGTTTGAAAAATTAATGTGAATTTTCTTGAAAATTTATGATTTGAAATAAGCCCCCCCCCCCCTCTCTATTAAGCCCCCCTCTCTAATAAGCCCCCTCTTTTTGAGGCCTGAAATTAAATAAGCCCCCCAGGGGCTTAATAGAGCTTTTACAGTACTCAAAGTCTCCGGTCTGGGAGTTAAGGTCCCGGCACAAAGAACCTTTATCACTTGCAGCGCGTAAAATGTACAGGAGGTGTTATCCAATCAGAAACGGCATTATGGACCTTCAGATTGGGGTACGAGAACGAGTACGAGTACGACTTTCTACTTTCAAAACAATATTGTTCCCAGAGCCCTCGCTCTTCCCTGTGACTGACCAGTAGAAGTGTAGGTTCTGGCCGGAGATTGGCGTGACACGTGATGATCTTGAGGATGAGCAATAGGTTTAAAAAGTTGTACTCATACTCGTACTCGTACTCGTACCCCAATCTGAAGGTGCGTATTGTCGAAGTGCATGTTCGTGAGCTTGGAATAAATTCGTCATTGTTCTGTGTTTGATAGCTCCGCCCACAAGAAACACAAGACACTGAGAAGTTTGCACCAAAATGACGTCACTTCATTTGATTTACTGCAAGGGAAACGAGTCGAGCTCCCCTCTTCGGTGTTTGCTTGTGCTTTGCACTTGATTTGGCTCCCCAGAAAAAATTCCCGAGCTTGACTTGTGGGCAAGACTAATGATAATGTAAAAGTAGTAACGCTTTTCACTTCAGAGCCAAGTGCAATCTCGTTCCCAGAGACTGAGAGTCCTCGTTACCCTTGTCCAACGGTGGAGCAGCCAACAAGGACCTCTGGGACAGAGTGATCCAGCAGACTTGCGCAGTAAGACCGGAAGTCCAAGAATCTTGGCGTCCATTTGTTGAAACATGGGGTCGAACACATGCGCAGTAGAACCGGAAGTCCAAGAATCTTGTCATGGCGGATCGCTTCCCCCCAGAGGTCCTTGTTGGCTGCTCCACCGCTGGACAAGGGTAACAAGGACTCTGGGAACGAGATTGAGCCAAGTGGCCAAGTGCTCGAACCCAGACTGCTCAATTCAGACTCCAACATGGTATCCATTTGGCCACTGCCTCTCCCATGATAATGATTGACAGGGCTTTAATCATACAGTAGTTTTCGTTATAATTTGACCCTTGTTGAACATTTGTTTCCTTCAGAGTTTATGATTTAGATGAAACTGAATTACTTCATCACTGGGAGCACACTTACAAGTTTATACAAAGAGCCAAGTAAGTACATGTAATTATACAGTATTCTGTTTATATGGAGAAATGTTGTCCCTGGTAGGAGGGTCACCCTCCATACCGAGCCACCCCGGGCAAGATAACTTTTCATACATTTCGTTATAAATGGCAGTGAACCGTTTACATGAGAAATCGTAAAGTTAGCTCGGGGGTCAGGGTGACCCTGGGTGGAGAGGGTTACTCGTTTTGAAGGTAGGGTGACCCTGGGGGGCGAGCCAACTTTTTTCCATATAAACACTTTGGCTATTGTTGTGTCACCTACCAGGGACAAGTCGGGACATATAGAGCATGCGCGAACCCGAGAGTGCCAAGTTTTGGCTCGATTAGCAGGGGCAACTCAGTTTTTCATATAAACGCTCGGTAAAAGATCGGGGGGGGGGGGGGGGGGGGAGGGGGGCGTCAATAGGGCCTTAGTAAATAATCAAGTTGACTTTTGTTTGCATTTGTTAGGCATGAGATATTACATTGCAATCGATCACCGATGATGGAGCGGTTTTCTAATGATTGACGTAAAACCAAAACAAAAGTAGTCACATTTGACCAATCACAGCAAACAAAAACAACGCAATGAACCAATGAGTACTCAAGCATGCAACCGGCGTGCCAAGCGCGGGAAAACGCGTTGAGCCAAGTCGCGTGTGATTTTAGTTTTGCTTGTGATTGGTTTAAAAGCAGCATGTTTTCTCTGATTGGCTAGAGCACGTTGTATATTTTTTAACCAATTAGAGAACTGAATTCAAACGCAAAACCAAAGTAAACACGCAATTTCTTTCGACAGTTAATCGAAAAACTGTCCGCTTCATTAATCAACCTTCTTTTTTTCACTCTTCGTTTTTTCAGAAATGCAGGTTCAAAATGTCTTGTACATTGTAGGATGGGCATTAGCAGATCAGCATCAACGGTAGGTGTACATTGTATGCTTTGCTATTACAAAGCAGTTTTCAACTGAGTGCCGGAATCCAAAACCAAAGCAATTACAATAGCCAATCACAACATGCCTAAACAAGACAACGAACCAATGAAAACTGGAAGCAAATACACGTAGCCGGCGTCAAGCGCGGGAAAACGCTCGCTCGCACGCGTGTATTCGCGCACGCACTCGAGCGTACACGCTTGCTTGCTCTCTTAGCTTACCAAGTTGTATTTCCCTTTGTCTCTCAGGTCATAGCTTATGGCATGAAGGAGTATGGTTGGTCGTTAGGTGACACGATGAAGTACGTCAAATCTCGAAGAAGTGTTGTGCAGCCGAACGCTGGGTTTTGGAAGCAGCTTATCACATATGAAGGAATTTTGAACTCGAGGTAATTGACCTTATTACAGTCAACTTTCTCTTAACAGACCCCTCTATAAGACGGATACCTCTATCAGACGGACACCTCTATCAGACGGATTTGTGGTGTTGGTCACTGCGCGCCGTTTTTCAGTCATGTTACTGAATCTAAACTCTCTATAAGCCGGACAGTTTGTGCCGGTCCCGATGGTGTCCGTCTAGGAGAGAGTTGACTGGAGTGGTGCTGCCGTTATGGTTAAGGGCATTGTTGTGACTTCTTGTCAGTCTATCGTTTAGATACTATGTTGATTATCAACTCGGAGTTGATAAAGGTAAATTAACTGCCGTAGCGAATTTCTAAAAGCTGATGTTTCGAGCGTTAGCCCTTCGTCAGAGCAAAGTTTTGTTTAGATAGTGGGCGCGGGCGACCCTAAATATATCCTGTGGATTATGGATTCACAATTTCTTGTCCTTTTTTTCATAGCAAACAGCGCTTCAATAAATTGTTCAGACACGGGTCATTCTCGGCTGAAACAGAGGAGGAGCTGAAAAGCGCAGGAGCTGTAAAGAAGCAGAGAAAAGATTCTCCTAGCACTGCCGGCATGACTGTTGAGCAATTCGAGATGGCTCTCCAGTTGGAGGGTGTTGATACTGTAGACAATTTACCAACAGTAGCTGAATCTGATTTAAAAGACGAACAATCTGTTGACGAGAGTAACGAAGAATCTGGCGTAGTTCAGACGACCTCAGAGACTACAGATAACGTATGTCTCATCGAAGGAGCTTCGCTGGAAAGTGGCAATGCGGGTTCTGTGCCAGTGACTAGTTCCCCAATTGCTCCGGACTCAGAAATGACTGTTGAACCCAGCAAAGACGCCCTCGAGGAGACTAATTCTGTGCAGTCAAGTTCTCGTGTTTCGGAAATCGCTGGGATAGAAAATACTTCGTTGCATAGAGTTAGCTCCGTGCCTGAACTGCCGAGCGGTGACCCGAAGAGACAAGAATCAGACGATGAGTCTTCGGGGAACTTTCGAAGGTCGTACTCTTTACGCGAGCGCGGACCTAGAAAACTGCAACAACTTCCCACGAAAATTAAGTCGGCAAGCGACGAAAATCTGAAGGAATTCGAGCGAAAAAAGAAGGAAATTCTTTGCCTTGAAGATCAACCAGAGGTGAAGGATTCACAAGATGCGATGAACGTTGAGAAGGAATCCACCGTCGAAGGCACGGCGGTCTGCCGACAGAATTACACGGTGTGCTCGAAAGTGGTTTTGTGAAACGGCATTCAAGAAAATTTGAAGAAGGTGTCCTTAATCTGCCTTCATCGGAGCAAATGCTTGACGATGGTGACGGTTTGACGACGCGAGATGAAGTGGAGGTTGAGTGCGCGCCTGAAGAGAGTGATGAAATCATCGAAGAGGAGCACGCAGACGAGAGCATTCCTAGCGAGGAACCTGAACCGGGTGTTGTAAAGAAGCACAAGGCAGGTTACGAGTTGAAGCATCGGGAGAGTTTGAAACGACGAGCATTGCTTCAGCGCAGCGAAAGCGGCGGAAGGAAGAGCGTAAAACAAGAAGGAGACGAAGACGAAGATGTATCGGTTGCTGACGTTGATTCAAAGTTGATGCAAACTGAGGGAGGACTGGAAGGCGAGCGCATGTGTGGTGTCAGCGTAGAGGCCCTTGTACAGAAGGTCAACGAGGACATGAAGAAGGAAGTATCCACTCGAAGAATTTCAACTTCAAAGAAAGAACAAGAGCTTCGAGCGTTTGTGCTGAAAGTGGGGGAAGAAATGAAAGAAGCCATAGCTAATAGCGAAGATGAAACCTCGAAGGAATATAACAGTTCTATGGTCGATACGTTAGAGTCTGAAGAAATCAGTGATACTGGGATTGTCAAAGAAAGCACTCATATACTCGAGGAAAACGTACACGAACTGCTCTCGAAAGATTCACAGTTAACAGGAACATGTCCCGCGGGAACATGTCCTGAGCGCGAAGAACCAGTTGCGTTTAAAGGTGATACAAAAAGCGCGAGTGTAAATATCGAACTTATAAAGCCGTGTGTTGCACAGAATGTGAGTGCTGGCGTAGAGTCTAAAGAGAAGAGTATCTCAGAAGGAGAAGCATCTGAATTGTCAGCGATTGGAGGAGACAGGGAGAGTGGAGAAGATACAGAGAATGCCCCTCAGAGAGGTTTAGTGAAGCGGCATACACTACTGATCGAAGGGAAGTTACAGCCATTAGACCAGGAGTTAAAGGACGAACAAGGAAAAGAAGGCGAACATATAGTTGACCCGAAAGTGTGTTTATCTCCTTCAGAGACTGCGGCGACCACAGATGCAGAGAAGGTCGAGCTTACTGCTGTACAAGATGCGAGCGTTGCTGTGGAGCCTGTAGAGAAGATTACCCCGGAAAGAGCAGAGACGTCTGAATGTTCAGTGGACAGAGAAGACAAAGGGAGCGAAGAAGATACGGAGAACATTCCGCAGAGAGGTCTTGTGAAGCGTCACACGCTATTAATTGAAGGCAAGTTGCAGCCATTGGATCAAGAGTTCGCTGAGAAAGAAAATCATGGTCAAGAAAGCGAACCAACAGTTGATCAAGACGCATGCGCATCTCCGCTAAAAAGTGAAACAAGCAGTGCGGCTTTAGATGCAGAACATCCAGAGCCGAGTGTTGCGCAAAGTGCGAGTGTTGGCGTGGTGTCCGCAGACAGGAGTGTTTCAGAAAGAGCAGAGACGTCTCAACTGTCAGACACCTGTGAAAACAGAGAGAGCGAACATGACACTGAAAATATTCTGCAGAAAGGTCTAGTGAAACGTCAGATGCTTTTGCTCGAAGGGAAACAACTACTGGATGAACATTTCGACAAAAACGCTGAAAACGAAAATGGAGAAGAAAGTGAACTTACAGTTGCCCAGGAAGCATGTTTATCCACTTCAAAAAAGGAAACGAGTGTGGCCACAGATACAGAACAGGCGGAGCTGAATGTTACTCAAGGTGAGAGTTCTGGCGTGGAGTCCACAGAGATTAACGCTGCGGAAAGAGCAGAAACATCTGTATTGTTGAAGGAACGGGAAGATAGAGAGAGTGAAGAAGACACGGAAAATATCCTTCAGAAAGGTCTCGTGAAACGTCATACGTTGCTGATTGAAGGCAAGCTGCAGCCATTGGATCAGGAGTTTGACAAAGACAGTGAGGACGGAGAAGGTAAAGAAGGCGAGCTTGCACTTGATGATAAAGAAGTATGTTTATCTCCAGCTGTGGACCAAGGGCAACTGCAATATCAAATCGAGCGAACAAGGGAGTCCACAGTTGAACAGGGTGAAGAAGAAGAGGACCAAGACAACGCGGAAAGAATATCTGGTTTGGTGAAACGAGAGAAGTTGCGCATCGAGGAACGATTGCAAACTCCCAAACAAGAACAAGAGACAGGCGATGACAGTGTGGCTCTTGAAGCTGATGATGGAGGAAAGGAAGATTCTCAAGATGGCGACAAGAACGAAGAGGAAGATGCAGACTTAGAGGAGATGAAGGAAGAAGAACAACAACAAAGCGAGATCGCTGTGGACACGTCAAGTGTGGTGAGAGTCAAAGAACAGGCTCAACACTTAGAAGGCATCTTACGCGTGAAACAAGACGGCGACAAGATTAAACGCCAAACATCCAAAGATGACGAACCTGAATCGAAATCAAGCGATGAAGCTCCGAAGGTTGTTATAGTTCCACGGTCGCCTTCAGATGAGAGCTTGGATCAGGGAAATGGGGTTAGCCATGCGGAGAAACTTAGTGAAGCCGACAGAATGGATGTGTTGAGTGACAGCGCAGTGAATATTGCGCTCATAAAAGCTCAGGAAAACTTGGATTTGGAAAAGGAGAACTTGGAGTTGGGGAAGAAAAACTTTGTTGACTGGGAAGATGCGAACGTGAAGCAGAGAACGCGAATCTTTGAAGACATCATGCAGCATTTTGACAAGAACAATCGGAAAAGTGACGAAGATAGCGAAAACAACAGTAATTCATTTCGTCGTCACGAGTCGATGTCGAAGATGATTCGTAAACCCGAAATGCCTACGTTGCGTCGTCGGTCGGTTTCGGATGTAACCGCGACTGTTTCGTCGGATTCCGAGCGTAAAGTTGGTTATACCATTCAATTCAAGGATAGCGTTGTGGGGTGTGCGAGCTCGTCATCTCTCCCACGTGACTGGAGTCCTCTCCAGATTAGACAAAGACAACAAGACAAAGGCGAATTGCAGAATAAAGACGTGTTTTCCTCTGAAATTTACCGCCAAGATGAACTCCAGGGGAAAACTTGTGTAGAACATGTCGACCGCCAGGATAAAGAAAACGAGGCTTATCTAAGCGTTAAGGAGACAATTCAAGTTCTTGATTCCAAGAATCAGAGAAATATTAGTAATATTAGTTAGAGATCAGCACTTATTGCCGTTAATTCATGTAGAATCCTTCATAAATTTGCATGTTTTCAAGAAATTTATTTTTATTTTGATATCAGATTTATTAAATTATGCACGCAGATATTAGATTTTCGAAGAAAATTATCCGTTGTACATAGCCGTTTTTTGACGAGGAAGAGATAATTTTAGCCGCCAAATTAGAAGTACAGTAGTTTTAATCTTGGCTTGTTCACAATTAAGTGGAACAGCAAATGTGACGAAATTTTGAATCAAAGCTTTATATTTGTTGTGACTGGCTGTTCTGGCTCAACCCTGGGTAATTTCAAGCTATATTTTTTCAGATATCTGGGAAAGGTTGTCCTCAATTTGTTTTTTATTCTCCAAAAATACGTCAAACCTGGGGCGCCATGTTCGCTTCTCTAAGCAGCGTTGCGTGACGCCGCGTGACCCGGGAAAGGAACCAATCATAGACGCGCATTTGTTTAACTTACCGTATTTAGAAACCCCGGTCAATTAATACTCTCAGTTGTGTTTCGAGTCCTAGGACCAGACCAACTGTAAAATTCTCCACACTTCGATAGAATTCTATTGTAGGTTGCACTCCGAAGTGAATTCTTCGTGCAACCCTAAAAGAATTCTGATTTAGTCCCAAGCTGCTATGAAGCCAAGTTTAATCTGTAATTTTTTAAGTCCAAATTGTGTCGATCCGACGAAGACTCCAAGCCGCGAGTCTATTCAGCCATCTTCAAATATTTCTGTTTCGTTGGTATAAGTTTAGTTCACTACAGTCGAAGCTCCCGTTAGCGGACACCCTCGGGGTCCGCAACTGGAGCTGGCCGCTTACGGGAATGTGTAAATACAGAGTTTGTATGAGCTAGAGTTCAAACGGGGTTTTGTCAAGGCGGCAGTAAGTAGAGCTGTCCGCTTACGAGAGTGTCTGCTCAGAGAGCTTCGACTTGATGTAAAAGTACAAAACAATGTAATTACGTAATATTAGAAGTAGTTTCATATACCCGTAATCTTATCCAAAAGGGTTGTCAAAATCCTTGTGGAAATTTCAAATGAAATTTCACTGGATTTTGAAATCCCCATAGAATTCTGCCTCGTACAGTCGAGGGAACACGTGCCGATTTTGGCAAATCTTCGTCGAAGCACTCGAAGAGTTTCCGAATCTTTTTATCCAATCGAAAACTAGCGCGAGCACTCACGAGTACTCCGAAAGCAATCACGCCAGCAAATACCTCATGTTGCTTAGCAACTTCGGGGACGGAACACCGCGGGCTCAGTCCCTTCTCGGAGGCGGGGTTACGTTATCCACTGGTACTTATTCCCCCGACTGCGTATAATATGAAACAATACTTGGGTTGCTTGTAAGATTTCTCATTTTGATAACAAGAAGAACATGAAGTGACAGCTTTATTTCCAAGAACATGTGTTTTTCAGCTGTCTGTTGAATTAGTGTATTTTGATAGTTTTGCTGATTTTTATTTGGTCAATCAGAAAATCATGTTTATAAAGCGATGTTACATATAGAATCACAGACAGATAAGTAATATTTAATTGAGTCGACAGTTTTGAATAAACAATATTTATTGTGATCTTGTTTCTTTCATTTGTTTGACAGTGAAAGTCCTTGATTACATTTTGAGATGGCGGCTGCTGTCAACCTCGTTCCCAGGGTCTCTAAGATAGTCCCTGGGGACGAGGCTCCTTCAAAACGGCTGGGCCAATCAAACATCAAACTGAACGGCACGTGCATACTGGGTTTTTAAAAGCCCATTTGCGAGTTGCCTTCCTTGCCAAGTTTCACCACCCAAAACTGTCCCCCTTTCACCATTACACCACACGGAATATGACTGATTTTGTACTTACTTCTCTACCAAGTTTCACCACCCAAAACTGTCCCCCTTTCACCATTACACCACACGGAATATGACTGATTTTGTACTTACTTCTCTACCAAGTTTCACCACCCAAAACTGTCCTCCTTTCACCATTACACCACACGGAATATGACTGATTTTGTACTTACTTCTCTACCAAGTTTCACCACCCAAAACTGTCCCCCTTCACCATTACACCACACGGAATATGACTGATTTTGTACTTACTTCTCTACCAAGTTTCACCACCCAAAACTGTCCTCCTTTCACCATTACACCACACGGAATATGACTGATTTTGTACTTACTTCTCTACCAAGTTTCACCACCCAAAACTGTCCCCCTTTCACCATTACACCACACGGAATATGACTGATTTTGTACTTACTTCTCTACCAAGTTTCACCACCCAAAACTGTCCCCCTTTCACAATACGGAATATGACCGATTTTGTACTTACTTCTCTATCAAGTTTCACCACCCAAAACTGTCCCCCTTTCACAATACGGAATATGACCGATTTTGTACTTACTTCTCTACCAAGTTTCACCACCCAAAACTGTCCCCCTTTCACAACACGGAATATGACCGATTTTGTACTTACTTCTCTACCACGTTTCACCACCCAAAACTGTCCCCCTTTCACAATACGGAATATGACCGATTTTGTACTTTAATACTTCTCTACCAAGTTTCACCACCCAAAACTGTCCCCCTTTCACAACACGGAATGACTGATTTTGTACTTACTTCTCTACCAAGTTTCACCACCAAAATTGTCCCCCTTTCGCCACACGGAATATGACTGATTTCTTACTTACTTCTCTACCAAGTTTCACCACCCAAAACTGTCCCCCTTTCACCACACGGAATATGACTGATTTTGTACTTACTTCTCTACCAAGTTTCACCACCCAAAACTGTCCCCCTTTCACAACACGGAATATGACTGATTTTGTACTTAGTTCTCCACCAAGTTTCACCACCCAAAACTGTCCCCCTTTCACTACACGAAAATATGCCTGATATATTTTGTCATTTCAGTAACTAACTTCTCTACCAAGTTTCACCACCCAAAACTGTACCCCTTTTACCACAGAATATGGCCGATTTATTTTGTGATTTCAGGAAACTAGCTTCTGATAAAAAGACGTTTCTTCTTCGAGCTTCTGGTAAAAAAAACAAGACATATAAACAAACGAAAGCAACAGATGTTTCAAATGTTTATTAAACCCGTTGATAAACGATACCATTGTATGCACTCTAAATAAAAAAGATGCAGCGAAAGTCGCGACGTTTCTCGGCTTTGCTATCGCCTTTGTTTCAGTGCTCCACCACAATTCATTTATTATTCCTAACCTTCAAAATTCATACAAACAGGTTGAAAGGAAAATGCGTTTTTTCCTATTCTCGTACAGCACGTTATACAAGTGTAACCCTTTCATTCCCAAGAGTGCTGAGCTCCAAACTGAGTAAAAAATCTGGAATTTCATTTTGCACAATTGTCAAAAACAAACATCACCATTGAAAGGACTGCTCGATAGCTTTCATTTGAATGGTCATACACTAGGGTTTCATCCACAAACTCAAAAGTTAGAACCACATTTTATTGACATAATGTTTAACTCTGGGAGTGAAAGGGTTAAGTCTCTCGCCAAGGTTGTCCACATTATGCCAGCAATAAACATAACTTGAGCATAACAGTAGGGTAAAAGAATCGAAGCATTATGCCGGAGTAATGTTGATTCTTGTGCAAAGAAATGCTCCTCAAACTCCGTTGTAACAAAGGAAACTATAACTATGAAGGAGATCTGATTTGAATTAACATAGATTTTTTACGATTTTTTCTCCGTTCACTCCGTAGTGTTTATTTTCCATTGAGAATTATATATCATATCAAACACTCAAGACAGTGTTTCATCCGATTTCCAAACATCGAATTTCGTCAAAAATACTCCGCTGCGCATCGTATTTTCAACTCTCTTCTCGTCGGTGTTTGGAAATCGGATGAAACACTGTCTCTCGTGTTTGATATATCATTTAAAGTGTGTACTTCCACGTTTATTTTAGCCGATTTCAAGGATGATTTTGGATGTTTATCTACTTGTGGTTCAACAGTGGGAGGAGCTGGTTTTTTTTGTTTTGGGGGGGGGGGGGGGGGGGGATTTAGACAAAATTGGCTCTCGGATTTGGTGAGCATAATGGTGATGCATTTCGAGCATACTAGTGAGATTCTTTAGCACCAAGCATAAGGCTAGCGTAATAGCTAATGAAAAATGCAAGCATAATGTGAACAACCCTATACATGACATAACAAAAAGGTATAAAATATTATTATTCTTACCGAACACCACAGTACGCTGATCGGTTGAAAATTATCTTCCACCTAGTATTACGCGTAGTACAAACGTTTATTTTTGTAAGCAAAAAGTTACTTATGAATGAAACATTCTATTTCCTATTCGATAGGATACAATTTTTCCGGTTATTTGAGGATGTGATGATCCTCGAACCATTGTTTACAACCTATATTTTGAATTTACAACCACGCAAATAAACCCGAGTGAATTGTATAAGTTAACTTGGCGGGCGTTGTAACTTTGACGTAAAATTCTACCACAACATACTACATTGGAATGTCTTTTTTTACACTTCTAACATCTTAATTTAGTTACACTTGCAATCCAAACACTGGAAGTATAGCGGTTTTCAGCTGAGTGTCGTGAATCTAAAACCAAAGCAATAAGCTACAATGACCAATCACAACAAACTCAAAAACGAACCAATGGGAACTCGAAGCAAATACACGCAATCGGCGCAAAGCGCGGGAAAACGCGTGTGACCAAGTCGCGATAGGCTTTTGTTTTGCATCTGATTGGTGCGAGTTTAGTAAAGCAAAACCAAAGCAATTCCGGATTACTTTCGTCACTCAGTTGAAAACCGCTCTATTATGTATAAAGTATATTAATTATTGTGCCATCTATGGCCATTGAACTCTGATAGTCAGATAACACCCTGTTGACGTCAAGGGTTCTTTTATTGTTGTTCCTCAGTTCAGAGATAACACGTTAGCAGTTCACCAAGGGCTTGTGTCGGTGTCAATGGCCACACAGTTTGATATCGCATAGCTGCAGACAAAGAAAAAAACAAAACAGATACTATTACTATACACCTTAATATCACTGCAGTCAATAATTTATTTCCTTTTTCTTGTGCTTGCGCTTGCGTCGTTGCGTCACCTGTGTAAACCGAGATAACGCAGGCGCAAACACAAGAAAACTGAACAGAAGTCACAAACCTTCAGCGTCTGCCATATTGGATTACACGATGCAATGTTGATCAAATTGTGCCTGCATAAGTCACCTTGTGCTTATGCTTATTGCACGTGTGAACACCCTAGCGCTTATGCTTGCCCTTATACTTATGCTTGTGTCGTACGTGTAAACCAGCCTTCAGGAGGCTACCTACATTAACATGTCTTGCTTACCTCAGCTTTTCCTTTGCAATAACAGAAGATGAGTAGTCAGGAAGGAACAGCGTGCTAGCGCAGGTGGAGGCATGGGGCAGGCCGTCCTTGTCTCCACCAGCTTTGGCCACAGTGAAGGGAGCAGGCGGCCTCTTGCGTCCCCGTCACAAAACGAAGGAAGCGACTCCGCTCCCCGGAATTGAACTGAGTCAGGACTGTTCGAAGATGCTTCACCGACTCGGATGACTCGGTTAAATCATCGCCGTATTTACCTGAGAGAGATATATCGAGAAAATAAATCAATGGCAGACGTGGATGAACTCAAAAGGAGGAGGGAATGGGGCAAATGAAGATGGGCGTTTTCTTACTTCGGAAAGGGAGGGGCTGGGTGAAGGTGGGCCTTTCCTTCTCGGCCTTGCAGACGGACGGAGGATGGGTGAATGGATAGATGGCTTGCTTTAGAAACGGTATTTCTACTCAAGCAGGAGCGGACTCAAGGTACAAAATGAAAACAATGTCGGCAAAAATACAATAAATTACTAAGAAAGAAATGATACTTTCTAACTCTTCATGTTATTTTTTTTTTTCGAATTTCAAATTAGCCTGGGAAGTTAACATTATATCAAACTTCTGTGCCTCGTTATCAACAAATAAAAAAACCCCTTACAGGCTGTCTTGAGCTGTGCAAGAGAGATCTCCCGGTCTCCACACACTCCCCGCTCCAGGTTGCTCCAGGTAAGAAGAGAGAGAACAGACTCTGGGATAACTGACATTAAACCCTCTCTGATGGCTTGAACCTGTCAAGGAAAGAACAGTGGGAGAGTCACGTGACGCCTGTGCGAGACTTTACAAACACTTAGTACAACCACAGGTGGCCCAAGCTCACACGATAAAGAGAACAAAAACCGTTACTCTTGCTTATACACGGTATTGTGTTACAAAATTTGATTGATAAGAGTTTGTATGGGAACGCGACGGTTTAGTTTTAGACAGTATATTTTCAAATGTTGTGTGAATAATATTGCCTTATCCTGTTGCTGTGTTGTATTCTTAGGTTGGTTTGTAACGATTTCGGCGAGCTATCGTTGTTTGAGGATTTCACTACTAAGAGAAGTTGTGGAAACCTCAGACAGCGATAGCCAAACGCACTCCCAGTACTTTGGATAAAATATTTGGCCAAACGGAATAAAAACCTCCTTTACATGAGCGTCTTTTGAATAAAACAGTAAAATTTTTAGCAACAGCTTTGCCGAGTTGCTAGTCCTAGAGCAACCAATTCGTTTCAGGTCACGTGGTGCAAGCGTCCGTTCCGTTCGTCACATGCAAGTACTACTATTAAAACAACCGTAAACCTGTTATACCTGTTTTGTGAATTCAGTCATCCTAGCCCTTCTGACTAAAGATGCATACTCCTGCCTCTCGCCAGGTTTCACTACTCTCCCTCCCCCCCTGGGAGTAATTCCACACGGCGGCCGTCACTCAGCACAGTGGAGAAGGTACACTCGTTGCCATAGCTACTGAGATACAAAGCTTCGTCTTGGACTTCCAGTTCATCTACGACAAAGGAATAAAGGAATAAAGTTATGCATATTTACTTTAGATTAGCAAATTTCACCACTAAGCCTCGTTGTCGTCACGCAACGCTTGAGAAGTGTTGTGTGACAACACAAATAAAGGCTGTGAAGGAGACTAAACCTCACTGTCGACTATCATAAAAAATTTCAGCAGGATCATGAGTTGCGGTCAAATGAGAGCGACAGTTTGAATTCGCGCCAACTCTCGTTCTCATTTGATCCGGTCACAGCCTTATCGTTTGACTTCAAGCATTGAAACTTCCCGTCAACAATTGTGGCGAGATTGCGCACGCGCCGCCCGTTTGACCGCTGTGAGCCTGCGCAGATCACGTGTTACTCTCACCTGTTATCTGAACAGCTGCTTCGTCAATGGCCACGTAGTCCTTCGCCCACGTGGACATGCTCCCCAACGATGAGTTTCCAAACGTAAGGCGGGAACGCTAGAGTGAGGCTCTCGTCACTGCGAAACACACCTCCATGAGGACCCCAGCCACCGGAACATGTGCAGTGCGTCACAACATGGATTGGGAATGAAACAGTCCAGAAAATCACCCGTCTTCTCCTACGGAGAAAAAAATTAAAACATACAATAAATATTAACACTGTTAATTTTATCGTTTTCGAGCTTTCTACGTTCCGTTTTCATGTTTACGTAGAAGTTGGCACTGCAAAAGGATGCCTGAAGAGGACACGAAAACAAACTATCCCTACCAAAACAACATCTGTAACAGACTAAATGGGAAAACAGTGATATCACACACACACTGTTTCAGACCAAAACGGGGATTTCGATATTCTATTCCAGACTAAAACCACTCTATAAACAGCGTTACATACAAGGCAATATCATGGTTGCCAATGAAACAAAACACAAATTCCCTAACTTTTCTCTAACTTTCCATAGAAAACAATTTTCAATGACACACAAAATATGATCAAATAAAGTAGCCAATTTACGCTTTAAATTTGCCTTAATTTTGTTGTGCAGAAAACAATTTTCATTGAAGACAATAAGACGGTTGTTATAAACAACACTCAATTAAAAATTATGAAAAACTGCAGCAGCCTTAAAATAAAATACCCTAAACTTTTCCCTGAACCTTGAAATCCCCCCCCCCCCCCCGACTATTTCCTGACTTGTATGTGGGACCTGTGGAAGGAGTGGGGAGGGGGGGAAATCCTTATTTCTGAAAACGAAACCATCTAGCTGGCATCAAAATCTACAACTTGTGACCAAGGAGGAGAGCTGTGTCATCATACTAACAGTACTACATACTTTGTGATTAGGAGTTCTGATGAGGTATGGCAGAATGTCTGGTATGCGTTCTTCAGGGGGGCACAGCTCGTCAGATAACTCTGCCAGTGAGTCACGGAATCCACCACCCTGGTGTATGAAGAAAAGGTCACCATTGAACTATTATACATGTATAACACACTATCTTATCCGGGTTTCCGTAGCATGAAGCAACTAGGAGTATTACTACTCGGGTTCCAGGACCCCTGGATGGGATGCTAGTTCATCACAGGTTATCCCCCCCCCCCCCCCCCCCCCCCAAGCATTTTGTCGGTTTCCATAACAGTTTGCCGGTACTCATCTATATTCCTGGATGGAGAGAGGCACTGTGAGAGTTAAGTGTCTTGCCAAGAACACAACACAATGACCCCGGCCAGCGCTCGAACCCGGACCGCTCGATCCAGAGTCCAACACGCTAACCGACACGTCACTAAGCCATGTAACCCACATGAAAGCGAATTTGTATGGTGGGCCAAATGTGTTTTTTTACGGACAAAATGAAGGACAGTGAGTACGAACGCAGCAGAAAGGTGGTTAGGAAACGCAATCATTATGGTATTTCCAGTGAATAACGTTTAGCCTCGGAACCTGATATTGCTCGAAAATGAAATGATGGATTTTGTGTTAAAGCCCCAACTCACCTGATCGATAATACCTTCACCAACAAACTTCACTTCCCACCACTGGTCATACTTCCACTTGTTCCAGCTGTAAACAAACACAACAATGAACAAGTCAGTTCAGGTACACTCATTCACAAAGCCTTGCTGGCGAGCAGGTACTGCAAAAGAGTTAAGCCAAAGCAGAGACAATCAAAACATGCTCACTGACCGAAAATGAAGCTTCTCTCCTCTCAGCTCATAATACACCTGCAAAAAAACACTGTTACGCGAGTCAGCATGGCGCTCGATCAGCGGTACTCTCCTATCCACAGTTATCACCGGCATGTAATCAGGAGCTGACAGTTCAGTGGTGTGCAATAGTTCTTGCACCAAGCGCCAACGTTGATTGCAGAGAGGCAACAGAAAGCGCAGTTTTGGTGACAGTGATGACAGGTTGTAACGCATAGAGTTACTGCTGTCATTTTCTTGGCTACTAGGGGGGCGCACGCTCCATTTTTGAGATAGTTCAGCCGGCTGTTGTGGGATTTTGTAAGCTGGCTGCACCACGGAGGAGCTCGACTGTGGAAGATCAATCACCTCCTGCTTGGATGCCTCTACTGAACACTCTACCTTCTGTTGGATAACCAAATAAATATAAAAATAAAAAGACTGAGTGAGTACCTTTGCAAAGCAACAATAATATTGCATTTACTAAAAAATAATAAATTAAAAAATTAAAAAAAAAAAAAAATATTGCATTTACTTTACACTGGCCGGTGTGCAGTTCTAATAATTTGAAGCACTTGTCTCTCACACAATCGTAAACCTGAAGCTACCAAAACTTTTGCTAATGTTTGCTTTGGTTCAAAAAACTTGTGCAACACATTCTAACCAATCAGAGCAAACATGCTATTTTTTTTTCAACCAATCAAGAGTAAAACCAAAACCAACAGTGACATTGCTTATGCGTGTTTTCCCGCACATGGCACCGATTGCATGTTTTCCCGTATTTGGCACCGGTTACTTGCTTGAACTTAGAGTTGTGATTGGCTAGATGTGATACGAAGAAAAAAAACTTTGGTTATCAAAAACTGCTCCTGAAAACACCTCTATACCTTGACTAGCTGCTTCTCATCTTCTTTGAGTTTCTTCAACAAAGCCAGCAAGTTGCTCTTGTAATTTTCTTGCTTCTGTTGTTTCAGAAAGAGTTCATTACGCTGCAGCTTTGCATCGACAACATCCAAGTCAAACGTTAATTCCTGCAGGGCAAACTCCTGCTCTCGAATGTTGTGAACTAGTTGCTTTTGTTCTTCGATAAAATGTATCTGCAAAGATGTAAATGATATTTTATTTTATAAACGTGTTAAGAATCCCAACTGGCAAGAGGCTAACCAATTGGCTATTTACAAAGCATGGCCGAGGAGTTGACCTCAGGACTACCGAGAACAAATCCAGCTAGTGGCAGGATGCTAGTGATAGTCTGTGAACACAGACATACATGTATTTCCGGTGAAAACACAGGCGGAAATACATGTACGTCTGCGTTCACAGGCTATGGACAAATTGTGCAACTTTGCCAGGAAAGATCACCTAAAATTTGAAAGCCTCCCTTGACCTTCTGAAATAATAGGTGTAACATGATATATTTACATGTACTTGTAAATTAGTTCAATTAGATTTGATTTTATGAGTAAAATAATCACGTTTCAGTTTTTAAAATAATCCGACCTCATGTGAAATGTAAACGCATCGTACCTTTTTTTTCACCGACTTGAGTTGTTCTTTGTATCTTTCATGGGAAACCTGCGCTGAGGCTTTGATCTTCTTGAGATTCTCTTCCTGTTGACGATTATCCTCCTCTTTCAACTTCACATCACTCTCTGACAAATCTTCGTTTATTTTAGAAACCGTGTTTGGCTGCCACCAGACTCTAGAAAACAGCCATGAAGACACAAAGGAGGATTCTGTGAAGGATTCCAGCTGGAATCTACTTGGACAAAAGCTCTGGTCTTTTAACACGGACGGGCCGCGCTCATGAGATAGAGCACTGAGTCAAGAATCTGAGCAATTCTGCACAGGGCTGTCGCCCGGTAAGCTAACTTCTCTGCAGAGAAGCAAGAGAGACTCGGATAGTTCATGATACTTGTCTTGGAGAACAGTTCGGGTATGGCGCATTCTGCCTTGAACCAGCCCTGTGGGAACAATAAATGTAATACTTCTTGTTAGCATAACATCTGTGCCACCGACACAATGAATTCAAGTTATTAGCAAATGTAAAAGTAAACTAAGGCAAATCACACACAAGCAGACACTTTAATTAGTAACCAGATTTATCAGATGTTGTCATCCACTCTCTCTCACACTCTCCCTACTCTCCCTTCAGTCCGACTGTCACTCAGACATCTGATTTAAATACCTCATTGCCTTGAGCTTTAGAGGGAGTTTGCAATAGAGTAAAAAATGATTGCTTACCTTGCATCTTCCTTGATTAGATTTTTCATGAATGTCGCATAAAAAGTGCACAAGAACAAGGTCGTTGTTTATATTCCAGCTGTCTGACGGTAAACTGGATAATCTATCCATATGCAACCTCTCCACATCAATAAGTACATTAGTATATTTTGCACCATTTGATCCTGATGATACGTTTGAAGTTCTGCATTCATTAGGTGAACTTAGTTGACTAGTTAAATCTTCATCTGAAGAAGATTTCCGAGAAGAGTTTTCTGACAGTTGACTGCAGTTGCTTGATGCACATGGAAGTTTCACTGTGTCACATATTGAGCTTGTTTGGTGAGAATCGTTTGGAATCCCATCAACTGAATCATTAACAAGAGTAGTGCATGACGAATCGGTAGAGCAGCTGCTATTAGTGCTAAGCTGCTCGGTTGGATTGTTATCTAGTGTACTACTACAGTCAACACGTAGTAGCAATAGTTGTTGCACATGTTTCATCCGAGTCAGTTCTGCTTTCCACTGTGTCCCGAGATTCTTGTTTTGAGATCTCCGCATGCGTTGTGTTAACGCTGAGTATACCAAGCTTATGAGCAATCTCGGCATAAGAGCACACCTTCTTACTTTCGCGTCTTTCGCTCTTCTGCTTGACACGCCTCTTTATGTAAAGGTTCATTGCCTGTGCCTCCTCTCGTTGGACACATTACAAAGGTTGTAGCAATACTCCAGCACAGTCTGCCATAACTTGTCTTGCTGTATATGACTCCAGTGACTCTCTGAGCCTGTCTGATCTGAGCTGCTGCTACAATCCCCAAGTGTACTTTGAGGGCCGAAGAAAGAAATCTTTCTGTCCACCGGCGAAGTGACGACGACGGTACTGGATTCTTTCTTTGTTTTTGACTTCTTATTAAAGAACTGCTGGATCTGTTGTTGAGATGGGACATAGCAGAAGGCCACAGGAAGAGGCAGAGACATGTGTAAACATTCTGTGTATTTTAAACCATAAGTCATTGAGTTAGTTCCTTTTAGTCAATAAACTACTAGTAGGTAAACTGTAAATATTTCTGGTTATACTAGTTAGACAAACAAACATTCTTAACAAGTTCTTCTCAAACTCATTAATAATTCATCAAAGTTAAAACAAAAAGTTTTACATTACATTACAAGGAAATCATAACCATGCCAGAGATTTGGATACCAAATCTTAATTAGCATATATTTTTATGATTTCATTTCTCCATTAATTTACTTCTTAGTTTTTGTTTCGATTGATATGATAATATTAAACACTCAAGACAGTGTTTCATCTCATTTCCAAACACCTCGAATTTTGTCAAAATACTCCACTGTGCATCCAATCTCATTCCAGAGTCCTTGTTACCCTTGTCCAGCGACGGAACGGGCAACAAGGACCTCTGGGGGGAAGCGATCGACCATGACAGGATTCTTGGACTTCCAGTTCTACATGTACTGCGCATGTGTTCGAATCCATGTTTCAATAAATGGAAACCAAGATTCTTGGACTTCCGGTGTTACTGCACAAGTCAGGTGGATCACTCTATCCAGAGGTCCTTGTTGCCTGTTCCGCCGCTGGACAAGGGTAACAAGGACACTGGCAACGAGATTGCTGTGCGTCGTATTTTCAACTCTCTTCTCAGTGTTTGGATATCTTGATGAAACACTGTCTCTCGTCTTTGATGTAATACATACCACTTGCTTTCTTGGAGAGCTCGTAGTCTTGCTAACAATGTCCTGGCTCGTCCACGACTCACCAATATATTGGATGGAGGGTAAACTTGTAAAGCCTGTTATAACAAATTACATGTACAATATTTGATGGAACTGTTTGATAATAATATATGTAATTTATTAATTTATCTGTAACATATATAATAATTATATATGACAAACAACAGACTGGCCAAGAAGAAAAGAAAAAAAAAACACAAATTAAAATAATAAGGGTCGAGTCAACCAATCACAACCCATGATTGACTGTTTGAATCCAAAAAATTTGAAGTATTTAACTTAACTAGTAATAGTTCTCACTTTATCTGCCCCCGCCATTTGATGATATTACGTTTTGTTTATAGAAATATTTCGCACATTTTTAAAGTAGATTTTGTGATGTAGCTTATAATGATCAATGGTGTATAGCAACTTTAATACTGATCGTTCAATACTTGAAATAACACAAAATGGAACAAAACTCAGTTATTCAGATAAATAATAACGATCTGGGTTTATTTATACTGAACAATGAAGTTTGTTGAAAATATGCTGATCCTTTTGACTGGGTTTTACTTTTTTTGACTTGAGATTCTGATCTGTTTGCATCTGTTAATTCGGGAATATCTCCCGATGCTGGTTCACAATCAAATGAGGACTGTATCTTTCCAAGTTATAAAATGCGTTTATCCGTAGATTCACAGTTCTTTACACTCACAATTCCGTTCCGTTCTATTCACTATTCGTACGCGTTCTGAGGCTTAACCTCTTACAACAATGTCTTAAGCTTATGTACACTAGGAAATACAAGAATGTTGCGGTTGTAACCGCTAATCTTAGTCTTAACGAGTTAACACGATTTATATCAGACAGCGTCTAGCAGATTTTTGGATCGAGTCTGTCGACCCCGTTGCTGATTAGTGTGTGACAAAATCAAGTTGTGTACCGAACAATTCTATCCGGTACTGTTGAATGACCTTTGTATTCAAAGAAATCACTGTAATGCAAGATACTCACCTTTGAATTGCAAATTTTCTTCAGACGAACGGCGGCGAAGCGAACTTTTGAAGCGAACCGACCTCATGCCAAAATTACCCAATACCACCTTGCGGCCCTGGTGAAAAATTACCCGATACCACCCCGCGCGCCCAGTTTTGTCAAATCGAGATTCATCCGCATACTGTAACATATATATCAATATATTTCAATATATATATTTATTTTTATATTTTCTTCATATATATATATATATATACACGCGGGGACTACTATTCTGCCTCCTCGGGGTTTTGGCCTCTGGGCCAAAACCCCTCCGGGGCAATAAGTAAACTTAATAAAGCCTATAAAATGTTACGCGACATCATACCAGTGTTTACACAAACTGATCTCTAAAACTGTTATACAACAAATCGGAGTGTCCATATATGAACAGAATTCAGTATGATTGTGTTCCACATGAGAGGGGTCTCAGGTCAAAAAGCCGACAAAGGCGGCTACCTGACCCGTCAAATAAATGGAAAACTTTGGATGATTTGGCGAGGCCCATATCTATTGACCCGTTGTAATTCCTCAGTGACACTTATCTGGAACCCTGAGTATTTTATAATATTAAATTCAAAATGATTTACATTTTACAAACCTTTTGTTTTCTTCTTGGATTTTCTTTTGGAAAGCAAAGCTTGGGAAGACTTGAATCACTTTCAGGCAGTTCCACAAGTGAAGCAAAACACACCTCGCTGATACAAGTCTGTTTCACACCAGAATCAGAGATGCGTTCAATTTTCAGCAGCTGCATAAAGGAAGTAATAGAACATAACTGAGTTTTTGAATAACAATAATTATTATTGCTCAACAGAGCCTAGTGGCCCAAAACTGCCAGAACTTATTTCGGTGACTAAGAGTATTGCTAACTCCTCCTGGATGGGATGCTAGTCCATCACAGGCTACCCCACAAAAGCCCTTGTAGTACATGTGTAGCTATGGCATGCAACCATGCTCTATGTACATGATAACCCCTATAGTCATGCAAACCATGCTCTATGTACATGATAACCCCAGCCTATAGATCCATAGGCTCTCCGAATAGAGAGTTCAATGTTTATATAATGATACTTAATTGTAACAGGTAAATATCTGAGAAAGATGTTAAATTCAGTTTGTCATGAGTGTGGGACTCACAAAGAAAATATCTGAGTCCCCGATGGGAATCGAACCCATGACCTTCCGCACACCAGTCGGATGCTCTAACCACTGAGCTACAGGGAGACTAGTGGCAAGCTGTAGGTCACCATGTTTCTTTCTTTATTAACCTGGCTAGTAAATGACAAAGCTTGCCACAAGTCTCCCTGTAGCTCAGTGGTTCCAAAGAACATCCAACCGGTGTCATGGGTTTTTACTCCCATCAGGGACTCAGATTTTTCTTTGTCCCACGCTCATAACAAGCTGAATTAACATATTTCTCATTTCATTTACTGAGCTTAAATTTTACCATCTTTCTTTACTTTATTAGTTAGTAAATAATCTGGTGGAAAAAAACCCTTACCTTGCCTCTACAAGGAATGATTGCAAAGCCTCCAATTTTGGTCAATCCTAAAATGAAAGGAACTTTATTTCTTGGACAAGCAGCTCCACAGTAAACCCTGTCATAGGTACATCCTGAAGCAGGGTCCAATCGAAAGCAGTTTCCAGCCACAAACTTGGGTGCACAAATCTCGTAAGCTACAGTGGGACAGAATCGTAGGTATTCCTCGACCCTGTCCTTGGCAAACTGCACAAGATCTTCATGAAGTTCAATACCGTGATTGATACCCTGAGCTTGCAGAATACAGCCAACCAAGCAGGAGAAGTAGCCAGTGCCGCTACCGATGTTGAGGAACGACAAACCTGGTATAAGCGATTTAAGAAAATAGTTAATTATATTATTTTACATTGTAGAAAACAATGTTTTATGTAATATATCAAACACAAGAGACAGTGTTTCATCAGGATATCAATCCAAACACCGAGAAGATAGTTGAAAATACAACGTGCAGCACAGAGTATTTTTGATGAAATCAGACGTGTTTGGATAGCCAATGAAACACTGTCTCAAGTGTGATATATCTTCCCAATCGAAACAAAAAGCCCGGGGTGAGCTCAATTTTTTCATCTTTAATTTACAGAGGAATGGCAGTAGTGTGCATGAGTATGTACAGTAGTGTTGTACTCGCTGTCCTCTTGCTGGCCCATGCCAGTAAGCCAAGCTGGCCCGGTGAACGTGATTAGATGGAAAATTTTCAGCCCGGTTAGCAGGGAGCCTGGCATCAAGTTGATTTTTGTTGCGTTTAACAGACGTGCCGAGATCTCGGCAAGACCGCTAACCGGGACAGCCCAGCTCATGTAATCAGGTCCTAAGCGGCCACTTGCCATTTTCCCGAGGGGCACTATCACAGGGATTTTTCTGCTTTTTTTATCAAAATGGTGCAAAAAATTACTACTGGGTACACGTATCTTCGCTCATACACTAAAGAACCAAGAACATCAAGAGTAAGATATCAAGTAAATTGTTGAAGGGAGAGCAAACCGTGATTACTTTTTAGCGATTTTTCCAAGACACGAGGGCATAACTTTGAAAAAGTCTGCCCAACTTTTTCAAATTGAGATAAAAAACTCCTAGGGGAAACTCATGATAGCAATTATTTTGTAGCTTCAGTACACTAGTATAGTAGCTTTTAACAAAACTGGACCAATATTTTTATGTTTCTATTGATGTAAATATCTCTTTCTCATGATAGTGCCCCTTTAATTAGGGGTTCAACTATACTATTAAGTAATGATCCGTGTAAAAACTAGGCAGGCCAAATGCAAAATCGATTAAAAGGTGTAAAGTCTTAATTATTAATTTCAATTAAATGGACGAATTTGATTGGTCAAGATCGAAAAATTGCGAAAAAAACGACGAAAAAAGAGAAAAAAAAAACCTTTTTTGGCATTGTCTACCCATGCCCCTATTCTTTAGCTCTCGGCCAAGTTTGGGCATTGTTCTATGCGCCAATCAAAAGTTAGAGACGAAAGTGTGTTGACCTCGCGAAATTTACGCGACGCGCCATATTGGAGTTGTGAAGGAAAGTGTCTTCCATTTGGTAATCGGACGTGTAAATCTGCCTCCTATCCTCGTTTTTCTATTGTGTAAGATGCATTTATGAATTCCACCTTATTTTATCGTCTACAAGTCTGCTACAGGTCTCTTAAATTTCTTTCAAGAACGTTTGTTGCTGCCCGTAACATGACCACATGTTGACGATGGGACGCGAAGGTACCGGCGATGAGAGTGACACAGTATCTATTGCAATTTGTGTACCCTGGTTATGTGGAAAGGACGTTGTATGGCAAAGGAAGTACACATTTTTGATATGGACGCAAAGGCAAAGATAAAAGTTTGCCAGCTTTGACGGAACAGTCTTCAGAGAATATTATAAACGGGACTGAATAAAATTGATTTCACATGCCGTACGTGTCAAGATATCAGTGTCCTTTGTCGTGTATTTCTTGTTGTGCTTTATATGGTTGGTTTAAAATCTATTTTGCTTCAAACGTGCGTTTAAGGATACCGGCAGTGGGATATAGAATTGATTGAAGCTATTTCTCTCCATCCCAAGGTGAAATTATCAATGTTGTTTTATATATCACAGCGCTTCCCATTTCCGGCCGCAGTGAATTTGTTGAGGTAGGATTTATCTGGTTTGCGGATAATTTAGTATTTTTCCATGCACATATATGCGGGAAAGCACATAGGATTTTACCTGATAGTTCTTTTGTATACCGGAGACAAAATTCTGTAGTAGAATTCCGGGAAATAAATCGATTCAATTCAGATGGCGCGAGGTTCTGCACGTGAAAATAAAATACCTATTGAAATTTATACAGACACCGAATCAAGATGTATACAGTAGACTCAGTGTGTAGCTTCCAAACAAAACTGCCATGACTCTAAAAGCGAAAAGGCGCCGGGGAAGTTTGACATCAACACGAGTCGGGTTTACAATATTTCTGCATTCAATCAGTTTCGTGACAGCTCTGGCGAAACCCGAGCGCTTGTTTTGAACATTTTAGTTCGCTGATTGATATATTACTTGCGCTTTTAGCGATAATTTGAATTTGTTGCCAATTAGCGCATAGAAACTTCACAAGCTTCACATATATAGTTTTTGAGCTGACTATGAATACATTATGCGAAAAGAAAAGTTTTTGGAGTGAATTGGAAGTGGAGTAACTTTGCGATCGAAATTCAAAATTCGCGCTTAAACGCTCCTGAGCCAATGAGAGCCGCTATAATTAATTTGATTAAAGCAATTAGCACGAAAAAAATAACTGCCGCTATTGCAGCGGCCTATTGTTCTTTTGCCTAGTTCTTAGCCGGACCATTACTTAAATGCTAATATGGAGGAACAATAGAAAATTCAGTGCACTAAAAATGTATTGTTTAAAATTCCAATTTGTGTATATTACACACCAGTTGGTATGTACACAATTTTAAACAATAGTTTATTTTAGCACACATAATTTTCTATTGTTCCTCGTTAACAGTACGACTTATACGAAATCGTTCTACTTTACAGAAAACAATTTTCATCGGTAACAAGGTGGTTATTTTTTTTTAAACCAGTAAGCGAGCTTGAAATCAAATTCCGACTTTGACAAGAAAATTAAAATTTCCGACCAGATACTTAAATTCCGTGATTTTTCCCGACCTTCACAATTTTTTCCTTGACCTGTGGCAGCCCTTTTAATGCATGTAAACCAAACAGCAAAAAGTCAGACAAAACAGGTACATTCTCTTGAAATAAACAGTTACAGCAAATATAAACAGAACACTGTACAAATACAATGTACTGTACAACTTCCTGCCATAATTGAATATATATCATCTCTAGCATTTCCTGACGACCACGAAGTGATTTATAAAAAAAATGTGTTGATTGACTTTATATTATTTTAAAGAATACATTTAGAGAGCTAAGGACTTCAAGTAGGCCTCTTTTATAGCATCCTTTCGAGAATCATTTCGATCTAGTTAAGAAATGTATAAGAAGCTCTAGGCATAATAAATGTGGGCACAATTTGTCAGTGTGATTACTATACGTATTTGACCCTTTATCTCAGAAGCAAACTTACATCATTAGCTTTATTACCACGCACAACATAAGCTTAAGCTTAACTTATATGAAAATTCGCGAATCACAGGTACGAAATCATCTCAATTATTTAAGCTTAGATACAAGCAAAGTTGCATGCAAGGTCTACAATAAGCTCATAGGTACATACAATTTTTACTGTGAAGAATACACGTGAACAAACTCTCCTACCTGGAGAAAGATCTAGAGCCTCAAGCACAGTGGCGTACATGTGAGGAGCTGACATATGGACGTGTGGCTCTCCGCGAAGAGGCGAATCGAAGTAAGCTTCCAGCTGTTGGCCAGGGGAACGAAGGCCCCCCGAGGAACCGCTCGGAAGGCCTCCTCCACTTCTTTGCTTGTAATAACTCCCACGTGAACAAACTTATCCACCATTTCCTCGTTGTTTCGACCTGTGCACCTCCAAGCCCCGGGTAAACCAGATGAATTCCTTCCAGGAGCCATCAGAGCTGGCCGCGACATTCTTCAGCTTGTTGAAAATTTTCAATACGCTTTTAACCTTGCTTCGTCACCACTAATAGTTTCGGATTCGCTTCGTCAACGAGGAAACTGATAGCGCTGGATAGCAAGTTTATCCCATCGCTACATAGCAAGAGTAAAACCGACTATTTAGCTCGAAAAAAGAATAATTTTCTTACCGAAAAAGAAAAGATACTGAGAAAATTACTTGACCAGTTCAACTTGTTACTTCTCCAGGGATTTCTCGTCCCCAGTTTCCCACGCTGGAAAAATCACAGGGGATGCGTGGAACTAAGGGAAAGGATCCCATCAACCCCTGCATGCTTCAATTCCGCGCGGGATCCACACGAAACGCGAGTGAGCCACGCGAGTCGCGTTCTCACTCGCGTTTCGCGCACCAAGAGAGGATTGCGTGTATTTTAATAGGAGATCCTGGGCTATCTTGCGTCATTTTTTCCGTTTTATCGAAATTTCTTCTCAGAGTAAGCTGCAAATATATATCAAACAGGATCTAGTTGTCAAAAAATGAAAATAACATTTTAAAATTATTTTTTATATACTTGTAGGTCTGCTTAGTGAAGTTGAGGTAGTGGAGTTCTGGCCTTGTCTGTCACATGGGGAGTAGCCTGGCGTAGTTCTTGGCTATGTACACAGGCCACTCTTAGACGAGCCTGAATTTCAGCCGTCTCCTCTGTCGCTCTCTCGGGAGTAGCGACAGAGGAGACGGCTGAAATTCGGGCTGGTCTACTTTTGTTCCACCATATTGTCATTATTTTATCCCTCATCAATTTGACACCTCTTAGGGGAGTAAATAAACTTGAGCCATGCCCTAAAATTGATTCTGATACCTTAAAGGGACACTGTCCTGGTTTTAACATGATTTTGGGAAGCTCAGAAACATATCTAGATCATAGGAAGTTGATCAATAATGGATTGATTCTGTAGAATAGCACTCGACAAATGACAGGAACCCACTAGGAAGTGAGGATGACGAATGGCAGCGAGGATGGAAATGGATTGCAATATGGATTTTTGAAAAAACGTCAGGATGTCAGTTTTTCAAAGTTTCAAATTTGACTCAGGAATCTTTGAAATTTTGCACAAATTTTGTTGCAGTATAGAATTTCGTGAAGAAATTGCTTTTTATCATTTAGTTAGAGTTTGCTAAGTTCTTATTTGATAGATTTAGGGACCATTTCGTGCATTTATAACAGTTTTGAGCAAATACGCCGGGACAGTGTCCCTTTAATTTGCTTTCTTTTTTCTTTTTCAAAACCTCTGCCTTTTTATGAGTACCCGAGAAGTAACCTATATTTTTTTAACTTAATATTATAAAAAACAAAGCTTAGTATAGAATTGATAGTTTTTATTATAAACGATACAAGTAATAATCACATCTATTTTATGAATTCTGATAGCATATTATTACTATTCAACTTTGACTTAAACTTAATTAAATTTCTTTTGAACAAAATCTCAACGTAAACCTGAAACTATATGAATAAGTTCCTCACATCGTTAATCTGCTAAAATGTACCTTATTTCACTTTGTATATAATATTTCATCTTTGAAAATAATCAGGAATAAAAATAGTGATCTATATTCTTTATCTTGGTATAAAAGTATCACACAGAAAATAGAAAGCTTTGCAACAAGAGTCATGGTTTGTCAATATTAATGTTATAAGATAACTACTATTTTGGAATTTTAAATTTATATTTAAAAAATAATGCAAAATTAATTTATGTCTTCATTATTTTGAAAACTTCAAGAAAAGTAATGAATCCCGAGTAAACAGACACCTAATAACAATGTCCCAGCATACAAAGCTTGAATCTGAGTCCGAGTCTCCTTTGCAGCCGTTATTTGTGTCATCACGCAATGCTTCTCCCCAATAAAGAGAAGGATTTGCGTGACAACCGAAAAGTTGCATGAGTTTGGAGAAGCGTTGCGTGACTACCCAAATAATCCATGCTGCTAAGGAGACTAAAGACAATATAATGGAGCTTGCAACATTTTTAGACTACGAGCAGTCCCTCTTTTCAAAAGCAAAACAAGGCGTCTTCGCATCTTCTTGCGGGCGTGAGATTTCCACGTGCTTCGCATGCGTGCTCGCCCGCTCGATCTGAGAAAAATTAGGGACTACTCGTAGTCTAATTGACTCCATGACAAACAATTTTGATCTGGTAGATGCACTTATTTAAATGATGATACAACATTGAACTCAATACAAAAAGGAATATAATTATTTCCAATTTCCAAATCCACCTATAAAATTTTTCCTCAGACTGTGAAAATCATTTCACAAATATGCATTCCATGTGGAATTACAAACAATTATTGCAAAAACAATCTTGACTAACACTCCAACAGAATTCAAAGGAGCTATAATATATGTCACACTAATATTATTATTTATTTAGTACCATAATTCAGTTTTGCATTTAACCTGTAGTTAAAATCAAAACTCAAGAAAAGAAATCATGTTGTGTGTCAACCATGTCATAATAATTATTAGCTTCTTCAACTGACAGCAAAATGTATCCATAATAATTTTTTTTTTCTGGTCAGGAATAAAATGTAACAACAACTGATGGAACTCATGCAGCCGGCGATGGATGTAAATCATGCATGTACAGTATGATGTATAAAATAATGTAAATAATTAATTTTCATAAGGACCTCTTGGTCTTTCTTCTCTTTGCGGGACGAATGGTTGTATCCAGTTGAGCCCCAAGAGCTGTGAAATAAATAGCAGAAGAATAAATCAGCTCTCTTTGCCACAGTGTAATAATTATTTAAAATATCATTTTGTTAAAAGTATTCCTGGAGATCATTAATGCTAGGAATTCTGGTAAATTCCATTTTTGAGCCAAACACTTGTGCCATTGGTACTTGCAAAGTGGTAGTAACAGGTGCTGTGTGTATTTGTGGTTTACCGATAAATTTATTTTTGGTTTGAAATTTTTCAAAAACCAATGTCTCATATTATGCATTACCATAATCTGAATCAATGGAAAATAAAATCAAACTGGTTTTTAAAATTTAAACCAAAAGCAAATTTATACAACAACATTAAAGTGTGAGTGTTTAATTCAAGCCTACAGCTGTAGGCGGCTTACCAGGCCGGCACTTACATGTAACTCTAAGTTGTTTCCGTAGCATTAAGTGACTAGGAGTATTGCTACTCCCCTGGATGGGATGCTAGTCCAACACCAGGCAGCCCCCCAGCATTTTTGTCAGGTTGCCTTGACAGTTTGTCAGTACCCATTTTACTCCTGGGTGGAGAAAGCACTGTGAGAGTAAAGTGTCTTGTCCAAGAACACAACACAATGTCCCTGACCAGCACTCAAACCCGACCGCTCGCCCCGGTTACCAACGCACTGGTTGTTCAAAGGCTGGATAGCACTATCCATCAGTCAGAAATCACTATCTATAGTTGGTTTGGCAATACCAGAACTTATATAATTATCCACTGAATAGTGATTTATCCGGTAGATACTGTACATATGTAGTGTTATCCAGTCCCTTTGTCCTGGACTGACATTAATAATGGGGGAGACTGGGGAACGGAAACCATGGAGTGAAAGGGGCAGGAAGTCTATGAGAGGCAGGGAAAGAGAGGGTGGGAAAGTGAGATTCCCAAGTGTGCAATATTTTGCAATAGACAAAGCCCAAAGAGGCAGAAGCCACTAAGGCAAGGGGGACAACCAGGCACGGATCCACTAGACTAATTTTCACTGTTTTACGCAAATCAATCAGATTTTCCAAATGACTCAAAATTGTGGGAAATGACATTTAAAAAATGAAAATCTAATAAAAATTTCCCTAGAAGGGAGCTCTCTCTAGGAAACCGGTCGAGTTGTTTCCCTGGATCTGCACCTGGGAAACAGGAGTACAATTTATGGGAAGCGGGAAATTCAGACCCCCCTGTCTCCCTTTACTTACATGTCCTTCTTGCAGCAGCATGAGTCCCAGTACCGTTTGTGTAACCAAAACCATTGCCATTACTGTTACCATTACTGTTACCAACATTCACATATGCTATCGAACTGTCAGGGATAAAGCTCAGCTTTGGAGTTGAACCACAAAAGCGTCTTCCCATACCGTCACCAGCTGCCATGTCTCTGGACAGTTGCTCATGGTGGAGTCTGAGTGTACTTATGTCCTCTTCTGAAAAGCTTGTTTCGTAAGAGCCAAGTCCAATCTTGTTCTTCTGTCATCCAAAACTAGAAACTCTTGTTCATCAAACTCTTCCTGTTTGCATTGGATTTTCATTTCCAGAGCTGAGCTGTTGACATTTCAATTGAACCATCTTTACAAGTAGCTACTACGATAACAGAAGGTCTATCGCTGGTCATGTCTTTTGAACCATTGTCTTCTTCCAAGTTGATTTCAGGTTTCACTCTCTGTAAAATTTCAGAACATGGCGTTTCTGCACAAAGTTCACTGGTCGGCTTGTGTTCTACAGTGTAAGAATCTTTAGAGGGGTTTGCTTGAGAGATTTCCAGCTTGGAAAATGATTGTTCCTCTGAAATTGATGTCACTGTTGTTTCACCATGAATAACAGGTACTGTTCGTGAACTCTCATCTGCGGCTGACGTCACAGTCGCAGCTGCATTTGCTTGATTAGAAGTCGCAGTGGCAACATTCGAGAGATTACAAGAAGCTAACGCTTGCCATCTACTTCTGTATAACAAGTTGAGCTGCTGCCAGTATCTCATGGAGCTGGCCAGGTCAATGAACTGTGTCTGAACAGGAGGTGTGCTGCTTGCAGTTGTTTGCGTGTTCACTGTGCTTCCACTGCCTGCCTGAGCAATCACATCTGGCTCAATCTTGGTCACCTTAGCAACTGTGTCGACAACAGCTGCTGTGTCTGTTTTCTCTACTTCTGCATCTCCGTTCTGCTGTTTCTCTTTCTCATTGTTTGTGTTTTTCGTATTGTTAGCCTGTGCCATTGAGAGGTAAGGGTAAACAAAACTAATAGGATAAACATAATTTAGAGGATATGTCGCAGTCACTGCTTGTTGACCAAGCTGGTTGTTGTTAACATCTGTGCTGTACAGCTGTGTTGGATAGAGCCCATATTGCGCCTGTGTCCCAACAAAATATGTCGGAGAAACCTGTTGATTGGACCACGTTGTTTGAGTGTTTGTTCCAGCAATGACGACAGTAGATGGTGGCAAGGTTGACCTAGCCAGAGTAAGATTTTGTACAAATTTTGTACCTTGGCTTTCTGTTTGAACAACATTAGTGACTCCAGGAATGCAGGGAGAGCTAGCTGTAGATACTGCAAGTTGAGGACTGCAGAGCCTAGCATTTGACAGAATTACCGACTCTTGGGGATCAAAAGACAGTGATGGAGTTTTCATTATGACTGTTTTCGAGTCACTCTGCGTCATCTCACTTTCATTTCCCAATTCTTGTCCAGGCAGTTTGTTAGATGGGTGGAAACTAGCGCTGAAATGAGTCTCGTTTGGTGTGGACTTGATTGTCTCGCTACACGTGGCTGCATTACTTTTCATACAGCTGGATGGTGCCGTAGTTTCCAGAACTTGGGGAAGCAAAGTAACACTTTTACTGCTTGGACTGTTCACTTGAGGAATGGCTGTAGTTGATTTGTTGACTGGCAGGTGGGTGGACAAGTTGACACTACTTGGAAAGGCATTTGCACTTGACCACAAGACTTTGCGCCCTCCATGATAGGTAGCTGTCTGACTTGAGCCTGTCTTCGCACCCTTTGTCTGGGAAGCTGTACTTGGCTTGGGTAGTGACAAGTGCGTTGTTGTATGTTGCGTTACTAATTTTCTGTCTCCAATACCCAAGGGCTTTTCGAGATTTATTCTGCCACTTGGGAATGCAAATAACTGCTCACTTGGACTGGCTGGTGTTTTCAAAGTAGAATTTACTGTCGATGTAGTGGTTGTAAGTGATGTCAGTGAATTACAACGGATATTCTTCACATGTTCACGGTAACTTCCAGGAACGGCAGATCTCCTACTGTTACTCAAAATCCTTGATCGCTCCAACAGAAAGCTGGCGTTTGAGCTAGATTTTGTAGATGTCGCACCAGTTTTCACTGTACATGGCAATGCACTAGAAGTGTTCACCGCAGGGACATCGGGGGTGTCTTTCTTGCCTGCATGAGCTATAGCCAGTTGTTTCAACATGTCTCCAGCGCAGTATTTGCTTCTATCCACAAAGCAATTGTAAATCAACTGATGCGCATCTGTATTCTCCTCAGAGCTAGTACTACTTGAATCAGAGCCAGGACTTGAACTGTAAGCCCTGTGGCTGTTAGGAGAAGATAGCCTTCGAGCAGCTGGCAAACAGCTTTCGTTCACCACTGGGGGCGTTTGAGCGTTTAGAGTACCCGCGCCTTGTGTCGACTTTTGCATACTGATAGAGCTTCGTTCAATCGCATAGCTGCTACTATTTCGTTGATTACTGGGCCTCGATTCTTTGGCTAAGCTACCGCTTGACTGTCCTTCAATGACAGAACATTCTCGAACGAGCTTGTGTAATCCGATAGTCGAAATTGACAACTACTCGAAGGTTTGTTGTCTGTAGCTGTACCCGGGCTCAAGACACTGAATAATTCATTTGTCATAACATCTCCATCCGATTGTGCTGCCCTTTTCCTTAAATTCTCCGCGTTATTTTCCAAGGAGAAAGGTGCAATTTGCGCGGCTGGAAAGTTAAGTTTATGTGCCTGCGATACCGTCGCCGCCGGCATGTGATGAACAGTCGCCACATTCCGACATGTTGAAGGCCTCTTTACTACACGTCCAGCCGGTCTTCCCTCTCAGCTGTTTGTCCGCATCTACTTCCGTTTTCTTGATTCTTCGATTTCCTAGTTTTATTCCAAGCACAATGCTCTCGCCTTCATTGATTTGCACCGCTAACACTCCCAGATCCAACAGTCGCCGATCCTTGGAAATCGCCAAACTGCGAAGCTTGCTTGCTGCCTCTCTTGGAACTGGAAAACTCACAGTCACGGGGGCATCTCGATGGTGGCTTGTAGGATTTCTCATTTTAATTTCCTCAGCAGAGGAAAGTATGTTTCCTTCTCCGCAGAACAACCCCTCATTCACAGTTCGCGAGGAGACAAACTTGCCGTCGTGCACGCAAGCGGTCAATGAAACAAAACACCCCTTGTCAGACGATCAAAATTCCTTCACTTGCGCGCCACACGGGACGCAGAGATTTCTCGCTCCGCCCGGGGTACGGTGCATATTTCGTGGGAAAACCACAAATGTCGAGAAACCTTGCGCATCGAACTGAGACAAACAAAAAGGGCAATCATGCATATAAAATTTCCTGTTCTTGTGGACAATTTGTCATATCATGTCACCCGACCATTCATCTCGTTTGAATAAATTTAGCTCAGCTGACACACCCCTCTCCTCAGTGGGATGTTTTACGCAGCAGGGTCCAGTTGGGAGAAACGCTTTTCCTCCATCATGCTTTGCGAACTAACAACGTTCCCTTCTTTTCACGCAGAAAGAGATGGGAATCTCCGTCGGGTAGAAAAAAGCCTACTTCGGCGCTCAAACCCCAGTTTCTATAGCATGAAAGCAACAGGGAGTGTTGGGACTCAAAATAACACGGCACGTCTTTCTTTTCTTAACCATATAATATTGTAGTCTTAGCAGTTGTGTAATGAACTGTTTAGAGGATCTCTACTTCGATCTTCTGGGCAAATAGATATAGTATCTAAAGTTGCTGTAAACGGTCTAGTCGGGTAATGTTCACTACAAGAAATACAACGACCCACTGTTTATCTATGATCATTTTATTGATATAAACGATTATAAACAGCAATAACAGAACTAGAGTACACAACGGACTACGGACTATTGGCCGGCAACAAATTATAAGAAATCCGAAATAGTGACTGCTAAAAAAAACAAAAGCAAACAGAAAAACAGAAAAACAAACAAACAGATGAACACGCGAACACTCTTAGCGGATGGATTGAATATCTTGCTGAATATCATATACAACTGGCTCGCGACATCAAAATGTACAGAAAAATTATTTACTATTTCACATCTCAAAATTTATTTTACTATCTTCTCGGCGCCCCGTAGGTAATGTATGTCACTTAATTATAGCCCTTTTCACGGTTAACCTGAAATATTTGCATAACTTTGCGTGCCTCGTTTTCATGAATGTTGTGTTCGTGTTCAGGCATAAAAGCCGAAAGTTACGTTTTTCAATGGATTATACTTTGTTTAGGAAAATAATTAATTTATTGTAATGATAAACTATAATTGCTATTGAATTTCACCCAACTATCAACTACGCACAAATAAAATTAGATGACATGCCCACAAAAGTTAAAAGTGGACTTTAGATTTTATAATCTAACATATTGAAAAAGAAAAAATGCGGAATAAACTCTAAATGACCTTGAATATGCAAACTATTCTTTTTATACCAGCTCACTATTATTATTTTTTAACATATTTAATTAACTCTATTGGCTATCAATAATAATTAATTCTTCAAAAGTCATAGACTAAAAACATGCATTGTCTTACAAAAACAGCTATGTGTTAAACATAGTGCACTTTTTCTGGCCTTGGGGCCATTTTCCTGGCGGCAGTTTTCGCGCTAGCGGTTTTAGCGCTTTTGACCGGTTTGAGCACGTAACTGCACTCTTCCTCTCCAAGCTCCTTCTTCGCGCACTTGATGTACCTATCAATGTGGCTATGGAGAAAGGACAGCGGAGCGGACCCTTGACTCAGCACTTGATAGTGAAAGTCCTGAAGGCTAAATTTCTCCCCCAGGGCCTTCTCGGTCTTGTTGCGCAACTGAATTAGTGCCAGTCTTCCCAGCATGTACGCGGTTGCCTGCCCTGGGTCACTCTGATATCTCGTCACTTCTTTCACTGCAAAGTCGGACGTATCCCAGGCGTACTTTTCAAACATCCCAAGGGCCTCGGTCCTGATGAGAGCAGAATTGCAATTTGTCACGATATTTTAAGTCATTTATCTCCTTCAAAGTGAAGAAATCTGAATCTGCTCAAATTTTCATGAGTTGACGAGAGTTTTTCACCCGTTTGACAGGCAAATTATGTCAACTCTTGTGTACTCGCAGATTATCTGACAGCGCGCACTGAAGATAGTCGATGAGACCCAACGCTCGCCTAATTATCATCCCCTAACTCCTGTCGACTCTGGATGCTGTCCCAACGCTTTCATTGATAATGTTCCTTTGATTATAATGCCTTCAAATTAGAAAGGTACTAAACGCGACCTGGTTCTGGAGTGCGTCTAGCATCAGACACTTTCTAACGATCAGTTTCACTGACTATAGGAGAACAATAATCACTCACGCAGATTGTACCACGCATTAAAAATACTGATCACAACGACGCAAGACTAAGCTAAAGCTCACCTGGTCAAACCTCGAGAGTGTAACCCAGTGTCCACTATAAGCCGTACAGCACGCCAGGTCTGCATAATAAGGAAATGATTAAACATGAATTTATTGAAGCAACTAGGAGAATTGCTACTCTCCTGGATGGGATGCTAGTCCATTGCAGGTAGCCCTCAGCATTTTGTCGCCGGTACCCATTTATGCTCCTGGGTGGAGAGAGGCACTGTCGGAGTTAAGTATCTTGTCCAAAACACAACACAGTGACCTCGGCTAGCGCTCGAACCCAGACCGCTCAATCCGGATTTAACCATTAGGCCACCGCGTCCCCTACAAAACCCTTTCACTGCCAAGAATGCTAAGTTCAAAACTGAGGGGAAAATCGTGAATTTCATGTTGCAAAATTGTCAAAAACAAACAGTACCACATGAAAGTACTGCTCAATAGCTTTCATTTGAATGGTGACACACACAAGGGTTTCATCCACAGACTTCAAAGTTAGAATCACCTTGTACAGCATAATAAACAGTACCACATGAAAGTACTGCTCAATAGCATTCATTTGAATGGTCACACACTAGGGTTTCATCCACAGACTTAAAAGTTAGAACCACCTTGTACAGCATAATAAACAGTACCACATGGAAGTACTGCTCAACAGCTTTCATTTGAATGGTGACACACTAGGGTTTCATCCACAGACTTAAACGTTAGAGCCACATTTATTGACTCAAGGTTTGACTCCGGGTATTTATACCCACCTGCCATTTGACCATGCCATACTTCTGCAGGATGTTGTCCTTGTAGGTATCCGTATCATCCGAGAGCAGAGGATTCTCACTGTATAACCCCAGCCCTCAGTAAAAGCAGTGTAGTAGGTGAGATCATCCAACCAAGCGGGAACGCCGCCACACTGGTCTGCAAAGTGCTCTACATGACCTGCAAACACACCAACATACGGTAGTCGCAATAGAGCTAACCAGTAACAGCAATTGCGTTACAGTAAAGACCCGCGTTATGTGGAATGGGTTAGTCACGCAACATTTTTTTTCGGGAAAAGCGCTGTGTGCATGACTACTTCGCGACGACCCGGATTTTAACTAGCACTTTATTTTGGTGGAATTAGCAGTTTTCTGAGACCGTTACAGAGGAGTTAATTTAGAACAGTCAAAATCTGCTTCATGCAATGCATTCAAAATATGCAACATTTACAGACGTTTATTATATGGCTCGCCACCCAGCCATACAAACGAGTGTAATATCTCGGCAATTGCAACAGTTACTATATGGCACAGTCATTATCAATTCTCTGCACGTGCGTTTATATAATCTTGATACATTTCTTAGCCGTCTTCTGCAAAACAACAACCAAATTCTGGTTTTCAGATAACGTGAACCGCAACAACGAATTTTTCAAGTTTCTCTTTGGACTGATATGACCGCGCCTTTACATATTCAGCTGAGGATAGTTCTGACACCGATATACAAATTCAATGGAACTAGAGAGTCGCCAGATTCTGAAGTAAAATATAAATTCATTTTTTATCGACGTTGTCCCCGTCATGCATGATTGCTTAAAGAAGCCGCTACGTTACGGATGGCGCATTTATCGTTTGCAATCCGTCTTAATCTTCTCCATTCTCAACCATCCTTGTTCCTGTATGGTTTCTTATGACCTCTTTTGTGTTTTTCTACCTAAGCAAGATGTTATTGTGAGGCTTTCTTCAATTTGAAGGTGATTTTGCACTTTGCGGCAAAAATGACTTAAGATATCGTGACATAGCTCCTTTAAGATCCTTATTAAACCCCAGAGTCGTTGAGCACACACACCTTGCACCTGTGTGTGGTGGCCTGGTCTGGCCTCGTGCCCAGTGACAGACCATTCCTGAAGATTGGGCCAAAGTCTTTAAGAAAAAATGGCAGGCCAAAGTAGGTGGGTCGAGAGCAAGCTGCATCCGACGACCGGAAGAACTGAGCGCCATTAGAAGGATTGTAATGTGGCAGCATCTCTATTGGACAGTTTGGAGCTGTGATCTTCGCGCCAGTGAAATAGAATGCCTGGGTGATCTTCGGCCAAAGCATTCCCATCACTTGACGGCAGTACCGCGCCCCATCTGCGAGTAGAAAGATTAAGTTACAAGAGATGATGATCTAAGAGAAGGATTTCGCGCCATGCTGTGAAAGTTATTTCTATTTCCTTCTGAGATCTTCTGATCGAGGCTCCGACATCACGTTACTCGAACTGACCAATCAAGTAGCGCTCGTAAATAGCTCATGCAGCTATGGACTGAACATTTTCAACTGAGTGTCGAAAGCAGTAATTTTTGCTGAATTGCTTTGGTTTTGCTTTACTGCGCTCTATGATTGGTTTAAAATAACTCGCGCCACTTGGTCACGTGCGTTTTCCCGCGCTTGGCGCCGGTTACGTGTACTTGCTTCGAGTTCTGATTGGCTCCTTATGCTGCTTTCTTCTGTTGTGATTGGCCAGAGTGAGTACTCTGGTTTTGGCTTTTTACACTCAATTGAAAATTATGAGCTCGAGAGGTCGTCTACAAAATTATGGTTTCTTATCGTTTCTCCGAAGTTTTGGAGGAGGAGGATTTAGAGTTAATACTAGATAATTGTTGTGATTTTTACTAAAACAATTAGATTATGAGCTCGAGATTTCTATGATGTGATAGTTGATGAGGCCTACGGCTCATAATCTAATTGTTTTAGTAAAAATTATAACAATTGTCTTGTAATAACTCTCTTCCAAAACTTCGGAGAAACGAGAAGAAACCGCAATTTTGTAGACGACCTCCAGTCACTGCACACTAATGGCTGATAGTATACGAGTAGCTCAGCCAATCAGATTGTCTCATTTGCATTAGTATACCAGTAGATCTAGATTTTTACTAATCTAAGTTAGATTACTTACTTGTTAACAGCCTTCCATCTCACTGGGCAGTATTGTGCAGCCGTTTCAGAACTGGTGCATTTCTTGTAAGCATTTTCATCAGATTCGTTTTTGGGAAAGGAGCCATTGTTATGCCACATGCTGGTGGAGTTCAATATGTTACGGAATGCCTGGATAGCTTCTGTTTCATCGGATTTGTTCGTGTACTTCTTGGCAATATCTATCACCTAAAATAAACAAACCTTGTCTTGAACTACATACCTGTTATTAACCGAGCGCGAGGTCCGTACTGTAAGTTATGGACCAAGTTCATTTCTCCCTTTTTAGGCACACAGGCCATAGGAAAGGAGGAAAAAACTAGAAGGCTATGGGAGGCAGGACAGCTTGTAAGGGCAGGTAACAAGACTTTTGAGATGGTGGAAAGCAAAAAAAGTACCGCAGTACCGTAGAATTCCGATAGTAGCGGCCCCCCCGAAAGTAACGCCTCCCCGAAAGTAACGTTAATTTTTTTATAATTCTATTAAAACCCGAAAGTAACGGGCCCCCCGAAAGTAACGATCCCCCCGAAAGTAGCGCCCCCCCCCCCCCCCCCCCCCCTTCGTTACCACTCAAAAACAGTAAAATTGGTAATGCGGTAGGTACTAGGTACAGACAAATACAACTTGGCAGTAACTTGAACGGACGGTCTAATTTGCAGGTGCAGGTGTGGGTGCAGGTGTAACCAGAATAGCCCAGAACACCCTTAAAAAAAGCTAACCCTAACTAACCACTAACCGTTACTCACCTGTACTCACACCTGCACACTCTAGACACCGGTATACTGTATAAGCTGTATTTACCATGCATCGGATTACTCAGAGTCAAATAATACGAACATGTGTACAAGTACGGACCGATTTAGAGGCATTTTAACTGTTACAGTTTGCTTTGTTTAAAAAAAAAATCTATATGTCCTCTTTTGTGTAAAACGGCTGCTGAATTACAAACGTTTTTTAACTATCCGAAAGTAACGGCTACCCGAAAGTAACGGCTACCTGAAAGTAACGGCTACCCGAAAGTAACGGCCCCTTTGGCCTGCTAAATTCGACAGTAACGGGGGCCGCTACTTTCGGAATTCTACGGTATTCTAAATAACCGGTCTACTACGAATAAATCATAAAACCGTTGCTTAACAAAGCATTCCAATCATTTTTAACCCAAAACTGTAAACCGTTGGTGAACATCAAATTATGTTGATTAACCTGAAACAATATTTAGTCACTTAAAAAATTACAAACCGTAAATGGCCGCCATCTTGAAGTGGGCGTAAACAATTAATTTGCATCAGGCGGGCGGGGTCAGAAAGGAAATGGGAGAGAAGAGTACGGGAAACGGAACTTGTGAACACTAATCCCTGACCCCCCTGAGTAACTTACCTGGTCATAGAAAAACTTAAGCTGCTTCTCTCCTTCAGCAAGAATCTCCTCAGGAGAAATGTCAGTCGTTGTGAAGTAAGAAAGAATCACTTGTAAGACTCGGTACCATTCAACGGTTCCCCGGTAGGCAGGGTCTTCTTTGTAGGCTGGTTTTTATCTGGTACTCCATTATTGTACACGTAATCGACAGGCAAGTTGGCCAAACCACTTGCCAAATCATTTGGCAGACAGTGACTCTTGTGTTCATGGTCAAGGTAGTTGATCAAGTCCAATAATGGCTGGCCGACGCCTTCCTGTAATGCCTCTTTTAATGAGGCGTTTACATTCTTACCACTGTGGTCCTTGGCCCATTTCTCGTCAACTCCTTTTTCCAGATTAGCTAGGTAATCTGCATTCAAATAACTTTTTCCGAACCGTTCATTGAGAACACCCTCTGAAGTGTTAGCCAAGGAGAGTTGCCTGTAAGACTCTTTCAGCGCATCCACACCAGCCTGGCAGTCGATTACTGTGCGTATCATCCCTGATTTCACACCAAGTTGAACATTTTGCCTGCCAATTGAAAAATAAAGTATACATAATATACTCTTAAAACCCCGGGGGAGGGTACTCAAAAAAGTTTTATACGGGGAGGCTCCGACCAGAGGTCCAACCCCTTACCCTTTCATATACCATTCTTCACAGAAAAGGTACCCCTTTCATATACCTTCCTGCATAGAAAATGGTACCCCTTTCATATACCTTCCATAGAAATTATGAAAATGGTACCCCTTTCACATACCTACAGTAGAAGCACTGCATCCCTTTTCTATACCCTTGTAATGAACTTAATGAACAATATATATCACCAGAAATCATCAAGCATTACCAGTAGAGATGTTAACCAAACAATAATATCATTTACTCGTGAAATCCCTACCCTTTCATATACTTCAACTCATGAAATCCCTACCCTTTCACATACCTCGAGCCTAAAAAAGGACCCCTTTCGGGCGGAGCCTTCCCGTATAGTCCATTATAGGGAGTACCACCCCCCCCCCCCCCCCACCGGGCTTAAAACAGAGGAGGGATGGGGGCGGGGGGCAGGGGCTTATTAATAAAATAAAGTTCATGACGGGCAACCGTGTTTGTCAGGTATGAACTCTACAAATTTATACAGACCTCCAAGAAATTATTCAGACACATTTTGCGCAGAAATCCTGTTCATTGTACATGCAGAATTTACTAGCTGTTCATTATATTATGATGATACATCAGCAAGGTCATTATAAATAGGGGAGGATCCAGGATCTCATGAAAGGGGGGTGGGATGAGGGGGCAGCATGAGTGCCAAAAGCATGAGTCCCTAGGGATCTGGCAGTATATGCTCCTCAACAGCAGGGGGTTGCACCCCCTCAACCTTCCCCCTGTTAGTATTAACAATGTCCATACCTGTAACGGTCAATTGGAGTCTTGTGTTTCTTGATAGTGTCAATTACAAGCTGCACATCATCATACGTCTCAGGCTTGACATGAAACGCATAAGCATTGATGCTATAACCAAGATTACAAATTGGCTGCCAACAAATAAGTCGGGCCCCAGCATCCAGTCACCAGCATAGTAATTCCCAGAATATGGAACACCAAATGTATGCTGTAGAAAATGTTTCACCTAAAGAAATGATTTAAAAACTCAAACTACAGTTTACAGAACAAACAACAACACATAAGAACAAATAACAACACATAACCTGTCGTGGCAAATCCGGATATGCTCAAAAAGGGGTGGGGGGTGGGGCGACCCTGGGAGTGGGGGTAGTGAAGTTGGGCCTATTCTTGCTAAAGAGGGAAGGGTGGCTGGGGGCAGGGTTGATCCAGTGAAGGGTGAGCCTTTTCTTGCTCAAAAAGGGAGGGGAGGGAGGGGGGGGGCGGTGGGTGGGTAGAATTTTCAGCCCTTATGGCCTTATATTTTTAATTTATAAAAAAGAAGGGGCAAGCCCCTTGGCCCCTCCCCTACATGTAGATCTGCCACTGACCTGTAATGCGTGATCTACAATAAATTCTACATGGTGACAGGTCCACCCTACCCCTAAAAACCAATACCTGAGATTTCACAAATCGCAACTTTCCAGTTCTCTGTCTCAGAGGGTCAAAAATTTTTTTCCATCAATAGATACTAACAGCCCGGGAGGGGGTGGGGGGGGGGGGGGGGGGACTACCATTTAAAGGGCTCGGGGGTGATCATTGGAAATTTTGAAAAGAACCTCTAAAAGACCGCCTGTACCAGAATCTTGTTTTGTGGGCGTGGCTCCAATTCATTTTCACCCCTAAGAGGTACCAATTCTAAGACAAAACTAGTTCTTGTTATAATTTTTTCCTGCTTAATACCCTAAAAGTTTCCGGAATAACTTTTACTAACGGTAGTCATTTTAGATTTTAACACCCCTGAGCGGTACCAAACCATGAATTTTAACCCCGAAAAGGTACGACGATCACCCCCGCTACTTTTATATCGAAGTCCCCCTCCTCCCACCCGGGACTAACAGTACCTGAGCTAGAGCCTTCACTTCTCTTGGTTTCATTTTGTTTTCATCAAGTTTAATACTGTTTACTTCTTGAAACAATTCTCTTGCTCTGTCTGTCTTTCTTTTCAATTCTGCTGGGTCTGGATTATAAGGCAAATACCTGAAAATTTATAGAATCATTAGCTTAGATGGAAATTAAATAATGTAATTATATAGATGACATTAAAGGAGAAGTTCACTCCAGAAAGCGCTTCTTTTTTCCTCACTACCATTAAAAAGTAAAAAATATGAAGATGAATTAATGTGGTTGAATGAAATTTAAGCTAAGTTAAACGCGAGACAATGAGGCCTTTAAATTGTGCCAGTTGGCGTGCAGAAGCTAGGTGAGGTGAAACGTGAGACAATACTGGCCAGCGGTATCCTGCGGGCATGCGGGGTGGCCCAGGGTTTTGCAGGGCCCTTGTTGTCTTACAGCTATCCTGTGGATGTCCGGCCATTTCGCGATTGTGCTTGTTGCCTTTTTTCACCTCGGGGAACACTGAGGGTCTCAAGGAAACAAAACTCACTGTTCCCCTTCGACCCATAAATAAATACAAGCACACTGGGAAGATGTAAAAGTTGTTGTTTTTAGCTAAAATAAAACAATAAAATAATATATTTGCTAACAGCTTCAGCCACCACCCCATCAAAATCCCAGATCTGCCCCATGTGTGGTGTGTGGTTCACTGTGTGGTACTGGTTCACTGTGTAGTAGTTCACTGTGTGGTACGTGGTTCACTGTGTGGTACGTGGTTCACTTTGTGGTACGTGGTTCACTGTGTGGTAGATGATTCACTGTGTGTGGTACGTAGTTCACTGTGTGGTACGTGGTTCACTGTGTGGTATGTGGTTCACTGTGTGGTACGTGGCCACTGTGTGGTATGTGTACGGTTCACTGTTTAGTACATGGTTCACTGTGTGGTACGTGGTTTACTGTGTGGTACGTGGTTCATTGTGTGGCCTTCTACCCTTGGAGTTCTCATTGTGTGGTTCCAGAAAATATCCATATACCCACCCCATGGAATTGGAAATTCAGAGGGGGGAGGGGGGTCTCAAAAGCCAAAATTAAAGGAAAGAATGAAGCTAAACTGGAATTTCCAGTCTGTGGTGGGGTATGAATATTTTCTGGAACAACAGATTAATGATCCAGATGGTACATTGCCACCAATATTATTATTACCACCATGCTGGATGAATTTATCAATTGAAAATATTTCTTACGGTATTATCTTCCATTGCATTCATCTAGTAGCACTAGTTCAGTAACAGTGTAAAGAACAACTTACTTTCCTTTCACATGTTCATCCTGTAATTCAATATCTGGCTGCCAAGCCACATCGTGCGGATTTAAAGCATAGTATTCGGTCTGTACTTTCTTCAAGATGGCTGGCAAGTTCCCTCGATTAGCCTCCGCCGAATATTTACACACTTCAGCTGAACTAGCGCCTGGCTGCTTGTTAATATTGGCGCAGGGCTTCGAACTTGCAGATGTTACAGCTATGATAAGAGTGATCAAACCCGCCAAAAAAAGCACTGATCCTAATGCTAACAGAAGCCAAACCCACAGTGGAGTAGCGGCGAGCTTCCGAAAGGTCACAGGCGGTTTTGAGTCCAGTTTCTCTGTCGAAGGGGATGCAGAATCAGGTGTAAGCATAACATTTTCAGAATCCTTCATGAAACGCCCTGCATGGTGATAGCTTTAACGCTTGCCACACGAAATCAATTCAAAAGAAACGGTCTCAACGCTCGCTAGCGCTGTGCAGGCTGTGCTTGTCTCCGACTGAATTGAGATCATATCAGGTGTCTGTCAGGGTCCGTGACCAAGTCCGTGACTGTCACAAATACGCCGGCTGTTCGTGACACGCGTAACTGGGCAGCCAGATTTTTATCTTTGACGTTCCATAATAAAAGTTTCTAGTTGTCAGATATAAAGGGGGCCGGACTTTGGGGTGTAGTTAGAGCCGGAAAACCGCCCAACATGAACATTTCCATCAAAACCAAAAAACAGCAATAAATATCACTAAAAACCGAAAACCCCGCCGAAAATAAACCGCAAACTCGCAAACCTCAACCCCCAACCCTTGATACAACAGCGAAATATGGCGCATATCAGAGGCCTCTACCCAATCAACAGCAAAACCGTAAAACGAAGCAAATAAACCAAAACTGAAAAAAAAAAATTCTTATTCCTAATAAAAACCCGAATTCCGAAAAAGGGAACACCCGAAAACCGCAATGGTTACCAAAATCGAAAAACTGGAAATATATATATTAATGTAAACCAAAAAAAAAAGATAAAAAAAATGCATGACCAAAAACGTAAAATAGCGGCTTTTGATGTTATTGCTTCGTTTCTGTTACGACCACCAAATTAAAACACCGGCAAAGCACACAGCGGATGGCAAAATGATCTGTTCAAAACACCTCGCAGCCACGAAAACAGAAAATGTGAACCCGCGATCTCTCCTACTAGTCGCCAGCTACGCAGGGTAAGGACCAAGTGTGTGAAGCTACAACCGAAGACAAAAGTAGTTGGAACGCTCACTGTTGCAAATAGAAATTTTATCTCCTATTGATGCTAAAACTTTGTTATTATAAAGTTAGTGTCTGACTATGACTAAAGATGCCCCCCCCCCCCCCCCCCCCCCCCCCGTTACAAGGTTGCACCTCGTTGGGCGGTAATGTGGTTGCAACCCAACATTGAGACGGGGAGAGAAGTTAATTCTGTTGATCGTGATAACTAATGGCTTTAGTTATCGACAGCTATCTCTCTAGTCTGTGGAGGCCCTTAGTTGTTTCTTTTTCAAAAGCGCACGAGGGTCTTGTAAGTTACAGGTCCCAAGGGTATCCACCACAACATTTAGGGTGATCGTCCGAATTTTGAAAGGAACCCCAAAAAGGTACCAGAACCATAATTCCATTTTGTGGGTGTGGCTCAAATGTTCACCAATTCAACAAGTTGGTTCTATCGTATTTTTTGACTGTGCTCAGTTTAGTTTTAAACACCCTAAGCACTACCAAGTCACGGATTTCAACCATCAAAAGGTACGACGATCCCACCGTCACTTCGATCTATTTGGGAGCCCCCCCCCCCCCCCCCCCCCATCCCGGTATACGGACTATACATCAACAACAGGAGCCCATTACCTGTCAACAACAGTTTGTAAACATTTCAAAACTTTTAATAGCACTTTGTCTTTTATCAAATTGTTTTTTTTTTAGTTATTTTATTTATTATTCGGACATATTAGCATATAATTATTCGCTAAACTGTATAAAATCCGAATTCGAATGTACTTATATTAATAACATATAATGTATGTTAATCATATATCAAACTATTGTTGTCCTTTTTTTTGCATTCCGCGTCTTCCTCGTGTAAAAAAAACCTGTCCTGAGCTTGATGTAGGCTCGATTACCAGCCGCTGTTCGGGAAAACGGCGGAAATCGAGCCTAAGCTTGATGATGTTGTGTCGACATTAACAATCTATTCCAGCTTATTTTGTAAAAAACAAAAAGGCTTTGGTTGGGTTTGTATTAAAACGAGTCAAAATCCAAATTTGACGAATTTCTCGTTGCGCAAGTTGCATCTAGCAAATTTTCTGGGATCCTATATTTCCCTCGTTGGTGAATTTAAGAAGAATCATTTACATGTACGTTTAAATTACTCACTAAGGTTTTCGCGAAAATTTTTCTCAGAAGCGACAGTGAATCGTTTTAGACTTAATAGTCTGTCAAAAGCGAGAGAGAGAACAAATGGGCCGCGCGGAAACTGGGAGAGAGACGGGCGTCACCAGGTCTCGCGCGGCCATTTCGCTTTATTTCGCTTCTCACGGCCTTGACGGACTAAAGGAAAGAGGGAATACCGTGGTCTAGAATCATTTTTAGCTGCCGAAACAAACACGGCTTTTTTTTACAGCTAATCGTTTAGTATTAAAAGTTGCTTCGTCTTCGAGTATGGCTGCAACGCTTCAGAAATTGCCGTCTTGAAGTCCTTCAAGGGATGTCTCGTACAAGGCGGAGCTCTCAGCTGTCCTTTCAGAAGCATGCTACACACTTCTTCCATCATGGTTGCTTTACTCGCATCTGTGAACAACAACAAAGTGAAACGGATGCGAGTCAGAAACAGTGAAACAAAATCAAGAGTAATTTTACTACTTTCTTCGACAATAAAAACGGTTTTAGCCCTTTCACTCCCAGAGTCAAACCTTGAGTCGAAAAATGTGGTTGTAACTTTTAAGTCTGCATGAAACCCTAGTGTGTGACCATTCAAATGAAAGCTATTGAACAGTACTTTCACGTGGTGCTGTTTGTTTTTGACAATTTTGCAAAATGAAAAGTCAAGATTTTTTCCCTCAGTTTTGAACTTATAGCACTCTTGGGAGTGAAAGGGTTAAGCATTATGGAGCGAACAGGAGTCTCCCACTGAATGGGATGCTAGTCCATCGCAGGTACTCCACCCTCCAACTCCCCACCTCGCATGTATAAGCCGCGAGGTGTCAGTATTAAGCGGACCCCGTGTCCGTAAAGCGTAAATCTGTGATGCGATTTTAGCCTCGATCTGAGTGGCGATTTTTTTAAGCGCGATTCAAATCGCCCGTGCAAACTACCTGCGATTTCATGGCGATTTGTCACCTGGAAATCGCCAATCTTTCGAACTTGCTCGAATTTTGATGCATAGATTTATCGGCGATTTCGTTACTAAAAAGCGAGAGATCTCATACAAATCGCCGTGACATCGCAGGTAGTTTACAGGGGCGCTAAAAATTGTCACTCAAATCGCGGCTAAATTCGCATAAAAAATCGCCTGTGTAAACGGCCTTGAGCCTTTCAGGCAGGGGCTCTTTCCCCTCTTCCTCGCGCGTGTCCTCGCGCGTGTCTTCCTCTCGCGCGGGCCTACTCTTCATCACTCCAGCGCTTCTATACAGGCTACTCAGGGCGGAAGAAGACTACTGTATTTAACTGCCCTGAGCTACTCGATTACCAGCCGCTGTTCGGGAAATGAGCGCGCGTTATTTGGTACCTTTCTGGTGATCGATACTCCACTGGGACATCCAGAATCCTTTAACGTTCACGTCTTGAAATATCAGGGAACCCTACAAAAATTTAAAAAAAGTAACGGAAGACTTGGCGTAAGCCTGAATAAACAGGCGTCGTTTCGCACTGAGGCCCCTCCTCAGTGTGTACCATTCGCCGCGAATTTCTGCAGTCGTTACTCAGACGTCGTTTTCGCGACGACCGGTTAACGCGAAACGACGTCTATTTTCCCAGGCTAGACAAGCATACACTGGAAATCATTTATTATACAATACTTACAGTGATTACCGATCTGTCTTGAAAACTAAACGTCTTCCACATTCGTTTAATAAACGCTATACCCTACGGTATACCTGCCAACTTTTCCTGAGTCAAATGCGTGAGATTTTTGTCTTTTATTTCCGAAGATGATCCGACGATTTCCGACCGTTGCCGAAGACATCCGGAGATTTCCGAAGATGATTCGAAGATTTCCGAACGTTAACGAAGAGTTCGTATCCAGTTCTACAATGTGTTCAGACACGGTTTAGAGGATTTCAAACACGACATATAGCGTTATTTATAGGACTATGTTTCCTCGTCTTTAAGTTAACATATTTTTTGTAATAGCTCCAATTTTTCAGCCAGGCGTGAGAAATTGGTCCGTAGGCGTGAGCGGGCGTGAGATCGAAGATTTCGACCGGTTTGTAATAATAGACCCGGTGTTTATTCAAGTAAATACGGTATGTCAAAAGAAAAGCAAATCAAACAATCGTTTTCACATACCGTTGGTACAGTAACAGGTTGCTTCGACATTCCACCATAAGTAACCATTGTTCCTTTTGGCCTGGAAATGACAGAGCTTTAATGATGATGATGAAGAATGAATTACTCCTAAAACAGTTAAAACTACACTAGGAGGCCTAGCTTTAAAGGAGCTCTGTCATGGAAGACAGTTGAAAAATCTTAAAAGTTTTAAGTTTGTCCCCTTCCCAGGAGGGTCAGGGGCGGATCCAGGAATTTTTGATAGGGGAGGTCCCAGGGTTTTACCGAAAATGTGAAGTAGATTGAAGGAAATTTTTGGAAGTAGATGGCAGTAGTTATTACTAAAAGGCGAGAAGGGGTGTTTGATGGCCTCCCCCATTAAAAATTGAGATTTCAGGCTCTGAAAAGTGCATTTTGGCGGATCCTGGAGATGGTTTTGCTATGGATAATGGAGAAAGCAAAAAAATCCTCAGGTCTGATAGGGGGTCCGGACCCCCCCAACCCTCCCCTGGATGACTGCCACTGGGGGTTTCCTCAGGGTGCAAAGGCCTGTTGGGGGGTTTGAAATGAGCAATTTGGGGACTTTTTGGAGGTTAGAAATTTTTTGGTGGATTTTCTTTGTTTTACTTTTTGGGGTTTTTTAAAAAGCAGGGACTTTTTGGGGTTACATTTCTGAGCTGTTGGGACTTTTTGGGGGTCTAGTTTTAGCATAATGGGACTTCTTTTTGCGGGACTAAAAATTACCTGAGAAACCTCTTTAAATGACTGTACATGACTGGTCTACACCTTCAGAGTTTAGTCTAGTAAGTACTCAATTCTACATACCCCAAGAAGCGAAAAAGACTCATTGAGCTCTTTCCTCCCACACAATTGAGAGCAAGCTTAGGAGGCTTAATACTCTAAAGGGAAAAAAATTAAACAATACAGATTTATTCAGTAATTAAAAACTGACCTATAGATGCCCATGTGAAAAGGTGTGGCAGAGTTATTATTAGCCTGAAAGGGAAGGGATGAGGGGAGTTCGAGAGCGATGCGTGATCTCGATTGCGCTTTGCGCTCTCTTCTCGCACCTCGCTCGAACTCTGCTCATCCCTCCCCTTTTCACGCCTGCCACACAGACTATTATAAATTATTAATAATTATTTTTATGTAACGTAACTGTATGTACAATGTATGACTGACCTTCATTATTTCTTTCATTTCAGAACTTTTCAAGTCCTCGTCAATTACAACATAATTAGCTCCCTGATCTTTGAGATGACTCTTCAGATCCTCCACATTTGTTCTGAAATAATCATGAAAAAGTAACAATGTATTGAATACTTTTTACTTTTTGTGGTGGCTTACACGAAGTGTAATCCAACACAATGCTACGAGCGGCGATATTTTTCAAATTGGAACTAAATAAATCAAATAAAAATGTACAATTCTGTGAAAGCCTGCCAATTTAATTTAGGATCTGTCATGCTGGTGGGGTAAAAATGATAAATCCATAAAGCTGTTTAAGATTTCCAGCAAGTTGTGTAACAAGATAAGCCAGACCAGTGTTACCTGTTACGAATGACGTTGACAGTCTTTATTCCCCAGGCTGCAGCTATTTGGATAAGGGCTTGACCCACTCCACTGTTTGCGCCATTTTGAATCACTGTGTCACCTAATGATCATAGAGACAGTAGGTTGATATTTATAACCATGGATCAAAGTGTGAAGAATCTTTTGGGTTTAAAATTGGTGATTACAGTATTTTGGGGGTGAAAGAGAGATTTTATGAATGAGTTACATGGTCTAAGATTGTCATTTATTTTTTGATGTTTAATTTATGTATTTTTGGGATTGTCTCTTTTTTCCTAGTAATGAATACTCCCGGGGGCCCCTCTCAGCTCCCAACTCTGCCCCCCTCTCCCAGCCACAGGACATGGTATCCAACGCATTCACTGCATAATTTCCAGTAGTGATACATAGTACTAGATTTTTTCTGTAATAAATTTTATACATACGTAAGTTTAGAACATACGTACATGCATGTACACTTTACCATGTAAGATTTTCACACTGCTTATTGAATTTTAGTGTTGCAGAGTGAAAATCTGAATCTAAAATGAAATTACCTGGCTGGAGATCTTCAAAGTCCTTCAGTAACCTGAACGCAGTACAAGGGTTTACGCTCACTGTGGCAGCAGCATCGACAGGAAGGCCGGATGGGATTTTCAAAACTTGATGCTCTAATACAACCAGGTGTCTGCACCAAGAACCTAGATATTAAATAACAGCTAATTATTAAAATCTTCTCTTGTTAATAACATAAAGGGGGGTTTAGCAAAATTAATAATTATTATTGTTAGATGAAGAACTTTCATATAAAGAAAACTTCCTCCTCCTTCCTTTTTTCGCCCTGATTCCCCGTCCCCTTACTATGCCTGCTACGTATACACAGGCTACCATTAATTCCACTTCCAAAGTTTGGTGTGCAAGTCAGAGAAAATACCAGGCTTATACAAGTACTTAATAATACCTAAACATTGTTCAGCCCTTAAGACCACTTGATCTCCTGCCCTGACGCTTTGCACATCACTGCCAACCTCCGTGACTTCTCCAACACCCTCATTGCCACCAACAGCTGGCAAAGAAGGCTTCAATGCATAAGTTCCTGTATAAATATAAACAAAAAGTTACTTGAGAACTGAACACTGACAAGAACAGGTTTTTAATTTTAAATTAATTATTATGTGTGCCTTGTTACATAGAGTGGGAGGTATGTTCAGGGTGCAAAGAAAATCAATTTTCCAGCTTGCCCTTCGGGAAAGCTGTAACTGGATGTACTAGCCCAAAAGTCATTCTCACCAGCCCGAAAAAAATTTCTCACTTGCACGATTATTGATTCAGAATTAATTAAATTATTAGTTAATTAATCCCTTAATAAATAATAAAAGTCTATTTGTAATTTGGTAACAGGCCGAGCTGGTATGCATCCAAAAACGATCATCTCGGACGCGGGGCAGTTTGATGCGTTCAGTTTGGTGTGTCCAGTTTGGTGCGTCCAGTTTGGTGTGTCCAGTTTTGTGCGTCCAGTTTTGTGCGTCCAGTTTTGTGCGTCCAGTTTAATTCAGGCGATTTGAGCACACCTGGATTTCTCATTGCTTAAACCCTGGGGAAAATCATCACGTTTCCTCACACCCTGTACATGTATGTACAATTCTCACTGGATGGTCAGCTCGGAGGACTACAACTGGGCCAGAGTGCACTCCTTGACATCCCACACTGACGATACACCAAGGTTTACAAAATTCTACGCCAACTACACCAAAGTAGGTAATCTGCACCCCAGATTACACACGCCAGTATGTGCCAAAGACTACGGTCAAACACCAGTATATGCTGCACACTTTTTAATCCCACGCTGAAGATCTTAAATGGCGTAACCTGCATAAAATGCACCCTGGCCCCTGGGCTAATACTTGCATTTAAAGAGTATTACACCATCATAAAATAATTCATAACCTTGTATCTGATTGATATCAGCAGGATTTATTGGGGCTGCCAGCATCCGCAATGACACAGAACTGGGACCAAATTTGCCAGTTTCTGCCTTCTGTAATCTGTTTCAGGCATTGGATAAATACATGTAAGAACAAAAATTTCCATTTGATTAAAACAATACTGATTCACAAATAAATGGACAACAGTTGAATAAATAATTAATGTCAATTCAATTAAAAAGCTGTAAAAAGACATGAAAAAGTCGATCAAAACATGATGAAATATATTTTGGACATGTCTGGAAATTTTTATTTTTTAATTATTATCATTCTCACCTCTCACCTCAGAACTTTTTCTGGATCTCCATGTTCTGAATAAACTATAGATTCAAATTTGGTAGTAAACTTTCGCCAAATATAAGAAAGATAAGCGCTTTTTCGTCCAAACCTTGGTTGCAACAACCTTACCGCCATTTTGGAATCATACTACATGTAGATCCCAATCCCACTCTATTTCACCGTCTACTCTATGTCCGTACATGTGAAATGTCTCCAACTTGAAAGCGTTTTACTGTCTGTGTTACTGTCTGTTGTTTGTCTGGGTATAAAAGCAAATAGGAAGCTTTATTGTGCAAAAAGATACGCAGATAGATGCAAACAAGAATATATAAATTATAATGCAGCTGTTGATTTCCATGACGACTTGCAAACAACTAAGCCAATATGGCCGACAGAAGCGCGTGATTTGATTGGTCGAGAAATCTTCGACTTCTTCAAAAGCCGTCAAAAGCCAAACTTTATCTCGCGATCTCTCGCGATCGAGAGAAGCAAAATGAGTTATATCTTTTGACTCGTGTGATACTTTAACGATCGTACTTTACAAGCAATGAAAGAAATGTAGATAAATCGTCCAGTGCGTTGATTTGCAACTCAAAATCATGGACAAATGGGAAAATGTGCGATGTTGATAATTATGGCTGCGAAGTGGCGGTCAACAACAAGATGTCGTTCAGTGATGCTGCATAACAGATGTGGAAATTATTTAAAGGAAAAGCTTCGCGATTTTATGCAAAGTGAAGAGTATTCACGAAGATTATTAAGTTATTAGGATGTCAGTATCCTCCTCAGCTTCCTCTAATGAAAATCTCGACGAAATAACAGAAAGCAACTTGGTAAGTAACATTTTAATAACAGATTTAGCTCGTTCGACACGTTTATTACACTAATTGACTTCCCAATTTGAGTATATTGAAGCTCGCATGGAAATTTCTACTCTACCAGACTTTGCAGTTTCTGATCTAAAAATAAATGGCCCTTTCTTCCACTGAATGATGTACAGTTTGATTCTCTAGATCTTGATACAAAAAACATTGCCTTTCAGGAAAGGTTATTGCTGGAAGATGAAGGACTAGTGGATTTCTTTAACTCTTTCTTAGCATTACCAGTAAGTGTCATCAGTCAGATATAACTAATATATATTTTAATGAATATTTAACAATCAGACACTACAGACCCACGTTTACTACTAATCGAATAGTCAATGAGGCAGTGTATATCGCTCATAGAAAACAAGGGTGTGTAGGCTGACTATTGGCAAACTCGCAATCTGATTGGCTACACAAGCACTTACTATCGATTGATAGACGGCTCTCGGAGCACGCACACAGTTTTCATGCATTACGCAGGGCACGAAATTAACTTTTTTTCCAGGAGCCATTTGGCTCATTTGGCCATTTGACCAAAGTGGTCGCCAACTACAAAAAGTTAGTCGCCATTTTTTCCAACAATTTTTTTTTTAATTTATTCTTTTTAAATGAGATTATCAATAATCATAGTTAACTGGGAGATCTTCTATTGGCCAGCGGGTGATCTATTGACGCATGCGCGGTTGCAGTTGTTTCCGAGAAGAGTTGCCCTCGTGGCGTGTTTTGCACAAGTTGCGATTAACGTTGGCTTGTATTTTGCATTCTGTTTGCTCCCGCCCTCCCACCTCTGGGTCCTAGTCAGTATTTTGGGATTAGGTAAGTCTTTTTCTTTTTATTCTCCACTGAGACATCAGTGTGACAGGTGCCTTGGGGGGGTTGACCCGTGTGAGGTTGCCATGGTTACCCCCTCATTTGCTTATATTTTGCTCATGTTCATTTGCCTTTTGCCCACGTTGCTCACAACTGGCACCTACCCTCCATTTAGGCACTGCTCTTCGACAAGTTAACTGGGGTGGAAACCTAATTATTATACAACTTACATGTACAAAAGAAACACAACTTTCCATGTGTTTTGGTTCAATTTACCTCCAAAGTTACAAACTGGTTTGCAGGGTTGTCCCTAAGAAAAATGCCTGGCGGTTGTTGTAGAAATTCAGCACCAGAGACGCAATCCATCGGCATACATGACGTATTCAAACGGTTTCGCACAACTTGCAATGCATTGTAGGGCGATTTATTTACTGAGCTGAGAGAAACTTTTGTTGACGTCTTTTGGCCATATTTCTTGTGATGAAAGCAAAACAAGACCAGAGAAATATTGTTTTTTAACTTTAATCTATTGTGTGACTTTTTTATGGCAAAGTTAGAACTGAAAACTTCAGGTAAGATGTCAGAATTCTAGTCGGCGTAGTCGACTAATTTTCAGGATTTGGTCGCCAACGTGGAAAACGTGGGCGCATTGGCGACTGTATCAGGCGCAATTTCGTGCCCTGTTACGGCCAAAAAGTATTATTACTTTTTGGCCGTAAATAATGCATGAAAAAACTGTGTGCAATCATGGTCAATCAGCGAATGGTAACTGTTGACAGAACCAATGAGATTTTCAGATTTGCACTGCAGTGAGAGTAGAAATGTAACACAGTTGAAAGAGTTGCATATAGATACTGGCACACTAATAATTTAGTGGGGGAAACAGGGGGTAGGACCCAGGCATAAAGGGGGTGGGAAGCCTGGGAGGAGAGAGGTGATGGAAGAGAAGGGATTTCCAAGTTGGTGGGGGGAACTGGGAGACATGGGAAAAAATTTTGCACAAAGAGGCAAGAACCACAATGGAAGGGGTGGGAACTGAGAGAACAATAATTATTATTAAGTGAAGTTCAGACCCCCACCCCCCACCCCTGCATCCCCCACTATTTATGGGGGTATTAAAACGTTGAAGTTCTAGAGGGGTGGGTTATTAGAGAGGGGATTTTCTGTATGCATACCCCGGTATGTTTCAAGAAATCAGCTAGTTTATTACTTTAGGAAAAATATGGTGAGGTACATCGTGTATTACTTGCAAAGCCATTTAGAGTACGGAGTCATGCCGCTGTTATATCTTAGAAATTTTTAAATGTCTAGTGGAATCATGGTTTAAAGCCTGTTTTCATTCCCATGGAGAATAATATCTATTGTTTTTTCTAGTGCTTTGCCAGAACGCCTCCAGTATAACAATGAGCTTGAAGTTTTTGAGGAATTCTTTGAGAAGATAGCAGATGATGTGGGTAAAGGAGACGCAAAGGGTGCCTCTGCGCTGCGTCAGTTCACACACTTTAAAGGAACCATATACGATGTGGCTGACAACCAGTCACGCATAGGTTATTATGTAACCATACTCGACAAGGTGCAAGGCCTTGAATTTGTAAAGAAATACAGACTGCCTCTGTTCCTGAGAAGTGAACTGTATGCTGAATATAAACTGTCCAAGCACTTGTCGGCAGTCCAGGTGAGTACGAGCTTGGTGCTGTCAGAGAAATAAAATGTGATTTAAAGGGACACTGTCCCGGCGTATTTGCTCAAAACTGTTATAAATGCATGAAATGGTCCCTAAATCTATGAAATAACAACTTAATAAACTCTAACTAAATGAGAAAAAGCAATTTCTTCAAGAAATTCCATACTGCAAACAAAATTTTTGCAACATTTCAAAGATTTCCGAGCCAAATTTGAAACTTTGAAAAACTGACATCCTGACGTTTTTTTCAAAAATCCATATTGCAATCCATTTCCATCCTCGCTGTCGTTAGTCATCCTCACTTCCTAATGGGTTCCTGTCATTTGTCGAGTCCTATTCTACAGAATCAAACCATTATTGTTCAACTTCCTATGATCTAGATATGTTTCTGAGCTTCCCTAAATCATGCTAAAATCAGGACAGTGTCCCTATGTACATTAAAATATGAGTGGATGCCTGTGAGAGATGCTATTATTAATAGAAACATTGATAAAAGCACCAGGGCCTGGAACTCCCATATTAAAGTTAAATGGGGGGTGATAATCAGAAAGTTTGAAAGGAACCTCTAAAAGGTATCAGAATCTTGTTTTGTGGGTGTGACTTGAATTGATTTTCACAATACAGGTACTCCACCTAGGTGGCTTATCAGGCCAGCATTTAACTCCGATTTCCATAGCATGAAGCAGCTCGGCCAGTAGTGTCTCAATTAGCCTGCGAGCAGGCTCACAAAATAACGCGGGCGGCCGCAAAAACGAGCCGATTGCCGGATCACCGCTCACACGCGCATTATTTTGTGAGCCTGTCTCAATACTGTAGGAGTATTGCTACCCCTCTGGGCCCGGTTGTTCAAAGGACGATTAGGCTAATCCAGGATTAAGTGTGAATGTTGTCAGTTTTGTTACTTTTCCGTGAGGTTTTCTGTTTATATTTTTTGTCCTTCAGTTTTGACTTTGGGTAATCTTAAACTCTACAAAACATTTGCAGTGAAAACCACTTTTATACAAGAGAAATAATTATTAAAACCTTAATTGATTTTTAATCCAGGATTAGCGTTAATCGGCTTTCAAACAACCGGGCCCTGGATGAAATGTTAGTCCGTCGCAGGTAACACCCCACCATTTTGTCAGGTTGCCCTCTGATAATTTGCCAGTACTCTTTTACTCCTGGGTTGAGAGATGCACTGTGAGAGTAAAGTGTCTTGTCCAAGAACACAACACAGTGACCACGGCCATGTACAGTGTACATGTACCTTCAGTATTTAAAAAAAAAATTTAATTGTTTTGCTCTCTTGCAGGAGTCATTTGTTCACTGCCTCTATTCTGAAAGCTCAGACGACGATGACAGTGGAGTAGAAGAACCTACTCTGTTACACCCCTCAGGGCGGAGACGAAGTGTGGTCAGTTTCAATCTGAGTCCATCACTTAATGATGCACAATCCACAGATGGCGAGGCCGACAGTGAGAATGAAGGCCATTTTTATCTTCCAACCAATGTGCGGTCCATTGAAGAAACGTTTGACGCATGGCAAGATTCGTTTAAACCGCATTCCGAAAGCCGCACCAGCATGTTTAGCAGTGGTGGAAGCTCTCCTTACCCACACTCTCCACAGATTAGGGAAGAAGACGAGTTGCTTGAGACACAGTCAAGCTCTAGCTGCTACAGTGCTCAAGAGAGCGATGCTACTGTTACAAATAACAACGTCAGGCCGGCCTCGCGCTTGAGCTTCGTAAGCGACAATTCTGAGAAGACATTGAGTCCTGAGCCCAGATCCCGGGTTAGCTCGGCCAGTAGTGTCTCATTAGTCCTGGAAACTAGCAGTCAGACTGGTTCACTCCAGGAGGGATCAAATGTCGGTGATAAGGATTCTAGAGATCCTCGTGGCGAGGATGACATGACACGCAGTTTGTCTTCAGTATTGAGCTTTATTACGGAGCATGGACAAGTGAAACGGAATTCTCCTCCGCTGGAAAGGTTTGTTGATGAGCCAGCTTTAGCAGCAGACTTGATTTCAAGGGAAGATATTGAAGGGGATGGTCCATATACTAGCAAAGAAGAGCCTGTTGTAGAATCAGAGGGCACTGTAGAACAGGAAGACTTGATTTCAAGGGAAGAAGTGGAAGGGAATAGTACAAACACTAGCAAGAAAAAATCTATGTTGGAATCCGAACCAGTTGTTACAAGTAGCATTATTATAGAAACCACTTCCATCGAAGGAACAGTGTCGGAACTAAACATGATCAAGTCGGATACTGGGAGGAGTGAAGAGGAGATTCCACCTGTTAATGAGATCCGAGTTAACATCACTGATAAAGATACGAAGGAACTTCCAGCTGAAGGAAATGTGCCGAGTATTAATGTAGAAATGATGTGTACCGGTGACGAAGAAGTGTTAGTTAAGGGAATTTCTTTGACTGTTACCTCCGCTGATTCCAATTCTGTGGCTGAAGCTGTTAATGAGGAGACCAGTGAATCAGTTCCCATTGATGGCCTGAATAAAGAATTGTCGGAGACAACTGAAGACCTCTTCAACGCAGACGAAAGTTTGTCTCTTTCGGACGCTGTTGTGGATTATTCCGGCTCGATAGAGGTCAGTCGAGGTGAAGAAAGGCAAGAACTTGAAGTTCAAACATCGCAGAAAGACGACGTAAAACCCATTGGTTCCGATGAGGAAGATTGCCTTCATTGTAAAAAATTTTCAAAACGCAAGGATGCCATTCCTGCAACTAAGGCAGCTGTGGACAATTCACCAAAAGAATACAACAGTTTAAACGATGAAGATTCAAAGCAGTCCAAATCGTTAGATTTAAACTCTGACACTGGAGAGACAGCCTCGGTTGACGAGTACAGTGTACAAAAAAGCACCGAGAATGAAAGCATTGCTGAAGAGCAAGCGAGCCTGGGAAAATCCACATTAAGAGAACTCGACCTGGACTCTGACATTAGAAATGAAAGGAGTACGTTTGAGATTCGTGAAGACAATGATGATGATGAACAAGAAACAGCGGAGAAGGAAAACGAATCTGAAGCACTTGATTCCCAGGACAAAGAACCAGATGAAGACGACGAAGGTGGTTACACGACCGAGGCAAGTGCTACAACACTGCAAGGAATCCGCGGCGTGTTTGGCAAAAGGCGACGTTGCAGTACGGCCGCTACATCGGTCGCTTTCGATGTAGCTGATGAATCTGCATTCAGCGAGGACGGATCGGAAATGGAGGAAAAACCGTTTGATTTGGCGACTAAGGAAGGTTTGGATGGATTCAAGGAGTTCCTTTTGGAGACGAGTGGCGAGAAGCTGTTGCAGTTTTGGCTGGAAGTTGAGTGTGGAAAGTACTTGGAACATGACGATGAAAAAAGCAGGTATTGTTTTTGAAGACTGTACACTCTACAGTACATCCTTTTTACAGGGGCACCCAACGGATCATTTCGGTGGAATATCTGTTCGGAAGGCCTATAATCGCCTCAGATATTCGGTTTGGGAAATGTCATCTAAAACTTTCTAAATATGGGAAAATTAATGCCTTTTGTTTTCGGAGAGATAAAAATGTCGTTTTGGGTACAAAAACAGGTCAGCTAGGATTTTCAGAAAGGCAAAAGCAGCTCATAAATTCGGGTAATAAGATTTCAATCACTAAAATTTTCTTAAGTTTGAAAGTTCAGCTAACGTATCCGAACAGATACATTTTTCTTAGCGTTTAAAAATAAGCCAATAAACTGCACAAAAAGCGTAATTATAACGTAAAAACAACGTTCCGACACCTACAGGAAAATTTTGTCGTTGGGTGCCCCTGTTTTTATTGTCCAATTAGAAGGACAAGTCTGGCTTATAATTCCCGTCTCCTCCCATCCTCTTCCCACCCCTCCCCTCCATTCCACGTTCTTCATAAAATCCAAAATGACGACTATCAGTGTGAAATTTCAAAATGCACGTGCAGAGCCCGTAAACTACGTTTCACTGTTAGAGCGGTTTTCAATTGAATGTCGAAAGTAATCGGGAATTACTAATGGTTTTTCTTTACTGCATGCATGCGCTCTGTGATTGGTTTAAAAAAACTGGCGCCACCTTCTCAACCAATCAGATACAAAACCAAAACCAATCACGACTTGGCCACACGCGTTTTTCCGCGCTTGGCGCTGGTTACGTGTATTTACTTCGAGTTTTCATTGCTTTGGTTTGTTGTTTACGTCTGTTGTGATTGACCATGTAATTACTTTCATTGGCTCTCAAATTCAATTGGAGATTATTTCCCTTCTTCAGATTGGTTCAATGTTTACGTGACCGGTTTTGGAGAAGTGGAGGAATTTACGAGTTTTCCGCTGGCACTAAATCCAGATTAAACTTGGTGGATGCGTCGACATTAACTTATGACAGATTATTTGTCATTCAGCCTGATGTCCTTGAACCTCTGTTGAGCTATTGGTAAGTTCACTTTCCATTTCTGTTTCACGGTCAGCTTCTGCAGTTCTAAAGCCCGGGATAAACTTGGATGAGAGCTCACAAGAGTTCAAACTCTCACTCTCGTTTGACCTGAAACCCAGATGCACTCTCAGCGACTCTCATGCGCTCTCATCGAATATGAACCTGCTCAAATTTGCGCACCGGCTCTCAGCGACTCTGATACCCTCTCATCGAATATGAACTTGCTCAAATGTTTCTCGCTCTCGTTTGGTCCGAGGTGATGATAGTCGATGAGAGTTGAAGAAAACTCTTATGGAGTCAACTCTCAGCAACTCTCATCCTCGTTTGACCCGGGCTTAATTCCTAAAAGCTACGAAGACATGATTTTACTCAATGCCTTCTATTGTCTCTCAGGTGTATACGGTTTACGATGCATCAGCAACGCACTTCTCATTGCGGCGACCTGGAGTACAACAGACTGTCAAAAGAGAGACCGAAATCGTGCGTGAAGCGTGAAAACGCACTTTCAAACCTGCCTCAAGTCCCTGTGCACATGGGTCTGTCCCAGGTTCTCCCGAACAAAACAGTGACCAGGCCCCAAAGTAGCTATGTCAATAAGACGGGTATTCAGCACCAGACCTCCCGGCCTCAAGTTCGCGCCAAATCCGCGCATCCGCGGCTTCTCCAACCTCCTAAATACATGCATACTAATGCGAGTACAAAACAACTGCAGGTATGTAATATGGACAGAGGATTAGATATGAGAGAAAGAAGCCTGCGTCTCCTTTTTGCCATCCATCAAATGTTTTGTAATTGCCTTTCTTGTTTTTTTTTTTTTCAGTACATCATTGCCCCTGTGAAGACTGGATATGGGTTCGAGCAACCCCCAGGACCTTCCTTTCCTGTTGAACCGGAACCAGACTACCTACCCTCCGTCAGGCTCTTTATCAACCCTGTCCCCTCCCCTGATAGTAAGATTCAGAAAATAGTGAGGTAAGTCAAGTGAATAGAGCCGTTTTCAATTGAGTGTCGAAAGTTTATCGCTGAATTGCTTTGGTTTTTCTTTACTACGCTCTGTGATCCTGGTTTAAAAAACTCGCGCCACCTTCTCAACCAATCAGATGCCAAACCAAAACCAATCGCGACGCGTTTTCCTGCGCTTGGCGGCGGTTACGTGTCTTTGCTTCGAGTTCTCATTGGTTCATTGTGTTGTTTACGTTTGTTGTGATTGGCCATTGTAATTGCTTTGGTTTTGGTTTCACCGCTTCAATCTGCGAGACAGGTTTTGTCATTCTTGAAACAGCTTCTGTTCCTTGTTCTGTTCCGTGTTCTTTCAAGTACACTCCATTTTTCACAGAGTGAAATCATAAAAAGGTGTTGTTTTTGTTGTTTGCTGCAGGACGCTGCACCGAACGGCTGTATTCGCTGACGATTCCACGCCGGCTTCTGTCAAGGAGACTGGGACCAAGAGTGGCGCCATGTTGGATTCATTGATCCAGGGACTGATTTATGAACGGCAGACTGGGAACTACTTCAAAGTGTTTCTACAAAACTCAGGAAATGAGGTATTGTAAGCAAGCCGATGAAAACAAACTACGCAGTATCCATCGGGCAGAATGGCCGGACACTTGCGCATATCAATGAGCTATTAGCGGCGGTTTCGCGATTTCATCCGAGCGTTCATATCGAATATTTGCTTGTATATATAGAGGATATTACACGGCGGCGCGAAGATATGAATTTTATTTTCGAGTGGTAAAAACAATATTTTACGAATGAGCGCAGCGAATGAGTAAAATATTGTTTTTACCACGAGAAAATAAAATTCATATCTTCAAACCACCGTGTAATTTTCTTTTTATTATATAGACAAACCACAAAAGCACAAACTTTATCCGCGAACTCTTGCAACTCGATGGCTGGACTTTCTTGAATTTCTCTCCTTTCGTCTTCACTTTCAAGGAACTCCTTGAATAATTTTAAGTCATATGAAGTTTTCTTCTTCGTTTTAGCATTTTCCTACTCCTCAGTGAACGATTTCCGTGTCAGCTTCAAGTGAATTCACGAATCTATCGCTCGCCATTTTTCAACCGGCGTTTGGCAGCTTTGCACAAACAACCATGCAAAAGCGGGAAATTACGTCATCGATATCCTCACTAGTGAGGATATGGAAAATACGCCACTCGGGTCCCGGATGTAGTTTCGTATGAATTTTACGAGTGGTCTATTTTCCAGTAAAACACTCGTGTCTATATAATAAACCGGCATATGTCGCAAAAAGAAAAACGATAAAATCAACACGACCTACCATTTGAACTTCAAAATCATGAAATTTAACGTTCTTATTAGTAAGTTTGAGAAAAGTCGCGACTGATACGTTATGATTTAATATTATAGCGCTATTTAATTTATGGCTAACATGACGTCACTTAATTTTCGAGCCAGCAAAGTTTTGGCGTAATTGCGACACTTTTTTTCGCGACACTTTAATTAATTTCGCGATTTTTTCAAAATCACGAAATTCGCGAAATTAACGTGTCGCGAAAAATTCATGTAATAAGGGTATTTCCGGCGTAAAATCTGGTCGCGTTTTTTCTATTTTGAACTCGGACGATATTAGGAGTTTTTTTATGTACTCATCCACTGTTTATCTGTTTCTGCTTACCATGTGAACGCTTTCAAATTTTGATGTTTCAATTGTTTGATTATAGACGTGGATGAACTGCCTGGCTTTTGGAAATCCCTCCAAGAGTACAACGCGTATTTCTTCGCTCATTCGCTTAATCCTTCTCTGTTATCGAGAAAGGCTCGGGTGAGTATTGTGTTCACTTGTTCTCGAATGGTCATACAAGCCTAGGTGGTTTATCAGCCCGGCGCTTAACCCTTTCACTCCCAGAGTCAAACCTCGAGTCAATAAATGCGGTTGTACGTTTGAGTCTGTGGATGAAACCCAAGTGTGTGACCATTCAAATGAAAGCTATTGAGCAGTACTTTCATGTGGTACTGTTTATTATGCTGTACAAGGTGGTTCTAACTTTTGAGTCTGTGGATGAAACCCTAGTGTGTGACCATTCAAATGAAAGCTATTGAGCAGTACTTTCATGTGGTACTGTTTATTATGCTGTACAAGGCAGTGTTCCCATTAACGCACAGCTGTGCGTATTTGACGCACAAAAAATAAAAAGGACGCACAGTTTTTAGCCACAGTACGTCCCAGGACGCACATAAATCAGCGCTCAAAATTGCGAGTGTTTTCATAGTTTGGTCCACTCTTGAGATAAATAGGATTTTTCAAGATACAAAATACACATAAGAAACAATGTTAAAGTTTTACTAGTTTCCTTTACCTTTTAATTACCATTCCAAGCTGGAAACTATGAAAATTTGGCTGCAAACTCGAAAACGAAGCAAGAATCACGATGATAACCACGCGAACGAGCGAACAACTCTCGGCTCATTGATGGTCAGCGGTCAATACTTCATGTAATATTACATGATGTGTATATCACTTAAAATGCCTTTCTCACTAGGGGACCCTTAAAAAATAGAAAGGACCCCCAATTACTGGAACTGGGGTCCTTGGGACTCCTGTTTTCCAAACCTAGTGGGAACTCTGCAAGGTGGTTCTAACTTTTGAGTCTGTGGATGAAAACCCTAGTGTGTGACCATTCAAATGAAAGCTATTGAGCAGTACTTTCATGTGGTACTGTTTATTATGCTGTACAAGGTGGTTCTAACTTTTGAGTCTGTGGATGAAACCCTAGTGTGTGACCATTCAAATGAAAGCTATTGAGCAGTACTTTCATGTGGTACTGTTTATTATGCTGTACAAGGTGGTTCTAACTTTTGAGTCTGTGGATGAAACCCTAGTGTGTGACCATTCAAATGAAAGCTATTGAGCAGTACTTTCATGTGGTACTGTTTATTATGCTGTACAAGGTGGTTCTAACTTTTGAGTCTGTGGATGAAACCCAAGTGTGTGACCATTCAATGAAAGCTATTGAGCAGTACTTTCATGTGGTACTGTTTAGTATGCTGTACAAGGTGGTTCTAACTTTTAAGTATGTGGATGAAACCCTAGTGTGTGACCATTCAAATGAAAGCTATTGAGCAGTACTTTCATGTGGTACTGTTTATTATGCTGTACAAGGTGGTTCTAACTTTTGAGTCTGTGGATGAAACCCAAGTGTGTGACCATTCAAATGAAAGCTATTGAGCAGTACTTTCATGTGGTACTGTTTAGTATGCTGTACAAGGTGGTTCTAACTTTTAAGTATGTGGATGAAACCCTAGTGTGTGACCATTCAAATGAAAGCTATTGAGCAGTACTTTCATGTGGTACTGTTTATTATGCTGTACAATGTGGTTCTAACCATTTTTACTCCTGGGTGGAAAGAGGCTATGCAAGTCTAACAACAAAGTGTCTTGCCGAAGAACACAACACAGTGACCCCGGCCAGCGCTCGAACCCAGACCGCTCGATCCGGAGTCCAACGCGCTAGCCGTTAGGCCACCGCGCCTCCCTGTCCGCGACCTGGGCAGCTGCACAGACGTTTTTTGAGCCATGTCGGTGGCTCATGATAGAAACGTTTTTTTTTTGTAAATAATGTTTTTCTTCCACAGACAATGTACGCCAATTTCGTCGTGTCGGGCAGCGCGCAGGATGTCCACGTGCACAGGGACATTCAGCTGCAGGTCCATAAAGAACTGGAGCCACCGTATGAAGAGCTATTCGATGCGGTCGAGGACCATGTTCTTCACTCACTTCTGGAACCCTGGAATATGCTTATCGAGCAAGAAAAAGACTTGTATTGTCTTGAGGTTAGATTCTACTGATGTTATAAAGCCGTTCTTTTTGTACATTTTCAAGCATTAATGATATTACCCCCGGGGGGGGGGGGGGGGTACTGAACAAAGTTTTATACGGGGAGGCTCCGCCCCGAGGTCCAAACCCTTACCCTTTCATATACCATTTTTGACTGAAAAGGTAACCCTTTAATATACCTACAATAGAAAATGGTACCCCTTTCACATACCTACAGTTGAAACACTGCATCCCTTTTACGAATTTTACTAAACTTTTCGCTTGAATAGCCCCTTCAAATATTGGATGAATCAGCCGTTAGGTGCGTCTGTTCGAGATATTTTGAAAGGCCCTTTTAAACACTTAAATGACAGTTTTCCCTACCCTTTTTTCTATACTTCAACTCGTGAAATCCTTTCCCTTTCATATACCTCGAGCCTAAAAAAGGACCACTTTCGGGCGGAGCCTCCCCGTATAGTCCATTATGGGGAGTACCCCCCCCCCCCCCGGGATATTACAGGAGCTGCGTCACGGATGGCGCATCTTGACGAAAATGTATAGCCTAAAATTTTCAATTTCGTTGTTCGTAATCCGTCCCAGTTATGAAGTTATGATATTTTGGTACGTACGTACGTACGTACGTAAAATTTAAGAGTGTTATCTAAAAAATGGACCATTTTATTTTGGGAGGGGGGTTGGGCAATTTTTCTGAGCTCGAATTTTTTTTTCCGTCTTGAGTTTGTGCAATAATTTTTTTTCACATTTTGCTTGTGAGTGAGTGAGTGAGCTTTGCACGATTTTTTTTCTCTACTTTTGCTGTGCAGGAATTTTTTTTGGTAATTGCCCAACCCCCCCTCCCAAAATAAAATGGTCCATCCCTAAATAATTCCGAAGTCATTGCAAACTAATGGCAGAGTGGTTTTGTAATGACTGTCTTAGAAAGGTTTTCAGTAAAAACAAAACCAAAGCAATTTATACAGTGGCCAATCACAACAAACGTAAACAAAACAATGAACCAATAAAAACTCGAAGCAAATACACGTGACCGGCGCCAAGCGCGGGAAAACGCGTGTGACCAAGTCGCGATTGGTTTTTGGTTTTGCATCTGATTGGTTGAGTTAGTGGCGGGAGTTTTTTAGACCAATCACAGAACGTAGTAAAGAAAAACCGAAGTGATCACATCTGGCCAATCACAACGCGTCCAAATGCCGCATTGAACCAGTCAGAGCTCGCGGTAAAAAAAATGTTGAGCCATTGTGTCAGTTCTGAACTGATTTCTTCACATGCCTTCACACACCAGGTACCTACTGAACAGAAGCTGAGGCATATCGAGATCAAGATGTTGGCTACTCGCAGACAAAGTATCGTTCAGACTCATGGAGGGGTAAGAGGCAACCGCGCTATCGCATAAAAATACAGAGTTGCAGTACAGGTCCTTGAAATCCTGGGATGTCCTGGAATTTTATTCTGGCCTTTTCCAGGACTGGAAAGTTCTGGAAAATGAGTGATTTGTTTTGAAAGCCCCGGAAATCTTATTTAAGGAGAAAATTAAGTGTCACAAAAAAAAGAACGGTCAGAAAATAAACTAAATCGAGTGGAGGAAATTCTCGCAAAATGCGAAAAAGATGTGTGTTGAAGAACAGATTGCTTGTGCATTTGGAGTCTGGAAAATTTACAGGAGTCCTGGAAAAGTACTGGAAAAGTTTACAGTCGAAGCTTTCTGAGCGGACACTCTCGTAAGCGGACAGCTCTACTTACGGCCCCTTGACAAAACCCCGTTTGAACTCTAGCTCATACAAGCTCTGTATTTACACATTCCCGTAAGCGGCCAGCTCCAGTTGCGGACACTTTTTCTGCTTCCCGAAGGTGTCCGCTTACGGGAGCTTCGCGGACTGTATCTGGAAAATTGTTACTGAAGTACAAACCTTATTATTGAGGAAGAAGAAGGACTAATCACTAATTCTACATTCTTTTTTTTAAGCTTGGTAATGCCGAGGATGAGCACGAGAAAGAAAGGATTTCGGTGGAAGAAGCTAACAGACCGTTTCCTGTACCAAAGGACGGTTCACGTTTGAATCTCTCATTAGAAACAGAGACGAAGTTGAACATTTCAAAGAATTTCTCAACAAGAAGCACGCTCGAGGTGAGGGAAGGAGGCAGATTTCACCAGCAGCTCATAAATCTTATATATAGTTCTCCCGCCTCCCATAGACTTCCAGCCCCCATGCACCCCCCCCCCCCCCCCCCCCCCCACTTAAAAGAGACTCACCTCATTCCGCTATGCCGTGTTTGTAGGTATCAAAGATCTGATGGCTTGGACAGACATGGAAACATTTCGCCGTGTTCCTCGCTTCATGGAAGAGAAGCGTGACAAGAAATCGCGGGAAATTCGTGAAAGCTGGCTGGGCAAAAAGTATTTCTTTGGAACCGACAGCCCGGCCACAAGAGATGGGCGAAACCTGGTAGGTTCTCCCTCTAACAAAACGGTCGCAACTGAACAAAATGAACGCAAACTTGCGTGAACATTAGACAATAATCTTTGGCAATAATAACCTTTAGTACACAGTCGCTGTTGTTATTAATCATTATGTGAAGTTTGTGCTATATGTTAGGCTTTATGCATCGGCTGGAATGTCTCAAAATGGTTTACATTTTTATCGTTCGAGCAAAGCCAAATTTAATCTTGCTTTATGAGCGTTTTCCCGCGCTTAGCGTCGGTGGCAGGTTTTCGCGTGTGCTGGACACGTTTTCCCGCGCTTAGCGTCGGTTGCAGGTTTTCCCGCGTGCTGGACACGTTTTCCCGCGCTTGACACCGATCGCTTTTGTTGTTTCGAGTTATGATTGGTTCATTGGGATATTAGCATTAATCGTATTTGGTTAGGTAGCTTTTTTTTTACGACATTCACAAGAAAACCCCCTAATATAGTATTTGATTTTCTCTCCTTTCTAGATAATGAACTTAAACGGGGGCCGCCCGATCAAGGAACGGCCCCAGTCTCCCGTCATACTTGAAAGCCAGAAGTTTGTCCGCGCGCGAATTGAGCGCCGGTGGCTCATGTTGTTCAAACAAACGGCAGAATTTCTAGAAAGACAGAAACCGCGCGTGGCGGGCGTGCCAGAAATGGTGGAGGATATCATGCTGAAGAGACGACTGCAGAGAAGTGAAGCAGCCTGGAAGGTAACATGAAATAAAAATAACAAATAAATGCTTTTTAAGTGTGGGTGCATGAATTTAGGACACTGCTGTGCTTAGTGTGTTTAAATTTAACACAGTTATCCCGGTACCTTTCAGAGTAATAAGACGAAATAAATATGACAGGAACCGACTTATTAGAATTGACCTACATGTACCTCTTAGGGGTGAACACGGATTCGAGCCACGCCCACAAAATGAGATTTTGGTGCCTTTCAGGGGTTCCATTCAAAATTTCCGACGATTATCCCCCGTCACTTTTATATGGTTTTATATGGGAGCCCCCCCCCCCTCCCCCCCTGGGGGTAGAAAGTTACATTATCACAACACACCTGTTTAATTTAATTTTTTGTCTGTTTTTTTTTTCATTGAAGATCCTGAATAGCAGATGGGTATCGTCATCACGTGACGTAGTAGCGTTACGTCAGACGCTTCTCAATCCCAGCAGCTGTAGCGAGTTTACTGCGTTTGTGGCAATTAAAGGTGACACGCTGGAAAGTAATGTTCAGTTTTGGCTTGAAGTACAGAAGTTCAAGGTAACGTTTTCGAACAGGTCATTTCCGAGTTCCTTTCACCTTTGTTTCAAAACGAGTCCTAGAGCAAAACCTTTCATATGAAAATAAGTTTTACTCACAAGTTCATTCAAATGAGAATCAAACTCACGTTCGTTTTGCACAAGGACTCGTTTTGAAACAGAGGCAAGAGACAACTCTGAAAAATTCTCCCTCCATCCCCCCCCCCCCCCCCCCCGCGCTTATAGGCCCATTTTCCGGGTAATCTTCCCCAATCTTAAAGTGCCTATAACCTTTTTTATTTTATTTTCTCATCTGAATCTAAACATCACCCAAGGAAACTGCGAAAAATTTTTCCCATTTTCAGAAAACGCGAATTGTTTATGAATGTTATAAAACTTTCAAATTTGCCGCCATTTTGGATCACCATTTGCTTTAGTCTCCCCTGGGTCCTTCTCGGTTCACAAAGGATCTGTGACGTAGATTAAGGAACACGTGACATCAGACAAAGGAACTGTGACGTAGATTAAGGAACACGTGGCTTCAAAACAAAGGAATTGTGACGTACATTCAGGAAAATGTGAGCCCGTCGGCCTTCTTACAGCGGGACGGGTATACCAAACAAAAATAGGATTTTGAAGATTTGAAACATTCATAAAAAATTCGCGTTTTCTGCAAATTGCAAAATTTTTTCGCAGAAATTCCTTGGGTAATGTTTAGATTCAGATGAGAAAATAAATAAAAAAAGGTTATGGGCACTTTAAACATCCTTGTCTCTTTTTGGTTTCTTATTACCTCTTTGGTGTTTTTCTACCTTAGTAAACTATTATTTTGAGGTTTCCTTCAATTTGAAGGTAGTTTTGTACATCGCAAAATTGACAAATATCGTGACATAGCTCCTTACATGTAATACGTTGAAAAGCGGCATACCGTTGGTACTCGTTAGTTTAACGTTAGTAGTCACGCTGCTGTCTAACGCACTTGAACAATACATTCCTTGTTTACGTTACTAACTCGTCATGTGTTCAATTTAACAGGATTTGTCTCACGCGGCATACCATTGCTACTCGATAGTATAACGTTAGTAGTCACGCTGCTGTATAACGCACTTGAACAGTACATTTCTTTTTTGCGTTACTAACTCGTCACGTGTTCGATTTAACAGGATTTGTGTCACGCACACGCGCAAACGGCGTTAATCCATCGTAAAGTGCAGACGATTGTGGAATGTTTTCTGAACTCGGCGATTGCCCCTGAACTGCAGATCGATATTCCTATTGAGATGTGTGATAAGCTAATGGAGAGACTGTCAGGCAGGACTCCCTCGCTACATCCTTACGTGTTCAGAGAAGCCCAGGTAAGGGAATCAAAGGGGTAGCATGCATCAGTCAATTCCAGCAGCGCCCATGCCCCTCTTCTCCCCCGGGGCAACCCCTGGGAATTTTCTAAAAAGTAAATGTACAAATGCCCCACGGTGGAGACATTTGAGCTGTTCAAATGCCCATGGTACAATAAAAAAGATGGCATATTATTCGCCTCTGTGTTTATTCAAAAGTTATAATTTAGGGCAAACCCAGCTTTCTCTCAGTGTTCTTCTAGTAACCGACCTTTCTGTGGATCAGCCATCTCATCATGGCCTCCCTCAATAGAACTAGTTGGCCATTGCCTAGTTCCTAGGCCTCTATATTTCGCCGCGGCCAATCCGTTTCGGGTCACGTGCGTCTCGGATACGTCACAGAAATGAATTGACCGTGAAGGCCTGGGAGAAAGCCGTACAGGAACTAGGCAAAGTTGGCCACAGATTTCTCGTTTATGCTGAATCGCGCACGCTTGATATAGAGCGGTTTTAAATCGAGGCTCAAATTCGATAAGAGCGCACGAGAGTCGTCAAGAGCGCATGAGAGTTTCAGGCCAAAACGAGAGTGAAAGTGTGAACTCTTGTTGACTCTCGTTGCGTTTGGCCAGGGAGAAAGAAATGTCCACGATGCAAACTTTAAATGCGCGCTTTGTTCTCTCCGTTTCCCTTCAGATGACCGTATTTCGAGTTTTATTTAACCACTGGAAGGAGTTCGTGACTAACCGAAGTAAAATACCCGAAGGTGAAGATCCGCGTGAACACTTTGCTGAAATGCTGAGAAGACACAGGGCTGATAGCAAGTCCAAGAAAGAAACCAGCGAGAGACGAAGAATGGCGCGACTGAGTGCCGAGAGAAAGAAGAAAGAAAAGGAGGAGAGAGAAAAGAAACGCATTGAAGATCTCGCGAGGTGGGTGAACGAGAATACGAGCGTTTTGTACACGCACACCGTAAGCGGACACCCTCGGAAGCCGAAAAAGTATCCGCAACTGGAGCTGGCCACTTACCGGAATGTGTAATTAGTAAATACGGAGTTTGTATGAGCTAGATTTTATCAAGACGGTTTTGTTAAGTAGAGCTGTCCCCTTACGAGAATGTCCGCTCAGAGAGCTTCGACTGTACCAACCGTTTTAGTGCAAGATATGTTAGAGCGGTATGTTAGGGGGTAACCTGACGTTGGACTAGCATCCCATCCAGGGGGGTTGGGGGTTGGTGGGGGGTTGGCTGTGGGGTGCGGGAGGGGTGGTGGTGTAGCAATACTCCTAGTCACTTCTTGCTTAGTACGGAAACCGGGATAAGCTTCGGCAGTGTAGTTTGGCCTGAGTGTGGCTTTACCTTACCTTTATATGAGAAAGACTGCTGCTCTTTAGAATACAAATTATCGTTGAGACTGTGACTATCACATAATTGATTATACTGTGTGATTGATCTACTTTTACAGTTTTGTTCAGTCTGGAGACCGCGTCTATATTTTACTCTGAGGAGGACGACTTGCGCTCTTGGTTTTACTCCAAACACTTAGTGGAACAGGAGAGACAAGAACACATCAAGCGCCTCAGAGAACAGGGAATTATTATACCTGAAGAGGAGCTTGTGGAGGAAAAAGGTGCGCCAGTTTTTTTCTTTCTGTTGACTGTTTCCTGTCTTTGTACTCGAGGTGTTCAAAAGCATAGCGGCTTTAGCAGCAGCATTTCGATTGTTAGCTCTTCGTAAAACCCGGGCCAAACGAGGATGAGAGTTCCTGGGAGTTGGTTCTCACGAGAGTTTTCTTCAAGTCGCATCGACTATCATTACTTCGGGCCAAACGAAAGAAAACTCTCGACGACTCTCAAGAAAAATTTGAGTAGGTTCAAATTCGATGAGAGCGCATGAGAGTCAGCGAGTGTATGAGAGTTTCAGGCCAAACGAGAGCGAGAGTTTGAACTCTCAGCTTAAGAGAAACGTCAGCAAGTAGAACAATCGCATTAATTGGTGCAGACTCTGATCGGATAAAACTCGTTGTTCCACATTTATTTATTTATTTATTTATTTATTTATTATTTCTTTCTTTCTTTCTTTCTTTCTTTCTTTCTTTCTTTCTTTCTTTCTTTCTTTACTTATTGTAGAGGAGACAAAGAGCAGGCGCTCCCGTGTCTCAATGGCGAAATCTTCCACACTTGGCAAAAAGGTATGAAATAAATCATTGGGTGATTTTTATATTTCGATAATTTGATTCTATACATGAGCTGACTGTATCTCCTGAAATTTCTATGACAAGATTTTGATGTATTTTGTGTTTCATTTTTCGCAGTCCACGATACAGCAAGTGACAAGAAAAGTAGTGAAGGTGAGAATTATAGGCCATTTTGGAGTTGCTTTTGCTTCTGTTTCAAAACGTGTCTTTGTGCAAAACCTTTCATTAATACTACGAATCTCCTTTTTAAGGCTCTTCCCGGAGACTCCAAGCCAAGCTCGGAAGCCAGAAAAAGAGCGTAGTTGGTCAGCTGTCTCCATCGTTGGTCAGGCGCGGTTCTGGTGTTTCTATTACAGCCCAGTCGACGCGCCGTAATTCAGGAGTGTCCTTGACGATGTCTCGTAGAGAAGACAAAATAAGCATCACAACAACGGGAAAAGACGAGAAATGTGTAGAAAAAGGAGAAGAAAAGATTCCCGCTTCGAAAGATGCCCAAGCCGAGAAGAAAAGCGATGGGTTAAGTTCCGAAATTCAAGTAATTCCCACAACTGAAACCATACACCCTCTTAACGAGGGGAAGCTGTTACCGCAGCGCTCCCGTAGTTCCAAGCGACTTTTTTCAGACAAACAGCCGCCAAATCTGCTGGGAAGAAACGCGTTCCCTTAGACGCCATCTCTTGTATCAGCGACTACAGTATTTTGAGTAACATTGAGTTCCAGCCACGGTCGACACCGTCAAGGAAACATGGCGGCCAAGGGGGAACCTCTCTGCTTACATCTAAATCCCTTAAGGACTTTACGAATTCCCCTGAAGGTAAGACGTTTCATTAAAATAGCTCTTACAAGAAAGATGTTACTCAAGTCAGTCAGTGACACAAGCTTCTCGGAAAAAAAATTCCGAGTTTTCCCGACAAGAGTCGAATCTATGACCTTCCGCACACCGGCCGGACGCTGACTCGTCCCCAGCCGTCTCTCAGTTTTCTACTAGAAATGCGAGCCTCTTGGGGACTGGGGAAACTGGGGGACTGGAGGATGCTGGGAAGGAGACAAGAGAGACGGCTGGGGACGAATCAGGGTCGGACGCTCTACCGGCACTGAGCTACAGGAAGAGACTCGGAAGAACTGGGAATATTTTTCCGAGTAACTCGTGTCACTGACTGATTAACATCTTTCTCATCTTTTGTTGTTGAACGTTTTTGAAAAGTGAAATAGTGAGTTTAATAGCAACAAATGTCTACAAATTGCAGGAAGAAATGTGTCTTCCCGACTCATTCCAATTTCGCGCGTCTTTCTTTCGTTTTTAACTCGTGAATGTGAAAGCAATAAACGGGTTCGGTCGGTAAATTTTAATCGCGCTAATTAATTTGTGCATGTTAATTTATTCGTTCACAAGTAGGCCCATACGAGCCTTTGATTGAGCTTTTTGGGGCGAAACAAGTTGTACAGAAATCGTAACACAGGTGCTGACAAGTTACATTTAAACGTGATACGTATAACAGGCGCTAAAGACAATGTTTTGAACTCTTTCGGTAGGTGCTCAACTGTCAATGCCTTTACCGCTGGTCAGAATCACCTCAGCATCTCACCTGGAAAAATCTGACACCGACGGCTCAATCGGAGATCCACATCCGCTGACTCGGAGCCTCAGGAAAACTCCCATGAGACCGGGAAGAAGAAAGCGCCTGGGACTCACCAAAGAAGATATGCAAATCAAACCGGATGTGATAGTGAACTAATGCAAACACGTGCATTCTGTTAAACTACCGTAGCGAAGTACTTTATCATTCTCGTTCCCAGATCCTCTGTTTCTTTTGGTCACGTGGTTGGCGAAACGGAGGCTCTGGTCTCAGCCGTTACCGGATGTCCAAAAATTCCGGATATCCATTCATTAATCCGTGTTGCGCATTCATTTTTTATCAGCCAATGAAAATTTTTAATTGCGACCAGGGCCACTCGTTTCCGGCGCAAAGAAAAAACGAGGAGCTCTGGGAACGAGGATGAGTAGTTTATAGGAACGTGAATTCACTTTTTTAAAAGTGACGTTTTCCATTATTCACCAATATCTTAGATCCTGGAACAGGCTGCATCGAAATTGACTTATATTAAGGACGTAAGACAGAATAGAACAGGTTTTCTTTTATTTATGAAGGTTAATATATTTTGGAAGTTTGTGTGTGACATAAACTGTTGTATTTATTGTGGATATACCGCGAAGGCTTTGAGTTACAACCAATAAGATTGGAGTTAGTATCAAGTTTTGTAAAGAATGGAACAGTACCATAGATTTTCCTTATTGATAGTAGCCTGTGAACAGGTTCCTTGGTGGGGATAGGACGAAAGGAAAGGCCGTAAGCGAGCCGAGGGCCGCTAGAGAGCCTGTTCACAAGCTATATAGATAGTGCCACTGTACTATTACAAAAATGCTTTTTCGTGTGTAAATATCAATTGACCGAGGTTAGGGTTTAGTAAAATACTTCAGAAAACATTTTTGCTGTGTGGTTTGATTGATTCGTTTAAGTGCTGCTGCCTTCGCCTCCAGACCGGTCTTCTGACATTATGCACAACGAAAAAATATAAGGGCCATTTTGCAGTCTGTATGAAACTGTTCCAGCTTGGTCGCCAGGCGTTCTCTGTTTGGCGCGCGCGCGGAGATCCTGGGAAAGAGTTAGGTGGAGAGCCATTCGGTGATACGACGTCACCTGCTCAAGGTGGGGTTCAGGCTCCTTTCAAACTCTTTAGCTTCTGTTCCAGAACTTCTCTCCCGTAGCCTAGGGACTAGGCATGCCTATGTTCTTCATTTATATGACTATAGCTCAAACTTATATGATTCTTTATATACTATAGAATAAGAATGGGGCGGCTCCTGCGAGCGATCAAGAATTCATTGCAAGTGTACGTGACAGCCGCATTCTAAAAAAGTGAATTGATTATTATTAATATTGTTGATAACGGGATCAAAATCAGTACATTAGCTAGATATCCCATGTATGGAAAACAGCCAAATACAGCTCTCTGAGCGGACACTCTCGTATTAAAGCGGACAGCTCTACTTATGGCTGCAGCCTTGACAAAACCCTATTTGAACTCTAGGCTCATACAAATTCTGTATTTACACATTCCCGTAAGCGACTAGCTCCAGTTGTGAACACTTTTTCTGCTTTCCGAGGGTGTCTGCTTACGGGAGCTTTCGACTGTACTCAGTGTAGCAGTAAAACTGAGCATTAGAATTAACCTTTCATCAGGACCGCGAGATATGTCATCGACTATCATGAAGAGTGGGCCAAACGAGAGAAAACTATAACATGAAAGACCATCGCAGTTATGTACCGACGCAACTTACATGTGTAAGCAGTTGCAAAAAGAAATCCTGAAAATATTTAGGATTGAACTTTGTCCCGTTCAAACCTGAATTTTTTTTAGGCGTTCTTTTCTTTTCGCGTACATAGCTGGGATGGTCTTTCATATGTTATATCTTTCATCCGCAGTTCAATATATGATATATTTCATATATTCATTCTGAGATAAAAACTGTCGACGACATTCAAGAAAAATTTGAGCAGGTTCAAATTCGATGAGAGCGCACGAGAGTCAGCGAGAGTTTGAACTCTTGTTAACTCTCACATCCTCGTTTGGCCTGTGCTTAGTAAAGCTCGCGTTCATGGTAGCATTCTAGTTTCACATCGGAATTTCAGTAAAACACTCGGCTTCAATTTAATAATTCATATTCTTGTCAGCCACGATTTATTCAGACAGCCCACTAACAAAATTGAAATTGTGAATTCCACTTTCATCAGAAACATCATCTTTTTTGTTAATCTGCCAAATGCGAATCAGTTTCATTTATCCAAAATGATGCATCGACCACAAATGAAAGAAAAACAAACCATATACATTGCGTGTTGGAAGTTATTGAAGTTTGACTTCATGGAAACTGAGTAAACAGTTACCGGACAGCTGTAAAATCCTGCTATTTATTGTCGGTACAGTTACAAACTTGCGAGATCTGTTAGTCTTGGCTATTGCCAAGAATACACCTGCGTGAAAGACTAAACAACTGATGTTGTCATTGGAGATCGCTTTGAAAGTTTCCCGTTATCTCTTGGATAGCGATGTTTGTTACTGGTACCTGTTGAATTAATTCGCGTCCATGTAGTACATTTTAATTTGACACTGGTTGAAATTAAACGCTGAGTTTCGACTGGTTGAAGCGTATGATTTTAAATATTGAAATTATTATAAGTGACAGGTCGTACATGACATTCCTCCCTTTTTCAAACGGATTAATGCATAATAAATCCAGCTACTTGCCTCGACCAATCAGATCAAGCCATATCAAAAGGACATTTACTTTCGAATTAATATTCATTAGCGTGGGAATTGGTTATTATATTTGTGCAATAAAACCGCAGCGGCTTTGCAGTTTACATGCAAAATTACGCTGTTTGCTCCATTCAACACTGGCTTGCGAGAAACGAACTGCTTTACGGTACCTAAAGAGACTAATATATAAAGAAGATTGTGGCTTCTCTGTTCACTTGATACCAGACGTAGCCTATTGCAAGAGCGAAGAAGACTTCTCAATTAAATTTGGTGCGGAAACCTTGTTTGGCGGGCTTGACACAAGCGGGCGTTTGCCAGCATTTCAGCTGTAGTTTCTATGGCACTTGTACCAGCTGTAATCGTCGTGCTCGGAGTGGTAGCTATGTGTGCTACTGCAGCCCTAAGTTGGATAGTTTCTTGGTACCCAATGTAACTGCGTACGTCTAGCACAAGGCTGGAAAAAGACCTGTTGGAAAACTCGCTTACTGGACTACGTTTTGGAGCGTCTCATAGGAGAGACAGCACAGCTTCGTTTGCGTGACAAAACTTTTGTTTCCGGTCTTTATCGAGGAGAACGTTTCGTTTCGTTTGGCTTGTTTTGCTTTCCTTTTAGCGCTACTGTCGACGTTTAGGCGATGTCTTCTGTCCATGTCCATGTACTTGGTTGCAAGTTGTCTTTGCGCAGCGTAGGGAAAAGAATGCGCTTTGCAAGCAAGTTGAGCGCAAAAACATACCGTGATAACGCCTTACTTTAATGCGTTTAAATTTCGCATGTTTGCAACAACAAAAAACACTCGGGCATAAATGGGCTTCTTAAAAAAACGCTGACATGGGTTTTAATTGTTGGAAATCCGCCTACGTTTTGAGAATCATCAGTATTACATAATAGCGTGCTCAAAACAGGACAGAACTTTATCTTAGCCGGGCGTCACAAATGCCTTGATTTCAAGTAGCAGGTAGTTACCTAGAAAGTACCTGTTTGTGATTCCGTTACCGCCGCGGTTGGTCGAGTCTTCAGTTCGTAACCGGCTTTTGACTGAATGTCTACTCTGTGGATGTTTACAAACAGGACTTTGATGTGGAAATAATTTATTATGCAATTGTAATCCATACAAGACGAGAAAACCGCATCGGATATTCAGTAAGGAATTCAGTGAAAATCGTACGGGAAAGTTAGACACCTGTTATTAAAAATCTAAGGGAATATTTGTAAACATGGCAATGTTAGGTATTGTACCGGTAACTTGTACTGCGAAGTCCCACCCAAGAAAATAATAATAAACTTTGTTTACAGCCTTTTGTACACGTCTACGTACTTTTATAGCGGCCGGGGTCTCCGTGTGAGAAATCTTCGGAAAGCATTCGTAAGCTTTCTAGAACTTTACGAACGCTTTCCGAAGATTTCTCGGTTCCAGACCACGCACAGTCGTCCGCTTAGGGACTGTGCAATAATTATCAGGAGGGGGGGGGGGGGGGGGGGGGGTTGGAAAATGGGCTTCATGTAGCCAAATATTAGGTAATACCCCCCTCCTAAAGGAGTGAATTTAGTTATTGCCCGCCTCTAATCAGTCAGAAATTATGTACGACCCCCACCCCTCACAGTATACACAACCTTTATACAAGTACGCTGCTACATTTTCTCTACACGCACTAGAATTTTTCGGCCCCCACCTTATAAATAGGTATGGATTCGCCAATGTAATATGTACTTTAAATAAAATGTTAAGCCCCCCCTCTTGAGTGACTTATTTTACCTAGAGCCCCCCCCTCTCCTTGCTTTGATTTTACTTTATGCCCCCCCCCCTCTGGTTTTCCAACCCCCCCCCCCCCCCCCCCCCTGGTAATTATTGCACAGCCCTTATTCATTCAAAATGGCCGCCACACAACACCCCTTCATCGCACGTGGGGAAAACTTTATTTATTCTACCAGGAGCCATAATCAGGGACCTGATTATGGCTCCTGATTCTACATATAATTTTATATGAAAGCCCCCTGGGGTCTGTTCCAAGCCTTCTATTCGCATTTCTAATAGGTCCAATTACACTTCTAACATAAAGTGTTTAACTTTGCTATGTAAATACATTTTCAAAACCGAATAATATTTATTAAAATGACAAAAATGTTTATGCAGCAAATGGTTGGTTCAGACTTTCTTCTCCTTAGTAACCAATAAAAAGCAATGAACAGCAATTTTTCCAGTATATTGCGTCCCTGTCTCAAACGATTTTATACTACCTTTAAAAATATTGAGCCAAAATGAAACAAATATTTTTATATTTTCATACATGTAAGCCAGTCAACCTTACTTACACTGATTAATTATCGAATAAACGAGAACGCGACCAATATTAACACCTTAATTAATAGATATGCCAGAGAATTGATAAAAAATATTAGAAAACGTTAAATAAGAGGTTTTAAGTTTTACAAATATGCCAGAGAATTGAACACGATATACAGAAAACGTTACAAGACGGCCAGAGAAATTATATCAAAAATCCAAAACGAAAGCCTTAATTACCTTGTTCATAGCCGTAAATTAGTTGTTATTGATGTTCGAAAAATAATTAGGACTATTGCAACTAAAATCCTTGAAATTAACATTTTGATTAGAAGTCAGTGATATTTGGAAAATATATAAATAATAGCTTACTCGAATAACAACAATTAAATCAATCTGTATTCATTTGTCTCTGTATCCACATAAAAGCACGACAAGAGAAAATGGATCCTCGTTTCACTGCATTTAAAGTCAGGCTAGGGTATTGACAGCGTTTTTCTTTGCGAGCAAGAGCATTGACAAAAGTTAGCCTTGCGAGCAACGAGCACTCTGCAAAAAAACTCTACCTTCACTATAAAAAAGAGACTGCATGCGAAAACATGTAAAAATATGCGAGCACGACCAAACGAGCACCCACTAAAATTTTGCGAGCAATTTGAGCAGAAGCTTAATTTTGTGAGCACTTGAAAATTTTGAGGGACGATTCATGACCCCTCAGGCTCTCTGCTGCCTTTGTTGGATACAACGTAGCAAGGGACAGCAAAATGCAACCACTATAAAAACACCCCATATAATTATACCCATCATGAAGAGCCTGTCAGTGATTCCACTAAACACGTTTGCAGATTCTGAAGGAAGGGTAAAGAACGAGAACTTCAAAATACCCAGGCATGGTGTCATTATAACAAGCGCGAAACAGCCACCAACGAAAATGGACACACAACCGCGGAGCTCGTAACAGCGACAATTATCCACTTTACTCCAGCGGTAAAACGTCGTGAGACCTTTACATAAGCTGACGATTACCGCAGCAGTAAGGCTAACGGCCAGAAGTGTTGTTGTATGTTTGAAACGTTTGCCAAGAATGTATTTATCCGCGCACGTTTCATCGTGGTAACATGCCCAGCAAGTGAGTCCGTGTGATCCGGAACGCTTCACGTACAAGTCAACTGCGAGACAAGTCAAGGGAATGTCTTGAAGCATGCTACAGACAAACGCAAAGACGAATTTAACCGTTACGTACTTGTCGCTTTGATTTTCTTCCGGGTCCGAGTTCGTGATCAAGCGGTGAATTATCAAAACAGTGTAGGCTATTAGATATGACAAGATCAGAAAACCGGCCAAAGCAGTGAAGAATTTCATGGCCACGAGTGTTGCGCCAAAAGCCTTGAACTCTCTCTTGTAGTCATCCTTGTTCCAAGGGCCGCTTGAGCAAAATATAATTTGTTTGCTTGTGCTGTTTCTAGCATCGTTAGAATTTTCCAAAAAGCTTTTGTAGGCGGTATAACTTCGATGTGCTTCGAATAACACACTGATATCCGTTCCTAGATCAAAGCCGTAAAGCAAGATGAAGAACAGAAGTTCTCGCACCAAATCGTGGGCGATGGCCATCAGAAATAAAAAAACAGCTTCACGTCAAGTATACGAATTCGCGTTTGGTCTATTTGCTATCAGAATTTTATCAACAATATTATAATTCAAATTAATATGCCTAATGTACGATACGTCAGTTGATCAAAATTCACCGCCTCGTTTAGTATACATGAAATTCTTCTCGACCTCTGGCTTCTACGAGGGTGTTCTCGCGTGGTCGATGGGCTTCGAACGCACCGTACCACCAGATTAGATCATCGTTGCTCTACCGACTGAGCTACGAAGCCAGACGACATTTTCATCAATAACAGCCACAGAAAAAAATATACTTAGGAAAGGAAGTTTCTTAGAAGGCGGCCTATTTCCTTATACAACTTTTTGAGATCTTTTGACTTGCCCTGACCACACGTTTTGGTTTCGAGCCAAAGTACATAGCGAGTACATACTCAATTAACCAAATACACAGCCGGTCACGTCGAGCCTTCGTGGCTGATAATCAAAGCAAAATGAGTCAGCGATGGAATTTTCTTCTTTAATTACGGAATTCTAAAAATATTTATGCTGAGAGATTTATTTAGGTTTTGGTGACTCAGTTGTAACTAAATTGCAACTATGAGTACTTCAAGTATTTTTATCTGTCCGGATAACTACTGAATTGTTTAACGAGCCTACTGAACAAAGTAAGACGGTTATGGTAATTTTGCTGAGTCATTTTGGACGCTGATTGCGTGCGAATAGGAAATATTTATACTGAAACGGAAAATGTTCCGGACACAGCTACTTTGACAAAAATCCGGCCTTTTTATCCCTCACACGACCCAGTATGAATATATATAATTAGACTGTTCACGGCCTCTCTATTCGTCGAGAAAATAGAAAAGTCAGGCTATAACGAATACTACTCAACTGAAAGCTAGTATTTAGGAGTTTGGCTACTTTTAGTTCTAAGTGAGTTTTGTAGAGACCGGCTGCAAAGGACAATTTCGAGCCGGAAGTGAACATAATCACGTATGAAAAGTTAAAAAATCGTTTCGAGGATCGATGTTTACAAAACTGAAACTAATTTAACTAAAATTATTTGCTAGTTTAATTTGATCCGTGAGATTCTTAGCCTCCTGCGTAGGAGGCTATGAGATTCTGAGCTGAAAATTGTTTCTTTTGGTGGAAATATTTGAGATCATGTTTGACTCCCATACTGTAATCTCTGACGTGGTTCCGTTTATCCGACGACCGTGAAAATCATGACTAGCTGCGCTTCATTTCTGAGTGTCACAAAAACTATTAGACCGTCCTCAGTCATTAGCTGGGAGTCGGACGAATTTTTCCCTAGCTTACTATTAATGTTTGGATTGTAGATTTATTTAATATTCAGATCACCCATTTCAGAAATCACGTCCGTTTGTAATTTTTACTGAAGCTGGGTCAAGGTTAAGTTAACAGTTTTAAAATACTTAGCATTACTACATTGAATAAATTGTTAGGAATATGTTATTGAAATTAAATATTAAATTGAATTGGCCGGCAAAGTTTTCTTGCAAGTCAAGTGTTAGCTTAAAGACTACGAATTTAGTTTAGCTCCTCTCCGTTAAATAAATGAAAGTAAACCTAATGACCAATAATGTCAGCACAGGCAGACCATCCAATGTTTGAGTGGTCAGTGTTTATATTATTCGACCTTGTTCAGGTCACGAACTACAGACTTACTGTGACGGTTGAGATTTGGTTCACTTGTTTAGATTTAAGAGTCAACTCAGTCAACTTGATCTGTATGGTTCAATAAAGTTTACAATAAATGTAATTGAGTCATATGTGCACGTGGTGTTATTTTGTCATCCCCATGGCCGATAACACCACATATGACTCAATTACTTTTATTGTAAACTTTATTGAACCATACAGATCAAGTTGACTGAGTTGACTCTTAAATCTAAACAAGTGAACCAAATCTCAACCGTCACAGTAAAGTCTGTAGTTCGTGACCTGGATATAAACCGCTGACCACTCAAACATTGGATGGTTCGCCTGTGATGTCAACGGACAAAATGTGCTCGATATATCACGTTTTAACTGAATCGTGTCACCGCGTTCTGAGAACGGATTTTTAGCATAACGGTTTTCTTAGAATTATTTTCAATTTCGGCAGTGACCGTTTCTGTTAAGTACTTAACAGCCCGGCATGACCATTAATTAGCCGTTGTTATTATTATTACTTCTACTGAGACAACTAACGGAATATTTTTCCATATACCGGCTCAAATCGCGAAACGCAAGCGTGATTGTCGCTAGTTCTCAGGCTCAATGACCAATATCATGTCTATCAGAACTTGAGTAGAGTCGAGACACCACGCACGTACGCTGCGAATTTTGTGGCTTTACCTTTCTGAGGCACGCTGGAGCGCAGTTGGAATGACAAGATCATCATTAGCCTGTGAACAGGCTCTCCTAAGTTCTCTTGGTGGGGTATAGGGCGAAAAAATCGGCGAGCGCGGAGTGCTCGCTTCGCTCGCCGATTTTTTTCGCCTTATACCCCCACTTAGGAGCCTGTTCACAGGCTAGATGCTCATTTTAATGATTATTTTAGTCGTAATGCGATTTTTATAATGTGGTACTTTAAGATCGATGCGGAATTGCAACCTCGTTCCAGGGTCTTTCATCTCCACCCTCGACACGTGGGTCTGACTAATTCGATTAGTGTCACATTTTGATTGTTTGCTACGTACATTGACACACGTACGCGTGTTTCTAATAAGTCTTGTGAATGATATTTCTGATATTTGAAGTGCGTCGTTTCCATGAAACAGCATTTTTGTTCCGTCCTCACACAGTGAACAGCTAAAGAACAGTTAAAGACGAACTGGCTTGACCCCTGTTTCCGAAAAGCAGCTAGATTATCGTTCCTCCGAGAAAAATGATGGACTTGCAACTACCTGCGATGCCAAGTTATTCGAAAACTTTGACAGTAAGTTTTCTCTTAATTCCTATATTATTGTTGCTGTATTTTATGCAAATGTTTGGGCCAATGTGTCTTACATTTTGTACAGTGCAAAGCTGAGCTCCTGTTTAACCCTTTCACACCCAGAGTCAAGCCTTGAGTCAATAAATGTGGTTGTACTTTTGGAGTCCGTGGATGAAACCCTAGTGTGTCACCATTCAAATAAAAGCTATTGAGCAGCACTTTCATGTAGTGCTGTTTCTTTTTGACAATTTTGCAAAATGAAATTCAAGATGTTTCCCCCAGTTTTGAAGTTAGCACTCTTGGAAGTGAAAGGGTTAAGGGATATTACAAACTGCATGGGATATATATCTAATTTCTCCTAACAAGTATTATAAAGAATGTATGAAGAGCAATAAGGAGAATTTATAAGCTGATCATTATTGCATTTTTTGTTATTAGCGACGCAGAATTCCTCGTGTTATGATCATTGGCGCTGGAGTAATTGGAATGACTTGCGCACTGCAACTTTTGGAGCGAGGGTAAGTCGCACTTTTAATGAAAAAAAAAACTAAAAAAAATGTGGCTAAGTACACTGTAGTTCCTTTATTTCTTAGAAATTTAGCGCTCGTGCTCTAGCGAACTGATACCAACAAAGAGGAAAATTCAAGAAATTTAGTAGTTCCCATATTTCTTAGAAATTTAGTGCTCGTGGTCTGCATTTGCACACGTACCATCCGACCAACTCTGACAAAGAGCTCACGCTCGAAAAGTCAGCTGCACAAATCTACGATGGCGGGTCAGACTTTGACATTATATATTTAAAGTGTATCACTCGCCCGCCTACGCAACACAACATCTCCGATCTATTTAACCTGTACGTAGAAAACTTATTTTGTTTCCTTTCGTTTCCTGCAACGTGACTCAGTGGAAGAGGAGAACATTTCCTCTCAGCACTTGGCAGTAATTTTCCTGTTTTAACAGCCATCGACTACTTCCTTGATCAGTGACAAAATAAACTTAGTGGTTATATACCTAAGCACGCGGAAGCGATTTAGTTTCAAGTGCACGTGCGCGCTTTCAAGCTCCAAAACGGACTCGGCCAAATTGTACAGCTGCCTCCTCGCCCAGGGGGTCACCCACAAAATGAAATTTTGGTACCTTTTAGGGGTTTCTTTTAAAATTTCTGACGATCACCCCACATCGCTTTTATATGGGAGACCCCGCCGGCATCCACAGAGATCCAGGGTCAGTTTAATATAGTCGAAGGACGAAACGAAGTACTGAAACCTAGCAGAAATCGTCGCGCGATCTTGGGTCTCCGAGCATGGTACGTATAGCTTCTGCAATCGTACCATTATATTCGTACAATTTTCGGCTGTAAACATGTACATTTGGGCGTCCCGTTTCAGAGGTTTTCGGAAATCATTGCGGAAATACAACAAATATTCTGAATTACATGGTTAGAACGGGTATAATCTTGGGTACCAAATCAAGTAATACCAAAATTATAGTGACCGCTATAATTGATGTTCTTTTTACATGTTCATGTTTGCAGGTACAGAGTGACAGTTGTAGCGAAGGAGTTCGCTTCTCCAGTTTTAAACGCTCAACGCCTCACCTCCGAGATCGCCGGTGCATTGTGGGAATGGCCCCCTGCGGTGTGTGGTCGTCATGCGGACGAGGACTCGTTAGAGCGCGCCAAAGTTTGGTGCATGGACAGCTACGCCAAGTTCGTAGAAATGGCCATGAGCGCAGAAGAAACAGGAGTGTTTGTTAAACAGTCTGTGTTTTACTTCAGGGACAGAGTTGAAGATATTCCCTTTCAGTTGGACAAAATGAATGAGCTTAGCCATCTGCCGGGATTTCAACATGATGACGGCCTCATTGAACAGACTGGTGAGTTACGAAAATTTGATGCATCGTGAGTTTCGATTTTTTTTACAGTCGATTTCGCATGGTTTAAAGTCTTTAAAGCCCTGCCAAACGGAGACGCAAGTTGCCCAGAACTTGCGCGCACTTGCGTTTAATTGATTTGTGATGACCATGTCCTATTGTCTGTTTACCCACCATTGGCGAATTAGGTAAATAAAAAATGAAACAACGAACCCAGACAGGGCTTGAACTAGAACCGCTAATGATCCTTAGTCCAACCAACTATAAACATTAGTCCAGTGCGCCTCCTATGACATCTTTTTAATGTGTCATGATCTCGATCCGCTAACATATATCTATTGCTATTTTTCAGCCGTGAACTCGGCCTGTGGTATCGTGGACGCGTATCAACATATGGCTCCTATGATTGACACAGCCGTCTTCATGCAGTGGCTTTACAAACAGTGTCGTAAGAAGGGTTGTCGCTTTGTACACGATGACATCCATGGACTGTTAAGAGATCAGGCTGAAGAGTTGAAGATCAAATACAAATCTCAGTTGATCGTCAACTGCTCTGGTCTTAGCGCTAAAGAACTGGCAGGAGACGAAGATGTCTACCCTTCAAGAGGTGAGTAGATTTACAGTTAAAATTAAAATTTAAAGGGCGGTGTTGTCTTAGTCTGCTCATTATGGCTTTGCCATACCCGAGTCGCGCGGAGATTGGGATGAGGCGCGAAAAATGCACGCTTCTTGAGGCTTCTCGAGAAAACCTAACAATAAGTGTTTGATTATTATATGGAACGGTTCTCGTCAAATGACAGGAATCCGCTAGCGGGAAGTGTAATACTAAGGATGGCGGGAATGTGGATTAGCATAAAAAGCGTTATTAAGGTCCGAGTTCGAGCCCGAGAGAAGAGAGAGGCACTGTGGCCTTAGCTCCCACAGGTCTCCTGTAGCTCAGTGGTAGAGCATCCGACCGGTGTGCGGAGGGTCATAGGCTCGACTCCTGTTGGGGGAACTCGGAATATTTTCGTAGCTTGTGTCACTGACAGAATAATATCTTTCTCGTAGTATTTCTACCAAGCTTAAAATATACCATCATTTCTTTCTACACAAGCCAATTCTTGTGTTTCTAACTTTTACATATGTGGATGAATCTCTAGTGCATGTGCGACCATTCAAATGAAAGCTAATGAGCAATGCTGTAATCATGTGGTACTGTATACTATATCTTGCAATCTTGGAAGTGAAAGGGTTAATTCATTTTCTATTATTATTGTCAGGTGTGATCCTTAAAGTCCGAAACGACGGCAGTTTGATGCCCAAACTGACTCACTCCATGTGCATCTCCGCTATAAATGACAAACCTCACGATTCCAAACAGATAGATGAAGACTTTGTGTATATCTTACCAAGGAATGACGACAAACTATGGCTGGGTGGCTTGGTACAGCCCAACCAATGGGACAGAGACTTAACGCTCAGTTATCCACCAATAAGAACAATGTTTGACAAGGTCAAGGAGTTTTACCCGCCACTGCGTAACTATGGCGACGAGGACGTGGAGGAAGTTCTGGTGGGACTGCGGCCCGCTCGTAAAGGCGACATTTGTCTGGAGTGGGATCCAGTGTCCCCTTCTGTTCTGCACAACTATGGGCACGGGGGGTCTGGGGTTACCTTTTCTTGGGGTTGTGCCAGCGAAGTGTGCGCTATGGTGGACCACGCCCTAAAAAGACATAAGCTAATTTACGTCTCAAGGTTATGAATTTTGAAGAAGGATTTTATTGAAAAATAACTTATTAGTGCGATGTTTTAAATAGCAGATTTTATCATGCACTCTTATTATTTATATCTTACCATTATTAGATGAGGTCGAGCATGATATCGAGAATTATAATATACTCACCACAGGATATTGCAATTTTTGACAATCTGATTGGTTCCCTACTCGAGGTATATGAGGCAATGTACCATTAGTACCTTATTTGGGAATCCCGCTAATTACGAGTTTAAGGCACGTGCACGTGCACACATGCAAAGTCTTGTTTTTCAAAATAATAAATATCCCATTTTTCCTCTTTTTGTTCCTTCGTTCTTTCCCGGTAATTTAATTGCAATATCCTGTGGTGAGTATATTATATATAAACTGCGCGCCTCGTTGGCTACGAGTTAATGTACGACTCGATTTCGTGGAATAATTGTTAATCCACCGTACCAAATAAGATGGCGACTGGTATTTACCCATAATTCTTAGCGCACGAAATCCCAAAAAACGCTCATAAAAATGCACAGAAAACTTCTAAAATCTTCAAATGTTGTTAGTACAGGGACGAATTTCGCAAAAATATGGCTTTCTATATGTGCCTATTGGCTGTGTTAGGTTCGAAAGGTATTGTGGTAAAATGTGCAGCCGCCATCTTTTTACCGTACGGTGGATTGTGGCGTTATATCTACCTACATTGAGAATTATTGACGAACTGATATTATATTCCTCCCTTTTTTCAAACGGATTAAGTAAGAGATAAACACCGAGAACGGAAGTATTATTTTTATTTATGGTTTAATACCGACTTTCGAGGTGTTTATGACTTATTTCATAATATTATTCATGAGGGATCTTTATTTAAAATCCTTTTCTTCGAGAGGACAAACACTGGCTAATTAGTAGGCTCGCACCTTCGTCAGATCGAAACACAAGTGGCCAAAAAACAATGGCTGTTTCTTAATCACCCTTGACGAACTGATATACCTTTTGTACTCTTTAATATAAATCCCGTTTCCAAGAAGACAAAAGCTGGCCTATTAGTATTATCATATGCCTTTTCGGATCTACCCGCAAACAATGAAGTGTGTTTTTATTCATTGTTGTTATAAATATATATGGTTTTCTGAGAAAATTATTAAAGAGCTTCATTTTAATGTAGATTTTTCGAATTTAAACGAGTAAGGGAAATAAAAGTAAATTAACAAGGGTAAATTTCAATTAATCCAAGGTAGTGTAGTGTTATAGAACTCGGTGAGACATGAAAAAAAGGAAAAATGAGCAAAAAGGAGAGAGGAATTGAAACGAGAGAAAAACAAGACGCAACAAAATCCACTTTTGTTAATGCAGATAAATCCCTGTCTATCAGGAATTTATCTAAAGCACTTATAAGCAAAAATTAAACGACAAAATCGGTTTCTTCTCCGAAACATCGTTTCTTAACCAAGCTGTTGCAGTCCTTTCGTAGCTGAAGAGTTCTTAGTTTTGTCACTGAATCTGCGCTTTGTACTGCGTTATTGTGTAGGACTTGAATTTTACCCATAATCCTAGATTGGTATATATTATCATCGCGGCTGATACCATACAGGTCTATTGATCGTGAATTCAATAACTTCTTTCATAACACATTTAATTGTGAGACACTGCTTCTTCGACGTTGCAAGGTACGTATAGTAAAGTCTGTCTTTATAAATACATTTGAATTGTAAGTTAGAGACTGAATAGCTAGAGACCGCTCGAAGTATATTTTCACGGTAATTATTTTGGAGATCCCAAACAATTACAACTATTTGCACATTTTTGGACTTTCAAAAAAACCGTTCATTCATCGTTTAATCAGCTCATTGTATGAGTGCCGTTATGTTCGATATTGCGAAATAGCGTAAATATGTGTTTGTATGGGAATATAACGAACGGATTTAGGACTGAGCTAGAAATACAAAAAAGAAAAACAATAAAAGCGACTTAGGGCGATGGCGAGAAAAGCCCCGAGAGAAAAGCACTGACAGACAAGAGCCTATGGGCCGAAAGCTTACAGAAAAGATGGCAGAGTTTTCACATGCGAAATAAAACCCCAAAAGCATCACAAGAGTTTTCCAGAGAGTTTTCAAAACCTTCGGGCGCAAGAAATTCTTTTCTATGGGTAATTCAGTGTTTTATGGCGAAGGTAAAAAGCAGGGATAAGGATATTCTTAAAATACATGAGAAAAAAACTATAAAAGTTGACGACGTTTCGACGCTACTACACGTCACAGTTATCAAGTCAAAAGGTAAAATGAAAACGCAACTAAGCATGCATATGGTTTTCATATGTCCTATAAGAAAATGATGCACGCTTGAGGTCTCTAGAAAAGCAGCTAGTGAATGCACTAGCCGCTTTTTTTTTAAGGTGAATATCATGAACTTTAAAATATTGATCTAAACACCGCAAACAAAATATGCAAATACTCACAACTTAGATCGATTTAAAATAAATAAAAATCAATAAATAATTCGTATTTATAACGCGCAAATTCCAATATGATCAAAAGCGCATTACAATATTAAAAAATAAAAATACAATCTGAGTAAAAAGTAAAAAATGAAATGCTGCATTATTAAAAGCTAAAGTCAATCGTCTTACATAAATACGTTAAAACTAAAAACATCACGAATTAAAAGCAAGCCTAAAAAAATGTGTTTTCAATAAACATTTAATAAAAATGAACAAAAGAAACACCACGAGAAAGGCAATTATCGGGTACCTTTGTTAACCCTTTCACTCCCAGAGGCAAACCTTGAGTTGAAATGGGGTTTGTACCTTTTGAATCTGTCAATGAAACCCTAGTGTGTGACCATTCAAATAAAAGCTATTGAGCAGTAATTTCAAGTGGTATTGTTTGTTTTTGACAATTTTGCAAAATGAAATTCAAGAATTTTTCGTCCGTTTCGAACTTAGCACTCTTGGGACTGAAAGGGTTAAAAAGTTGCTGACTGCATATATAAAGCAATGAGGTTTCTACAGTCACACTTGTGCCCTTGGAGAATGGGTAGGTGACCGCAGCCGTTTAATACAGGCTCACTCCGGAGCGCAAATGGTTCACAGAAAAATTCATTCAAGAGGACTTTGACGAAGATCATGTATTTCCAGATCATACGCGGAACTTACATATTTTTATATCGAGATTTTCAGTGAAATCAAATTGCAGTCGGTTTTCTATGGCTGAATACATAGTTAACAAACGCTGCATGCATGATAACAAATAAATCAGCTATTCCAGGAAGTAATCGGCAGCTGGTTATTCGTATTGTCTCTTCAGATAAGTATCGACCAATAATTCAACATGGAACAAGCAAATGGCAAGTGCAAGACTGACGAGTTGACGGTAGGCAAGTTTTTAATATTAGCTAGGGGGTTACCATTATTTGTCAGAACCAGGGCGCATAATAGGTTGGGCGGTGAGGCGCGCACTGCGCTCTTGTGCGATGTTTGATGCGGAGTGAGACTGGGTCGAGAGCGCTCGAGTTCAAAACATGTCGGCAAATGAAGTTCAATAGCTGATACAGAAAAGGGATTGCTACAAGAGAACGGTACGGGATTTCCACTTAGTTTTTGTAGAATGAACATGTCAACATGTTTGTAAAGCTGTATGTAATAAAGAACGGGTTCAATGTGTAAAATCGACAAAGATTTTATTTAAAATAAGTTGAGCTGCTTCGAAACGCGTTGCTCTTTTAGTTTGGGCGCGAAAAGAAAGACATTAATTGCCTGCGATCTAGCTGAAAGCGTAATTTTCGGCGTATGCATAGAGCAACCTTAGATTTTTCATCGGTATAAATTTCATTTTGACCTTTTTGAGTTAGGCGCTGGAGACATCAGTACACAGTTGTTCTCTCCATAATTGGGTGAATTTGGTCATTTGACGTTGTTGTTTTGCAGGAACAAAAAATGTAAAACGCAAGTGCAGAGCCATTGTACTGCTAATTAAACGTATTGTTTTGTGACGTTCTCGTACAATGGCCGCTGCATTTGCGTTTTACATATTGGTACATTTCTTAGCGATTTTGAGGCTTGATACAAAAATTTGTGACGTCACACTTTACCACTCTATTGAAAACCGCTCTAATAGTCACTGCCTGATTCTCTTGCAGGCGCCTCACTCGCACATCCCATATGGCGAGGCTGGATCGGGATTTTATGGCTCTAAAGTCCTTGATACTATGCCTTGCATCGAGGCACTCGCTCCTATAGCATTGGAATGTGTGAGATCCTACCCGGTTACTCCAGGTTCTGTATTCACCATAGCTGATTATGGATGTGCCGATGGAGGAAGCTCAATGTCACTTATATACGCATGCGTGGAGGAGTTAAGGAAGCTGCATGGCAATGAGCTGGAAATTCTCATTTTTTATGAGGACCAACCCGTTAATGACTTCACGTCTCTTTTTTCCTTCCTTCAAGGTACACATGTTCAACAAATAACTGAATATTGTTATATAGCTGTGGTTTTTCCCGACACAACGCATGCTCTCATTGGTTGATACATGGACACATTACAGTGAACGAAAAAACTGTTTCCAGCCAAAATTCCATGAGCGGGCAGCATTTGCGAAAACTCTGACGTCAGAGGGTAACAGTGCACGGTTGCCCGCTAATTGGATGTCTAGTGAGAAATCAGGCTGTTTAGGTTCTTAAATAGGTTAACGCAGGAGCATATCACTCCGGAGCCTCTATCTGTACTGATTAATGACAACAGCGTAATTACACCTTCGGCTATTTTTAGAATCGTTCTCCCGAGAAAAGATTTCCGTGTACGTCCGCGGTCAATAGTGATAATTCGTAGTAATGACATTCCGCCGTTCTAGTTTTATTCCACGTTCCTCTCATCCATTATTGGTTTTATTTTTAATTTGAAACGTGAATGACAGCCTCGTCCTCGTGCTCGCAACGGGTGATTTTCGCGGCAGAAGTAATTCTAAAAATAGCTCAGGGTGTAACTACGCTGTGTCATAGGGTCAATAAGGGAGATGGAGGCTCCAGGGTGATATGCTCCTGGTTAACGTTCTTATTTTTGACAGGGTAATACTGCTTGGTGCTGGTCATATAAAAGTAATTTAATATGAGTTTATCCCCTTAATTCTATTTTATAAAGTAAAACACATTGATCTACAGGCCTTATTATTAACAAATTAATCCCTAGGTACAGTAGGTAGGACAACAAACTGAAACCAAATGTAATAACCCAAATCTGACAGTCTTATGTCTTATTTACTCATTTTACTCATTTTATTCAATATTTACTCATTTTACTCATTTTACTCAATTTACTCATTTTACTCATTTTACTCAATTTACTCATTTTACTCATTTTACTCATTTTACTCATTTTACTCATTTTACTCATTTTACTCAATTTACTCATTTTACTCAATTTACTCATTTTACTCAATTTACTCAATTTACTCATTTTACTCATTTTACTCAATTTACTCAATTTACTCATTTTACTCAATTTACTCATTTTACTCATTTTACTCATTTTACTCATTTTACTCATTTTACTCATTTTACTCAATTTACTCAATTTACTCATTTTACTCAATTTACTCATTTTACTCATTTTACTCATTTTACTCAATTTACTAATTTTACTAATTTTACTAATTTTACTAATTTTACTAATTTTACTCATTTTACTCATTTTACTCATTTTACTCAATTTACTCATTTTACTCATTTTACTCATTTTACTCAATTTACTCATTTTACTCATTTTACTCATTTTACTCATTTTACTCATTTTACTCATTTTACTCATTTTACTCAATTTACTCATTTTACTCATTTTACTCATTTTACTCATTTTACTCTTTTTACTCTTTTTACTCATTTTACTCAATTTACTCATTTTACTCATTTTACTCAATTTACTCATTTTACTAATTTTACTAATTTTACTAATTTTACTAATTTTACTAATTTTACTCATTTTACTCAATTTACTCATTTTACTCATTTTACTCAATTTACTCATTTTACTCAATTTACTCATTTTACTCATTTTACTCATTTTACTTATTTTACTAATTTTACTAATTTTACTAATTTTACTCATTTTGCAAGGTTTGATCCCTGGACCTCAGACCTATCTCACAAAGTTTCCAAACGTTTACGCAGCAGCGTGTGGTACTCAGTTCTTCGCACAGTGCTTTCCTTGTGGTTCCATACAGCTAGGCCTGTGCTGTATCGCTGTTCACTGGTTGAGCAAGATGCCATGCAGCATAACTGGTGCTTTGTACCATCATCAAGCTCAACGCCCGGACGAGAGGGAACTTTTCTCTAGACAGGCCGCCGCTGATTGGGAAATGTTCCTTCTTATGAGAGCTAAGGAGTTGTGTGCAGGTATGCCGGTGACCCCAAGGGGTGGGGGGGGGGTGGGGGGTTTATCCCTTATATAAGCTATATAGGTATGTGCGGCGCCAAAGTGTGGTGTTTTTGAATAAGAATACAACAAAGAAAGGCTGACTGTACGGTTGGGATAAATGTTATACTATAATTTCCACAAATTTCGTCAGGTACGGCCTGACTGCTTCAAGGAACTAAATAACATTTTTTTTCTTCGAGTTAAACTCGAAGAAAAAAATGTTACAATAAAACACCATAAAAACTAAAATAGGGTAACTATATTTTGTGCACTCTGGCTTGCAATTTGGTTTGACCCTTCTCGAATGTTTACGCAAATGAAACCCATTTCTGGGTAGCTGAAGCCATGTATTAGACACGTGTACTAATTTTATAGGTCTGAAATAGGGTATGGAAAATCACATATTTTGGTCCGAAATAGGGTAAGGGTTTCAAGAAGCAGGCCGCACGCACTGATCATTGGTTGTTATATAAATTGAAGAATTATACGCATGATGGTTCATAGTCTTGAAATTGCAAACTCTGCTTCTGTCAAATCACAAAAGACGTTATGATTTACCATGCACTAGGTAATACAATCATTTAGTTTAGGACGCTCCTCATGAAAGCTAGCTTACCCCAGAAATTTGGCTTTTGAATTTATTCATGAGAAAGAATCCTGCGTGACCTTTAATAATTGCTTATTATTGCGATGGAATATATATTTTTAGGTGGGAGTCTAGCCTTGATTGTGTTTGCCGAGGGTGACGATGGACAGCTGCCTGGAAACACAACGAGCACTAAAGTTCCATTTTATCAAGTGCTGTACGAGGTGTGGAGAAACATGGCAGAAAATGGTGTGATTACTATGGTAAGGGTTTGATTCAGAAGGCAAAATTCAAAAGCCCCCTCTCCCCCAATATTACCGGGGGAAGAACGAGGAAACAAACGACAAAATGATTTTTTATTTCTTTTAAAAACGTGACTTTGCACATGTGCACGTGACTATACTCAAAACTCGTAATTCGCGGGCTTTCCAAATTAGGTAGTAATGGCATATTGCCTCATATGCCTTGAGTAGGGAACCAATCAGATTGTCAAAAATTTCAATATCTTGGTGAGTATATTGTAATTATATTTAGCTCAAAGCGATGTAATTTCGTTCGATTGTAACGTCCCCTACTAAATTAAAGAGCTTGTTTTGTATTTTATGTCATTACATGTCATGTCAAGAGTGCATAATATGCAGACTTGTTCTTTTCCTTAAAAAAATTAACAAATTTCATGATCACACTACAGGATGAAGTCAATAAAACAACCATGGCTGTATATATTCGCACCCGTAAAGAACTACAGTTGCCATTTACGTCAGAGGAAAGTCCTGTGAGAAAGGCAGGCCTCTCACTCGTTTCACTGGAGATTAAAACGTTTCCTTGCCCACATACAAAAATGCGGCAGGAAACCGGAGACGTAAAGATGGCGGCCAAATCAATGGCTGAGGAAACTCGAGCTTGGAGCAATTCTACCTTCCTGTCAGGTATGATGTTTGTTGTTAGAGCGATTTTCAATTGATTCGAGTGTCGAAATAATCGGTGAATTGCTTTGGTTTTACTTTACTGCGCTCTGTGATTGGTTTATAAAACTCGCGCCATTTATTCAACCAACCAATCAGATGCAAAATCAACTGACCAATCGTGACTTGGTGGTATCAATGGCCGGGATTACGATGTGGTCATTTTCAACGTTTAGGGAAACGCAAATGCATTATATATTATGATTATAGGCGAATTATTTTATACCAAACACTTCTCCTGGAACAAAGTGATAAGTTTCTAACGAAACTGTGGTGCTGCGTCGGAGGGCAAGTAAAACATTTAGTTCATTATCAACTTGACCGTAGCTGGAGAAGGTGACGTTCCGAGCGTTAGCCGTTCGTCGGAGCAAAGTGGAGCTACTCCTAGTCAAGAGAGAATAGAAGCCTGGCTCTCTATTAAACCAAATGATCTCATTGCATTAAAGGAGCTACGTCACAGATGGCGCATCTTGAAAAAATTGGCCAATTTTTTCAAGTTCGTCGTTTGCAATCCATCTTAATCTTCTTCATCCTCAACCATCCTTGTTCCTGTTTGGTTTATTATCACCTCTTTGGTGTTTTTCTACCTTAATAAACTATTATTTTGAAGGTTTCTTCAATTTGAAGATGATTTTGCACTTCGCAAAGAATGACTTAAATTATCGTGACATAGCTCCTTTAAACAGTGAACAATAATAATGTACAACGATATTAATGTTTTGTTTGTGACATTCAGGTCTTTCGGACGAGCGGACCTCGGAAGAGAAAACTATGATTGTGGACGAATTTTTTCGCCGTTTGGAGGCAGAGTTTGTGAGATCACCAGATGATTACAGACAGGAGCTTGTGGCTGCGTTTGTCAAAGTGAAGAAAAATTAACAATTATATAATATAAGTAACTTTTTGCTCTTGCTATATAATTATGCCACGTTTAATAATAGTGTGCGACTAGTAGCTCTGCATGCAAGCTGATCTGAGAATTTTAAGTCTTTAGGGTCTTTAGGGTAAATGTTTCTTTTCCTGAGAAAGGAAATATTAAAAATGAAAATAAAAGAAAAAAAAGAAACCATATTTCTATGATTTATTTTTTGTATTTTTTTGGCATAGGTGTTTAGGAGTAACTCACGGTAAAGTTAGTCTGTTCACAGACGTTTATTTTTTTCGTAAGATAGGCGCGTGCTCGAGCGCGTGGCGCGACAAAAAATAAACATCTGTGAACAGACTAACCGTAAATTAGACGCGAAAAAAGCGAGAAGAAAAAATGGCCGCACGTCTCGTCCCCAGTTTTCGCGCGGCCATTTCCCCGCTCTTTTTGTTTCGCTTCTCGCTCGACGGACTAAGGGAAATAAGGACTGCTCGTAGGAGCTAGTCGTGAACTGCCTCTGTTTCAAAAAATGTGCCGGACAAGCCGTTTGTGCTGTGTTTCATTCGGACAAGTTATATTTTTAACCCTTTCACTCCCAAGAGTTTTCTTGCACCGAGCCGTGAACTATGAATCTGCATGGGGAATTAACTGCATGCAAATTGGGCGACCCGCTTGAGAGGGGAGCCGTTACACTCTCTGTAGGTACCGAAATCTGACCGCGATCTGGACGGCAGGAAACAGGAACACTTACTCAGCGTTTGGGTCACGTGCGACAGCAGTTTATTCTTGTCTCAACAAGGTCTCGCTTGCTTAAGGTGATTCCTTAGTATTGCATTGCGCATCCTTACTGCGCATGATTTCACACGTAATTAGCGCGCGCACATTAAGAAAATGGCGGCTTTTCCTTTACGGATGAGCTCGCCAGAGAGATGAATCGTCGTTTTCTCGTAAACGAGTACGGTGACCTATCAATTTTTTCTCTTATTTTGAGTCTAGCAATCACCTTCTTTCTATAAAATAAATATAGACTAATTTCTATTGCAGAAGAATAAATAATCACCGGAAACGTGAACTTAGGCCTAGTTCAGACGCCGTACTTCACATGAGCCGAATCGAATTCGAATTTAGGCCGACCCAAATTAATTTAGACCGGCTGAATTGATTCAGACGCCGAGCTTAATTCAGCCGAACTTAATTTAATAGGGGAAAATTGCTGTTATATTGAAAAATACATTATAATAATTCATGCATTTGTTTCGGATCATGCGAAGTTCGGCGTCTGAATCAAAGCCGGTCCACAGCCGTTATTCCCGAATGAGCCAAGCGGGAAGAACGGCTGAGCCGATCCGAATTCATCCAGCCGTTCCGAATTGATTCAGAGGCCGTACCTCACATGAACTTAATACATCGAATTCGATTCGGCTCATGTGAAGTACGGCGTCTGAACTGGGCCTTAGCTAATAAAAACGTTTCTGGAAGCTGATATTGTATGGAATTTTGGGGTATATACAGGGTCGTCCTGCTCCTAAACGAATACCGGGACCCCCCTTTTTATTTCAAAATTTAAGTTCCCTTAAGATAAACAACCAATAGGCAAAGTTTGAATGAAAATCTATTGTAAGTTCTATTTCGATGGAATGACGTTAAAACTTTACAAGTGCACTTACTCATATACGAAATTGTGCACTGAGCCTCTATTGTTAGGAGAGTACAATGGGTGTAGTAGCATAAGGATGTTAAAAACAATTAAAACAGAACGTAAAGTCCTTTAAGGATAGTGCAAACTAATAAAAATTCAAACTAAACTCTAGTGTTCGTTACCTAGACATTTATAACTACCGAAGCAAATTAAAAGTAGTGAAAAGCTAACAATTGTATAAGGCGCTAATAAGCGAGATCGTTTAGCAAGTTCTCACCCTAAAAAAACAATTAACTAAGCGAACATTCATTAGTGAAACTGGATGTGTTAGTAAATGTATTACAACGCGGCAAGTCAATGCTAACAGGTTGTTAATTAACCGCTCGCGTGTGGCAGGATTACAAGGAAACGTAACTTAAGAGTAAACATGCTATTTACTAAAGATAACACTTCTGTCTTGAAAAGCAAAAGCATTACTAGGAAATTACGTGACTGAAAAGCCAAACATGCTATTTACTAAAGATAACGCTTCTGTCTTCTGTTACTAAGAACGACCAACGAACACGTAGGAAAACTTCTTATAAATTCGAAGATACATAACTGCTGCGCATTTTGAATAATATAATATTTAAGAAGGCCACGACTTTTTTAATGTATACATGTTTTGGATGATTCTTCATCCATCTTCAGTACAAGTAACAGAACACGCTAGTGGGTGTGATATAAATAAAAGAAAAATACAATGGTATGGAAAATATAGCTAATTACAACGTGACAATAAAGGTAGAACATATGTTTAAACAATTATTCGCCGAATGCGAAGTGAATATTGTGAACATTCACAATATTCACTGAGCCTGAGGCGAATAATTGTTTTAGTGTAATTTTCAGAGGTGAATATCAAGAACTACAAAATTACGAGCTAAAACACGAAAAACAACACACGCAAGTACTCGCCATATTACCGTAGTTTATAATACATCGTTTACATATCAAATTAAGCAGTAAAATGCACAAAAGAACACTATTTATCAGGTACCTTTGTTTGATCGTTGCTGATTTCATGAGCAGCTGTAGTTATCGTTCTGAAATAAGTAGCTTAGGTCTGAAGAGAAGCAAATTTCTGTCTCTCCATCCGACACGAACACGGCCGCCTTGGTTGGCCACACAAAAACTTTTAAAAGTTTACGAGTTTTAAATGCGTTAAAATCGTTTCTTGAAAATATTTTCCGTCCAAACGTCTTGGTATAGTCATTTACCTAAGTTCCCAATGCTTTGAATATCCCGAACTTGGAGTGATGTCTTTAGAATACACGAAAATTTCATTCAAAAACGAGTCGCCATCTTTACTTGCCGGTATGAGAAATGTGGCTTAGCTTAGCAGCCACGCCTTGAAATCCCATATTCACCTCCTAGCGCGGTGAATATGCTCATATCCACCTCTGAAAATTATACTAAAGCTAATTACAACGTGACAATAAAGGTAGAACATAATTATTTAACAATTATTCGCCGAAGGCGAAGTGAATATTGGGAATAATAGATAATTGTTTTAGTATAATTTTCAGAGGTGAATATCAAGAACTACAAAATTACGAGCTAAAACACGAAAACAACACACGCAAGTACTCGCCATTTACCGTAGTTACATCGTTTACACATCAAATTAAGCAGTAAAATACACAAAAGAACATATTGAATATTGAAAAGACCCACATGAATAAATAAGTGAAATAAGGCGAATCCGAAAAAGGTGAATACTGAAAAATCGATAGCAACTAATTGAAAAAGAAAGCTTAACCAACCCCGTTTATCACCAATCCCAATATTGAAACTTATCTTGAAATCCCCCGTAACACTAAGTTGGCGCAACATTTCAGTTGAAATCAGCTCTGAAATGAGCCGCGTAAGCATGTCATATGTAATACGCCCACAATGGTCTTTGATAAGTTTCCTGGCCGGGTTGTTCAAAGGACGAAAGCTAATCCAGATTAGCACGAATATTGATTTCAGTTTTTTAACTCTTCAGTGAGGTATTCTGTTTATATTTTTTGTCCTTCAGTTTTGACTTTGACTAATCTCAAACTTTACAAAACATCAGTAAAGAAAAACACTTTTATACAAGATAAATTAAACTGCTTGACTTAACTTTTAATCCTGGATTAGCTTTAATCGGCTTTCAAACAACCGGGCCCAGCTGGTCGCATCTGCATTTAGGCTCGATTACCACTGACCAGCTTGTTCTGGGGGCGCCTTTCCTTCTCTATTATAGAAAACACGACTAAGACAGTTGAGAGGGCCGATTACTAAAATCAGCCAATCTGAATATTTTATTTTCAATTCGGTCCGATAATTTCTAAGTATTGGACGGGGCAAAGTTTCTTACATTGCAGACATGGTTATGGTATTCGGGTGATGGGTCACACAAAGTGATACGTAATCAGCAATTCAACGCAACATTTCAACCGATTACATAGAGCATCAAGAAAGTAGCAAGAAGGCACATTGCAAATACAAAGATATAAGTTATCAGTTTAAAAGCTTCGTTTTTGTGTTCTTCTATTTGTTCAGTCATTTGACTCTTGGTACCCGAATGACCCACATTTGCACGAGGAAACGGAGTGGAAGGAACATCACATCGCAGAAATTCACACAATGGTTTCCACCCTTGTTTAACATTGTAAATAAGGAGCCTCTCTGCAGGAATGACAGCCTGAACTCTCGCGTTGTGTTGGCGATATTTCGCCCTGTAGAGAGCTGAAGCTTCTGGATTGACGCTTCCGCTAATCGCATGGTGCACGGTCATAAAAAAATGGTGCGTTTTTCTCCTCGAAGGTGCGATATGCAACAGAACCCTCAAATAGAACGGCCACAGTTCCTTTATCATTCGAAGGTGTTCTTGCCAACTTCGCAGCCAAGCTTCTTCGGAGTCTCGAACTGTTAGAATGACCTTGGCTTCCGGGAAGGCGTCTGAAATCTCCTCGAACCAAACTGCCGCTGGAACATCGGTGATGGCGTCGACACCTTTGAACATCTCTTTAAAGTTAGGAAGGTGATCAGTCTCAAAGCTATCCAGCCATTCCTGCCGGTGAAGTGTAAGTTGCTCGTGGACGTCGTGCACGTTGTATCCAAGAACTTGGAAAGCTTTCGCTAGACTAGTAGTTCCTGTTTTGCTCAACCCTGCACAGATCACCTTCATCGCGACAACTGTTCAAAGCGTTCTACTTAAAAATGATTATCAGTAACAGAACACGCAAGTGGGTATGATATAAATATAAGAAAAATACAATGGTATGGAAAATATAGCTAATTAGCTATATAGGAAGGTGATCAGTCTCAAAGCTATATAGCTAATTACAACGTGATAATAAATGTTGAACATTTATGCTGTAAAATATTTTATGCTGTAAAAGATTTTAACAATATACCGGCCGAGTATCGTAATTTAAATTCCATATCGCTGTTTAAAAGTAAGTTAAAAAGCATGTGTTAGCCAATTTGTATCTTTTAGTCGATCGTTTAAATTTTAGGATAGCTTTTTACTAGTAACCGGAATCAATAGATTTTTAACCTTCTTTTTATCCCTATTTTAGTGTATTTTATTGTATTGTATTGTAGTTCTTTTTAATTGTTTAATTGTTTTGTAATTTTTATTTTACTTTACAGGGCCCCATTGAAAAACACAAATGTGACATGGGCTCCCTGTCAAAATATTATTGTTATTATTATTATTATTATTATTATAAACTAATTACAACTAGAAAAGAAATATAGAAAATATGACTAATTACGGCGCGACGAAAATAAATTAAGAAAAAACAAAACAGAGAATATATACTGATAACTTACTGATAGACAAACAATTAGCTATGTAATGTATATGTTCTACATTTATTGTCACGTTGTAATTAGCTTTATTATACGACATAGCATTTTACAGGGGCACCCAACGACAACATTTTCCTGTAGGTGTCGGAATGACGTTTTTACGTTATAATTGTGCTTTTTGTGCAGTTTAATGGCTTATTTTTAAACGTAAGAAAAATGTATCTGTTCGGATACGTTAGCTGAACTTTCAAACTTCAGAAAATTTTAGGGATTGAAATCTTATTACCCGAATTTATGAGCTGCTTTTGCCTTTCCTAGCTGACCTGTTTTTGTACCCAAAACGACATTTTTATCTCTCCGAAAACAAAAGGCATTAATTTTCCCATATTAAGAAAGTTTGAGATGATATTTCCCTAACCAAATATCTGAGGCGATTATAGGCCTCCCGAACAGATATTCCACCGAAACGATCCGTTGGGTGCCCCTGATTTTAGAGTGCGAATACACACCAAGACGAGTGCAAATATGAGACCGTATTACTCTCGTCTTAGTCCCCCTAACCGCGCGCTACGAAGCCAAAATTTTAGGAAAGATATAATAAACAATTTATTCACCGGAAATTTGTGTAATACGGCTGGGCATCTTTACTCGTCAATGTTTATTTTTTTCTCGCCTAAAGGCTCGAAAAAATAAAAACTGACTCGTAAAAATACCCAGCCGTATTACACAACTTTCCGCTGAATAACCTCGTTATATTTTTCACACCATTGTATTTTTCTTATATTTATATCACACCCACTAGCGTGTTCTGTTACTTTTACTGAAGACGGATGAAGGATCATCCGAAACATGTACAGCTGTTTCGAGAAAGGTTGTCGGAAAAAAGCGCACGCGACAATCCCGAAAGGTATTGTGGGTAGTTTTAAGTTCACGATTACTTGACTTCAGCATTTCAGTGAAATCTGAGAAAATGGCACGAGACGCCATGGACGTATGTTTGCGAGTGCTAAAAGAAAGCAACAAAAGTAGGCATCGCGGGTTTGATGTATTTATTTGACTTATTAAAATGAATTGATCATATCCCAGATTACCTTTCGGATTGTCGCGTGCGCTTTTTTCCGACAACCTTTCTCGAAACAGCTGTATACATTAAAAAAAGTCGTGACCTTCTTGAAAATTATTTCCTGCATGTTGGTCCTACGGAAATTTTAATAGAAAGTGATCAAAAGTGTACTATAGCACGACCACTTAGCTAAAACGAATTATTGAAAGATAAATATCGAAAAGACCCACATGAATAAATAAGGCGAATCCGAAAAAGGTAAATACTGAAAAAGCGAATTACGAGTAAATATAGCGACTGACTAATTGAAAAGGCGAGCTAATCACCAACCCCAACTGAAAAAAGACGTTACCCTAACCCACAAAAGAAAGCTAACAATAGACCATTTTACAGTTCTGTGAAATGTAACCAAGCCTCTGTATGAAAGCGAGGTTAGGGGTGACCATGAGATGATACAGACCAGAAACTAGTTTACATAACAACAGAATAATTTACATTTGAAAAGAAGGTTTGTATCACAACAAAGTCACCTCCAGCCTCACTTCTGTTCAAAGGCCTGGATTCTAAGCACATAACTGTAAAATGGACTATTCTCGGGGCTATAGTCGGTTAACCGGGGTGCTATAATAGTAGGCTAATAGTGGGGTGCTATAGTACTGCTGATCTTATTTTGGGCTATCCATTCGATTCTACCAAGCATTGTTCAGTGAAATACAATGAAATATTAACCATAACAATGGAATAATAGAATCGAGATGAGTGTTTTGTTGCAATGATTCTGGTGTTGATAATTTCGCTCGATCGAAGAGCTTCGCAGTTCACTCAAGGCTTTGCAGCAAACTACAGAATAACTGCATGTAGTAAAATAGAAGAACATGACCAAAAATAAGCTGTACACTTCAGTATTTATTCTCAATGAGGCCAACGTTCTTCTTGGAATGAAAAAGAGAGGGTTTGGCGTCGGGCGTTGGAATGGCTTTGGCGGAAAAGTGGACGCTGATGAAACAATTTTGGAAGCTGCTAAGAGGTAGTGTACCGAAGTTAATATTATGTGAGCGTGCAGTTGCTTTTCAGTTTTCTTATATTTATCTGAGCCAGCGCTGCTCGTTAAAGGGAGGGTTTCACGGTTCGGCGCATGTCCATAAATCAAAATATACGTTTTTCGCTTTCTTATCAATGTTACCCACTCACATGTACTTCAGTAACCACATATTATAATTAGTCGTAGCAGAACGACGGATGACCAAAATTCACAGAAGATTTCAGTGGATTACACCGATGCAGTCGACCGTGGAATTTAGTGTTGACCCGTAGGATTTATTCCACAGTTGATGATTTTAGAGTATTTGCATGCGACAATTATGCAAATAGCTGTAAAATTCTTTAATCGTGAAATTTTCACAAGCAAATTTCGCACCCGAGTTAACTCCTCGCTTCCGATTGGTTCATAAACAATACTCCCTTTAATATAAAGACAAATTTTTATTCATAGCTTATATAATAGCCCTTTTCACGGTTAACTTGTGATATTTGCATAACAATACAGTTCGCTAACAGTTGAACATAGAAGCGACGCAATTTCGGGCACAAGATACAAAGCATCGCGTTTTTCTCAAGCTTCTTAAACCCTTTTAATATAAAACAGTTGAAAATGTAGAAGAACTACAATTCTTTTAGTTTACGTTGTTTTTAGAAAAAAATGTAAAACGACTTTTCTCTATTAATAAATAGTGAGATTCACATAAGCAATAGTGAGATCGTTTTACGATCTTTACGGCGAACTTTAACCGAAAGAGTTGTATATTTAGTTCTTCTCCGTTTTAAAACTATTTTTTATACTAACTAAACTAACTAAAATCACAGAGAATGTAACAGAGAAACTTAACCCTTTCACTCCCAAGAGTGCTCAGTTCAAAACTGAAGAAAAACATCTTTAATTTAATTTTGCAAAATTGTCAAAAACAAACAGTACCATGCACTTTAAAGTACTGCTCAATACTGAATGGTCACACACAAGGGGCTCATCCACGGACTCAAAAGGTACAACCACATTTTATTAAATCAAGGTTGACTCTTGGAGTGAAAGAAATACTGAAATTACAGTCAACTCTCGTTATAGTGGACATCCTCGGGACGTAGTTTGAAGTCCGTAATATTGAGAGTCCGCAATAGAGGGAGTCATTTTCAGTCACACCTCTATAGATTTCGCCGGAGGGAGGGCTGGATTTTGTCCGTAATAGCGGGTGTCCGTATTAACGGGGTGTCCACAAGGTGAGTTGAGTGTACCATGAAACCAAAATCCTTTCCACCTTTAGAATCCCTCCACCTTGTGCAGGGGTAGTTATTGACAATGTAAATGTCATGAAAAATGGTTTATCTTATGTGCAATCAATCATTGTTCACTCTCATTTTATTTTACCTGTACATAGAGAGTTATTGGAAGAATCAGGTCTCACAGTAAATGAACTTCAAGAGGCAGGAATTTTAAAGTTTGAATATCTTGGTGAATCTGAAATACTGGAAGTTCATGTTTTTACAGCATGCAAGTTTGAAGGAACGCCAACCGAATCAGAAGGTAATAAGAAGGTAGACAAATAAATATAATTCTTCTGAACAGGTTATGTCTTGGGGAGAATTAAGAATGTCCACTGGTTTTTAAAAACCCAGTAGTACTCACTGGATTGTAATGGCACAGTTGTAAGTTACCCAGTAGTTACTGGATTGTAATGACACAGTTGTATTACCAAGTAGTTACTGGATTGTAAGTGGCACAGTTGTAACCCAGTAACGACTGGATTGTAATGGCACAGTGTAATACAGTAACTACTGGATTGTAATGGCACAGCTGTAACCCAGTAACTACTGGATTGTAATGGCACAGCTGTAACCCAGTAGTCACTGGATTGTAATGGCACAGTTGTAACCCAGTAACTACTGGATTGTAATGGCACAGTTGTAACCCAGTAGTTACTGGATTGTAATGGCACAGTTGTAACCCAGTAGTTACTGGATTGTAATGACACAGCTGTAACCCAGTAGTCACTGGATTGTAATGGCACAGTTGTAACCCAGTAACTACTGGATTGTAATGGCACAGTTGTAACCCAGTAACTACTGGATTGTAATGGCACTGTTGTAACCCAGTACGTAGTTACTGGATTGTAATGGCACTGTTGTAATCCAGTACGTAGTTACTGGATTGTAATGGCGAGTTTGTAACCCAGTAACTACTGGATTGTAATGGTACAGTTGTAACCCAGTAGTTACTGGATTGTAATGGCACAGTTGTAACGTAGTAACCACTGGATTGTAAATGGTACTGGAAGGGGGATCTCTCAAACTCCCCGGCCCGTGTGTGTATTAATTATGTTGAATTGAAAATATATTTAATTTTTGCAGCATTTTTAACACCTTCCCAACTACAACTAAAGCATTTTAATGTCGAAAGTATTCAGAGAAAGTCATATGCAATTAATTTTAGAAAAAAATACGTGTAGTTTCTCTTCAAAGAACATAGGATATTTTCAAGGTATAAACTTTTTATCAGATAAACTCAATCAGAGAAGTGATTGTGCAACTGTAGTGACTGTATTCAGTTTGTCACAAGCGTGGGACAAGGCTGAAAAAATCTCAGTCCCCGCGGACGGCATTTGAACCCATGACCTTCCGTACACCGGTCGGATGTTCTAACCACTGATCCACACAGCGGTCAAACGCAAAAATCCGGCGCCACTTCCGGTTTTCGCTGCCTTCAATTTTGCAAGAGATTGAAGCGTAATGGCCGCGAAGTTTGTAAGGAAACGTTAAAGAACATGCAGTGGTAAACCAAAATACGAGCTGAGACACTTGGTGGATAACAATTCTTAAATTCTCTATGCATACCCCGAGTACAAAGCTTAAGTTTTCAGTAAATTTCTTAAGTTTGAGCTTTGCAGTGACGAAACGTGGAGGACTTCGTAAATTTAGGACATTTTGCAGTGGGGTTTTGGCGGAAACTGCGTCACGTTTGACCGCAGTGGACCACTGATCAGCTATGGAGAGACTCATGTGGTCAGCGGTCATACACTACGGTTCCTATATGCGACACGCGTCCTGCAGAAAACGTCATGTGTAGTAATAAAATGTTAAGCTCGGTTATACTGTAAGTATAGTCCTACAATAGTCTGAATTTTGTCCCTGAGTTATAATGTTGACCTATGTGCATTGCAGGTCGGAAAATCTGAGTAAATCCAGGAGCTCCTGGTAAATCTGAAATAAATCCTCTGGAAATCTGAGCTCTGACACAAAACTGAGAGTAGAAATAAATAATTATGGATAATCAATTAAAGAACTTTTAATTTTAGTGTAATTTAATTTAATTTGGTATTGATTGGTCATTGATCAGTAATAATGGCGGGGTTTAATCATGAGTCATTTTTTAATCTTATTTCAGAAATGAGGCCTAAGTGGTTTCCAATCCCAGAGGTACCATATAATGACATGTGGCCAGATGATAGGCTGTGGTTTCCACTTATGTTTAGAGGACAGAAGTTCTCTGGATATTTTAAGTTTAACGGACACTTGGAAATACAGGATTACACATTAGAGCCAGCTTGTACATAGACATTATGTATTATTGTGCTAAATAAATTATACTAGAAGTTCTCAAAGAGAAGTAAAGTGCTGCCTCCCTTAAAACCCTCCCGCGTAAGCTACCACAAGCTTTTACATTAGCTATCACATGCTAGCGCTACTGACACTCAAATAAAGTTACTTGCAAGGAAAACTTGACAAGGAATCCCTGGTGCCCAGCGGCCTAATCTTGTTGCTCGCGACCTGGGTCCTATTAAAGATGATAACCCGCTGTACAATATTATTGTTGTTACAAAGAAAAATTGTTATCGTCCACACGAGCAAATAAAATTTGTCAAGGAAAAACTTGTCAAATTAAATTTGTTGTTTATCCACACGAGAAAATAAAAATTGTCAATCGTTCCTTGTCAAGGGAAACTTGCTCGTGTGGAAGGGGCTTTTAAAGTGCACTTTAAGCAAGCGAGACCTTGAGACAAGAATAAACTGCTGTCGCACGTGACCCAAACGCTGAGTGAGTGTTCCTGTTTCCTGCCGTCCAGATCGCGGTCAGATTTCGGTACCTACAGAGAGTGTAACGGCTCCCCTCTCAAGCGGGTCGCTCCATTTGCAGTTAATTCCCCCAGATTCGTAGTTCGGTGTAAGAAAAACCTACCGTTACATTAGCACTCTTGGGAGTGAAAGGGTTAAAACTATAACTTGTCCGAATACATTTTTTGAAACAGAGGCAGTTCACGACTAGCTACTACGAGCAGTCCTTATTTCCCTTAGTCTGTCAAGCGAGAAGCGAAACAAAAAGAGTGGGGAAAAATGGCCGCGCGAAAACTGGGGACGAGACGTGCGGTTATTTTTTCCTCTCGCTATTTTCGCGTCTAATTTACGGTTAGTCTGTTCACAGACGTTTATTTTTTGTCGCGCTACGCGCTCGAGCACGCGCCTATCTTACGAAAAAATAAACGTCTGTGAACAGACTAACTTTCCCGTGAGCTACTCTTAAACACCTGTGCCAAAAAAAGTTATAAGATGCAAAACAATACAAAAAATAAATCATACAAATATGGTTTCTTTTTTTTCTTTTCTTTTCATTTTTAATATTTCCTTTCTCAGGAAAAGAAGTATTTACCCTAAAGACCCTAAAGACTTAAAATTCTCACATCAGCTTGCATACAAAGCTACTAGTCGCACACTATTATTAAACGTGGCATAATCATATAGCAAGAGCAAAAAGTTACTTATATTAATTGTTAATTTGACGTGCGGCCATTTTTTCCTCTCGCTTTTTTCGCGTCTAATTTACGGATAGTCTGTTGACAGACGTTTATTTTTTGTCGCGAGCACGCGCCTTACGAAAAAAATAAACGTCTGTGAACAGACTAACTTTACCGTGAGTTACTCCTAAACACCTGTGCGGCAAAAAAGTTGTTGTAAGATGCGGATCATTTTCGGCGTTTAATCAGCGGATAAGTTAGTTTGCGATTCCATTCCAAGTCCAAGGTCAATTTTATTTATTTGTAACAAAATAAATACAGAAAAAAAAAACAATACAAAAAAATAATTATGATCAGATAACACTGAGAAGTTAAACCAAGGTGGTCAGAGAAATATGTTTTTTTCATTTTTAATATTTCCTTTCTCAGGAAAAGAAGCATTTACCCTAAAGACTTAAAATTCTCACATCAGCTTACATGCAGAGCTACTAGTCGCACACTATTATTAAACGTGGCATAATCCATCTAGCAAGAGCAATAATTTAATTGTTAATTTTTCTTCACTTTGACAAACGCAGCCACAAGCTCCTGTCTGTAATCATCTGGTGATCTCACAAACTCTGCCTCCAAACGGCGGTAAAATTCGTCCACAATCATAGTTTTTCTCTTTCAAGGTCCGCTCGTCCGAAAGACCTGAATGTCACAAACAAAACATTAATATTATTGTACATTATTATTGTTCACTGTTTAATGCAATGTGATCATTTCGAATTCCAGTGCTTGGGTTTTAATAGAGAACCAGGCTTCTATCTTCTATACTAGGAGTAGCCTCCTAGCAGACTTTCTTTTGGCTCGTCTACTGCGCATGTGTTCGACCCCATGTTTCAACTAACGAAAGCCAAGATTCTTGGACTTCCGGTTTTACTGCGCAAGTCAGGCGGATCGCTTCCCCCCAGAGGTCCTTGTTGGCCGCTCCACCGCTGAACATGGGTAACAAGGACTCTGGGAAAGAGATTGCGAGGAGGCTATACTAGGAGAAGCCTCAACTTTGCTCCGACGAAGGGCTAACGTTCGGAACGTCAGCTTCTCCAGCTACGGTCAAGTTGATAATGAACTAAGTGTTTTACTTGCCCGCCGACGCAGCACCACAGTTTCATTAGAAACTTATCACTTTGTTCCAGGAGAAGTGTTTGGTATAAAATAATTCGCCTATAATAACCAACTACATTTGCGTTTCCCTAAACGTTGAAAATGACCACATCGTAATCCCGGCCATTGATACCACCAAGTCACGATTGGTCAGTTGGTTTTGCATCTGATTGGTTGGTTGAATAAATGGCGCGAGTTTTATAAACCAATCACAGAGCGCAGTAAAGTAAAACCAAAGCAATTCACCGATTATTTCGACACTCGAATCAATTGAAAATCGCTCTGACAACAAACATCATACCTGACAGGAAGGTAGAATTGCTCCAAGCTCGAGTTTCCTCAGCCATTGATTTGGCCGCCATCTTTACGTCTCCGGTTTCCTGGCGCATTTTTGTATGTGGGCAAGGAAACGTTTTAATCTCCAGTGAAACGAGTGAGAGGCCTGCCTTTCTCACAGGACTTTTCTCTGACGTAAATGGCAACTGTAGTTCTTTACGGGTGCGAATATATACAGCCATGGTTGTTTTATTGACTTCATCCTGTAGTGTGATCATGAAATTTGTTAATTTTTGTCTTCTGAATTTGTTAATTTTTGCCTTCTGAATCAACCCTTACCATAGTAATCACACCATCTTCTGCCATGTTTCTCCACACCTCGTACAGCACTTGATAAAATGGAACTTTAGTGCTCGTTGTGTTTCCGGGTAGCTGTCCATCGTCACCCTCGGCAAACACAATCAAGGCTAGACTCCCACCTAAAAATATATATTCCATCGCAATAATAAGCAATTATTAAAGGTCGCTCAGGATTCTTGCTCATGAATAAATTCAAAAGCCAAATTTCTGGGGTAAGCTAGCTTTCAGCTTGAGGAGCGTCCTAAACTAAATGATTGTATTACCTAGTGCATGGTAAATCATAACGTCTTTGTGATTTGACAGAAGCAGATTTTGCAATTTCAAGACTATGAACCATCATGCGTATAATTCTTCAATTTATATAACAACCAATGATCAGTGTGTGTGGCCTGCTTCTAGAAACCCTTACCCTATTTTCAGACCATAATATGTGATTTTCCTTACCCTATTTCAGACCTGACCCAAAAATCGATACCCTATTTCAGACCTATAAAATTAGTACACGTGTCTAATACATGGCTTCAGCTACCTAGAAATGGGTTCCGTTTGCGTAAACATTCGAGAAAGGCTTCAAATTCCCGATGTTAAAGTAAAAAAAAGGGTTTCGTCTAAAAGCCAAACCAAATTCCAAGCCAGAGTGCACAAAACATATATAGTTACCCTATTTCAGACCAAAACGGCTCAAAACCATTATTTTTTATGGTGTTTTATTGTAACAGTTTTTCTTGGAGTTAGTTCCCTGGAGAAATATTGGAAATTATACATTTTTCCCAACCGTACAGTCAGCCTTTCTTTGTTATATTCTTATTAAAAAACCACACTCTTTGGTGCCGCACATATCTATGTAGCTTATATACCCCCCGGGTCACCAGCATACCTGTACACAACTCCTTAGCTCTCATAAGAAGGAACATTTCCCAATCAGCGGCGGCCTGTCTAGAGAAAAGTTCCCTCTCGTCCGCGCGTTGAGCTTGATGATGGTACAAAGCACCAGTTATGCTGCATGGCATTTTGCTCAACCAGTGAACAGCGATACAGCACAGGCCTAGCTGTATGGAACCACAAGGAAAGCACTGTGCGAAGAACTGAGTACCACACGCTGCTGCGTAAACGTTTGGAAACTTTGTGAGATAGGTCTGAGGTCCAGGAATCAAACCTTGCAAGGAAAAGGATACAAAATTAAAAACCCGCGTATACTGAGAAACTGTGGATTAAGAATCTACAGTCTACAGGCTGAAATTTAGCGAATTTAAAAAGGCTCCACTGACAATAAGAAATCTTGATGATAAATACGATAAAATGTCGACAAAATGATTGAAAACAAATGCTACTTTTATTGTTTGGACAGTGGAACATGTACAATTGATTAACTTTGATCTGTAACCACAAACAGGAAATTGTATTGAATACGAACTGTTATCACCGGAGTGTCCGTAAGAAAGAGGTTAGTTTTATTAGTTTTAAAATGAGTAAAATGAGTAAAATGAGTAAAATAAATAAATGAGTAAAATGAGTAAAATGAGTAAAATGAGTAAAATGAGTAAATGAGTAAAATGAGTAAATGAGAGTAAAATGAGTAAAATGAGTAAAATGAGTAAAATGAGTAAAATGAGTAAAATGAGTAAAATGAGTAAAATGAGTAAAATGAGTAAAATGAGTAAAATGAGTAAAATGAGTAAAATGAGTAAAAATGAGTAAAATGAGTAAAATGAGTAAAATGAGTAAAATGAGTAAAATGAGTAAAATGAGTAAAATGAGTAAAATGAGTAAAATGAGTAAAATGAGTAAAATGAGTAAAATGAGTAAAATGAGTAAAATGAGTAAAATGAGTAAAAATGAGTAAAATGAGTAAAATGAGTAAAATGAGTAAAATGAGTAAAATGAGTAAAATGAGTAAAATGAGTAAAATGAGTAAAATGAGTAAAATGAGTAAAATGAGTAAAATGAGTAAAATGAGTAAAATGAGTAAAATGAGTAAAATGAGTAAAATGAGTAAAATGAGTAAAATGAGTAAAATGAGTAAATGAGTAAATGAGTAAAATGAGTAAATGAGTAAAATGAGTAAAATGAGTAAAATGAGTAAAATGAGTAAAAATGAGTAAAATGAGTTAAAATGAGTAAAATGAGTAAAATGAGTAAAATGAGTAAAATGAGTAAAATGAGTAAAATGAGTAAAATGAGTAAAATGAGTAAAATGAGTAAAATGAGTAAAATGAGTAAAATGAGTAAAATGAGTAAAATGAGTAAAATGAGTAAAATGAGTAAATGAGTAAAATGAGTAAAATGAGTAAAATGAGTAAAATGAGTAAAATGAGTAAAATGAGTAAAATGAGTAAAATGAGTAAATGAGTAAAATGAGTAAAATGAGTAAAATGAGTAAAATGAGTAAAATGAGTAAAATGAGTAAAATGAGTAAAATGAGTAAAATGAGTAAAATGAGTAAAATGAGTAAAATGAGTAAAATGAGTAAATGAGTAAAATGAGTAAAATGAGTAAAATGAGTAAATGAGTAAAATGAGTAAATGAGTAAAATGAGTAAAATGAGTAAAATGAGTAAAAATGAGTAAAATGAGTAAAATGAGTAAAATGAGTAAAATGAGTAAAATGAGTAAAATGAGTAAAATGAGTAAAATGAGTAAAATGAGTAAAATGAGTAAAATGAGTAAAATGAGTAAAATGAGTAAAATGAGTAAAATGAGTAAAATGAGTAAAATGAGTAAAATGAGTAAAATGAGTAAAATGAGTAAAATGAGTAAAATGAGTAAAATGAGTAAAATGAGTAAAATGAGTAAAATGAGTAAAATGTGTCAGATTTCGGTTATTACATTTGGGTTTAGTTTGTTGTCCTACCTACTGTACCTAGGGATTAATTTGTTGATAATAAGGCCTGTAGATCAATGTTTTACTTGATAAAATAGAATTAAAGTGATAAACTCATATTAAAATACTTTTACATGACCAGCAGCAAGCAGTATTACCCTGTCAAAAATAAGAACCTAAACAGCCTGATTTCTCACTAGACATCCAATTAGCGGGCAACCGTGCACTGTTACCCTCTGACGTCAGAGTTTTCGCAAATGCTGCCCGCTTATGGTATTTTGGCGGGAAACAGTTTTTTTGTTAACTGTCATGTGACCATGTATCAACCAATGAGAGCGTGCGTTGTATCGGGAAAAACCACAGCTATATAACAATCAGTTATTTGTTGAACATGTGTACCTTGAAGGAAGGAAAAAAGAGACGTGAAGTCATTAACGGGTTGATCCTCATAAAAGATGAGAATTTCCAGCTCATTGCCATGCAGCTTCCTTAACTCCTCCACGCATGAGTATATAAGTGACATTGAGCTTCCTCCATCGGCACATCCATAATCAGCTATGGTGAATACAGAACCTGGAGTAACCGGGTAGGATCTCACACATTCCAATGCTATAGGAGCGAGTGCCTCGATGCAAGGCATAGTATCAAGGACTTTAGAGCCATAAAATCCCGATCCAGCCTCGCCATATGGGATGTGCGAGTGAGGCGCCTGCAAGGGAATCAGGCAGTGACTATTAGAGCGGTTTGTTAATAGAGCGGTAAAGTGTGACGTCACAAATTTTCAAATTATTTGTATCAAGCCTCAAAATCGCTAAGAAATGTACCAATATGTAAAACGCAAATACAGAGCCATTGTACGAGAACGTCACAAAACAATAGGTTTATTAGCAGTACAATGGCTCTGCACTTGTGTTTTACATATTGGTACATTTTTTGCTCCATCCTCAGTCAACATACCGATGAAAAAGCTAAGGTTGCTCTACTGCATACGCCGAAAATTACGCTTTCAGCTGCTTTAGATCGCAGGCAAGTAATGTCTTTCTTTTCGCGCCCAAACTAAAGAGCAACGCGTTTCGAAGCAGCTCGACTTATTTTAAATAAAATCGGTATCGATTTTACACATTGAACCCGGTCTTTATTACATACAGCTTTACAAACATGTTGACATGTTCATTCTACAAAAACTAAGTGGAAATCCCGTACCGTTCTCTTGTAGCAATCCCTTTTCTACATCAGATATTGAACTTCATTTGCCGACATGTTTTGAACTCGAGCGCTCTCGACCCAGTCTCGCTCCGCATCAAACATCAAACGTCGCACAAGAGCGCAGTGCGCGATTCACCGCCCTACCTTTTATGCGCCCTGGTTCTAACAAATAAAGGTAACCGCCCTAATATTGAAAGCTTACCTACCGTCAATTCATCAGTCTTGCACTTGCTATTTGCTTGTTCCATGTTGAATTATTGGTCGATACTTATCTGAAGAGACAATACGAATAACCAGCTTCCAATTACTTCCTGGAATAGCTGATGTATTTGTTATCAATGGGAGGCGGCGTGGCCGAGTGATTTTGGGCGCTGCATTTGAAATCTGGAGGTCCCTGGTTTGAATCCTCCACCCTGCCACTAGCTGGATTTGCTCTCGGTAGTCCCGAGTTCAACTCCTCGGCCACGCGGTTAACCTCCCACCAGTTGGGATTCTTAACAAGTTTATGTTCTATTTACAATATTTGTTTGTTCATTTACAGTGTCCACAATTAGTACAGCAGTGCTAAATCCTCTGACACTTAAATAAAGTTTTTTTTTTTATCCATGCAACGTTTGTTAACTATGTATTCAGCCATAGAAAACCGACTGCAATTTGATTTCACTGAAAATCTCTATATAAAAATATGTAAGTTCCGCGTATGATCTTGAAATACATGATCTTCGTCAAAGTCCTCTTGAATGAATTTTTCTGTGAACCATTTGCAAGAACGCTTCAATAACGCTAAGATTGCACCTATTGATGGTTTTCATCAACATTACAAAAACTGTTCGCTTGCATAAACAACATCAGAAAATTAACAGGTAAAAGAACTGTCAGAAAGAAACGTCTTATCCAAATTATAGCTTTGTAGCGTTTTTCATAACCGAGTTATTGCCAAACTAATTTTCAGAAAATTACAGTATTTAGTTTGTCGCCGCCATGTTTGTGTCCTTCAGAGGAGCACAAATATGGCCGCCATAAAATTGCACAAGAAGTAGAGTAGATTCTACCGTCAATATCATTAGCTTTCACTTTAAATCTGTTTAGACATCACTTCTAAATGATTATCATGTCTGAAAATTCAAAAATGATATAAAAATATCCATGTTTGTGACAGTTTAGAAACACGTTCATCCAGGACATCACAAATTTCAAATAGCTTTATTTCCAAAAGGAATCACTGGATCGATACCAAACTTTGCATAGAGATTAATGATTTTAATGTCTAGAAGATATAAAAAGAATAGCTTTGTACGATTAACAGTTTAGATTTTAGAATTTTGATGACGTCAGATGAAAACAAAGAATTGTTAGAAAGCTTGATACCACCTAAACTTTTGTTGAATAATTGGAAAAGATCCGAAATGACCAGTAAAAGCTATAAGCAAATGAAGAACAAGATGTTTATAGTGCGTAATTTGTGAATTTCAAAATATTCACGTTTGTTCGACTTGTGAAAAAACTACCGATTTGTTTTCCGTAATTTTTATGTGTGATAAAATCCAGCATATATAAAAACGGCCTCGCCTAGTTTTGGGCGTGTAGCCTCGACAAAGCTCGGCGAATTTAGGTCGCCAATTTAGCTACTTCATGTCTTCCATTTTACAACTGCTTTGAAAACCCCTACCGTAAATTATTCAAATTTGCCGCGTTGTGGAATTTATTGCTCACTTGGGAATTTTACAGATCATCGAAAATTTAAATGATAATGAGCGATCAATGACATTCCAAGCAAATTTTCGATTATCCGTAATTCCCAAGTGAAAAATAAATTCCAGAACGCGGCAAGTTTGAATAATTTACGGAACACGAGGGGTTTTCCTTGCATTTGTAAAATGGAAGACGACTCAAATTCGCCGAGCTTCGTCGACGCTACATGCCTGAAACAAGGTTAGGCCGTTTGTATATATGCTGGATTTTCTCATACTTAGAAATAAGCGAAAACAAATCGGTAGTTTTTTCACAAGTCGAACAAACTTGAATATCTTGAAATTCAAATCCGCACTATAAACATCTTGTTCTTCATTCGCTTATAGCTTTTACTGGGAGTTTACGATCTTTTCTGATTATTCAGCAAAGTTTTAGATAACATTAAGCTTTCCAATGATAGGTGCGATATAAGAATTATTTTAGCGTTCTTGCAACAGCTAAAGTAAATACACAAGCATATTATTTTTAAGCGAAAATTCAGCAGTGAACTGTGTAGCAATTTCTGTGCAGCCGATTTTGTGGAAACTTGCTCACAGTAAACCTTGACGTCTTGGAAGTTATTGAACGTAATTAGAAAAAATCTATCTTCGTTTTATGAAAATATTCGCGATTTCTTAAAAAACGAGGTCTTTTAATAACGGTTGTATCTCTTAATCGTTTATTCCGACTGCCCTTAAATTAAAAGCCTTCTATAATTTGAAGATTCCTTGTTTAGATCACCAAAAATTACAGAAATCGGTTAGCGCTTTCATGCCTAAAATAAGTTTAAAAAAGGGAGCCTCCGCTCCAATAAATAGCCGCGGGCCACTTTAAGGCGACTGAAGGCGATTTAAGCAAAATTGGCTGGAAAGACTGGGCGCTTTTAGGCGACTTAAGGTCCCAGAGTAGGCCTTTTCACTGTAGCTTTTCTCTGTTAATTCTTTCCAGTTATTGCATGATATTAAGCATATGTTGACTGCCAAAAGTTTTGAAATTACAGGCCCAAACGTAATTCACAGTGGAAGAAAATCATTACTTGAACTTTAAAATTATTTTATATGATTTCTTTTGAAAACAGATATCAAAATTCCCCGACACACTTTTGGAAGTCAATATCTGCTTAATATCATGCAACAACTGGATTTTTTGTACAGCTAAATGGAAGTGCGGGTAATTCACGTTTATGAACACCGGTCAAATTGCGTTCAAATTCTCGTGCCGGCTACAATTTTTGATATATAGGTTTGGGTACTTTACTTTAAAACTGTGCGCTTGCGAGGCCTTTTCCGCAACGTGGTCACGAAGGTTTACAGTAACCTTAAGGTGACTTTGGGCGACTTAAGGCGACTTAAGGTCCCAGAGAAGGCCTTTTCACTGTAGCTTTTCTCTGTTAATTCTTTTCTCCAGGGGATTCAAGTTCTCGCCCTCGCCCCGAGTCGTTTTTATTGTTTTTCGTTTTTGTATTTCTAGTTCCTAAATCCCTTCGTTATATTCCCATACAAACACATCCCACGCTATTTCGCAATATCGATTATAACGACGCTGATACAATGAGCTGATTAAACGATGAATGGACGGTTTTTTGAAGGTCCAAAAATGTGCAAATAGTTGTAATAGTTTGGGATATCCAAAATGATTGCCGTGAAAATACACTTCCAGCGGTCTCTAGCTATTTATCTTACAATTCAAATGTATTTATAAAGACAGACTTTACTATACGTACCTTGCAACGTCGAAGAAGCAGTGCCTCACAATTAAATGTGTTATGAAAGAAGTTATTGAATTCACGATCAGTAGACCTGTATGGTATTAGCATACTAAAAAACGATGATAATATATACCAATCTATATTTACGATCGCTCGTTCTTTCTATCTACATTATCATCACTACTGGTTCACGACACTCACTTAATTTAAAGTTTGGCATCTTATCGTTGAACTTCGAGGGATCGGGCGATTTTAGGCGACTTAAGGCGACTTTGGGCGACTTAAGGCGACTTAAGGCGACTTTGGGCCACTTAAGGCGACTTAAGGTCCCAGAGTAGGCCTTTTCACTGTAGCTGATCTCTGTTAATTCTTTTCTCCAGGGGATTCAAGTTCTCGCCCTCGCCCTGGGTCGTTTTTATTGTTTTTCGTTTTTGTATTTCTAGTTCCTAAATCCCTTCGTTATATTCCCATACAAACACATATTTACGCTATTTCGCAATATGGATTATAACGACGCTGATACAATGAGCTCAGTGATTAAACGATGAATGGACGGCTTTTTGAAGGTCCAAAAAATGCAAATAGTTGTAATTGTTTGGGATCTCCAAAATGATTGCCGTGAAAATACCCTTCGAGCGGTCTCTAGCTATTTATCTTACAATTCAAGACAGACTTTACTAAACGTACCTTGCAACGTCGAAGAAGCAGTGCCAGTCTCACAATTAAATGTGTTATGAAAGAAGTTATTGAATTCACGATCAATAGACCTGTATGGTGTTAGCATACTAAAAAACGATGATAATATATACCAATCTAGGATTATGGGTAAAATTCAAGCCCTACACAATAACGCAGTACAAAGCGCAGATTCAGTGACAAAACTAAGAACTCTTCAGCTACGAAAGGACTGCAACAGCTTGGTTGAGAAACGATGTTTCCGAGAAGACACCGATTTCGTCGTTTAATTTTTGCTTATAAGTCTTATGCTGGCTCCTGTTTTACTGTTGTGATTAAAGACCCTTTATCACTTACCATGGTGCACCGCGGTCGAACAATCATTTCATGGACCACGAAAGCCGCCATTACGAATAAAAGTTTTGGTCGAATAGAAATCCGTTTCCATCGGGTCATTTACTACTGAGTTTAGATCGCCTATTAGTGCCTATATATTCTACAACTTCTCTTCGAATCGTTTCGTTATGTTTCTTGTTAATGAGACTCTGCTGTTCCGTACTTCAAGGGGTTTAAAAACCCCACCCATACGAGGAAGGAGCAAAGCTGCGCTAAGGGGAGCCGATGCTAGTCCCCACCCACCCCGGTGCAGGGTAGACACAAGAGACCAAAGAGAGATACTGATTATGGTGGCAAAACGTGGGTGGCAGGGAAGACAGAGCCTGTCTCCCCTAGAGTAGCGGTGTCTCCAGGGGAGATCCCCTAGAGTAGCGGTGTCTCTAGGGGAACCTATGTTAGAGTGTAACATAGGCCGGACCAGAAGAGGGGTGCCCTTCTGGGAGGACAATAGGTCAGATGGTACGATGGTACCATCCTGGAAATCCGGACCTATTTCCATGGCCATAGCACTCACTGTGGGGTGAAGTGCGGCCTACGGGTGCACTTCCCTGCCACAATTGTGTGAACCCACTGCTAGCCTGGAAAAGGTGGGAGGGGGGAACACAATTACCCCACAGTAAAAGTAAACAGGAAAAGCAGACCTCTACATGTATGTGTAGAAGGTAGTGGGAGGTCTTTCGCCGACAATAGTTTTCTGTTATTCCTGTATGACATTTTCAATAATTATTAATTATTAATTATTTGGGTGGCAGGGAAGGCAGAGCCTGTCTCCCCTAGAGTAGCGGTGTCTCTAGGGGAGATCCCCTAGAGTAGCAGTGTCTCTAGGGGAACCTATGTTAGAGTGTAACATAGGCCGGACCAGAAGAGGGGTGCCCTTCTGGGAGGAGAATAGGTCAGATGGTACGATGGTACCATCCTGGAAAACCGGACCTATTTCCATGGCCATAGCACTTGCTGTGGGGCGAAGTGCGGCCTACGGGTGCACGTCCCTGCCACAATTGTGTGAACCCACACCACACTTAATTAATTAAACAATAGAGTACTAATTAAGCTGGAACAAATAACCTTTTAAGCCCCAAATATGTAAAGACATCTAATCAGTAATATTGTTCTTGTAAGGACAGTGCATGGTGGGAGATCAGGCCATAAGAAAGGGAATATAGAAGATAATCGTGGTTGGAATGTGAACGCCTATTTCTACCAACAAGTGCCGCAGCAAGTGGGAGGAGGCCAGTGGGGAGAATTTGTCTGTTGAACTTGGGGCTGAAAAGGTTGAAGCAGATCTTATAACAGGCCTAAATTACAATACTAGAATGGACCATTGTTAGTTTCTTAGGGAAGGCTAGTAGTGTTTCTTGAAGAGTTCGTATGTAGCGTTCATAGCAGTCTGAGCTCCAATGGCACAATACCTTTATCCACCATGAATGAACTGACTTGCTGCAGCTGCGGTGGTACAGTGTAGCTGCACCAATACGGAAGCTGTGTGTGTAATAGTGTTCAGCAGGTAGGCCACAATGTTGCAGTGTAGAACAGAGCTCCTCGATAGGAGAGGCACAGGATGGCAACTTGCCATTGGTGAAGGTAAAACAATGGGCCTGTACTAGCAGCTGGTTTGTGTTGTAGCGGGTAGTCTCTCATAGCCATCACAGAACAGACAGAGTTAGTGGACCTTGCTATGGTCAAGTTACAACCTTTGTGAAGGGGGTCAATTTTGGATTGCTTAAATGGTAACAAACATATGGTTGGGAGATTCAATGTTGGGGATAAAGGTGATGTCATTGGGACAGGGATTGGCAGTTGGGTTATATTAGCGTTGGTCTTGTGGAGTGATGTTTATGATATGAGAGGTGAAAAATAGTATGCCAAGATGTTGAGTGTTTCTTTTGGACAACCCCAATGGGATAAAAACTGCGTGTTGGGAAGGGAGTGGAAGTGGAAGGGGCAGCCATGTGACCCCTTTTGGCTCTCTTTTCAAATGTTTTGCTGGTGATGGGGGGATTGACTCAGGCAGAAAGGAGGGTAGAGTATTATTTGGGGACCTGGAGACCCTGGAACCAATTTAAAAAATTAAAAATTAAAAAAAAATGAAAATAAAAATAAAATAAAAAGCTTCAAATCGCTTTGGTGAGACCAGAAAGGAGGGTGTCAATGATTGCACGGTGAGGATGATCATACAGGTAGGAGGAAAACTTAGCGATATTAATAGGAGTGGAAGGGGACAATTTGAACTACACTGCAGGACTGACAAAGAATAGACTTAGGGAGGCCAGTAAACGTGTCTGGACATCCTGTTCCCCCCATGGGACGGGTGGATAAACTGGACAAACCAAAGTCTGAGTATAATTATGGCAAAAGCATGGAGCCATCGATCGATGCTGGTGACTTTGGGAAGGGGGGGGGGGGGGCGTAGAAAGATACTGGAGTCGATACTAGAGACAATTTATGAGAGACATTCTGAAAGCGCGCCTTTCTGGGGGGGGGGGTTCCAGGGGAATTCCCCCCGAAAATATTTTGATAAGTTAAGTACTCCAAGATGCAATCTGGGGCATTCTGGGCGCTTAAATTTTGGAAAATGCCAGGATCCCCCAAGAAATGTTGAAATATTTTTAAAATAAAATGCAGTTCAGTTGTAGTTGTGGTCAAACATGACTTAAATAACTGACGTTTGAAACAAACGAAATCCTAGTAACCGGAGTGGTATGGGAGCTAATTAGACTACAGTCAGCCCATCGATCTCTATAACGAAGGAAACAAGAACGGGATTCGGAAACAAACCCGTGATTTTTTTTTTTTGGCAGGGGAACACGCCTCACCAGGGAAACTGAATCCTACACCAGGGAGAACTAAATTGACCAGGGATTGTTTATATAATCAGCAAGGACCAGGGAGACAAAATTTTTACCATGGAGGGGAAAATCACCCAACAGGTCGAGTATCACCGGGTCTGTTGCCAGCTGTTTATGTTTTAGGTTAGAATTAACACGATCGCGTAAGAGGGTTGAAAAAAGGGGGAAGACTAGCAAGGTCCACGTACTCACCGTTTGTGATGGCTGCTATCTGACTATTGGTGAGGTGACTAGCCAGCGACGAGAGCCTGTAGTTGGTCGTCTTTCGGATTGTCAAGTTTATCGCTGTTCGCCATTTTAACTGCGCTGGAGGAGGAGTGGGAACGACTGGCTCGGTGTGGACTGGGACGTAGATTTGACGCGCGCCTGGCAGTGCTGGCGGAACTTGATCCATTTCCGCTTGTTGATCGGTCCATGAGATTAGCCAGGATTAGACATGTTAACCAGCCTTTCTTCCACAGTCAGTATATAGCAGTCATAGAAGCTATCGTTGCAGACAACTGGTCAGGCACTGGTGGCGAAGCGTTAGCAGTCGGAGAGTCGCTCTGACCAAGTTACGACGTGGAGCGGTTTGGTTGAGACAGCAAAGACCGTCGAAGAGACTCCGTAGGCATCAGACTGAAGGAACTGGCACCAGAGATTAGACGATCGGGTCCGGTTGGGTTGGCGGTCGCTGTAGGACTCCTGTAGCACGGTCGTCGCTAAATTTGCGTTGTTTGGGCATCTTATATGCGCGACAAAAGCAGAGAAAAGCAGAGAACAACCAACAGCTTGAAGAGTAGCTCACAATTGTGACGGGGTCAGATATCAAAGGGATTTTACTAAGTGAGGATTGGGACAGAGTTGGGGGAGGGGCGAAGCACGCTGATATCACATGAGAGCATGAGTGGAAAATCACTGGGAGCTTTGTCATATGTTTCCAGACAACAATTACTTTCTGCTAGACATTGACCTCCCAGTCTATTGCTCAATGACTAACCACCGCGAGATAACAGAGCCAGTGACAGGCCAACAATGGTTTTGACGTAGACCGCAGAGCTCATTAACCCCAGTTTAAATGCTTAAACTTCTAATATATTCGAGTATTTTGAACTGAGATTATGTGCATTTTTTTCTCGTTTTCTTTTTAAATGTTAATTAGTTACATTTTATTTTGTTCTTGCATGTAAAGGGCATGCAGCATAATTTTCTTTTCAATAGCCCTTTTCACGGTTAACCTGAAATATTTGCATAACAATACAGCTAAACATAGAAGCGAGGCAACTTCGGGCACAAGCTGTAAAACATCGTGATTTTCTTGAGCTCCTTCAACTATGTTAGAATAAAAATAGTTTTAAAACGGAACTAAATATGCAACTATTTTAGTTAACGTTTGCCGTTAAGATCGTAATCCGATCTCCCTGTTGCTTATGCGAGTCTACTCTTTATTAATAGAGAAAAGTCGTTTTAACAATTTTTTCTAAAAACAACGTAAACTAAAAGGATTGTAGTTCTTCTACATTTGAAAACTGTTTTTATACTAAAAGAGTTGAAGGAGTTCAAGAAAAACACGATGTTTTGCAGCTTGTGCCCGAAATTGCCTCGCTTCTATGTTCAAGTGTATTGTTATGCAAATATCGCAAATTAACCGTGAAAAGGGCTATTGTTTGCCTAAAATCTCCACGTTTTATATTTACGATCGCTCGTTCTTTCTATCTACATTATCATCACTAATGGTTCACGACACTCACTTAATTTAAAGTTTGGCATCTTATCGTTGAACTTCGAGGGATCAGATCATTTGAAAATTACAAATTTTCGAAGCAACAGCACGGACAAGAAACAATCTTAAGAAAGAGGCACACACTCAGTAAGTTTGAAATACATGTTTCAGATGTTCAGTTTCGTAATAATATAATAACAGTAATAATGTTTATTGAACACATCATCTGATCATCACATTAAAATGAGTTACAATGTGTTTACAAAAAGCTAAAAGTTAAAAAAAGCTAAACTGAAAACCTTGCAATAGTGGTAAAGTGTGACATCACAAATCCGAGTTTTAAAGCTTGCCATTTAAGTTACATTTTATTTAAAATATCTCAAACTTTTACGAAACACTGTACAGTATGTATTCCTAATTCCGGCCGGCCCTAATTGCAAATTATTTTTATCAAGCCTCAAAATCCCATAATTAGATAAAGATTGCTGCTGTATGATCAGCCACAAAATTTCAGTTTGTTAGCACGAATAGAAAAGAAGATATAGAGGTTTAAAGTTTGGTACCATCCCATACACATTTTATACACATTTTTACTAGGCCCGATTTTTAGCTTTTTAACTTTATAGTCCTATACATAATTGTAAATATTTTAGTTTTAAATTACTCATAATCATAGCATATCTTTTATTGTAAGGCGCATTTGATCATATTCATATGTTAATTTGCGCCATATAAATACTAAATATTATTATTACAATCCTCTCTAATTTTGCGCCTGTTCTCACGGAAGGAACCGAAGATGCAAAATTAGAAGGGTTTCAACTTTGTATGGAGAAATTAAAACCTGAAGTGCCCATATCTCGGCCGCAAATGGCAATCGATTTGGCCAGGGGACGTTTTTGGCATGCTTTCTCCGAGTAACTGATCAACGCGCCGGGAATGTGCTTACAATTTCGTCTTTAGATAATTTCTAATAATGGGACAGTCAAAGTGACAGTAAAACCGAGAGTCGGTGTATTATAAACTACAGCGTGAAAACGGAATGAATAGTATTATTAACACCCTAGTATTTAGTAAATTGTTTTATTGTTCGTCCGTTTGGTCGAACGCAGCAACCACTCATCTTCTGAAGCTTCAAGCTGTACAGAACTTCGACCAGCAACCCAGGAAGTTCGATCACGTGACCCCAATCCTAAAAGATTTACGATGGCTTTCAGTCAAATCGCATCTGTACTACCGCAATTCCGTACTTGCCTTCAAATGCATCCGGACTGGTCTAACGCCCACATATTTTTCCCCGCTTTTCTTAAAGCGAGGAGAGGTAAGTGGACGCGCGACGCGAAATTCCCACCTTTTAAACATCCCCTTATTTAAGATCGCGACAGGACAAAGGACCTTTTTTCATCGAACAGTCTCTTTATGGAATAGTCTAGATAGTTACTTTTAAGTTATGCGAATCCGTTTTTACTATTGTATTGTTTTAACTACAAAGAGCTAGAATGTTCTTACAGCGTGAAAACGAATGAATAATATACAATGGTGACAAAATGAAAAGAATGTAAAGCTAACAATTAAAAAAGCAAAGTGATAAATTAACAGTTAACTTGTTTGTTTAATGAAGGCTTATCATTGGAAAAGCGAAAAGAAATTTTTCATTGGTGCATGAAGGACAACGCGGACATAATTTTTCTTCAAGAAACATAATTATAGTACTCCTGAAGTTGAGAATATTTGGAAGTCCCAGTGGAGGGGAGATCTGTTTTTTGGTCACTGGTTCTGAACACAGCAGAGGTATCTTAGCCCTCGTGAAAGAAGGTGTGTTAATACTTGTGAAAGAAGCCCTTGACTGCGAATTAAAGGTAGTATAAACAGTCGATATATTATTTTAAAAGGTCTTGTACAGGGACATTCGTTTATTTTCGTTAACATCTACGCTCCAAATAAGATTAACGAACAGTGGGTTTTTATGACGAAATTCGAAACGAGATTGATAAAATGGACATCGATACAGACTATAAAATAATGATTGGTGGTGATCTCAATATTATTCTTGATCTTGATTTGGCCGATAGATCGGGAGGAAAACCGAAATTCAATAATAATAATAATGATAATAAACAATTTATATAGCGCCATTTCCCAAAGGTTCAATGGCGCTGTACATAATCGAAATTATTGTAGGTTAGTTATAACTAACCTACAATAGCCTACAATACAAGAAAAATAAAATAAGGGGAAAGAAAGAAGGAAAGAATCGTCTAAAAAAAATGTGAAAATCTGTATTCATCCTTGAAATAATTTGATATATATTAAGAGAATCAGGATCTAGCTGAAACGACTTTCTCTTGGAGACAAAAATATCCAGCAATTCAACGAAACAATTGAAACGATTATTTATAGTAAAAGGAAAGCTAAAGAAAGAAGATCGGAGTTGGCTACTTTAAAAAAAAAACTTAAAGAATGTCAAATAAAGTGCGACGAGGACCCAACTTAATGATTTAGAAATTTTTCAAACAGAATACGATCGCCATTAAGATATTCAACTGAAGAGTGAATTGCTATGAATAAAGGGGAAAAAGTAATAAGTATTTTTTTAAATCTAGAAAATTCCGTAAAGTAAAGGTGTTACATTTACCTCATATAGAAACTCTGATAATTTGGAAGAGAACTCAATTGCTGAATTTCTTAAAGGAGGGAATACTAAAAAGCTATCTAATGAACAGAGAGAGATTTTGGATAAGAAACTTATAAGGGCCGAACTGTATGTACATTGTAAGAGATAACACCGATTATAGGGGCAGTATCACGGGGATTTGATGTCATTTCAAAACCCCCAAAACGTTTCTGTATTAACAGAAACCTAAAAATAATGGTCAAATTTTGTTATAAATTACCATCCTAGTGTACTAAAACTGTCAATAAGTGTCTCTGGCCATAGAAACTGGGTCCGAACACTGCACGAAAAGTTGGATTTGTCTCATCTTTGATTCGCGTCAAATGTGAGTCAAAGATGGGCGACTATCTTTGCCACAGTGGTCAAAGGTAAACAACACCTTTGATATCGCCTTTGACAAACTTTGACGCGCGTCAAAGTTAGTAACAACTTTGACCGCAGACAAAAGTACCTTTGACCCAGTCAAAGTTAAATTTGGCAATACCTTTGTTCCACCTTTGACTAAGGTCAAAGGCGTACCATCTTTGACCAAATTCAAAGACGGCCTTTGCCCATCTGTGACGTGTGTCAAAGGTATGGCAAAGACGGCCTTTGTCACCTGTGACCCTAGTCAAAGGTGTGGGTCAAAGGCAAATTTTCGTGCAGTGGAATGGATCGCAATTTGAAAAAAAATGTTAGGCTAATTTTTTTTGAATTTCTCGTATTTTCGTTTCCAAAATGCACTAGAACAGACCATAATTTGTTCCTCTTTCAAGAATTTGGTTGATTTTTTTTCTTGATGTTCTAGAATTATTTTGTAAATAAAAGAAGGTACTGAAGCAGTTTTGACCAAAAAAGGTCAAAATCCCCGTGATACTGCCCCTTTAATACCGACGTTCGAGGTGTTTATCTCTGACGAACAGTTCGCCCCTTGTAAGTTTCTTATCCAAAATCTCTCTTTGTTCATTGGATAGCTTTTAAGTATTCACTTAAAATGCTTTTCTCCAAGAGGACAAGCACTGGCTAATTAGTAGGCCCACAGCTTCGTGGGATCGAAACACTGACAATGAAAGCGATATGTGATGATACAATACATCCGGGGGACAAGCGGCCAAAAAACAAAGTAGTTTCTTAAGCCTGGTTTCCATATGATCGCAGCGATCGCAACGATCGCAGTCGCAACGATCGCTGTCGCAACGATCCTGCAATCGTTGCGATCGTTGCGATCATATGGAAACCAGGCTTTAATCACGTTTGACGAACTGATTTAAATAACAGTAGACTTTTTGTACTCTTTAATTTCCAAGAAGACAAAAGCTGGCCAATTAGTATTATGATATGTTTTTCGGATCTACCCGCAAACAATGAAGTGTGTTTTCATTTATTGTTTTCATCGTATGGTTTTCTGAGAAAAGAGCTTCATGGACGTGCATTAATACATTTTAACCCTATTCAGACCTTGTGTTTGCGAGTGCTAAAAGAAAGCAACAAAAGTAGGCATCGCGTTGATGTATTTATTTGGCTTATTAAAACTCATTGAACATATCCCAGATTACCTTTCGGGATTGTCGCGTGCGCTTTTTTCCAACAACCTTTCTCGAAACAGCTGTATATGTAATGCATATAAATCCCGGTCTACCAGGGACTTCTCTATATAAATACCTAGGATTTATCTGTATAAAAACCCAGGATTTGCCTATATAAATCCCTTTCATTCGGAATGAGTTAATAAGTTATACCAAACTGTTTGAGTAAAGCAGCTGCATTAATTTCAATATCAAAGGACCTTATTAAAGAGATAATAGGTAAGGTAAAGAAAAAATTAAACGATCTGCATTTATTAACGATATTGAAGATGCTCGATGTCGGAAATAAAATTATTTTAAAGAAGAACGCAATATTTATAAAAGTCACGGTGGTAGACAACTAGAGATTGTGGTAAAATATATATTTTTTAAAAAGATGGTAAAATGGTTCGTTACATTTTTTCACGCGACTGTCAAACTCGTGTGAAAAATTTTGGTGCCTCAAATGACGATTTCGGCGGAATTTCGTTTTTTTAACGCTATTTGAGATTTGATTGGCTAGTTGCATGAGGTTATCACATTTCATAACGATCCCGGATGTATTATTAATCATAATTTGTATAAACATGTTTTTACATAGATGCCGGGTCACGAAATAAGTACGATGGAGCCCCCGTTTGCCTTTTCAACAAAACTCAAGTTCTACGTTAATGGAAGGAAGGTAAGTTTGAAATACATTTAATTTCGCGTTGCTTTAATAATTAAACTACCATAGTGAAATTCCACTATCACTAGTCAGCCCCTTAAAGTGCACCTAATCTCTTGAAGTATTTACTAGATTTTCCTGATTCCTCGATTTTCTGTGCCCGGGTGGAGTGAAAGGGTTAACTTCGGTCATTTCCATAGCATGAAGCGACTCGGAGTATCGCTACTCTCCTGGGCCCGGTTGTTCAAAGCACGATTAAGCTAATCTAGGATGATTAGCGTGAATTTTGATTTCAGTTTTGCAACTTTCAGTGAGGTTTTCTGTCTATATTTTTTGTCTTTCTGTTTTGACTTTGACTAATCTCAAAATTTACTTAACATTAGCAGAGAAAAACACTTTTATACAAGATAAATTAAAACTTGATTAACTTTTAATCCTGGATTAGCGTTAATCGGCTTTCGAACAACCAGGCCCTGGATGGGATCTGATACTAAATAGTGCATCGCAGGTAACCCCCCAGCATCATTTTTGTCAGGTTACCCTGACAATTTGCCGGTACCATTTATATATATGGCCGAGGTGGAGAGAGGCACGAGTGTGAGAATGGCGTGTCTTGCCCAAGAACACAACACAGTGACCCCTACCAGCGGTCGAACAAGGGCCACTCGATATCCGGGGTCTATGAACGCGCTAACCATTAGGACACCGCATCTCGGGCCCTGTGTCCATGTGTAGTAAAGTAGAAATTAAAGGGACACTGTCCTGGCATATTTGCTCAAAACTGTTATAAATGCATGAAATGGTCCCTAAATCTATGAAATAACAACTTAATAAACTCTAACTAAATTATAAAAAGTATATTCCATACTGCAACAAAATGTTTGCAAAATTTCAAAGATTTCCGAGCCAAATTTGAAACTTTGAAAAACTGACATCCTGACGTTTTTTCAAAAATCCATTTTGCAATCCATTTCCATCCTCGCTGTCGTTTGTCATCCTCACTTCCTAATGGATTCCTGTCATTTGTCGAGTGCTATTCTACAGAATCAAACCATTATTGTTCTACTTCCTATGATCTAGATATGTTTCTGAGCTTCCCAAAATCATGCTAAAATCAGGACAGTGTCCCTTTAATTTTAATTACTGCTTCTTTTAGATCATAGAGGAAAAGCCGAATCCGGAAAGCAACCTCTTACACTATCTGAGGAATGATCGTATCCTTCCAAATAATAATAATAATGATAATAACATAATATTTATGCAGGATAACCCCGTCAGTGTAAAAACACTGGTATCAAAGGGGTCCTGCGTTACTAAACTAAAAAGTCCCTAAAAATCCCTAAAATGCATACAAATAAAACTATTTACATGACACAATTGCAGATAAAATTAATATTTGGTTTTAAGAAAATGTCTTTAACACCTTCTGAAAACTCAATAAAAGATTTTGTAGATTTTATGTAAGAAGGCAGGCGGTTAAATTCAGTGGCTCCAGTAAAATAAAATGATCTTTTGGCAGTTTCTAGGTTGACCTTTGGAATATGAATATCATCACAGCGTTTGAGAAAACCAAATTTTATCATGCCTAACACGTATTTCAGGGGCACCCAACGGATAGTTTCGGTGGAATATCTGTTCGGAAGGCCTATAATCGCCTCAGATATTCAGTTAGGGAAATGTCATCTCAAACTTTCTTAATATAGGAAAATTAATGCCTTTTGTTTTCGGAGAGATAAAAATGTCGTTTTGGGTACAAAAATAGGTCGGCTAAGATTTTCGGAAAGGAAAATTCAGCTCATAAATTCGGGTAATAAGATTTGAATCCCTAAAATTTTCTGAAGTTTGGAAGTTCAGCTAACGTATCCGAACAGATACATTTTTCTTAGCGTTTAAAAATAAGCCATTCAACTGCACAAAAAGCACAGTTATAACGTAAAACGACGTTCCGACACCTGCAGGAAAATTTTCTCGTTGGGTGCCCCTGGTATTTCAGGACATTTTACCTCATTAAGTGAGATTCGCACTCGTTAAATTAATTCCATGACTTTGCTAAGAATAACAAACCATAACTTTTAGGGAATCACTTAATTGTGCCTCAGTTCAATGACTCATACTTAAAATAGGTTTTTATTCTTTCAATGTTTTCACTCGTGCGTTCAAGTTCTTTGTTTAATGCCTTCACAATAGGTAGACATGTTAAGGTCAGATCGAATAGCGTAAAATGGAATGAATCCATGCAAAGGAAGAAGTTGGCCAATAACATTTTTTAAATTTCCTCAACAGTATTTGTTGTTAATTCAACAAAGTGACCGCTTAGTTGATGCGGCCTGCGGCCTCATCAGCTAGTCATAGAAATTGAGAGCGAATAATCTAATTGTTAATTAGAAGAAGAAGACAGATCACTGAATTTATTTTCCTTAACACACTAACAGTTCGTTTAACAGGCAGCAAACTCGGCTGTGGCGAGGGAGGATGTGGAACTTGTACGGTTATGATCTCGCGTTTTGATCCACAACAGAAAAAAATCAAGTATCCTTTCGTTTTTTGTGAAGTCCCGGATGAACGTGTTTCTGAACTGTCACAAAACGGGTATTTTTATGACATTTTTAAATTTTTAGACGTGATAATAATTTAGAAGTGATGTCTAAACAGGTTTGAAGTGAAAGCTAATGACATTGACGGTAGAATCTACTCTACGTCTTGGGCAATTTTATGGCGGCCATATTTGTGCCCCTCTGAAGGGCACAAACATGGCGGCGGCATACTAAATACTGTAATTTTCTAAAAATTCGTTTAGTAATAAATCGGTTATGAAAAACACTACAAAGCTATAATTTGGAAAAACGTTTATTTCTGCCTGCTCTTTGACCTGTTAATTTTCTGGTGTTGTTCATGCAAGCAACCAGTTTTTGTAACGTTGATGAAAACCACCAATTGACAGTCAGATCGGAAAACGGTAATCTTATATTATGTATTGTATAGCCTTTACAGCGCGTCTCAGACACTATGCTGTAACTGCTTGCTTGGTTCCTCTTTGCTCAGTGGACAGACTGGCCATCACTACTATAGAAGGAATAGGAAGCACAAAAACAAAACTCCACCCATTGCAGGTGCGTATAGTTCTAAACTAAGTGTAAACATAAAGATTGACAAATGTTTCAGACAATGAAAACTGAACGAGAGTGTTGTCATTTGTCTTGGCGGGTGTGTTGGCGCGTGTCTTGGCGCGTGTCTTTCCCAAGAACACAACACATTGACATGTCCCCGACCAACGTTGGAACCCAGACCACTCGATACGGAGTCCAACGCGCTAACCATTAGGCCACCGCGTGAGTCTCTCACATCGTCTCGCCCCTCCGGCCCTCCTCCCTCCCCCTTCCCCCCTCCGCCAACTCCCCAAGGTAGAAAAAAGATTAGTAATGAGGTAGGAATCGCAAAAAATAGGCAAGCGTATGAGGACGGGAGCTGAAGTGCGAATTTGTTTCCCTTCTATTTTGCTCAGCCATTAAAGGAGCTATTTCACGATATTTTAAGTCATTTTTCTGATGAACAAAATTAGTTTCCAATTGAAGGAAACCTCAAAATAATAGTTCACTAAGGTAGAAACTGACACCAAAGAAGTAATAATAAACCGAAAAGGAACAAGGATGGTTTAGACTTAGGAAAATGAAGACGGTAAACAAGTGACTACACGTTAAATTATTTTCCTGTTGCAGGAATCCCTGGTCAGAAATCATGGCTCACAGTGCGGTTTCTGTACTCCTGGGATGTTGATGTCAATGTACACTTTACTCAGGAACAATCCGACCGCTGACCAGATTGACTTACAGAGAGCGTGCGAAGGTAATTACAGCAAACCATTCTGATGCCGATTGTAAATCAGAACAATTTTAAATTTTTATGTCCTTGCAAAGCAAAACTGCAGTATTAATTTTCTCAGTTTTATTACCAGGATTGTCATGCATTCACTCAGTTTTCCGTCTTGGGTAGATTAATTTTGTTGTACCTAGCTAATCGGTGGCTGTTTTGCTTATCGAACAGGAAATCTCTGTCGATGTACAGGTTATAGGTCTATTATTGCTGGTTTTCAAGGATGTGACAAGGTAAGCTTTAATTTCTACAAGAGAGACAGACTGAACGGACGACCGGACGACCGGACGACCGGACGACCGGACGACCGGACGAACGACGACGGACGAACGGACGACCGACGACGAACGGACGAACGGACGAACGGACGAACGACGAACGGACGAACGGACGAACGGACGAACGGACGAACGGACGAACGGACGAACGGACGAACGAACGGACGAACGGACGAACGGACGATTAAGATATCGACAGAATGATTGAACAACTATGCCAAATTAGCAGGTGACCAAGATCTTAAGTTGCCTGAGAACGAACGGTTAACGAACGCGCGAATTGAACGAATGAATGAACGAACGAATGAATGAATAAGGACGGAGCGGATAAATTAATATAATATCTTAATGATTATTAAATATATTTTTTGTCTCTTTAGGAAAATTGCTGTATGAAGGCTAATATCCCGAGTGAAAATGCAATAAATGGAATCAGTGGAACTGAGGTGATCAACGAAATATACGAGGTAACGATTGACACAAGAACATAGAGTTCGCAAACTTTCGCCGGGATTTTACATTACAAGTATTGCAAGTGCCCGTTTATTTAACAAATAAAGAAGCCAAAACCATGTATTATACTGTCATAAAACACTCCGGGAATTTGAGAACACTTGAGAAATTTAGAAAACACTCGCCTGCGGCTCGTGTTTTTCTAAATTTCTCTCGTGTTCTCAAATTCCCGTCGTGTTTTATGACAGTATAATACATGGTTTTTGCTTCTTTATTTGTTAAGCAATGTGGAATTGAGTTCGAAACTCCCGGAAAAACAATCGCAACTGCGGGTAGCAGCTCTCTGATCGAAAAAAAATTATTGTATTAACAGTATGCCTGATTCTTTCAGTCTTACGGCCGAGAGAGCAATTATTCGCTTTAGTTCCTTTATGTAAATTAAATAAGACCTTGTCACGTTTAGGCATAGCTTGTCATAACGTGAATCGATGCGAATCGATGCGAATCGATGCGCATGGCCATTTTAGACCTTTAAACGTAAAAATGAATTTAAGATAAACAGTTAATAAACGTCATTGGTATGAAAATAGCTGAAAATACTAATACATGCACTATTCTAATTGTTTTAGGAGAAACAAAGAGATTCTTCTCAAGAGATTATATTTCCACCAGAGCTCATGGTAAGGGAAATTCATTGTTGACTTTTGAAATAACTGGAAGTTAAGGACGGTGCCTCCTTTTGTTACTGCGCATACGTTCTGCGCAGAATTTCTCGCGTCATTAGCGCGCGCTCGAGCGCGCGCACATACAGAACATTGCGGAATCTCTTTCAGGCTAAGCTCGGCAGGGAAATATATGGTCGTTTTCTTCATATAACTTACAAAAACGCGTGGTGACCCCTACTTTTTATGTTATAAAATGGAAGCGGTAAGCCTATTAAACATATGATTAATTTTTTGTTGTGTGCAAAAGTTATTTAGACTGTATTTTTGGTATACCAGAGGAGAGCTGTCAGGGTTGATAATGGCTACATTGCGATGATTTGTAATTAAAAAACACATAAACAGTAGTAGTTATATTACCATTTGTTAAGTATTTTAAAGCTTTTTATAGTTATTGTTGGTTTTGTGTATGTCAAGGCAAATTCAAAGGGAATCTGCGAAAAAATATTTTTCTTTTTTTCCCCGAGAAAATGCTATTTCAGCATTTTTTCCAGATTGAAGCTTGATTATCTCTTGAAAATGTGTGGTTACCCCCAATTTTCTTTTTGGATTCCAATAGCCCTTGCTAAGATCTGCTTTTCCCGCATAGTCATAAACTGCGCAAAAATACTTTGGTATTAGGAGGCACCGTCCTTAATGAGTCCCTGCTGTTCCATACTTTAAGGGATTAAAAAACCCCACCGACATGGGGAAGGGGTAATCGCACAGCTAGGGAACCAATCAGAAACGAGAATTTTTGTATTGATACGATTAGTGCTCAAAGTTCTATTGCAATCAGATTTGTAAAAAAAAAAATTGTAAGAAAAAAAAAAAAAAAGATTCGAGAATTGTGCTATAGTTTTAATTAAAAACCAATCCTGTAGCTTTCAGAGAGTCAACAGTGCAAAGCGCTTCACGTAAAAGGAGAGAATATCACCTGGACTACTCCTGTCACTCTGGATCAGCTGTTGCAGGCAAAGAAACTATACCCGGAGGCCAAACTCGTAGCTGGTAATACTTATGTTGGTAAGTTAACAAGTTCTGTTGTATTTGTTTTTTAATAATTCAATTTTGCAGTCCATGAGTTGTTCTTGGGACACAATAACGTGGCCATCTCCGATATTTTCATCTAACTCCAGGACGGACTATGCGCAACCATGCTCATTTCATTTGTATAACGGATGTCCCAGAATTGAATGTTATACAAGAAGATGACAATGGTTATACGTTTGGCAGTGCGGTCACCATCGCTACAATGGAGGAAACCTTTAAAAAGTGTATTGAAGAATTACCAGGCGAGTTACGTTTCGTGTTTTGATAAATGCAATGCTAAGAAGTTAAGCATCCTCATCCTCATATCGTAAAAGCTCTATTACCCTCCCCCCCACCCACCCCACCCCCCCACCGCTCCTATCTTTTAAGACCCCGTCTCTATTAAGCACTCCCCCTCTAACCAAGATGGTGAGCCATTAAGCCAATTTATAAATTGTACAATAACTATGTTGACGTAACTATATGGTTTTTGAGGGATCTTCCCACTACGTTTATTTTTTATGGCTACTGTTTTGTGGAGATGTATTATTAAACAGAAATAAACATTAACAGTATCCCACATATATTTTTATGTGCGCTTCTTGACTAATGAAATAAGCCCCACTCTTTCTCATAAGTCCCCCTCCTCACCTCAAATGTCTCCGAATGAAATAATCCCCCTCTTTCTCTTAAAGGTCCCCAAATGAAATAAACCCCTCTCTTTTTCATAAGCCCCCTCCCCCTCACCTTAAAACTATTAAGGTCTTCAAATGACATAAGCTCCTCTCTTTCTCATAAGCCCCACCCCCCTCACATCAAAAGGTCTTCAAATGAAATAAGCCCCCATCTTTTCTCACTCCCTCACCGTGGCTTCTTAGAGCTTTCTTACGGTACTTCAAATATACAGGCCAAACTCTTTCAGTAGCGTTAATTTGTTGTTAATTTTCCGTACAGAAAGCCTAACACGAATTTATGCAGCCATGATAGAAGCTTTTCATCGATTTGCGAACACACAGATACGGAATACAGCGGTAGGTTAATACTCTTTTCATCTGAGTAATGATGTTCTAGAGGGAGCCGGGGTGGGGGAGAGTGAGAGTGAGAGTGAAATCGGTTACAAAGTCATCATTTATTATTTCTTAAGTTGAAGACGAAGACGCACTATAAAAGGGAGGCTACCTAAGGAAGACAATCATCAACGAACGAGACAATAGCTCCAAATTTGCAGCGAATCAAATGTTCTCAGTTTTTCTTCTGAAATTATTGGTGGTTTCAACTTTAAAAATTCACTGGGTTGAACATGTATTGACATTAAAAACGCTGATGATTTCTGCCTCGTCCCCAGTTGCACGCGCCCACGCAGAAAAAACTCGGGCAAAAATTTATTTTGCTCGTCCTAGAAAAGCCTGTGTAGGAGGCAGGAAGAATTAATTATAACTTGGTTTCTTTCATTATTAGACCATTGGTGGACATATCATTGGATGTATTTCAACCTCTGATTTGAACCCGATACTTGTTTGCGGGGACTGCACTGTCGTTGTCATGTCCTTGCAAGGTAAGGCCCCGTCCGGGGTGGTACTGTTTGTTTTTGACAATTTTGCAAAATGAAATTCAAGATTTTTTCCACAGTTTTGAACTATGCGCTCTTGGGAGTGAAAGGATTAAAACGCTTGTATATTATATTCTCCGTCAGGTGTCAAGAGGTCCATTAAAATTACACCAGATTTTTTTGAAAATCTTGGATCTGGAAGAATTATAAGATCCGACGAAATCTTACTTTCGGTGTCCGTTCCGTTTACACAGAAGGTAAGAAAACTTTCCCCAGTTTGGAGTAAGAAAGACTTGAAATGGTTTTGTTATCATTTGTGTTAGAATATACAGGTACAAAATTGGTCTTCACCACTCGGGGGGACGGAAATTTTCAATTAAAACCCCTAAAGGAGAGTTTTTTTAAATTTCTTCGCTTGCAACCCTAAACGATACCTTGATGGCTAAAAATATCGAAGTTCCGCCGTCCTGAACACCCTGAGACGACGAGCATCCCCGTCACTTTCATATGGGAGTCCCCCCCCCCCCCCCCCCCCCCCCCCCCGCCTCCCACGGGCTTCACCACTTGTCCAAAATCAACCTCGTTCCCAGGGTCTCTCATCTTCCCGCCCCCTGGAGCGAGAGAAGAGAGACCCTGGTCTGGTCTGGTCACGTGTCTAATTGACATTTTCAAACCCCAGGGAGGGCTCCTATAATTACAAATCTTTGTCGCGCTTTCTTTTGTCGACAACAAAGCGAGGCCAGAAGCTATTAAAACGGCCACTGTTCACACTGTCAGGCAAGCAATGTTTTTATACAGCAGTCTTCAGTTCGCTGTTTGCAGCAGTTACTCCAATGTTTAGAGGCAATTTACTGTGGCCGAGATGTCTATGGAAAATCGATGAATTTCCAGCGCGCTAGCGCTGCTCCACGGCAGGCAAGGTCTCGAAAGGTCAATGTCGTATCGGAGTCAATTGTCAAAGCGTCATCATTATATAAAATTACACTGACGTCTGAACATTTCCACAAAGAGGAAAGAAAAATATTAAGACACCATGGGCTTAATTCAAGTTTAATAAACCAAGCTTATATTTTGCGAGTCGCTGACTCTTAGTCTAAGCGCTGTAAAATCTAACACATCACGTACACATCTCATAAATGTAAAACAAAGTGAATGCACGTTGCATATCGAGTTTTCCTGTTTTTAAAAGATATATCCTAAAAGGGTAAAGGTAAGGCGAGTGCAATAAAAACAAACAGAAACAAGCAACAGTACGTAATTTACCTGGAGTTGGGTTGAATTTTCTTGTCGATCGCGGAGACTTGCTCTGGTCGGTGATCATTTTGTCACCTTTTATCATTTTCGCAACGCCGCCGGTAGCGACGAAATACACAAGACCGTCAAATAACCAGAATAAAGAATCAAGCAAAACATCGCCGCCGAATAAATAAAAGCTATAAAGATTTTCTTTATCCCTTTCCTGCCCTGGATTCGAAACATTAACCCGCTTTCGACTCCTTCGTCTTCGCAGATCTTGATCAAATGTGCGTTGTACAGCAGTGTACAGATGGCGATCTTTCGATACATCTAAGACCATCTAAGAACCCTAGCTTTCCTTGATCGCGGTCTTGAAGGCTACAAAATTCTTTAATCGTCCGTTAATCGTCTTTTTGGCGTCTCGGAACGGCAAAAATGTTTACCACGAAAGCACGTCCACATGCGGTTATTTTGATTTACAACACTTTCCGCTCACCCCTAGGCAAAGTGGAGACAAATTTCACACTCATCTGCCCCTCCCACTAATCTTTTATTTGCTACATCCCAGATTCTGGGACACACGTGACCAGACCAGACCAGGGTCTCTCTTCTCTCGCTCCAGGGGGCGGGAAGATGAGAGACCCTGGGAACGAGGTTGGTCCAAAATAACTTAGAATGATCCATAAACGAACACTAAACTTAAATGCGAATATTTTAGTACCTGCATGGTTGAATTTATGTTTGTTTTTCGATGTTAGGATGAATATTTCAACGTCTTCAAGCAAGGTTCTCGAAGATTTGGTAGTGTTGCTATAATAAATGCAGCCATGCGAGTCAAGTTGAAGATGAAGATGAAGATGAATCTTAATCACGTTGTTAACCGTCACATTGTTAACCGTAACGAGGTCGAAAGTGACAGAGAAGGCGAGTGGGTTGTCGAGAAACTGGGCGTGGTTTATGGTGGTTTGCGTTCCACACCCTTGATGGCTGCCCGAACCATGGCTGCCTTGGTTGGAAGGTGAGTAAGCCGTGCTCGCTCACAAACAACAAATTGTAACACATATCGGATTTATCCATATACTTGTCAAAATTACAATTATTGATATATTTATTTGTTTATTTATTCATTTTTGTTCTTTAGTTCCAAGAGCTAATAGAGTGGTAAAGTGTGACGTCACAAATCAAATCAAATCCTATAATTAAGATAAAGATTGCTACTGTACCCGTATCAGCCACATAATTTCAACTTGTTAGGACGAATAGAACAGAAGATATAGAGGTTCAAAGTTTGTTACCGTCCCATACAAACCTCTCTAATTTTGCGCCGGCTCTAAAAAGAAGGAACAGACGCAAAATTAGGGACTGTGCAATAATTATCAGGAGGGGGGGGTTGGAAAATGGGCTTCATGTAGCCAAATATTAGGTAATACCCCCCCTCCTAAAGGAGTGAATTTAGTTATTGCCCCCCCTAAAATCAGTCAGAAATTATGTACGACCCCCCCCCCCCCCCCCCCCCCTCACAGTATACACACACCTTTATACAAGTACGCTGCTACATTTCTCTACACGCACTAGTGTGGATTAAAATCTTATAACAGAAAGAAGAGCTCCTACTGCATGTTGGACATCCGCGTCTGGAACAAACATCACCTCCGTAGCAATGTTCAACAGAACCATAGCAGAAGGAAAAGAGCATGTGTGTTATTTTCAGGTCCGGTGAAGGAAAATTTTTCGGCCCCACCTTATAAATAGGTATGGATTCGCCAATGTAATATGTACTTTAAATAAAACGTTAAGCCCCCCCTCTTGAGTGACTTATTTTACCTAGAGCCCCCCCCTCTCCTTGCTTTGATTTTACTTTATGCCCCCCCCCTCTGGTTTTCCAACCCCCCCTCCTGGTAATTATTGCACAGTCCCTTAGAAGGGTATGGAAAAATTAAAACCTGAATTGCCCACATCTCGGCCGAAAATTGCAATGGAGAGCTAATTTTTGTCAAGTGGACGTTTTTTGGCATGCTTCCTCCGAATAGCTGATCAAATTTCATAATTTCGCAAATTTAATTTTTGTGACGTCATAACTTAGTACTCTATTGATTGTGAAGGTAGTCCACGTAAACGTAATTGGAAGACACAGAAAAAGGGGAAATCAGAAATGATATCTGCAACATAGCTACAAGAAGAAGATGTAGGTTACCGAGGTCTCTATGCCAGAAGCAACTGAAAAAGCTACTAATAAATAAAAGTCATAGTAATATAATAATGAAATTCATCTTTGACATTTTTGTTTTATCTCTTTTATTTTAGACCTTGGAATAAGCCAGCAATTGTGGAAGCGTGCCAAATGTTGGAGAGAGACTTAATGATGGTGGTAGGTCAGGAATCAGTTGACTCCAAAGAGAAGTACAAATTTTCCTTGGCAGTCTCCTTCTTGTTCAAATTCTACAACGAAGTGCTTTCCGAAGCTCTCGTCAAAGAGGTATTTACCATCTTGCTGTACCGATGTATTCATAGACATCGTCAGAGCAGATACGCATAACCTTGGGACTCTGTAAAGTGAGGAAACGGACGGCGGATGGCGGACGGCGGACGGCGGACGGCGGACGGCGGACGGCGGACGGCGGACGGCGGACGGCGGACGGCGGACGGCGGAAAGCGGACGGCAGAAAGCTTTCCGCCGTCCGTTTCTTCACTTTACAGAGTCCCCATAACCTTAGCTAGCCTTACTCGATAGAAATGAAACATAAAATATAAGTTACGTTGCACTTGTTTGTACGTAAAATCCATATATTCTCGCTACTATGTAATGACTGTAATATATCCTCAAAAAGTGCCTATCATAGTTTGAGTTTGTCCGTAAAAGCGTCATTGCTAATGTCACCTGATTCTGATTCAATTAAATATTAAATATCTCTTACATGTATATGTTTATTTTAAAAAAACATAACATGTGACATATGTTATGTTTTTTTCTTACGTAGCCGGCTCTACAAAAGAATGGTCAACATATCCATACAAGCGCCATAAATCCCATAAAGCGAAAGGAAATACGAAGCCAGCAGACATATCCGGTGTGTTATTAGTGATAAATATGTAGTCAGAATGTATTATGTAAGTACGCTCACTACAATAATCGGAATGTATATCTAACTGGATTTATAAACGTACGCTACCTCAGTTTAAATGCAGAACAATTTGAATTCTTTCTTGACCTTCTTATAAAATACCTTTTTTCAACAGGCTCCTATCGATGACGCTATTGTGGGCAAGCCAGTTGCTCATATTTCATCACAGATGCAAGCCACGGGTGAGGCTGTCTTTGGTGACGATACACCTCAATATAGGGGTATGTATGCTAAGTTCGCTTCTCGGAACAGATAATGTCCGCGGACAAATATCCGTGCATATTTTCGCGCCAAATGGCGGCTATTGTTTATAGAAATGACTTTGAAATGACGTCATACCTGTGACCTCTATATTACAGATACTTTGGTCTGTCCCTTCGGTCTGTATATATAAGAGAGGTTCAACTGTAATATATTTTCCCGTTTTATTCTAGGAGAAGCCTTTATGGCACTTGTGTTAAGTGAGCGGGCGCATGCAAAAATGTTGTAAGTTCAGTATCATAATCAGCAGTTATTGCTTGGAATAGACTCATTTAATTTAAGCCCCAATCAAACGGTCACAACATTTGTCACAACATTCTCACAACATTTGTTGAGAGCCGATGTTGAGACCGTTTGACCACCCCTCTCAACAATGTTGTGAGGTGTTGTGACATGTTGTGACGAGTTTTTTTTTTTGTCTCAACATCGTCACAACATTTCTTTTGTTCTTGAAATGTTGAGAGGTTGTTGTGGCCGTTTGACCGGCATGGTCACAACAAATGTTGCAAGAATGTTGTGACAAATGTTGTGACCGTTTGATCGTGCCTTTAGCTTCGTATGTAAATTGCCATTTCAGACCACGTGATGTTCTCTAGAGAATTACTGCCATTGTCTATCTAAAAATTATGCGTTCATATACACGTGAATATGAAACAATTTGAAAGAAACAATTCTCTAGAGTAACATCACGTGGTCTGAAATGGGGCAACACACAAACCAAGCTAAAGAGGTCTCTTTACCCAATCAGTGCACCCATGAAATAAGTTTTTAGAAGGATCGCAATATCCAGACACAGCCGTTCAAAAATGTAAACAGTCTTGTCGCATGGAAGATTTTGTCCGAAGGGGTTATTTTTATGGTGTTCTTATCTTTAATTTACTCCTTTTATAATTATCATAATTATAATAATTATCTCCTTTCATAATTATATTTTGTTGTGGCTTACAGGTCAGTGGATTTTAGAGAAGCGATGTCGTGCAAAGGCGTAATAGCCTACATTGGCCCCCAGGATATCCCCGGTCAAAAATTTATCGCTCACGACAGACCCCTATTTGCCATAGAAAAGGTTTGCATTTGTGTGAAAGTATCACGGTTTTTTTGTTGTTGATTACAGCAGGATCATATCACCGCGGAGCCTCTATCTGTGCTGATTACTGACAACAGCGTAGTTACACATATTCGGCTATTTTTAGAATCGTTCTCCCGCGAGAAGATTTCCGTGTACGTCCGCGGACAATAGTGATAATTCGTAGTAACGACATTCCGCCGTTCTAGTTCTTATTCCACGTTCCTCTCGTCCATTCCTGGTTTTATTTTTAATCTGAAACATGAGTGACAACATCGTCCTCGTGCTCGCAATGGGTGATTTTCGCGGCAAAAGTAATTCTAAAAATAGCTCAAGGTGTAACTACGCCGTGTCATAGGCCCAATAAGGGAGATGGAGGCTCCTGATATGGTAATACTACCCCTGATATGCTCCTGATTACATGGAACAAGTGGAACCAATTCGAACAATTCGCTAAATTTGTAGCCCAGAGGGTACTGAAGGAAAAAAGTGAAGGGAAAGAGCGAATGAAACCAATACCAAACAACGACTCATCTGACCAAAATACCCCTACCCCTACGCCTCCCCCCAAAGAAAAATATTCCCCAACAACCCTCTTTTCCATTGCAAGCAAAACATCAGTCCTTCGTACCCCAAAAGGTTTTCCTGGAGTACCCTCCAGCCCCACCCTATCTTTCTCTCTCTCTCTGGGAGTTTTAGATGACCACCAATGCTATAATTATTATAATTATTTAAACAATCTTAGACCATCTAATGATCAATACCAGTGAATATTATTTCCAGGTAACCTGTGTCGGTGACGCGATTGGTGCAGTTATTGCCGAGACAAAACATGCTGCTGTGAAAGCAGCTAAAGCTGTCAAGATTGAATACGAGAATCTGCCGCCGATAATTACAATCGAGGTACGCATCGACAAGAATAACTCGGTGAAGTTTTTAACTGGGGGGCTGTCTCCGTACTGTCTCCACCCTGCAATGTTTGCGAGCCTCACACGAAGGCCAGGAATTTGACATATTCTTTTGTGTAAACGTAGACTGAATTCCATTTTCATGTAAGATGCATGTTTATTTGCCGTGGTCAGTACACTTTGCTATGATAAATTAATTTAATTTCCTACCCACTCACAGGAGGCAATTGCTGCTAATTCGTATCTTTGTCAAGACACAAACATTGAACGTGGAGATGTGAGTGAGGGCTTCACTGCTTCAGATCATATTATAATCAGTGAGCTGTACATTGGAGGACAAGTAAGTATTTTACCAACTTATCCGAAAAGTTCTCATTTTTCTTGGGAAATATTTATGTTGCGTCTGTTCGAGATATTTTGAAAGCCCTTTTTGGCCTGTTGCACACTGTTTACTCTACATTATGAGGTTAAAGTCTGCTCTAATATAATCCAAGGGATTGGAGGAGACACAGTACCGGTCGGGAGCCGGGTCACGTTAACCCCGGTTTCCGTAGCATGAAGCGACTAGGAGTATCACTACTCCCCCTAGATGGGATGCTAGTTCATCGCAGGTTACCCCTAGCACTTGTCAGGTTGCCTTAGCAGTTCACTTTAGTACCCATTTATACTCCTGGGTGGAGAAAGGCACTGCGAGAGTAAAGTGTCTTCCGCAAGAACACAATACAATGACCCCAATCAAAACTCGAACCCACACATCTCTCGATCCGGAGTCCAACGCACAAATGTAATCATTACGCCACTGCGCTTTTTCCTCAAATTATTAAGGGTTAGTTAATGCGCCCGAGTGCATTGTTGAGTTATATAAGCACGCGGGAATTTTTAAGAACACGAGAAAAGTGCTTAGCTTTAGAGAAGCACGAGGCGACGAGGCGTAGCCGAGTGCTTCTCACATTTCTCGAGTGTTCTTAAAAATTCCAAAGTGCTTATATAACTCAACAATGCACGAGGGGCAAATTTACTATTTCCTTTATAAAATGTTCATGGAATTGCTCAAACTTAACATTAAAATTTAAATATTTTACACTTCTATTAATTCGTGCCAAGGAACATTTTTACATGGAGCCCCAGGTTAGTATAGCATTACCTAAAGGAGAACATGACGAAATGGAGATAATCAGTTCAACACAGTGGCCCGCAATAGTACAGGTATTCCTGTGTTTGTCACGTTATGTTTTGTTGTTGTTGTTTAATTTTTTGTTCTCCTTTATTTACTTTTAATACATTTATACTTACAATACACTAGACAGCACTACTTAACCCGTGCACAATACATTACAATACACTACTTACATTTCTTACTAACGATACCTTACAGAATAACTTGAGCTTTTCTGAGCTGGTATTGTATGTGTTTTTTTATCAATAGCAAAAAGTTGGTCGTGTTCTCGGAATACCGTCAAACCGCATCACAGTACGGACAAAACGATTAGGTAAAATGAAACATTTATCCAACCTCGTTCCCAGGGTCTCTCTTCTTCCCGCCAAACGCGATTTGGCGGGAAGAAGAGAGACCCCGGGAACGAGGTTGACATTTATCGTCTATACTAGTTTTTGTTATTATTATTTCCTTGACAACAAACAAATACAAATACGGACTCGGAAATCCGAATTAGCCCCTTGACTAATAAACTTATTGTATTGTATGTTTCTTTTTTACACTTACAAGGTGGTGGATTTGGTGGGAAAGACATGGGTAATCTTCCTTTGGCCTGTGCAGCAGCCGTCGCTGCCCATGTGTAAGTGTAGATTGATCCGAACATAAACGTTATATATGGTTATAAGGTTGGGTAAGGTTAAAGTCTGTGAAGCCTAGTGGCGATCAGGTCGGCGCTTATTTCATTATTTCAAAATGTTTAATGGGAATCTCGGGATTCGTTGCAGAACTGGCCGTCCAGTTAGAGCAGTTTTGGAGCGTAAGGAGGACATGATGGCAACTGGAAAGAGGCATCCTTGCTTAGCCAGGACCCAGGTAAGTGCTGAATGTCAAGTTAGCGAAAAATCAATTTAATGTCCGGCCTTTTTGAAGGATACATCACGAGAAACAATTTTTATCTCCACAGATCGGCTGCACAGCGAATGGAAAAATTAAAGCTTTGGACACGCAACTGTTTTTCAATGGTGGAAATTCTACCTGCGTGTCTGACCATGTAAGTGATCCATCCCGTCACCACTCGCGGAGTCCTTTAAGTTCGGCAGGGTCAATTCGATTAATTCGTTTGTGTTTTATATTAATTTAATAGCAGCCATCTTAGATTCGCAAAACGTAGCCCTTTCAGCCTGACTCAGCTACTGCCTTGGACGCTTTTCCGACTCTCCCCAACCCTCCTCGGTTTTTTTTTTTGAACGTCATGCATCGACATGAATAACATTATGTGGCCATAATGTTTGCTTTTATCGATCATTTCTAGACCGGGAGGATCCATCCCCCTCCCCTGCCCCTCCGGTCGCAAAAGAGCCCGGTCTGTTTATGTTTTCATCACGCATATAGATACAACTGTACACAAAAATGAAGTCATTATTGGTCCGACATACATTTATGGACGGTTTTCACACCTGCGGCCTCAGCAAGAGTTATTCAGTATTGACATAGTTAATAGAGGGCGATGGTTATGAAGCCCGGCAAACTTCAAAGGAGCAAACAAAGAGGCCAAGATTTATGTTGGAAGGTCCATGACCGTGCACATCTTTTGTTTTGCGCTCATACACTATACATGAATTACGTAATCGCAACGTTTCTATTGGTTAGTTACTTGAACACACGTAACCACCTATTGTATTTTGTCAGGTTTTGTGCACGGTCAACCCCCAAAATAGCAAACAAAAACATATAACAAAGAACTTTGTCGGGCTTCATAACCATTTCCCTCCATTAACTATGGTATTGACAAGAAACAGTATGGGATTGTCTTTTGTCTCCATTACCTATTTTTAGGTCGTGGAAAACGCCCTTTTTCACTTGGACAATGCTTACTATATTCCACACTTCAAAGGTGTTGGGAAGGCGTGCAAAACTAACATTCCAAGCAACACGGCCATGAGAGGATTTGGAGTCCCACAGGTGATTAACATTTGCTGAAATTAACTGAACATTTCACTCCCAGAGTCAAATCTTGAAGCAATACATGTGGTCTAACTTTTAAGTCTGTGGATGAAACCCTGGTGTGTGACCATTCAAAGGAAAACTATTGAGCAGTACTTTCATGTAGTACTGTTTATTATGCTGTACAAGGTGGTTCAGTACAACTTTTAAGTCTGTGGATGAAACCTTAGTGTGTGACCATTCAAATGAACGCTATTGGGCAGTACTTTCATTTGGTACTCTTTGTTTTTGACAATTTTGCAAAATGAAATTCAAGATTTATTCCTCAGTTTTGAACTTAGCGCTCTTGGGAGTGATTTACAAGGTTTTCTAGTGTTTTTTTTTTATTACACGAAAAGATGAAGAAACGAAGTAAAGTATTTTAGTTTGAAAATCACATATGTTGTCTGAAATTGGGTCAGGCACACTCCCACCAAAAATTTCGGGGAGTACCTCCACAGGGATTTGCCTTTAGTTAATAGTTCAGTTTGGACTTCAAGAATGATGCTCATTTCTAATTTCGGTTTGACATTTTTCAGGCTATTTGGATCATGGAGTCTTTAATGTCAGAGATTGCGGATAAGTGTGGACTTACCCAAAGACAAGTAAGTATAGTACTGCTTGAAAGCCTGTTTTCAAAAACTAAGATGTACTACTATACAGATACTGTTTCATTGCAAACCAGAGGGGGTAGAAAGGCGTCACTTTGGTTTCGCCGAAACATTTAGAGAGGTGTTCGTTAAGACAGAGTTGACTTACTTTGATGCTCACCACATACTCTCTAAATTGCTATCTCGTGTCTTCTAATAGTATTTCAGTGGCGAACTACAGAGTAGAATAGTAAGGCAAGTAGATAACTAGAAAATAACAAACAGTTGCTAAATTCAAATACATGCAACTAGTCGAGATAAATGAAAAGCTCCCTTGTCTGCGTGAAACGAGAATTTGATGAACATTTGTTTGACGATTTTGTTCAAAGTGACATTGCATGCCATGATAAAACAAAACGAGCTGGACTTTTTGATCATGACACTGACACTCTTAAACTATCAATTGTTTTTCAGAAAAGGATGTCTGATAAGGTTTTCATTTATTTAGTTATTTAGTTACCAATATAACTAAGTCAGTCCGCCATAAACTGAATGACCTCATCGATTTCCCAGCATTGCCTGGTAGTGGGGCTCTATGCCATTTGGATGTCTTTCATCGAAAGCTCACATCCTGCTTAACTTTCCTGTAGGTTAGGGAACAAAACTTCTATAAAGAACACGACCTGACTCATTTAAACCAGGAATTGAAGAATTGCACAATTAGACTCTCATGGGAGGAGCTACTTGATAAGAGTGACTTCCAGAAAAGAGAATCTCAAGTCAGTGAGTTTAACAGGTAATAGTAATTTTATGCATTTCGATCATTTTTGGCGCCCTTACGACGGACATGGAAGAATAGAGCGGTTTTCAAAGTGTGTCAAAAATAATCCGGAATTCAGTGCTTTGGTTTTGCATTACTACGCCATGTGATTGGCTTAAAAAAATCGCACCACCCGGTACTACTCAACCAATCAGATGCAAAACCAAAACCAATCGCGACTTAATTGGTCACACACGCGTTTTCCCGCGCCTGGTGCCGTTTACGTATATTTGATTCAACTTCTCATTGGTTTATTGTGTTGTTTACGTTTGTTGTGATTGGCCATTGTAATTGCTTTGGTTTTAATTGGTTTAACGACACTCAAAGGAAACCCGCTCTATATACTCTAATGTGATAATTGCAATGACAATGGCGATGACAATGGCAGTTATTTTTTTGTAATACAGTCAAACATCTATTAAGCGGCCCTCTGTTAAGCGATCACCCTCTATTAAGTCACTTATCAAATTCCCAGAAATCGCTCCCCATACTTACTGTAAACATGACCTCTATTAAACGGTCACCTCTATTAAGCGGACGCGGTCATCGTTTTAGACTTCCCAATTGGCTTATTTGATTGTATTTCACCTCTATTAAACGGTCCCCAAGTTACTAGATTACAATGCGATATTTTCGAATGTATTAACTGTTACTGGTAATAATTGAATAGTTGTGTGTGGATTTAAGGTGATTCCCTGGTAAAAGAACCAAACATAGATTTCCGATGAAACTTGGTACGCTTTTGTAACAAGTCAAGGAGATAATAAAAACGTGATAAAAAGAGGGGGTCACCGTGCTCGTTTCCACGCCACAATGCTGACGAGTGCGGTCATTTTGGCCCCTTTTGGCAAAAACCGTACGCAGCAAATAAGCTCGATGTTTTTCAATGCAGCCCGTGATATCGCACAGAGTTTGACTTTATTCCATTGTTTATTCACCGACGTTCCAGAAAAAAATGTCTTCGATTACCTTTGTATTTACTTTACACTCCAAAGTAGATTCAAATTAGATATGCGCTGTTGGACCGTAGTGGCTCCCTCCGGAGAATTTAGTTAAATTGCCAAAAAACTGATCGTAGATTTCTGCCCATTTTTTTCATGTGTAATGTAGAAATAAAAAATGGGGGTCACCGTGCTTGTTTAGAAGAAAACGACCATTTATTTCCTAGCCAAGCTTAGCCTGAAATAAATCCTGTAATGTTCTGTATGTGCGCGCGCTTGTACTCTCGCTAAATGACGCGTGGCGCGCGCAAATGACGCAAGAAATTATGCGCAGTAAGGATGCTCAATGCAATTGTAGGGAATCACCTAAGAAATACTGACATGCAGAACAATTTTCTCATTTCCTGTTATAAGCTCAACCAAATACCCATTCCATCAAGTTTGTAAGTCAATATTATTTTTAATTTATGATAATTTAATTAATTTTTAATTTATGATAATTTAATTAATTTTTAATTTATGACAGGATAAACCGTTGGCGCAAACGAGGGATAGCTCTAAATCCACTCAAGTATGGTATAGGCTTTGGACAGAAACGCCTTAACTTCGTAAGAACAAACTCCCTGCTTCCTTTTTCTGTTTGATTTTCTTGTCAAGCTGTTGTTGCTTGTTTTGTTAATTATACTTGTGATTGTTGTTGATTAACAGGGAACAGCTTTGGTGAATGTGTACTCTGATGGATCAGTTCTTGTAAGTCACGGTGGAGTAGAAATGGGCCAAGGAATACATACCAAAATGATGCAGGTAATTATTTTTTTACTATACTAGTAGTAATCACAGATTAAAAGAGTGCATTTGACAGGTAATCTCAAACAGAAGATGGTTCTCAGGTCGTCATGGACTGACGAACTTAGAGCATTTGCTTTCTGCTGGTCTGAAACGTTTTGGTCTTGGGAATGTGATTGTATATTATTTTCATGGAGAATTGTATCAACGAAGTATAATTCTGAAAAGGTGGAATGATATTCAGTTCGCGAGTATATATAAATTTAAGTGCGGCAGTCCGGCAGTGTCTCTCCGGCAGTGTCTCTCCAGCCCTATCCCCCCCCCCCCCCCCCCCCCCTCCTACCCCTTGGTTAGTTGCCTAAACACACGTAACCACCTATTGTATTTTGTCAGGTTTTGTGCACGGTCAACCCCCAAAATAGCGAACAAAAACATATAACAAATAACTTTGCCGGGCTTCATAACCATTTCCCTCTATTATAAACTATGTTCAAACAGAGCTTGTCGGCAGACATTTGTAACAACAGTTCGCCGCGCGCGTGACGCAATATTGTATGCTTAAGAACGAGTGCCAAAACACGTCATTACTACATGCATAAATACCAGTGTTTGTATAGTTACGCTAAGCCACCGTGCCATCTAGAATTAGTTGAGTTATTTTGAGTGCTTTTCAGATCAATCAAAATTGAAATTGAAATTGAAATTGAGATAGCATCAGCATTGTATAAAGTAACATAATTCTGGATATCATGTCCTGTGTACTAGAGAAGAAATAAACGGAACAAGAAGCTTTTTATCAAGAAGCTTTTATAAAAAGCTTACACTTGGGGTTTAAACTCCGGATCCACCGTGTGTAGAGAGGAAATAGAGGGAACAAGAAGCTTAAAAAGCTTACACTTGGGGGTTTAAACTCCGGATCCACCGTGTGTAGAGAGGAAGTGGAGGGAACAAGAAGCTTAAAAAGCTTAAACTTGGGTTTTAAACTCCACCAAGGAAGAGGCGGAAAATGCGAAAACCCCAACGGTAAGTTCAATAATTGCTGTGAAGGTTTCCTTCACAGCAATTATTGAACTTACCGTTGGGTAACAACTATTTTAAACAACTATTTTAAACACGTATGAACTTGACAATCGTGATTATACATTCCAGGTAACATCACAGGAACTAGAAATTCCAATGTCTAACATTTACATCAAAGAGACGACAACAGACTCGGTTCCAAACTCCGCACCAACTGGGGCATCCGTTGCTACGGACATCAATGGGATGGCAGTTGCTGTACGTTTTTAGCTCTAATTTTATTGAATATAGATTTTTTTAATTGCAGAAACTTTTTTCCACTTCAGCACTTTCAGCTTAATTTGTGTCCATTGTGGCAAATGAACACGCTGGGATTTTTTTAGGCTGAAATCGGCCAAAGAAATTAAACTTCGTAGGGTTTCATCGGATGTAGCTGAAACTTGGGGAGGTAACAGATCTTAACATTCCGAACAACTTGTCCGAATCAGATTTGTCGTTTTTAACTGTTTTTGGCGCGAAAATGACGTCATATTATTACTTTAATTTTTTTACTGCGTTATGGTCTATTTTCAAACCAGAAATGAAAGATCAGTCCAGGACAATTTAAACAGTGAAAAAATATTTCAGCTGCTTTTCATTACAAAGATATTGTACTTTAAAATTTGAATTTCCCGCCATTTTGTTACTATTTTTAGAAATTGCTCGAAATTTTAAGTGCCATAACTTTTGAATGAAAAGCAGCAGCTAAGAAATGTTTTCACCTTTCATATTGTCCTGGCCTATTCTTTCATTTCTGGTTTGAAAATAGATCATAACGCAGTAAAAAAAAATATGACGTCATTTTCGCTCCTAAAACCGTTAAAAACGAAAAATCTGATTTGGACAAGTTGTTTGGAATGTTAAGATTTGTTACCTACATCCGATGAAACCCTAAGAAGTTTAAAACTTTGGCCGATTTCAGCCTAAAAAAATCCCAGCGTGAATAGTTTAACTTAGTACTAACTTTTACAATACTTGCAGATTATAAGCTTATGCCAGTAGAAATTGAACAAGAAACATTTTCGAGACATTTTTGACGTTTCTTTCCTCCTTAAATCTTGGACAAAACTGTTGAGACACTTAACAAGTACAAGCAGCCTCTTCGTCTTATCTTCTCCTCCCCCCCCCCCCCCACCCCCCCCCCCCTCCCCCCTACAGTATATCAATGCTGTTCTGGTGTAAAAAGAACGCAGGATGAATTAGCAGAGCCCTGTGAAACAACATTAAACATGAGGGAGAGGGGATAAACATATTTTCACCATCTTGTTTCAGTTAGCTAAGCGTTTTCGGAAAAGTGTGAAATGTGAGATTGTAGCTTCGGTATAAATCACTAGTTATTACTGTATGTAATCTTTGAGCTGTGATAGCACATCAGAGAAAGCAGTCGTAACATTAAAAGCTCTTATTAAGATTCGATCTTCTCAATGTAACACAGGACGCCTGTAGAAAGATCAAAAATCGCCTGGATCCTTATAGAAGAGAAAATCCTCAAGCTTCATGGACAGACTTGGTAAGGATGTTTTGTTAATTGTATGAAGGTCTGGAAAATGCTTGGATTATTGTTGCAAGATTTCAGAGCGGGAGAGTTCATGCCACTCAAGGCTACTGCTTCATACCCGTTCAGTGGCGGATACAAGGGGAGGGTCACGGGGGGGGGGGGGGGTCCGGATCCCCTATCAGACCTTAGGGTTTTTTTTTGCTTCCTCTATTATCCATAGCAAAACCATCTCCAGAATCCACCAAAATGCACTTTTCAGAGCCTAAAATCTCAATTTTTTTTTCCGGGAAGGCCCCCAAATACCCTATCCGCGCCTTTACTACTGACGTCTACTTCCAAAAATTCTCCTTCAATCTACTTCACATTTTCGGGAAGACCCTGGGAACCCCCTGCCTTCATACCCGTTTTGGTCATTTTTTTCTATGTTCATTTTTCCATTTGGCTTATAATTTTTCAGTTTCATTAATAATATACTGAACTTGAAGAGGTCACGTGAATAACCACTCCCTAAATATATAGTTTTGTTAGACAGTGGATAATAATGAAAATATATTAGTAGATAAAGAAAAAAAGGAAAAGTAATGAAAACTGTATACAAAAATATTTTAATTTGCAGGTCAGCATAGCTATCAAAAATAGGGTTAGCCTTTCTGCAACAGGATCTTACAGGTTTGGTGAACTATTATCCTTAAGATGTTATAACGTCACTGCTTGGTATAACCGTGTTCCCGGTCGAGGAACTCATAAAAGAATAGTGCAGTCAACTTGCACCTCTCCAAGGCGGACATGTCCCGGCCGAATTAATGCGGACACCTCTAAAGCGGACAGCGGACACTTTTTAAGCAAAATATTGGATAAAAATACCTCTCAAGGCGGACACTAGAAATTCAAATTGTATACAATCAGTAGATTATAGACCGGATATTATCGCAAACTGTATTGCCCTCAGTACCGCAGCACTAATATAAACACGATCTGACACTCTCTTCGCTCCTATTCAAGCCAAGTAATTATCCACTCTTGCAAAATTCTTATTTATAACCCTTCGTACCCACAATAAAATTGTCTCTAAAACAATATATCTTCCTCCCTATTCAGGACAACTGAATATATACAATTCAATTTAAGTCCAACTTCAAGCAATCCACCCCAGCCAAATGCTTATTTATACTCCCTTTACCCCCCTCCCCCTCCCCTCCACCCCACACCAAAAAGATGTCACTCCCCCGAGCTTCGCAAGGACCTGCGAGTCACGTATTACTAGTATAAACACGATCTGATTACAAGAACAGGCACTTGTTTGACAAAAATATTCAGTATCGGGAAAGGAACTGTAAATATTTAATAATACTGACTTAACAATACTTGCCAGTTCTGACGTCACGGATTTCTAGTGTACTGTCAACCTGCATAAACTCTCTATAAGGCGGACGCCTCTCTAAGGCGAACAGCTAGAGCTGGTCCCAAGAGTGTCCGTCTTAGAGAGAGTTCATTATTATCAATTATAATTTATCAATTAATTCTCGAGAACCGAAATGACAAAGCTAATGATATTGTTATATGACTGTCGTTTTCTGATGCCTTTCCTTTGTAAATTTAAGGATGCCTAAAGCGGGTTATGATCCGAAAACCAATAGAAGAGTGTTTCCATACTTTACCTTTGGAGCGGCTTGTTCAGAAGTTGAGATCGACTGCCTGACGGGTGATCACGAGGTACACTTAGCATTAGCCAATAAATTTCTCAGTTAACATTTTAGTGCAAATGTCATTTATAATTCCACTGCATTGTATTAAATTCACCATATCCCACAATGAAATAATTTGCTTTCCGGATCCCTTGTTAACCACCTAACTAAGCAGTCTTTCATATGTCAATTTGTGCTTCAGGTCATTCGCACTGACATTGTAATGGATCTTGGTAAGAGCCTAAATCCTGGTATCGATATCGGACAGGTAAGGTAAAGTTTCAACAGGTACAAATACTGATCGGACACTCAATTACATGGGACTTCTCGAGCGGCCATACAGTGTACCTTATCGTATTCTTTTAGATAAGTATTTGTTGTTTTGAAATCCTAAAAACGGTGCAGTGCCAATGTTCAGTTCTTATCGAAAACAAAAACAAGATGCATTATTCTTCTTGAGCCATAAACAAAGGCATGTTATTTAATGATTTAATATCGCTTAATCGAAATCACAAGAAATAAAAAACTCTAAAACAACATTTATTTTTGTTCTAAAGAAGAGAGCAACTAGACTTGCATGAAAAAATATAATAACTACACTGCATCGTCTGTACCGTGAACGCCATCCACCGGATAAATCACTATCTATAGTTAACCAAAGCCATGTATTATACTGTCATAAAACACGACGGGAATTTGAGAACACGAGAGAAATTAAGAAAGCACGAGCCGCAGGCGAGTGTTTTCTATATTTCCCGGAGTGTTTTATTTAACAATTATTCGCCTCAGGCTCGTGAATATTGGTGAATATTTACCTCGACGAAAATAATTGTTTTAGTATAATTTTCAGAGGTGAATATCAAGAACTTCAAAATAACGGGCTAAAACATGGAAAACAACGCACATGAGTACCGACTGGTTTGACTGGTTACATCAATTGCGAATCAATTTACACATCAATTTTAGCCGTGAAATTCATTAAAACATTACGAAAAAGACATTCATCGGGTACCTTTGTTTTATCGTTGGTTACTTCATGAGAAATTGTAGGTATCGTCTGGAAATCAGTAGCTTCGGTCCAAGAATAGTAAATTTCAGCCCGTCACTCGATCTGCATGGGAGTTAATTGTCATCGCTGGCGATCTACGAAACCACTGTTTACGATTTTTAAATGCCTTGAAAACCACTTCTTGAAAAGAGTTTTGGCCAAAGTCCTTCGTGGTCATTTTCCTAACTTACCAGTACTTTGAAGATACAGGAGTTTGAGTGATGTCTTCAGAATAAACGACAATTTCATTCAAAAACCAGCCGCCATGTTTACTTGCCAGCATAGCAAAGTCTGATCTTATTTTGGGGTATACATTCTAGTCACGACCATAGCAAATGTGGCTTAGCTTAGCAACCGCGCCATAAGTTCTATAATCGCCTCGCGGGAGGTGATTATAGCGTCATAAGCCGAGTTTCTCGACCAATCAGAATATCGGATTCTCATATTCACCTCTGAAAATTATACTAAAGCTTTTTATGACAGTATAATACATGGATTTGGCTTCTTTATGTGCTTTAAAATATGGATTTAACGCGCGCGAAACGATAAAACACGCTTTTCTGTGTTTTATACTCTGAGAGCGCGCGCAGCTTTCAGTCTATATTTTAATGGATGATAAATTGTGGTGCAAAACCGACTATACGCTATTAGTAAAAATCTACTAGTATACTAATGTAAATGAGACAATCTGATTGGCTGAGCTACTCCTATACAGTCAGCCATTAGTGTGCAGTGACTGGAAGTCGTCTACAAAATTGCGGTTTCTTCTCTTTTTTCTGAAGTTTCGGAGAAGGATTTAGAGTTATCGTAGATAATTGTTATGATTTTTACTAAAACAATTAGATTATTCGCTCTCAATTTCTATGATGTGATAGTTGATTCGGCCTGCGGCCTCATAAACTATCACATCATAGAAATCTCGGGCTCATAACCGGCTAATTGTTAATGAGTATTTACTGGGTAGTGATTTATAGGGCCAATGGACACTTAGCTCTTTTGATCCTATGAACAACCTAACCGGGCATTTACAATTGCAATTTATTTTTACGCAGATTGAAGGAGGCTTTATCCAAGGAATGGGACTCTTTACAACAGAAAATTTGGAATTTACTTCTCAAGGAAATCTATTAACTACAGGACCTAATACCTACATGATTCCTACCATGGCGGACATCCCTGCTGAGTTCTATGTTCATTTGTTGCCTGGCGTTCAAAACCCCAAAGGACTTTATTCCTCCAAGGTATACATCTTAAAATTGAGGATCAATTTCATCTTCATTTTCATGATTACAGGAAATTTTCCAGAAATCAATTTTTGCGTTTTTAACGGCGTTTTAAAGGAGCTACATCCTGGATGGCGCATCTTGAATAAATTGGCCAGTTCTTTCAAGTTCGTCGTTCACAATCCGTCTTAATCTTCTTCAGTCTTAACCATCCTTGTTCCTTTTCGGTTTATGATTACTTCTTTGGTGTTTTTCTACCTTAAGGACGGTGCCTCCTATTGTTACTGCGCATACGTTCTGCGCATAATTTCTCGCGTCATTAGCGCGCGCTCGAGCGCGCGCACATACAGAACATTGCAAAATCTCTTTCAGGCTAAGCTCGGCAGGGAAACATATGGTCGTTTTCTTCATATAACTTACAAAAACGCGTGGTGACCCCTACTTTTTATGTTATAAAATGGAAGCGGTAAGCCTATTAAACATATGATTAATTTTTTGTTGTGTGCAAAAGTTATTTAGACTGTATTTTTGGTATACCAGAGGAGAGCTGTCAGGGTTGATAATGGCTACGTTGCGATGATTTTTAATTAAAAAACACATAAACAGTAGTTGTTATATTACCATTTGTTAAGTATTTTAAAGCTTTTTATATTGTTGCTTTCGTGTATTTCAAGGCAAATTCAAAGGGAATCTGCGAAAACATATGTTTTTTCTTTTTTTTTTCGAGAAAATGCTATTTCAGCATTTTTTTCCAGATTGAAGCTTGATTATCTCTGAAAATGCGTGGTTACCCCCAATTTTCTTTTTGGAATCCAATAGCCCTTGCTAAGATCTGCTTTTCTCGCATAGTCATAAACCGCGCAAAAATACTTTGGTATTAGGAGGCACCGTCCTTAAGAAACATTCCTTCAATATGAAAGTAATTTTGTTCATCAGAAAAATGACAAATATCGTGACATATAGCTCCTTTAAAATCGCGAAGTTTGCTAAATCGAAAGTTAGTATATATATCCGGCGGCATTAAAACGGTTTTATCCCTAACACTGAGTTTTTTTCCTTAAGGCGGGGTCCACCTGAATGCCATTTTTTCCGCCACTTAACATGGGTTTAATGGAAATATCTCGTTCACGTTTCAAGCAATCCAAAAACTCTATGCTCATCTCATCGGAATCTATGTTATGGGGTGTTTTGTAAATTTTTGGGTATGTTTGGGAGGAAATCAGTTTTTCTCAAAGGAGTTGTAAAATTTAGGGAAATAAGAAATATTGAAGATTTTATTTAGTTTTAAAATTAGAATTTGAAGTTAAAAATTAGTAGATGGACACCAACAGACAGTTGATACCCACGCAAGAGCACCCGCTTGGGTATCAACTGATTTGATTTGTTTAGTCTGATCACGAATAAATCAAGTGTGAACAATGTAATTACAAACATGTTTAGGTGAAACGTGTTTCCTTTCAACATGTTTACTCTAAATATGTTTCGGCCTAGTGTGAACGCAGTCTTACGGCTTGAACTGGTAAATGTCATTATGTCTAAAAAGTTAAAAAGTCTTTGTCATTGTTTGGTTTTACCAGGCTGTTGGTGAGCCTCCTTTTATGTGTGCAGTGTCAGTACATCAAGCCATCAAACATGCAATTTCTGCAGCAAGGTAATGATTTTGTATTGTTGTTATTTACTCCGAAGATGTGGATACCCAAACCCGGCAGTGGCGGACATCATCCAGAGCTGCTGAAAAGAAGGCAGGGATGGGGGGAGGGAGCGATGTGAAGTTGGACATTTTCTTTTTCGACTAAGAGGGGTCGGGTTGAAGGGGAGGGGGATTCGGGAGAGGCACCACACCTAAACCCGCCACTGTCTGAGCTAAAGTATGACTTTGGTGGCAAAATCTGTTTTTTCTTCACGCAGACCTTTTTGGCCGCCATATCGGGTGTACCAAAGTGATGAACCAATATGGCGGGACACATACTAAGTTCTGTAATTTTTCAACAGAATATTTTTATAAGTTTTAATTTGGACAACTTTAATATTCTATAACCTCTAAGCTTGTTCATGTTTATTCATGCAGTCTTGTTATTTGGTGAAAACGTTATTTGTTAATTATTTGGTAATATAAATAAACAATAAGCGAATTCATATTAGAAGACGGGAAACTCGTCTCAGACCGATTGATTCCGTCTGACAAAATTCCGTCTAATATGAATTTAAGGACGGTAAAATTAGACGGATAAATGACTTAGAGCCGTCGGAGACTAGGACGAGCATGAGGCCAGGTTACATTTCTATCCCAGAAGCAATTGCTGAATTTCCAGTTCCAGTGTGTAGCAAACACTCAGAAAACCCGTCCTGATTTTTTCGTCTAATGTGAATTTAAGACGGTTTTCCGTCTGATTTTCCTGTCGTTTTAGACGGTAAAATGAACGGATAGATTTAAGACGGGAAACTCGTCCTTCACCGGATTCATATCATACGAGTTTTCCGTCTGAAGATAAGACGGTTTTCCGTCTCTAATATGAATTAGGCTAAATGACAGTTTTTCTTTCTTTCAGGGAAGAAGTTGGATTGAATGGCTCCTTTAGATTCGATTCTCCAGCCACCTCTGAAAATATCGGAATGTCTTGTTTGTCTGATGATATGACATCTTCACATTTTTTATGAAAACTATGTCCAAGATGTTTCTTGGAAATCATAGAGTAAAGAAGAAAAGAAGCACATGCAGTGACGACAAGCCTGCTTATCGAAGCCGGCTCAAACCAGGATAATTTTTATTATAATAAACTTACCACTGGATATTGCAATTTTTGACAATCTGATTGGTTCCCTACTCGAGGCATATGAGGCAATGTACCATCACTACCTTATTTGGGAAGCCCGCTAATTACGAGTTTGGGGCACATGCACGTGCAAAGTCATGTTTTTCAAAATAGAAATATTAATAAATATCCCATTTTTCCTCTGTTTGTTCCTTCGTTCTTTCCCCGCGGGTAATTTAATTGCAATATCCTGTGGTGATATTATAAAACAATTACTCCACTCAATTTCGTCGTACATTAACTCATAGCCACGCGCCTAGTTGGCTATGAGTTAATGTACGACGAGATTTCGTGAATAATTGTTAAATATTTTCTAGAATTTAGTTTGAGGACAGGCTATAGCGATGTTTCTCGTTACGTCACCTATTGTTATTAATGTGCCAACCAGAGAACTTGTCTATTGGCTGTTGAAACAAAGAGTTCTTTTGTTTAATGGTTGGCAAATTTGAATAACAAAACAAATTTGACGTTATGTTGATCAACAGTGAACACTCCTATAGGTTTAGAGTTTTAGTCATTTACAAGCTCTCTGGGGGGTACTCAACAAAATTTTATACGGGGAGGCTCCGCCCCGAGGTCCAAACCCTTACCGTTATATACCATTTAATTTTGACAGAAAAGGTAACCCTTTCACATACCTTCCATAGAAAATAGTACCCCTTTCACATCCCAAAGTTGAAACACTGCATCCCTTTTACGACTTTTACTAAACTTTTCACTTGAGTAGTCCCTTAAAATATTGTATGAATCAGCCGTTAGGTGCGTCAGTTCGAAATATTTTGAAAGGCCCTTTAAACACCTAAATGACAGTTTTCCCTACCCTTTTCTATACTTCAACTCGTGAAATCCCTACCCTTTTATCTAGTATACCTCAGCCTGAAAAAGCTACCCCTTTCGGGCGGAGCCTCCCCGTATAGTCCATTACAGGGAGTACCCCCCCCCCCCCCGGGACTAGTATAGGCTTAGTGTACGCAGCCGTAGTACACCACCATACTAGTGGCACCAGGATCGTGTTCCCCTCAAGGCCGGTTTTGGCCGGTGTAGTAGTAAATGGGTTAAACAAGAAGGGGCGTTTATTCGTGTATATACGGCACTCTTAGTGGTAAACAAAAGGAACGGCAAGCACGACGTTAGAGCTACTAAGGAGTTCCCCTCTCCAGCCGGACTATCATTGCACTTAAAGGGGCACTATCACGGGGATTTAGCTGCTTTTTTGGTCAAAACGGCGCTACAATTATGACTCAGTACCTTCGCTAATGCGCCTAGAACATCGAGAGGAAGATATAAAGTGAATCAAGTGAAGGGAGAGTCAACCGTAATTAGGTTTTAGCGATTTTTCCAAGACGCAATGGCAGATTTTGAAAAAGTCTGCCAGACGTTTTCAAATTGAGCGGATCAAAAGTTCCTGCATGGGTAACTCGTGATAGCGCTCCTTTTATAGCTTTAAGGCCGTGGCAAACGAGGAAACATTGTTGCGGAAACATTGTTGCGGACGCAAATGTTTCCCCGTTTGCCGCGCACGCAACATTTGTTGAGGACGCTTCTTTCAGAAACATTTTGCGCCCGCAACAAATGTTTGCCCGTTTGTTCGCCGAAACATTTGCGTCCGCAACAATGTTTCTGCAACAATGTTTCCTCGTTTGCCACGGCCTTTAGTACACTAGTATAGTAATTTTCAACAAAACGTACTGGACTATTATTTTTAGGTATGTTTCCATTTTTTTTTTTTTAATTTCAGCAAACTTTATTAACAAACAAATATACAGATTTACACTACAATATACATACTAACAGTAACAAATTGTACAATACTTTTACAATAGTTTGAGTTACAGTAAGGTAGTTGAGGTACGTTTTTTAATTATTGATGTAGACTTTCTGACGTAATGTTTATGATAGTCCCCTTTGGAAGGACCAAACGACAGTCGACGCTCTTGTAAGCGAACACTTCGGGAATTCGAAAAAGTGGTCCTAACTAGACTGTTGGTCACTTACGAGAATGGCCGGTCGTAAGTGACCACGCACTGAAGCAATAGAGGCTGGTCGCTTACGAGAATGGGCTCTCGTAAGTGACCACGCGCTGAAACAAAATGTACGAATGGAAATGTATAGGTCACGCATGCACAGAGTTTGAAAACTTCTCTTATTCAGATTATTACAAAATAATAATATAATGTCTCATAAATGTGTAGCACAACAAGTGGTCGCTTACGAGAGCTTAAAAACAAAGGAAACAACCAGTTGGTAATTCCCAAAAGTGTTCGCTGTCGCTTACCGATGCCGGAAGCGGTCGCTTATGAAAGCTTTTAATTACAGAGTTTGAGTGACAATTCAAACGGGGTTTGACAATGCTCGTTGTTGCAACGAGAGCTTCAACTGTACAATAAACGTCTTACATATATTGATACATATTTAATGACGTCATATGACGTCATAACCAACAAATACCTATCTTATCTTGTAGAGCAAGCTTATAGGACTATCTACTAAAGTAAGAGAGGATTATCTAAGAGAACACATCCCCCATACATGGGCCTCTTCCAATGATAACTTTTTTCAATCTAATTTTAGCGCATGGTCATACTGCACGGCTATTTTAAGGAAGACACCTGATTGGTCAGTTGTAATGACGTGATGCTCATTGCGCTCGGGATGACAAAGCACACTGTGAAACGCGATCACATCTTTAAATTTCGATTTACGATTTCAGTAGATGGCGAGAAAAATCTTCGCAACGACATCTGATCCTCTGATCATTGGCCGCGCGACCATGGGGACGAGAACTAAAATAACTTTCACAGCGTGGCGCGAAGCTTAAAATAGATTGAAAAAAACTATCAGGCATATGGGGCATGGGGATGTATTCTCTTAGATCATCCTCTCTTGACTAAAGGCATATTACTTTCGATATGTCTTTAATATGTCTGAAGCAATGTTCACAGCAACAAAGAAGCCCATGTCAAGTGTTGAACTCCACTTAAACAACGACAAACTAGTAAGCGTAACAGACACTTTCAGATATTTAGGAGTGACTATCGACAGCCGCCTAACTTGGGAACCTCACATAACGGAATTAATTTACAATACATTTATTTGCATTTCACTTTATAATTACAATTTTGTCATAAATCTATATTTAAAGTAATAAATAGCAATCTAATTGTATATATAAATAATTTAAATATAGTTGAAAATGTAAGGAAATTCCTAGGGCCTAAATTAAAACCGTTATGTTTTCGGGTTAGACACCAGACAGTTAATGTTGTAAATTTTGTGTAGCTTTCACTCACAAACAAACACAAAATGCTAAATAGTTAGCAGCAAAACAGCAAAAAAAAAGCGAAAAAGCGAAAAAAATAAGAAAAAAAATATGGCAATTGCCATGGCAAAGCACAAAAGCATATATCTTCGCGCATTAAAAATAATAATAATAAAGAAGAAAGAAGACTCATTGTTAGTTAATAGCTGGCGCCAAGAGAACCATTTTGTTTAAGTAGTAGGTGCTGTTTAAAGAGTCTCGCCTAAATTAGCACTTCTAAGCAGACTTGCTGGATTCTTAGAACTAAAGATACTCCTAAGGATCTAAAAACAAACAATTCTCCCAGTGATTGACTATGGATGCATTGCGTGGCATGAAAGTAATAAGTCCCTGTCAGATAAACTTGAAAGAGTACAAAACCAAGCCATAAGGGTAATTCTTAGGGCTAACAGAACTATCTGTACACAACATACGAGAAACACCCTAGGCCTGGGACTACTAACACTACATAATAGGAGAAGATTTCTTAGATTTATCTATATCTTTAAGATTATAAATAAGCAAAACAGTCCTTTACTGGTAGAAACGAGCTGTATACGGTAGGACATTACGGAACAATGGCAATACAGTTGAACCTCTCTACAACGGCCACCTTGGGGCCGAAATAACTGGCCGTTGTAGAGAGGTGGCCGTTGTAAGGAGGTTAGAATTAGAGTATAAAGTGTATGTATCGGTGTACGGTTGGGACGAACAATCCTGGCCATTGTAGAGAGGTGGCCGTTAGTGGAGGTTCGACTGTATTGATGTACCGCAAACAAAAACCTTATCCAGATGAAGGACTTTCAAACATACCGGAGCGGGCAATTTTTTTTTTACGCCCACTTCAAGATGGCGGCAAGATGGCGGCGTTAAGACTTTTCCACAAAAAAAGGAACATAGTTAGTGAATTGAGTTGATTCTATCCCACAATAACCTTATTCACTAGCACAACACAATCGAGCCACTAGCTGCCCGACACACTAATTTTTAAGGCAATAACGTGCTCTCGTAACATACGTCAAAACTGACCAATACTAACCGGTTTACTACGAACGAATCATAAAATCGCTACTTAGCATCAAAATTTAAACCATTTTTTAACCCCAAACAGTAAAACGTTGGCTAAATTCAAATTCTAAATTGTTGATAAACCCGAAACAATATTTAGTCGCTTAAAAAAATACAAAATGTAAATGGCCGCCATCTTGAAGTGGGCGTAAAAAAAAAAATTGCCTGGAGCGGGTGAATGGAACTCGCTTGTTTTCAGAAACAAGAACCGGTTACTAGTCTATCTCATGGGCCGCCTAAACGGTAATGTTCATACAAACGGCGAAAATGTCCATCCTCTTTGTTCAGCAGGGAATCTGGACTGCCGACTTCAATAATCTGACCTTCATCGATGACTACGATCCTGTCATAATCCAGGATAGAGTCCAATCGATGGGCAATCGTTAGAATTGTGCGGTTTCTCAATTTCGTTTTGAGGATGCTCTGAATAAGCTGATCGACCTCGAAATCCATGCTGGCCATTGCTTCATCAAATACAACGATTTTCCTGTCTTGAAGCAGGGCTCGAGCGATGCAGATCAACTGCTGTTCACCACTACTCAGGTTTGATCCGTTTTCCGTTATCCAGTAGTCCAGCTTATTTTTAGTTTTATCCACCATGGATTTTAAAGTTACCATCTCTAAGATATCCAAGATTTCCCTGTCCGAATGTTTCTCCTCGGGATCAAGGTTTAGTCGCAGAGTTCCGCAAAACAAGAAGGCTTGTTGCGGAACAATGGTTAGTGACTTTCTTGATTCCCGGATGTTCAGGGTGTTGACGGGTATCCCACCGATAAAAATTACCCCCTCGGGTTCTGGCATTCGAAACAAAGCAGATATAAGGGAGGACTTCCCTGCCCCTGTACGCCCAGTGATACCAATCTTTTCCCCTGGTTTGATAGTCAAACAAAGATTTTTCAATACTGGGGGACCTCCTGGATAGTAAACTAATGAGCAGTCCTCAAACTTCATGCTTCCGACTTCTGGCCAGCTTTCAGGCGGGGAAGCTTCAACTAGATACCCGGGATTTGGTTCCAATTGACTGTAGCTTAAAACACGTTCAACTGAGGTCATATCTGTTTCAAGGTAGGTGTAGAGACTAGCAATTCTGAAAACGCCCATTAGCACCGATCTTGCATACATCACAGTAAGACCAGTGGTAGCTAAAAGAAAAACACAGCAAGGTAAGGTAAGGTTAATTTCACGGAGTTACTAACGATTAGTCGCTTAGAAAAGATTCATAATGTATGGGTTGAGTGGATCAACTCAAAGGGAGGCTCCACCTGGAGTATACATCCGGATGTTTATGACGGACTGACTCAAATATGAACAATTTTTTCAATCTTGTTTTATTCACACTTTTTTCAAGATCACAGTAACAATGACATAAGGAATTAAAAACGGTTGTTAGTGGCAAGCACGCAAGCACAAGCACAAGCACAAGCAGAATCACCAGCGCAAGCACAATTTCAATTCAATTTCAATTTTGTTTTATTCACACTTTTTTCAAGATTACAGTAACAATGACATGAGGAATTAAAAACGGTTGTTAGTGGCAAGCACGCAAGCACAAGCACAAGCACAAGCAGAATCACCAGCGCAAGCACAATTTCAATTCAATTTCAATTTTGTTTTATTCACACTTTTTCAAGATTACAGTAACAATGACATGAGGAATTAAAAACGGTTGTTAGTGGCAAGCACGCAAGCACAAGCACAAGCACAAGCAGAATCACCAGCGCAAGCACAATTTCAATTCAATTTCAATTTTGTTTTATTCACACTTTTTTCAAGATTACAGTAACAATGACATGAGGAATTAAAAACGGTTGTTAGTGGCAAGCACGCAAGCACAAGCAGAATCACCAGCGCAAGCACAATTTCAATTCAATTTCAATTTTGTTTTATTCACACTTTTTTCAAGATTACAGTAACAATGACATAAGGAATTAAAAACGGTTGTTAGTGGGAATAAATAAAGGGCGTATTCGTATTTCGGGGAATAGAAGTGTGCAGAGGCCAAAGTAGCAGAGCTTTCGAGTTGGCCTCTGCATTTGAGAGAAAACTTTTTGGATTATGTGAAAATATCTTATGGAATAAAAAAACAAAACAAAAACAAAACAAACACAGAGAAAGGCAAGATACAGCAGTTGGTAGAGTTGGAGAATACATTTGTCTAGCTAGCAATATGTTTTTGTATTCTTTCTTGAAGCTCCAAAATCCTAGTTGTTTTGTTTGAGATGATACTTCTTCCCATACTTTTGTTACGGAATAATGAAAAGAATAGAACCCATAATTAGTTCTAATCATTGGTCTATATAAATTACTATCTGAGGAATATCTAGTGTTGTAGCTGTCGAAATATATTGCAGTCGATACATATTGCAAATATAGTTTTCTTGCGTAGGACTCGCCACAAAACAAAAGCAAGATTAGTTTTATTTTTTCTTATGATTAGCTGAGAGCCAAGAACAAGTAATGATGTATTCGCGTCAGTGCTACATTTGGTCAACAGGAAACTGAACAGAAATGAATAACTTACCAGCATCCGTGGTGAAAACAGCCACAATTATCACCGCCGCCAAAAGCAGTAGGACAATCCCCTCTAACCTCATGGCCATCCATCGTCCGGCTCCTACACCGCACATATAAGCCATGTTATTCTTATCTTGAAGTCTGCAATGAAAATAAATTCAAACAGACACGTGAAATAAATAAATAAATAAATAAATAAATAAACAACTTTATTTAAGTGTCAGAGGATTTAGCACTGCTGTACTAATTGTGGACACTGTAAATAAACAAAGAAATATTGTAAATAGAACATAAACTTGTTAAAAATCCCAACTGGTGGGAGGCTGTCCAGTTGGCTATTTACAAATCATGGCCAAGGAGTTGAACTCGGGACTACCGAGAGCAAATCCAGCTAGTGGCAGGCTGGAGGATTTGAACCATAAACCATGCACTCGGCCACGCCGCCTCCCTTAAGAAGGAAGGAAGGAAGTGAAGGAAGCCGGAAGGGGGTATTTCCTTATATAAGCTATATAGGTATGTGCCGCCCCAAAGGGTATGGTTTTTGAGCCGTTTTGGTCTGAAATAGGGTATAGATTTTGACCATTTTGGTCTGAAATAGGGTATGTTTTGTGCACTCTGGCCTGGAATTTGGTTTAGCTTTTAGACGAAACTATTTTTTTCCATTAACTTCAGGGAATTTGAAGCCCTTCTCAAATGTTTGCGCTGATGGAACCCATTCCTGGGTAGCTGAAGTCATGTATTAGACACGTGTACTAATTTTATAGTCTGAAATAGGGTATCGATTTTTGGGTCAGGTCTGAAATAGGGTATGGAAAATCACATATTTTGGTCGAAATAGGGTAAGGGTTTCAAGAAGCAGGCCGCACACCCCCACCAAACATTTCAGGGACTACACCTCTCTATTATGGACAGTCTCGGCAAAATCCCCATACATTTTGTTATTATAAATGTATCCCTCTTAGGATTCTTAGAATATAGGCCAACACGGCATAGTCTTGCATTTTGTTCCTTTTAGGGTTCTAACTCTTGCTCACCTGAAGAGGGTTTTTTGGAATTGCTCCTCCCTTCCAAAATTTCTTATAACAGTGATGCCTGAGATGGTTTCATCAACACAAGAGTACACTGAACTTGCACTGATCGCCTCAAGTCTTCTCATCTCCACTGAAGATCGTATGTAATATCGCACCAGCAGGACTGCAGGGACTGAGCAGCAGAGGAACGCCAATATCATCCAGTAATCTGTGATACAAATGAGCAAAAAGGCAAAAAAAATATCGGTAATAAAGAAACCCATGTTGGTCATGTCTTGTGGCAGCATTTCGTCCATGCATTCTGTGTCCTTGGAGAACCGATTTAGTATTCTTCCCGCGGGATTGGTGTCAAAGAACAGGACGGGTGCTTTCAGGATCCGCCAAGCATGGAGTTGTGTAGATGCCTTGCAGAGTTAACTGTAAGGTACAAGAGACAATAGATGCCCAGGAGCGATGACACGAGGAGACCAAACTGAAATCCAGCATAGATATAAATGTTGTCATTGTCCTGCTGCCTGTGAAAGGTTTTTCTTGTTAAATCCGCCAGCCAGAAACCCAGAACAAGATTGACAGCTGAAATATATATAAAAAACTATTTAAACAAAGGTATTAGTAGTAAGTAAATAAAATTGACGTTTAATAATATAAAACTGAACATAGTCATTGAATTTTATCGTCTTTCGTCCCTCTATCAAACCATAGTTAATAGAGGGAAATGGTTATGAAGCCCGGCAAACTTCAAAAGAGCAAACAAAGAGGCCAAGATTTATGTTGAAAGGTCCATGGCCGTGCACATCTTTTGTTTTGCGCTCATACACTATGCATGAATTACGTAATCGCAACGTTTCTATTGGTTAGTTGCTTGAACACACGTAACCACCTATTGTATTTTGTCGGGTTTTGTGTACGGTCAACCCCAAAATAGCGAACAAAAACACATAACAAAGAACTTTGCCAGGCTTCATAGCCATTTCCCTCTATTAACTATGTTCAAACCGACCTCGAAAACAAGGAAAACTCGACGAACTTTTTAGTAGACGAGGGCTGTTAACCAAATCGGTTTCCGATTTAGGCAATGCAGATTGTTCGAATGTTCATGCTTACTGAACAAAGGTTAATCGGGGGGGGGGGGGGGGGGGAGGGGATAGGGTGGCTAGCTAGCCACTCCAAAATCCGCCAAAAAAAATTAAAATCCCTTTACATAGAAAATAAATAGAAGTGCACTGGGCAGGTGTAAAAACTGTTGCTGTTTTCAGATTAACTGAATAAAATAACAAAAAATATTTGCTAACAGCCGGCCCCCCGTTCAAAAATTCTGGATCCGCCCCTGAAGTGTGGTTTCAATTTCGAACAAAAGGTTTGTCTAAACTCTTACCTGCAGGAATAATAGCAAGAAGGAAGCAGAGGAATGCACCAAAACAAGAAGCTCCTGCTCCGAAGTACTTCATGTACGTTCTGAAGGGCACGGAACCGGTTTCTCGGTCCTCGTCTGCTGTTGAAATTCCCTCGCCTCCAGATGAAGGTACACTGTTAGTGTCCGTAGGCTTATCGACTTCCACTTCCGGTTCAACAATCTCTTTAAGTGGTTCCTCTACGTTAGTTGGTAGATCCTTCTCGTCCTTTTTATACTGTGACTTGTCATGAGAAACGATGCATCCATTTTCCAGTTTTAAAACCACTGAGGCATTGCGAAGGTATTTCTTGTGATGAGTAACAAGAATGCGAGGTCGAGTTGAGAGAAGCCCACAGATGCATTTCTCGTATATAAACTCACCGACTTTAGCATCCACCGACCTCAGAGGACTATCAAGCAGAAATATTTCAGCATCGGAATAGACTGTGCGAGCTAAACTGACACGTGCCCGCTGTCCACCACTAAGGGTAACCCCGCTTTCCCCCACGTGGGTCATATCTCCAAGCGGAAGTTGTCCCAAGTCATCGATCAAAGCGCAAGCTTCTATCGTTGCATGGTATTTTTGTTCATCGAAATCGCTTCCAAATAAAATATTTTCTTGTACTGTGCCAGAAAACAACCAAGGGTTCTGAGGCATGTAGGCAATTTTTCCAGTAACTGATATTTCTCCATTGGTAACTGGTATCTCGCCAATGATTGCTCCCAAAACGGAGGACTTGCCGCTTCCAGCAGAGCCCGTGATGACGATCAAATCGTTTTCAATACACTGCAGAGAAATTCTGTTGAGTAGACTAAACATGCTTGAATCTTTATTCGTCTTAATGTGAGAAGAAACGTTTTTCATTTCTATGCCAGTTCCTTTCAATACCTTGTCTGGTGCCGTCTCTACATTTTTCATTGGCGTAGGTCCTCGTTGCTCGAATTCGTCACCGTCGGCCCCGTTACCTCCACCACACTCAGCATTGTACAAGGACTCTTCTTTTGGACTGCCATGGGGATCTTCATTCGTAAGAAATGATTCTAACCGTGAGATCGTCGCCTTAATTAGAGAAAAACCGTAAACTCCCTCAACGACTGCCTCGACTACAGAATCGGCAAGGGTCTTAAGTATCAAAGACGTCGTGAAGACTGTCGCTGGTGTCAGGTTAATACCAGCTCCCCACAAAGTTGCGATGGAAAGAAAACATGCTGTTACAGGGTACGAGTTGCGAATAGCTGTAAGGGCTCCATATATGATGTTCTTTTTCTGAATAGTTTTGATCTCTTTCCTGAAGACAAATATATTGCAAATTATTTTTAGTAAAAAGCTACTGTTTGTTATCTAAAAACTCTAGGATGATTGTTGATAATGTATTTTCTCATTTTAAGCATGACGTAGTCAGTCGCCTAATTAGGGACCTTACGCATGCCGAGGACGACGACTATTTAGCCTGTTCCAGGCGTTCGGGATAGTGGGGAGCGAACAACCTCGTTCCCAGGGTCTCTCTTCTTCCCGCCAAAAGAAAAGAGACCCTGGGAACGAGGTTGGAGAGCGAAGCGAAAAGACGCGCGAAGTGAAGCGCGTAGAGCGAACCCAATCCCCACCGCTCTTCGCGCTACGCGCTTCTTTCGTTTCGCTCCCCACTATTCCGAACGCCTGTGGAACAAGCTAACCTAACGACTGTTAAAAAAAAAATGAATTTATATCTCGAAATTATTGAGATCGATCAGTTCAGTGTGTCTATAAAAACTAGCTCCAGCTGAATAAGTTAGAAAAGCGTTCAATTCTGATCCAAATAGCGGAAATAGGAAAAATTAGCCGCCGTGGTACGCGTTCTCCAAAATGCTTAGAATTTGGTCATTTCACGTTGCTGTTTGGCAGATAGGCTCGATTACCAGCCGCTGTTCGGGAAAATGAGCCCACGCTCATCTCCCCGAAGGCACGAAGCTCGGGGAACTGAACGAAGACCGGACTCGAGAGAGCGGCGGAAATCGAGCCTATTTTGCGGAGGACGGCAAAGAAATGTACCAAGATGTATAACGCACGTGCAGAGCCATTATACTGCTCATTAAACCTTTTGCTTGGCGACGTTCTCGTTGCCGTTGCCGTCGTGCTTTGCGTAAGGTCCCTATAGGGATTCCTTTGCCCGAAATTATGAATTAGTGTTTTAAATGCATAATAAAAATAAAAATTATTGGATTCAGTTTTCGCATGATAGCGATAATTATCTATTCGCCTCAGCCTTTGGCGTCGGCAAATAACTCAAACCTGGGCCTTGATAATTATCGCTATTATCAGGGTCAACCTCGTCCAATAATTGTTAAATATTGACTCGTCGCAAATTTTGTTAGAGATTTTAGTCAATACAGGGCATTCGTTATAAACTATTTTTTCATATTTTTAGTGAAATTGCGTTTATATTTGTCAGATAAAAGTATTCTTTAAGGTCACGCCCCGGGAGAGACGAGTAAATAGTTTTGTTATATAGTTCTGCTATGTAAAATTAAAATCTGTTGTGCCAATTCTGAGACTAACTGTTTGTTAATGCAGATCATTGCCAAATCGCGAAATTTAAGTTCCGCGAAATATGCCTGTTCCGGCCATTTTCGCGAAATTAAGTTCCCGCGAAAATTAGTACGAATAAGGTATCTCTGATCTCTATGTTATACAGTAAATCCTAGGTATTTATATAGATAAATCCCTGGTAGACAGGGATTTATAAACGAGATAAATCCTGGTAAACAGGGATTTATCTGCATTAAGGCGGGACTTAACCTAAATTTCAATGAAATTTTAAGAGGTTTAAAGAAGGGATAGAAGAAAGAAAATTATTTTTGGAACACCAACAGACAGTTGATACCCACGCGGGTGCTCTTGCGTGGTTATCAACTGTCTGTTGGTGTCCATCTACTAATTTTAACTTCAAATATTCTAATTTTAAAACTACGTTAAATCTTCAATATTTCTCATTTCCCTAAATTTTACAACTCCTTTGAGAAAAACTATCTCCTTCCAAACATATCCAAAAATCACCCAAACATTTACAAAACACCCCATAACATAGATTCATGGATGAGCATAGAGTTTTTGGATTACTTGAAACGTGAACGAGATATTTCCATTTAACCCATGTTAAGTCACGGAAAAATGGCATTTAGCTACAATAGGTTAAGTTCCGCCTTAACAAAAGTGGATTTCGTTGCGTCTTTTTTACTTTCGTTTCTTCTCTCCTTTTCGCTCATTTTCCCTTTTTTTCCTGTTCCCTATGAGCCTCGAACCTTCACCCTCTGGATTACATGTTTGACTTCTATACCACTACACCGTCTTGGTGAATTAGTTGAAAGTTGCCCTTGTTAATTTACTTTTATTTTCCCTTACTGATTTAAATTATTTGATAATACTAATTGGCCAGCTTTTGAACAACCATTGTTTTTTGGCCGCTTGTCCCGAGATGTTGCATCATCAGTATCGCTTTCATTGTTTGACGTTTCGATCCGACGAAAGTGTGAGCTTACTAATTAGCCAGTGTTTGATATGTGACTCAGTGTAGGTAAGTAAGTTGATCGATTATTATAAAAGGAATGAATGAATAAATGCCAACTACAGCCTATTTTTTGTAAAAATCTTTTTTTATAAGAATATTGAGGTTGAATATAACCAATTGGAAGCTGAGATTTAGTTAAGAAATTGTTTTTGTATGTAGTTAGAAAATAAAATACAATAAAATCATATAATGTTTTAATTATACCATATCGAAAAGTATGGTAAATATGCACCATGTATACTTCTTTCCTTTTTCTTAAATCAAAATGAGTTTCTGGTCACGATCCGTATTATTTACTGAAATACTACATTCTGAATCTAAGTATATATAGCGTATATGTAAGAACGTAAGAACGTAAGAACGTATCAGTCTAAAATAGAGCAGAAAAATAAGAATATTCAGCCTGGGCATAAAAAGATATATATTCTTACAAACAAAAAGAGTGTATCATGAAGCCTCTATTGTCATTTGGTCGTTCAAAACAATACCTCTATTGAGAGAGATATTATTCTGTCAGTGACACAAGCCACTCGGAAAAAAATTCCGAGTTCCCCCAACAGGAGTGCGGAACCTATGACCTTCCGCACACCGGTCGGACGCTCTACCACTGAGCTACAGGAGACTCCTGGGTGCTAAGGCCATGTGTGACAAACTTGATCCCGCATACTGCTAGGACTAGATTTGTCGATGAATGAGAATTTGTGGAAAGAAATAATGGTATATTTTAAGCTTGGTAGAAATATGAGAGAGTTATTATTCTGTCAGTGACACAAGCCACTATTGTTTTGGGAGGGCTTAGCGTAGTAGGCAGCCCCCTAATTTGTTTGTTTGTTGTCTATTTTTAGGGGGGGACGGGTCACTTATAGAGATAAGTAAAACGTAGCTAACCTTCGTACAGCTTTGATAATTCTTTCAAATAGAGATTCCCATGCATTCATTTTCACGGTGCGGATTCCGGAAATAATGTTTTTGATGATTGCGATACGATGATCCGCCATGGACTGTGTTTCGTGACGAAAGTTCGAGATGGGACATGTAGTTCCCGATTGACAAACAGCAATCAACACTAAGTAAAGCATTCCTGTAAGAGCCATCCAACTTATGAAATACCACAACAGCGCTCCCATGGCAACGAACTCCAAACATCCCACTACGGCGATTGGGATGTAAGCTGCGGCATTTCTCAGTGGTTGCAGGTCTTTGGAAATCAGGTTTATCACGTGTCCCGCGGTGGCATCGGCCAGCTCGGATGATCTCTTAGAAAGAAGCTGTCACCAGAAGACATATGCAACGTTAGTCTATCAGTGTGATAACAGCAGCTGTACATGCGTCATTAATTATAAAGTGTCAGTCTGTATCATGAAAGATACACGCATACACCCACGCACAAACACATGCGCGCGCACGCACGCACTCAGGCACCCATGCACCCAGGCAGCTTCTATGAAATTTAATCACTTTTGAAAAAATAATAATAATAAGTTTTGGAAAAAAACTGGGAGATGATTTTTTACCCTCAGCTCGGTAGACTACGAGCAGTTCCTAATTTTTCTCAGGGGTAGTCGAGTGGGAGAGAACGCGAGCGCGCGCGAAAATCATGTCCTGTCTCCTCGAGGTGATTTTCGCGCGCGTTCGCGTGCTCGCCCACTCGACTACCTGAGAAGAATGAGGGACTGCTCGTAGTCTATCAGCTCGGAGATGTTCTGGTGCATTCCATGGCACATAATCATGGTTAGCTTCACGCGCCTCCCGCGCTCTCGGAAATTAAGGAAACGACTGCAACTTAAAATAATAATAATAATAATAATAATCCTTCCCCTCCTCACTTCCCCCGGGAAGCAGATAAGACTTACTTTCTGGTAGACCAGGGCAATCAGTCCACCTGTGATTTTGGTTCGTAGAACCTGCTGTGAAATGTAGAAGAACTGGTTTTTGGCTACCATCTCGATACAAAGACTAATGATAAATCCGCCTGTAACCAGCCAAAGATGAGCGTCACGGGTGCCAGCTTCCATGAGCGTGAGAATATAGATTAGTACTACTTGCTGTATTACTCGGCACACACCAGCCAATGTAGCCGTGAAAAATACAAGACTAAGATCCCAGCATCCAATACTCTTGATCACGGTACTCCACAGCTTGGGTGGACGATTTTCAGAATTTAAACTCTTTTTCAATTCATCGGACCATGTCTTCTCAAATGCCTTCGCTGTCTCACTAGTTGGTTCTTGTCCGACGGTGTATGGGAGATCAGGCAGTTCTAATGGATGTTTGTATCCAAGGCGCAATGTTTTCGAGAGCCAACTGAATGTTATATTCGAATAGAAAGACACCCTATCATTAACGTTTTCAGCCTCTTCCTTTTCGTCATTTGGTTCCGCTTTTTCAAGCTCTGTGTATTCCACGTTGCCCTTTCCCCGAAGCATCTTGACGTCAGCTAGAGAATATCAAGAAGCTAAGTCAGTGAGCGTAATTTAACACTCGTTATCTTGCCCAGCACCACCACATTCCGTTTTTCAAACTCTTTACATTGGCGAAAATAATTCAAGCTAATTTTATACCTAGAATGCTGCCTCGTGCTTCTGTTTTCTTTTGTTTGTTTAGTTTGTTTTTTTGTTTTGTTTTGTTAAAAAGGCTTCAAAGAAGGATCCCGAAGAAAATTACAATTGAAATTAAGTATTGAATTTAAAATTAGTATCTAGTATTGAATTTAGTAATATCTAACAATTTTAGATAATAAGTATCATAAGTCGGCAGTGGGCGAGGCGGCCAGCAAGTGATTGTACAGGCTATAATCGCCTCAGATATTCGCTTGGGAAGTGTCATCTCGAACTTAATATGTGCAAATTAATGCCTTTTGTTTTCGGAGAGATAAAAGTGTCGTTTTGGGTATAAAAAAGGTCAGCCAGAACTTTCGGAAAGGCAAAAGCAACTCATAAATTCGGGTAATAAGATTTCAATCCCTAAAATTTTCTGAAGTTTAAGAGTCAGCTAAAGTATCCGAACAGATACTATTTATTTGTAATCGTTTTAGCTTTTTTAGAATTTTTTACTTGTGATTAGTTTATTGTTTTCTTTTTAAGTTTTTACAATATCTTTTTAGAATATTTTGTATGTAATTAGCGCCTTTGAATCACTGAGAAAAGGCGCTATAGAAATATATTAATATTATTATTATTATTTTCTTAGCGTTTAAAAATAATCCATTAAAATTAACTGCACAAAAAGCACAGTTATAACGTAAAACGACGTTCCGACACCTACAGGGAAATTTTTTCGTTGGGTGTCCCTGATTGTAGTCTTAATTATATTGCTAGCGTAAAATCCTATTCAAGTAACTATCCAATTATTTCCAGCACAAGTTCCCGTGCACAATATAATTAACACGTATTATTACGACCTGTCCAATTTGGGAAATAATTAGCCTCCTACGCCAAAGAGCGTCTGCGTAGGAGGCTAGGAAATAATTGAATTCAAAAAATTCCTAAATTGGACGAGGGTCGTATAGCAGTCCTCGGAATTTTTATCATCCAATTATTTCCCAAATTGGACTGTTCGTAGTCCTATTATAGTAGTTACTGTTTTGGTTGGTCTCATTAGTTACCGGTTATTTGAATTGATAAAATCGAGTATATAACTGAATTTATAAGAACGTGGCTAGAGAAAATTTCAGCATTTTTCTGCAACTACGCCAAAAGCCCAGTTTAACACTCCAATAAGACTTGAAACCACACCAAAGAAGAGCGAAAAAAGAACTGGCATACCTGATCTTATTGTTCTGAACGAGAAAAACCCCAAAATCGTCAAAATCGTCAAAATCGTCAAAATGGCACTATTTTCTGCGACCATGTTCTTATAAATCCAGTTAGATATGTCATCCTACACAACCACGTGAGCACTCCTTTGAGTGAAGCCTAGACAATCTTTGAACGGTAATTAGCGATTATGCCGTAAAGCAATATATTTTACCAGGTTGTTAGAGGTAACATCCTGAAATATGTGCCAACGAAATAAGCCTTTATATATTTTCCTCTGTTAGCCCCCCCCCCCCTCCCCCCTCCCCCCTCCCCCCCCCCCCCACCGAAAGGCTTCCGGGGCCCTCCAGTTCCCCCTCTCGGCGGGGGGTATTTTACGCTCCCAGTAAAAAGATTCATTCAAACTACTACCGTGTGTTTTATTAATAAATCAACTAGCTACTTCCTCAGTAGCTAACTCTCTGATTCCGTTTTCCGCCTGTATTCAAGTTTATAACAAAACCAGTGAGTAATTATAAAACAGCACATGAAGTTGGCGCACAACTGTTTCGCAGCCTGCCTATACAGGGGTTATTTTGGTACACACAATTTCACCTTTTCCGACTCTTTAGTACATCGGATAATATTTGTATACGGACATGCGAAGGCCGAAAGCGAAACGCTTCGTTTTCAACTAGATTTATAAACTGCGTAAAAAATCAGTAACCTTATATCAGTTTCGAGGTCATGTCATTTTTGGTATCCTGTATAAACAATGAAGGAAAATAAAGTCTGGCAAAATCAGACAACAGCACGCACGTATTCTGATCACAATCAAAAACGAAAACTCTATCAGTTGTATTGATCTTGGAAATATTGGAACCAGGAATGGGCTGTGGAACTTTCCCGCCAGTTCCGGTTTACAACGGCCAGGATTTTTCGTCTAGCCCGTGCGCCGTTCCATACCTTTACTCTTATTTATTGAAACCTACATTGTAGGTCCAGACCTACACATGTATACAACGGCCACCTCTACAACGGCCAGTCAACTCTGCCCATGCAAGGAGTGGCCGTTGTAGAGAGGTTCAGCTACATGTTGTTCAAGAAAACCTGGTTTGTCCTTATCAGAAATGACTGAAAAGTAACGTAGTTATTGGAACATAGTTTAGCGGGTAAACTGATTCGATAATATGTTGTTTCTATTTCAGTTTTTGTGCTTCAGACATAAACATCAACATCTTCACACTTCGCATACCACGTGAACTTCATTGTTAGTTCACGATAGAAGCAGTGAACTTTGATTACGTAAAAGTACTGCATGGCCATGAAAATTTCCAGTACGCGGAATACTGAGAGCCATTGTATGTTAAAATTTATTGGTTTTCACTTTGGCTAGAAAACTGGGCCCTGATCATGAAAATACCAGCAAGAGTCAAGCAATTTTAAGTTGATTCTAGGCCCGGGGGGGGGGGGGGGGCTATAATCCCTTATGTGGCCTATACGGGGACGTGCCACTGGACAGGGTATGGTTTTTGGCCTCTCTGCCAACAGGGTATATAATTTTATGCGGGTCTGTCCTAAACAGGGTCTGAACCTGTCCTAAACAGGGTATGGTTACACGATTGTCGTCGTAAAAATATGGTTTATACAGTATTTAGAGATCGGAGACGTTTGCCGCGTATCAGTCAAACGCGATTCGCTAAATTGCAACCTAAACAGGGTCCTAAAACAAAGGATGTTGTCCTACACAGGGTAGGTATTTTAGGTATTTTTATCTATTTTTTGTCCTAAACAGGGTCAGGTTTTCAAACCCTCAGCGGTACCCCTATACCCAAACATGGGTCAAGTACCCCCCGGGATTCTAGGCTGTTAGTTTTATTGGATGTTACTGATGACCATTTTAACTGAAATATTGACAAGGCAATCTGTTATTTTGATAAGAACAGTGAACTTTGATTTGCCGCGGTGGGAATGGCCACAGAACTCGGAAAACATCACGCGCGCTCAGCTGGATGATGCGATCAGCTCGCATACCAGACATTGTTAAATGCAGAAGTAAATCTGAAGCCTCGTCAGCTTGGTGTGAAAGGTTATCAAAACCTGGTACTTCATTATCAGGTTATTATTTAGCTATCTTCCGGCTAGATATATCGCCTCTTAGGGCTTATCACATCGGCTTGTGGACTGACCATTCAGGAAGGAAATGGAACAAATAACTTGAGCACATACGTCATACAGTAAATAACACGTGCATGCTTTTCCTAACCTAACCTAGCCACGCAACAGTAGCCCAACTACAGCCTGAGAAGCCGATATGCGGCAGAGTGCAGCCATACGCAGCCAGGGATGGGGAAGGACCTGAATTAAAAGAATCGCACAATTGAGGCTGCTCGCAGGGAGATTATATATTACTCCAATCGATAAAGAGATAATCGCTAATCTTAATTTAAATTCGTTCTTTAACGTCAAATTGTTGCTTAGCCCTAACTTAATAATTATTTGCTTGCGGTTTCCCTGCATGGGGGTCATATCATCGCCGATTGGGTGTGTATATTAAAATAAGTGTAATTCCACTGTGTCTACTACCCGGGGGTATATACAACTCGGAATTTGGTCTATTTCACACTCGTCTACTGTATTTCGATCCAGACCAAAACATGCAGCTAAAAAACCACACCCTTCTCGGTAGCGACACATATCTGTATAAAGATGAGCGGCATTTTACTATTATTACTTCCGGTTTTCGCTGCCTTGACTTTTTCAAGAGTTTGAAGCGTAATGGGCAAGACGTTTGCAAGGAAACGTTGCTAAAAATGCAGTGGTAAACCAAAATACGAGCCGATAAAGTAGGTGGATAACAATTATTACATTATCTATGCATACTCCGCGTACAAAGCTTAACTTTTCAGTAAATTTCTTCACTTTTGGCTTTGAAGTGGAGGACTTCGCAAATTTAAGACATTTGGCAGCGGGGTTTTTGCGGGAACTGTGCACGCGCATTGAGTTTGACCGCTGTGGACTTCGCGCCACATTCCCGTTACAGTTCCCAGCGGTCAAACGCACTGCGCGCGCGCAGTTCCCGCCAAAACTGCCGCTCAGAAATCGGTCAAAATAATAATAATAATTTAATAATTTATTGACTTGATATAGCGCCTTTTAACATTAAAATGATCAAAAGCCACACCCTTCTCGGTAGCGACACTTTATAAAGCCAAAACTGAAGGAATTTATTGAAAACGTAATCTTTGTACGCCGAGTATGCATAGATAATTTAATAATTGTTATCCACCCGCTTTATCGGCTCGTATTTTGGTTTACCACTACATTTTTAGTAACATTTACTTTCCTTACAAACTTCTAGCCCATTACGCTTCAAACGTCAAGGCAGCTAAAACCCGGAAGCGGCATTACATTTTTGCGTTTGACTGCTCTGAAACTACTGAAAGGCTACCTAGGGACTACCTAGGGAAACTGATGGAGCTTGGGTCTCAGGGAAAGTCGAGTCTCGAGGGAAAGGGTTAATTGGGGAGATTTAATTTCTTTTAGTATGCCGGGTGCTTTTTTCTGTTTTTCTCGCTCATCGCATAGTAGACTTAATCCAAAAGCGACCTTGACTCAGAGTTGAAGTTCGAGAGGATAATAAATAAAAGATACGCCTTTATGGTCAGTACTAATTCCAACAAGGGGCATAACAAATATTATCAGAACCTCTTCAAAGAATATCAGATCATAGTTTTAATGAAAGAAGCGTGGGAACTGAAAGCAAATCCCGCAAAACAGCTTCAATGTCTGAGGAAATAAAGAAAGATCACTTTGGAGGTCAATTGACTTTACGTTTACTCACTTAATCTCGAGCTTTCTTTCTTATTCCATACGTCCATTTTCCCGGGGCACTTTGTAAACTGAGAAATTTATACTTTGCTAGGCTACCTTGAACTCCCAATTTCCGTCTTACATTTGAGTATTTCCGTTTCCCTTGTGTTTAAATTTGAGATAGCGGGATTCTTCTACGGTTTCTCCTTAATACCTACGTGTATTATGACACCATATATACACTCTTACTAGAACAAATGGCAGAAGTGTATTATTAAGGGCGTCTTTTGAGGCTGAGTGTCTAAAAGTGAAACCGCCGGCGACTGTAATTTTAACTGCAAACCAGCCTGCGTACAGGGGTAATATGGCTACCTCCTCTTCCAACTCGCGCTCTATATTAAATTAATACTCAAGCTGCGCCTGCTACGCCTTGAAGTTAACGTACTGTCAACCAAACAGCCATCTTAAGGTTGTATATGGTCGATCATTAAAGCAGGTTTTCAATGGGCTTAAGTTAAGTGTCAAAAGTCAATTAATTGGATGAAAACTTTAAATCGCCCGTCAACCGCAAAAAAAGTCCTTTTGGATCGTCAACTGATTAACCGTCCGAATAGGAAGACTACACGCAACTGACTGAAAAAGCCGTCACGCCATGTTGTTAAATAATATCGGGGAAGAGATCAAAACAATTTTTCCCCATGGGAAACTCCCATATAAAAGTGATGGGGGTGATCATCGGAAATTTTGAAAGGAACCTCTAAAAGGTACCAGAATTTCGTTTTGTGGGTGTGGCTCGAATTCATTTTCAATTCTAAAACAAAACTAGCTCCTGACAATTTTTCCCCGGCGTTATACCCGTAAAGGTAACGGGATAACTCTCTGAGCAGCAGATAGTAATCTTTTTAATTGTAAACACGTCCTTAATGCGGTACCAAACCACGAATTAGCCCTAAAAGGTACGACTGGGTCACCCCCGCCACTTTCATATGGAGTCTCCCGCGGAAATTTTTCTCTTTACTAATCATGCAACGGTACCTTGGAATGCAACCCGGCCGGATGGAGTGCGCGTTATTTCGAGATGAAATTATTCGGTAGAGTAATCAAGCCACAATCACCTCTACTACTACAATGTAATATCAATTTTGAGTAAACTAACGCAGCTTTGATGTCCCCGAAGGACTGAATTTGAAAGTAGGTTATTTTGCTACTCAGGAATTTTCTGCTTTCGTGGGCAAGTCAAATACAAGTCAAATCAACACATAAATGATATTTAGTTTACAGGATAAAAGCCTCAAATGCCGATCCTTAATTAAGGATACAAATCCCTGCTTGCACCTGTATTAACCTCTAAAGTATGGGTAAACATGACGTGCCTTGTTTTTTACAAGCTGTTAAATAAATATCACTGGATATTATGACCTAGCAGGCAGTCATGTATGACCGAAGGCGACATTCAGTCGATATACGCGCGAGCAAAAGTTCTCTCGTCTTTTAATGATAAAACGCCCCGGGGGTACTCCCTGAAATTTTTGGTGGGGTGTGCGGCCTGCTTCTTGAAATCCTTACTCCTATTTCAGATCAAAATATGTGATTTTCCATACCCTATTTAATTAAAATGGGTTCCGTTTGCGTAAACATGTGAGAAGTGCTTCAAACTCCCCAATTTTAATGGCAACAAATAGTTTCGTCTAAAAGCCAAACCAAATTTAGCCTGCGTAGCAGCCGGAAAGGAAACGACTGCTACGCAGGCTTGACCGTGACTGAAAGAAATTAAATCTCCCCAATTAACCCTTAGCTCCATCAATTTCCTCGCTTTACAGTTTACATTCGTGAATTCCCTAGGTAGCCTAGATGTTTGTAAGCCGTGGGGGACTCCCTTATACTAGGAGTAATCACAGGAGGAGAGGGGGGTGGGGGGTACTCCCTTATATACGTTATATAGGTATGTGAGGCGCCAAAGGGTATGATTTTTTAGCGTTTTACCTTCCGGGTAAAACGCTTCATTCATTGACTCCATTGATAATGCATAACTCAGCTTCAGTTGGATGCTAAATTAAAACGTATATGCGACATTCTTATCAATGTTGTATCAAAACCCTGTTGTTAAAAGAACAATATTTAATGGATATTAACCTCAAACAGCGAAAATAACCAAAATAGAATTTGTAGTCTCAGTCCGAAGGGAACATTGCCAATTTCCTTCCTATTCTTAGCACTTGTGCTTCCGCAATAAACTATTTTGGCGAGGACGGTTCATTGTGTTCGCAGTTATTTATTTTCTGTAAAACTTCCGCTGGAATTATTCCACTCTTTTCTGCCAGTTTCATGAACTTCAAAACCATAACACTTTCACGGCTTTTATAAATAGCTCCGTCCAGAGGACTCAAATAGATATAAGATTTGAATACTATGACACTGAAACTAATTTACTGCAAATAATGCCTCTTCCTTATGTAAATCGAAAGAGGAAATATATATTTAATTGTGCGACAATATAATGTTCAGGTATTTGTTCTGCTCAGGAAAATTTTAATTGAAACCAAATGAACTTTGTCCATCTTTTAAAAGCTACCGGAATGTATAGTGCTTTTAGAATATTTTTTTAGTTTGCTAAATGAGCTAAACTGAATAAACAGACCATTTTGACAACAGAAATAACACTTTGTTTTCCAAAGCTGTTCATCTTGCTTTTGTAAGCTTTCTGTGTAAACAAATTAAAGCTGATCTGTCGCACTGCGTCATATAAGACCGGGGGCCGAAATAAGCAAGTTATTTTTACGTCACATTCAGGAGTCGACAACTGATCGCATGTTACGACAACTGGGAAGAAACAACAAATTAAAGCTGATCTGTCGAACTGCGTCATATAAGACGGGGCCGAAATAAGCAAGCTATTTTTACGTCACATTCAGGAGTCGACCACTGATCGCATGTTACGGACAACATGGAAGGGCGTTGCCAGGAGCTCCTGGCGTTGCCTATGACAGCGGAGACGGCTCCAACATGTCGCGGCACTTTTCAGACTTTTAACTTGTTTTGACCTCATGATATTGCTGTTTCGGGAAATCATATTACTTTTTTGGCAACAATGTTCCAAATCGGCGAGCCGTTTTGTTTCACAGCTTCGGATCGATCCGTAGGATAGCCGGAGAAACTCTCAAACTATGGATTGGGCGCCGGGGACCGCTAGCCTTATAATTACTGAGCTTTCTAATTAATCGTTGTCGACCATAAGCTACTCATATTCAGAACCTCTTAGTGAATCGTGTTAACCGTCTTCCGTTATGAGATCACGGTACTACACGCTGGACAAAACGCAAAAGTTTTGTCAGCAAATTAAGCGACGGAATATATAATTACAATGTTCATGAGATCGTCAGCAACCAGGGAATGCCTCCGCTTCGTTTCCTCTTCGAATTTGAATTTCACCGCTTCCCTGCCCTCTCGCTAGCTACCCATTCTCACGGTTGTTTTCGGAACTTTGGTGATTCCGTGATTACAAGTTTGATCTTGGGTTTATCGTAATACGATTATCCCAAACTCAAGCCTGTTCTAAATCGAATTAAATTTGGCCACAAGCATAGCTTGTTTTCGCGATCCGTGAGTCGGTAAATTTGTCAGTAAATGCTTAAACATCCCTTACGAAAACACCCTTCTTCCTTGATTTTGAATATTCAGGAATTTTACCAAGAGATAAATATGTGATTCCTTCAGGGTAAAGAGTATTGCGCACTAGAATAATATATCACTTTTCCGAAATATTGCTCGACCTTACAAGAGTGTAAACAACATATTTTATTTCTCTCATACCCAGAGCGTATATAAAATTAGAAATTGTTTTTCCGTGATTAAAATTCACTTCAGTCAGTCATTCAAACAATATCATCCACTAAACTCGCCCCGCAGTACAATAGATGTCAATTATCATTTAAATTTGTAAAGTGCGTTTCCACCAGGGGGTGGGAGAGGGGTGAGAGAATACAACTCTTCATTTTGAACTTCCTGTCGTTTTGGCTTTTGGTTTCTAAACATCCGTTTAAATCAGAACCGCAGGTTATCGAGTATTTTCAAGGTGAGCCCACCAAAGCCGAATAGCCAGACAGCCATTGACGTCTTTCGAGGTGCGCCAAAAATTCTCCTCATCCCCACCCGGTGGAATTTCCTTTTGCGGGATGTTTCGCATGGTTTCTTTCGATGAAATTGTTTATTTGCGCGGGTTCTTATTTCACACACACATTACCAAGGGAATTGGAAAGACAATCATCTATTGCTGACGCGACGAGGTTCAGTGCATGATTAAGAGCAGTTACTCAGTACTGATCAGGCGCCATTTTATAACAAGAACTAGAGTACAGGAATCGCAGCTAATTCGCGAATCACACCTGGTGTTATTGTGAAAGAACTTGACATTTCCTCGCCAAACTACTACGCACTCATCACTGGGAAGCCATGAATTTCGTAACACGGTTCATCGTTGCGCTGATTCTCGTCTGCTGCTTGTGTGAACTGAGTCATGCGAAAAAAGGTGAGCTTACTTACACTAATTCACTTTCATTGTTATGCTATTGGATGGGAGTGCGTAAAAAATTCTCTGATTTACTACGAAGGAATTTCATTGATTTGCATTGATTCTGTGAACGTAGGTTTTCCTGTCAGCCCGACCACAACAAAGGGTGATCATACATTATTTTATCGATTCATCGACTCGAAAATCGTGTGGCACGCCAATCCGGCTATTTTAAGAGGCAAATTAACTGTACTAAGCCTTGAATTGAAAGGAATATTCTTGAGAAAACCTCTGCTACGTGATCTACCATAAAAATGTGAACAACAGATATTACTAAGTATTTACGTGGGCAGTTGAAGACAAAAGGTGCAAAGATCAAGCTTTGTTAAAAATGATCCCGCGTAAATATTTCAAACCTTTTACAAAATGAATTAGGAATCAGACATTCGTAAACTATATCCCTGGAAATATGCGAGGGGTTCATTCAAAAGCGAAATCCGTCGTATTAATAACATGCTTTGTTTTCTTTTCTGCGCGAAGGTTCGAAACATCACAAGCATCCGGAAAAACCGAACTCGTCGGAAGTGGACGAGCAGAATTCCGCAAATGGATCGGTCGCGTTTGGAACAAGCAACGTAGCCTCGACAGAGCAACCATTAACAACTTCACATCGGCCTGTCAAAGTGAATCTCGTGCCACAAACGCTCAGCAGGCGACACATCGAGAAGCGATGTTGCAGAATCGGCTACCGCGCAGCCAAGCGAAAGCTATTCTGCCGGATCGATGGGTACTACACCGCCAAATACACCAACATGGAGCATTTTGCCAGGCAGAAGTTTCAACAACGAAAGCCCTCGCGAGCAACACGGCGCTTTATGCACCATTTGGAAAGGTACTGCATCAAACATCAGCTCAAGAGTGTATTCTTTAAGTGCTGTCTCGACGGAAGGTACACCGCTCGTGAAAAAGGCGGACAATGATTTTTGAGAACAATAGGGGTGCAACTAACAAACGTATGGCAGATTAATTGACGTCTGTTGAACAATAAGAAGGCAAAATGTTAGAAATGTAAATGTGTTTTAAGCGGAGGTCGTGTCTAATTCAATTCCAGAAAGTTTGGGCACGCGACCGGCATGCAATCAAATTGTAGAATATTGTTTAGTTTTTGAGTATCACGTTTCTGGAATTGTCTTTTGTCGGTACTTCATTTATATTGTTGTCTCTGGATAAACGCGATGCGTGTTTTATTCCTTTTAGAATCACTTAGCATGATTTGTACCCTATTGTAAATTGATTTATACATTCCATTTTAATTTTTATTTCAGAGTGAATATTTTTAGTAACTTTTAAGATTTGCGCAATCAAAAAGTAATTTTAATGTTTCATGTTCAAACAAGTCTGATTTATTGGTTAAATATTAGTTTTCTCGAGATTTCTGCACAGGGTGAAATGTATAAATACACAGGATGCATGTGGAATCTTTTGTACATATTTGATGATATTTTTAAGGGTGGTGAGACACTCAAAGCATTGTAAAAGAAATTGTTTGTTGTCTGTGTTGAAATAGTATCGGATGTCGTAAATTTTGCATTTTTATTGCACAGCTGTAAATCGAGGCTATTTTGTCAAAGCACTCATTTAACCTGTAAATAAAGAAATGTGTATTAATTTTTATGCTGTTGTTCTTTGAGCAGAAAGAAAAGACAAGATCGTTTATATGCCGGCAGAATAAGCGGAATTTTGCGAGCAGAATTCGAGTTACTGTAGTGTGTAGTAGTCTAGAAGCAAAACATTGGCATTGTTAATTTTAAAAATCAGTTTAAAAAATGCCAAATATCAACAAAGGGTAATAAATAATAATCAAAATAATGCAAAATAATAATCATTATAAAAGTGACAGAAAGTGAATCATTTCGAAGTGCACCGGGACAAAGAACCCACAAATTTGATACCCATTAAAATCAGCAACAGGCATCAAAATTGCAACATCGCTTCGTAAGGTCCGTAGAAGCTGAAGAACTAATCGCTGCCACTGTCGACTGGATCGAAATTCGCCGGGCTAACGGAGCCAATAAAGGAAAGCAATATTGTATCGAGTAGAACAACGTACTACATCCTGGCAGAATTACGAGTAGAGTAGGCCAATATTCGGACAGAACTTTATACAAGCCATTTTCCCGACTTGTTCAGCGGTGAGGGTAAAAGGAGGAATGAGTTTGCGGAATGGCATGTGGCATGACTTGCGGAATGGCATAATTATGCGGAATATGATATATGCAGAATAACTTAAAAAAATAAATTAAACTGCAAATAACCGCTTTACGTAATGCTGCGGGCTCAAACATACGATCGATCTTGTCACGTTTTCAATCAAGATGGCGGCTGTTTGGTGACAAGAAGCGTAATGGTTTAACGCGACTTTTTAATATCTTCTTGGCGAATTTAGTGCTCAAAGTTGGGTTATTTTTGTGAAGTGTCACGTGTGAGCAGAAATGTTGTGCAAAGTTTGTGTCACACACCAGTCTATCATCAAATCCAATTTTATTGATATCTTCTGAGAGCTGCTGTTTTCCAAGAAATCATAGCACCCATATAACTGGCAAAATATAACCCATCGATCTGTTCATCTGGATCTGTCATGGATTTATGCTTATCACTCAAATAATTTTATAATTCGTGACTTTCATTTCTTGCACAGAATCGACACAGAACACTTCATGAAAATACAACCTGATAACTAAAATAATTTACCTCCAGAATACAGAATATCACTTAAAGGATAATTTGTCTTTGTGTTGACCGAAAAATATGGCTACGACGAACACAAAAGTGGCGTTGTAAATGGGTTAACCATTACGCTTCTTGTCACCAAACAGCCGCCATCTTGATTGAAAACGTGACAAGATCGTATGTTTGAGCCCGCAGGCATTACGTAAAGCGGTTATTTGCAGTTAATTTATTTCTTTAAGTTATTCTGCATATATCATATTCCGCATAATTATGCCATTCCGCAAGTCATGCCACATGCCATTCCGCAAACTCATTCCGCCTTTTACCTCACCGCTTTTTCAGCGAACCAAACACTGACTCCTTGGAAATTGAATGGGTTCCCGATATTTCTCCAAAACAAAACTACTTTTCTACAGCAAACTATTCAAGTATTAAATACTGAACCAAATCGCAACTAAGAAACAAAACAAATAGGATTTCGGAGTATTATTAGACATCGGTTTTCACACAAAATGGCTTTATTTGAAACAAATCTTGATTAATTGCTTCCTTTGGCATGACAAATCGCGATCGCCGATTTCACCTTACTCGGTGTCGCGCAAACTCAGTGTATCGTTTCAAACGAATTATCGTTTTGTAAGTTTAATTCCATTTTGAGACTTTGTAAGTGATAGAATTATTCTATAATCGGCCGTCTAGAACTGAAAGCAGTGACCTATACTTCTTACATCACGAATACATACCGAAAAACTTCGAATATATATGTCGGCTGTCAGTTGGTCATGTTTTTTTAAACAGTAATCTGTAAAGACTGACCTATGTAAAGTTAACTTTTGTCAACAGTTCTTATTAGCTTTCAACACAAATTAATAATCGGCATTCAGGCTGAATACTTTTAACAATCAGTCCTATTTTGCGGTTAACCGTGCAAAGTTCAGTTCACCACACTGTGATAAGTCGAATTATGACAATTTGCTCACAATAGTTCCATTTGATCTGCCGAAAGATTCTTTCAATAGTGTCAGATTCAAATAAAAGGATTACTGGTTAAATATGCACTTGATAATTCTAGAAAACCTCTTTTCCATTTCAGTAATCTCAGCTTTTTAAGAACGTTCCTCCCTAAATCCTAACCATTTAATGGTTATAATATAACCTTTTGATTCTGGTCTATGTTCTCATTGTCTCTCCATCACTTGGGGTTCATTCACTTGCATGGGGTTCAGTAAAATTCAATTAAGATTGCCGAAAAATATACCAGATTAATCGCGGAAATCGCCCAAAATCAGTGGAATTGCCTTATAGGATTCCCTCCGTCTGATTCGTCGTTTAGTCACTCGCCGAACAATTGGAAAAATCCCCAACCGTGAAGATCATGTTTTCCATCATTAACAAACTCCGGCCACTTGTTGAGTTGCTCAGTTTCATTAAATTTGCGTGCCTGACTTCAAATTTGTCCATAAATAGCCATACAGTACTTGTCTGGCATGCAAGAATGTTGAGTAATTATTTTTTTAGCTCACTTCAATCGTATCACTGAGCTTCGTCACTCACTAAACACACGCCCAAATTAGAGAGTAAAAACTGAAATGGGATGGGCGCGCCTAGCATTGCTTCTCTGTCTGATACACGAGGGAAACTGAACAGTAGACTAGCGCGGATCGGGACAACCTTGTTACAACAGGTTACGGGGTTAATGGCGTATATGATGACATTTTTTACGGACTACCCTAGTTGTGTCAAGAGCCGATTGGCTCCTCAGTGGAAGTGTTGAACTGTTGATGGAGACCGTCAATTCTTCAGGTGCAAATTTTAGCTGAAGAGACCAAAAACTGAAGCAGGCGAATCACACTTTTTTTCTGAGGATGGAACATAGATAACTTCTGCTCGGAGAACTACACAAAGGTGATTGCATGCTGTCTTAATCTCGATTCCTTTTAGCGTTGACGCTGATCTTCTTCTCTCCTTCTCCAAAGACTGAAGGCCATGCACGGGCGCTATACAGGTGCCGCTTAGGCTCGTTTGTCACATGACTGCAGGTCATCCGAATGGACCCCTAGCTAGCTATATAGATGGAAATGATAGCTGTCGCATTTATATTAGGAAACGTTGTTCCATTTTGTAATAGTTCGTTTCACAAGAATGTCATGGATCGATACTTGTCTCACTCGGGGAATCAAGAAGAGTCGAAGGGGACTCTGCCGGCAACTCGTACTCTACACGTATATTATGTGTTAAATAATCAAATAAATATATGTACCATCTCTGAAATTCTTTATTATTCAGACTATACGAAAGCGACATGCCTCAAAATTCCAAAAGAAAACTCGCTATTTCCCAAAAACCCATGGCCATTATTTCACTCGCAAAAATGTGTGTCATCCCTCCCGCCTGCTACCTGACCATGCATGAAATTTCCGATCGATTACTCCTGAGTCTGACACACTGAAGATCAAAGTGCATTTCTCTTTGATTTTGTCTCAAGTGACAATACTAGTACTTAAAGCAACAATTAACTTCTCAGTAATATATATAGCTCCCGAGCGACGAAGACTCAGACTCGAGAGAGCGTCGGAAAGTGAGCCTTAATTCGCCGCACTTTGTACCTTGTGCGGCATATGCGTGGGAGCGTGCACAGCCCCACGCATCACTCACGGCACCTGCATGCGAGCAAATATATCTGATATATTAAAAGTTCTGTTCAGCGCGTTATATAGACTAGGCGTATATGTAACTGCTTTTCACACGGGAAACATTGGTGTTGTTGCGGTAAATGCGTTTGAAGTGCTACAAAAAGGTGGGCGGGACACCGATAAATTGATTCACTGCACTGCAGAGAGCTTTGATCCGTTTCAACATCACTGCCGATATAGGCGGGACCGTCTGCCTATTTAGGCATCTCTAATGAACGTACGCTGCGTGCAATCTTGATAAAAACAGATTTAACAAGGAGTTGACTGAACTGATCCAGTTCTCGAACTATAAGGAGATGAAAACAGGCAAAAAACGTCTGGGCGCGCGCCGCAGTTGTTCAAAGGGGGATGACGCTATCCACCGGATAAATCGCTATCCAGTGGATAAGTGTTAACAAAACGAACTATGCTATTCACTGGATAGTGATTTATCCGGTGGATAGCGATATCCATCCTTTGAACAACCGGGCCCTGGTCTGCATCGGAGTCCAGGTAGTTTTAAATTCTCTCCTCTGATAAGAAGATGACACTCAGCCAAAAGTTAATCCTATTCCGGTGGGCAAGTTCTGCTCGTTGATCTAAAGACTGACCGGCGTCATTATTAGGTATAACACATTAATTCAATTCCTCTTCTGCGTCAGTCGGTGCAACGGATACATAGTTCGAGGCCGGGAAGTCACAACACTTAACCACATAAATGCATGCGATTGAGTGACCACTATAAGCAAGAATATAGTTTGTTTTTTGAGTATTTTACCTTACTCGATTAAATTTTCGGAGACAGTTTTGTAACTTAGAACGAGTGTTCCTTCATTCAAGTTCCCTATTTATCAACAAATCCGCTATTTAGCCCTTAGGGTCTTTTATTGTCTAACCGCCCAAATCTTGAAACAATCTATCAAATATAATAAAAGAAAAAAAAGAACACACAACAATATTAATTTGGAACTCTTTGTGTAGGAATGCGATTAAAACACACGAAACTGCGGGAAGTGGTCACAGATGGTGCAAGGTTCATTTCACTCCGGTTTGGCCGGTTTAACCGGGCTTAACGTAAACTGAAAACCACAATACGTATACACAGTGAATTTTAATGATATAACTCTTTGGTTTACACGCAAGAGGCACAGCGGCAAAATGAGTGCGCGTGCGCGTCATTACCATAGAAACATCCCGGCCTCAAAATGGCGGCAATTTAAAATTCCCGTATTTGTTTTCATTTCACGGGGATAAGGCCGTCACGGAACAGATAAGGTTTTTACCTTGAAGACAATTCCGAAAAGAGACTCTTCTTTCACATATCTTTTTTAGCAAAATAATTATTAGATGGTTAACGTTTTCGCGTTCGCATTAGCCACCCCCCACTCAAAAAAGTGCTGCGCGGGCCCTGCTTAAAAGTTGAGAGTCCAAGAGTGCGTTTGTCTTAGGATACATGAGTGCATCAATGTCAGGCGTACACAATTATTTCATACACGTACTGAAATTACAAGACGTCCGTCGGTGATATAGGTCTAGTTGACTAGTGATTTGCACTACGTGCAGGTTCTTATTTCTTGCGGCAAAAACTCGAAAAAAAGAAAGAAACGATATTGCCATTGTGTGTTTGAGGCCAGTAACTAGTTTAACTGAGTACGTGCAACAGGTCAGGGCACAAACCTCGGCGTGCAGCACAGGGTATCCGCATCCTAAGGATCTTCAAGTAGTCATGGTGGCCGGATTTGCGCATTTCCTTGATTTCAAATGACGATATTCCCCCTTGGTCTACCCTCTCCACTCAAGATGCTAAAATATTGGCAAAAAGCCGAAATATCACTTCCCTTCTCCGTCAAAAAAACTGGAATTTGGACCGCAAGGCCACACACAGTAATCATGAAGAATGCACGGCTAGATACAAAACTTTGCCAAGTGGCCTTTATCAGTTTATGTCTTTAATCAGGCCATCAGTACCCTGGGCCCAGAGGTTTTCTTTCTTTTCTTTCTCAACCGAACTTGAGCCGCGAAGCGGCGAAAACAAACCGCAAAGCGGCGGATCAGAAGAAGAAAGAAGAAAGAAACCCTCTGGGACCAGGGTAGGCCATCACTGCTGAAATCTCCAACATTTTATTTTCCTTGATTTGCAAGGAAAATTGAGCACCGTCAGCGTATTACAAATCTTCAAATATCATTTAAATTTCAAAAGAACTGATGTAAAATCTTTGGTAAGTACTAGCAATTCCGGATGGGATTTCTTGTCGTGAGCTGAAAACGTATTTACTTGTAGCTGCAGCTGCTCGCCCTGAGTGGAATTTGAAGAATTTGGACCAACAGTGGCACCGGAATCGCTTGTTTTCATTTTGAATGATTTAATGTGATAATATTATTAGGAAAATACAGGCAAAAAAAAAATAATTCGGTGACACTGAGGTGCCAGCAATGTCAGTGTCCATCCACTATAGTACTCCGCCCAGAAGTTGTAGAAGCGTATATAAAAGCTCCCCGGTTAGAATGTTATTACTACTACCGATGTAAGTTCGAAGACGACTCTTTTAAAGACTTCAGATTGACTTAAAGTTCTGCATAAAACAGTTGTAAAGTGAAAAGAGCTAGGGATGGTCTGATGGGGGTGGGCCGACAACTGACAAATGGCTTAAATCTTCGTACAGATCAGCTCTGATCATGACAAATTAAAATTAATGGCTTATAATTAATCACTGCTGACACACTAGCTCAAAAGCTGATCACGGCAAATGGCATAAATCTTACTGACAATGACAAATGGCCCAAAATTCGTATCTTAGCCAAGCTCAGTTTCTCGATATCCGAACTGATCATGATATCTGGTCAAAAATTTTAAATGATGCGTAAAGTTTACAGCCTATCAACAACTGTTCAATGACCATATAACGCGTAAAGTTTACAGCCTTACAGAAAACTGAGTCAATGACCATAACTTCTCAGCTCCCCTCTCCCCCCCCCCCCCCCCCCCCCATCCTGTACAAAGCAAAGCAGTCAGTATATATACACATGTAGATACTTCGTTATGAGGGACCGGGAAAATGTGTTCGTCATCATGAAACGGGGGTTCGTTCTGTTCCATGCATTTCACTGTAACTTTAGTTTACCGGCTGAAGAATATCTTTCGTTATAGCGAGGACTTCGTTATAAAGGGGTTCGTTACATCGGCCAAGTTCCAATGTAATATCCGGGGGGGGGGGGGGGGGGGTACTCCCTATAATGGACTATACGGGAGGCTCCGCCGAACCGAAAGGGGTCCTTTTTTAGGCTCGAGGTATGTGAAAGGTAGGGATTTCACGAGTTGAAGTATATGAAAGGGTAGGGATTTCACGAGTAAATGATATTATTGTTTGGTTAACATCTGGTAATGCTTGATGATTTCTGGTGATATATATTGTTCATTAAGTTCATTACAAGGGTATAGAAACGGGATGCAGTACTTCTACTGTAACTACTGTAGGTATGTGAAAGGGGTACCATTTTCATAATTTCTATGGAAGGTATATGAAAGGGGTACCATTTTCTATGGAAGGTATATGAAAGGGGTACCTTTTCTGTGAAAAATGGTATATGAAAGGGTAAGGGGTTGGACCTCTGGGCGGAGCCTCCCCGTATAAAACTTTTTTGAGTACCCCACCCCCCCCCCCCCCCCCCCCCCCCCCCGATGTACATGTACATGATACTATGCGGCCTATTTTTGATGACCGCTTTATAGATCAGTGGATCAGATTACCGATATGAATGTAACGTCATGTGATTACAGGAGCTTCGCGCGGTTTGCGCATCTTCGCCATTCGCAATCCGTCTTAATCTTTCTCCATCCTCGACCATCCTTGGTGTTTTTCTACCTTAGTAAACTATTATTTGAGGCCTTTTTCAACTTGAAGGTGATTTTGCACTTCGCAAAAGCAGCGGGTAGCATGTTAGAGTAATGAAAACAGTCTATTTTGCAATATTATTTATCAATATTCTACAAACAGGAAATTTTTATTGTTTTACATAGATAACCGGATCCAGATTTTAGCTCGATCCCTCCCGGCCCGCGGGCAATTCGCTTTGGCCATCGTGCGCAAAAATATGTCAGATCCGGTCAAATAATATTTTCCCAGTTCACAATTATTTCTCTCTCTAGTTAGATCCTTTGGATCTTCTAGGTCGGGATACATGTATGTGCCAGCAGGCATGTGACATAGCGTATTCGTAATAGCCCTAAAAGAGACTGGAAACGAATAAAAGAAAGATGGCGGCCGACGAAAGGTGATTTCTGATACAAACTGACAATATTTGGGTAAAGATGCAGGTTTCACAGCCGAATAATGTCAAAATTTATAACTTATCAGCTGGAAAATCTTTGCCAGAGGTATGGACCAAATATTATTGCTATATTTTACTTATTTTCAAGCAGAATAAGTTCACAAGTTTGCTCAATTATTATTAATAAGGCAACACGTGTTTTAAGCTTCTAGTGTTTACTACATTGCAACCTTGAGGAAAATTGACTCATTTTTCTCTGTGTTGTAGTGGCTTTCTGAACGAAAGAGGCGAACTTTGCAAAAGAATGACCTCAGTAAGTATACATATCAGCACTTCTGAATTTTATTCTGTCGCAGTTTTGCTGTATAAAGCTTATTTAATTTGGGTACATACTGTAATCTTATTTAGCAAAATACCACCGTAAAACCCCTCTGATGCAATCTTATAGAGAAAAATACCACACACTGCCATGTATAGTTCTAACTGATCCCGATGGGTAGACATGAGCCGGTCTAGAATAAAGCCGTCCAGCCACACACGTGGAGCGAAATTTAGCATCCCAACTTTCGAGCAAATTCAAGCTAAAAAAGATACAAAGAAATGCTTATTGACTGAGTGTGGTCTGGCTAGACAGGAAAATATTAATTTGGCTCATTGTCATGGCATATGGCCTCATAATTTTAGTCAGTAAGTTGCAGCATAGTACATGCATTTGTACATTGTAATTTACATGCAATCCCTGTTTATTCTTAGACATTAGAAGAAGAATTGAGCTCCTTCAAGATTTTGAGATGCCAATTGCTCAACTAATGTCTGTGTTTCTGCAGACAAACAGTATATAATGGCATCAGGTGAGGTATTTTTAAGGATCGCGGACTCTGGGGATAAGAATGTCTGCCTGTGCACTAGCGTGTGTTTGAGCATGGTAGTTTTTCTGAGCGTTTGGTCGTAGTTTTGAACAATTTCCATTATAAATTTTTGGTCCATTCGTTGACGTCTTTCTTCCCCCTCTCCCCCCTTCATCCCTCCCCTTCCCCGTCTCCACTGTTAACTCAGTGTGACGGGTGCCTGGAAGACTGTGCGTGGGGTCTCATGGCTGGGTTGCAGGGATTGCCAGCCATGGAGTGGTATACTATCTAAGGGCCGGCTGGTCACATTGCATGGAAGCCCCTGGATATCCCAGGTACCCATCTTCCATACAGCTGCAGGATGCAGCTGTTAACCATGGTTACTCAAGACTTTATTTCATAATCGTAATATTATTATAATAATTATTAAAATTTTTCTTATAGGAGTTTATAAACCTCGAGTTCGCTGTTATGAAACATCAGAGCTTTGTATGAAGTTTGAAAGATGTCTGGATTCTGAGAGTAAGTTCCGTTCAGTACGCCTATATCAATATTGGTGTGCAATTCCATGGGCATTTTATAATTAAACTTGCCCCTCGGGCATTGTTGAGTTATATGAGCACTTGGGAATTTTTAAGAACACTCGAGAAGTGCAAGAAGCACTCGGCTACGCCTTGTGCTTCTCTAGGCACTTCTCTCTACAAATTGTTCTTAAAAATTCCCACATGTATGCTTAATATATATAACTCAACAATGCACTCTGGCGTGTTTACTACTGAGTAGCATCCAATCCAGGGGCAGGAAGTAGCTGCAATATTCCAGGCACCAGGCTCACTGAAGAGTCTACAGGCAAATTGGAACATACTAGGTTACTTACAAATGTGTATTCTTTATTTCTCTCGACTTACAGTTGTGAAGTTCCGTATATTGTCTGAGGATTATTCAAAGGTACTGTACATGTGAAATTTCATTAATGTACGTGAGTTTGGGAACTTTTAATTACATTGTACATCTCACATAGCGACAAATAAAATTAATACACATGTAGTTAATCCTAGTAGTATGCGGGAAGATTGTCACATTTGAGCCTATATGTACATGAGTTGAGTACATTGTACATTGTACAATCGTGTAGTTTGTGTTTCTACAAAAGCTTAATATACATCGTATTTTACCAATGATCAGTTCTTTCCATACTACACAGATGGTGTTTTTAACGTGTGACCGACATGTGGAGTTTCATGCACAGGTAAAGAAATGATAACAAAATTAATATATTGGTGGGGAGTAAAATTATGAAATACATTTTACAAAACTGCAAACTTTCTCGCGTGCTCATTGATAAAGACTAGCAGCTACATGTATGGTCGATGAGAGTATAGACCACGAAAATGATGTACATGTAGTTGATTGATGGCGTACGTCATGTAATCTTTTGCTCTGTCACACACGTGTTTCTCAGTGAATAATAAAGCCAATATATTTCGCTCTGACATGTATGTTGCTGGCTAATTTTACTTAAAACTCCCACTTTCTTATTTATAGTATGGACGGTACTATCGCACCAGAATTCCCAAGTTTGGGCGTGACCTTGTTTATCACTATCCATCATGTGATCTCTACCTGGTAGGAGCAAGGTAAAACTCATTTTAGCATAATATGATGCACAGCCATACAGTACTTGATGCGTCAAGTGACTTATTGTAAAAATCTAAGAGTTCCCATATTTTGCCTAAAAAGTAGTACATCTCATGTTGACCCCAAAATACAGAATGATGTCTTTTTGTACAACAATTTTTGTAATAATTTATTGTTTAATTCTGCTGTTATTTTTTGACCAACAGCTCTGAAGTGTACAGACTAAATCTTGAGCAGGGAAGATTTCTTAATTCTTTACAGACTAGTGCTGTGTAAGTCCACATCATTGATTTGAACAAATTAAAGTAATTTAAAATTTTGCAGTTTGTATATTTATTAATTTATATTTCTTTTATTTCAGTGAGATAAACACGTGTGATATAAATCCAGTTCATCAGCTTTTTGCTGCAGGAACAGCAGAGGTATTAAACTTAACCCTTTCACTCCCAAGAGTGCTATGTCCATTCATTTGTTTTAGCATACATGTAGTTCAAAACCGAGGGATAAAAACTTGAAATTGTAAAAAAAAAAAAAAAACCAGCTGCACACTTGAAAGTACTGCTCAATAGCTTTCATTTGAATAGTCGCACACAAGAGTTTCATCCATAGACTTAAAAGTTAGAACCACCTTGTACAGCATAATAAACAGCAGCACTTGAAGTACATGTACTGCTCAATAGCTTTCATTTGAATGGTCAACCACATTTAATGACTCAAGTTTGACTATGGGAGTGAAAGGCTAGACATGCTGAGTCAATTATGTTAATTATTTGTCTCTTTATCAATTATGATAGCCAATCTTAGTTTTGTTTTCCTCATTTCATTTTGCTTCAGGGCCATGTAGAATGTTGGGATCCCAGGTCCCGTAGCCGTGTTGGGTTGTTAGACATTGCACTGAGCGGGCTTGATTACCAAAGGTACTGGAATCTGATTTAATGGTGGCAGGAACGTCGTGACCTAATAGTTTGCACATTTGACTCTGGATTGAGTGATCTGGGTTCAAGCGCTCTCATGCATCATGGGACTGTATACCGTACGTGTATCTATGACTGACTGGCTTAAACCTATAGGTTCCTACATGTAGTGGAACAATTGAAGGGCATTGACGTTCCAGGTCCCAATCTTTGTTGTTGCCTTCATCGTTACCAGGAGCCAGATGGCCGAAACCTCTTCAAGGGTTTCACCAGATGGTGTCATATATTAATAGCTCTCCAAAGAGACCCCTTCACCAATCGGGCAGATCATCCTTTGGAAGTGTTGTCTCTGTTTCTGTAATCATTTGTATCTACTGGTGGGTGATTGGCCCGGTCAGCTTCCCCTACATTGTACAACAATGATGCTGGGATTAGGCTTTAGGAGATTACAGTAGCTACAGTACACCAGAGACACTGTGTTTTATCTGCATATTGGTGACTGTATTTCACTTGGCAAGCTGAACGTTTTTTCTCGTTTTAGTTTAGACAAAGTACCAGCTGTGACTACACTACTCTTCAAAGATGGACTGACAATGGGTCTTGGGACCAGCACAGGACATGTGAGTGAATAACAAACTAGGTTGTACTGTAAAATGTTATCTTGGATTGCACTGGGGAATCTCTAATGGTAAAAAGCTTTTCCATCGGGATTTATATGCATGGGATAGTTAAGGTTCAAATGTAAATGCCTGGGTACAGCTGCACTTATGCTGGGATAATTTTGACATACATGACTGTATAAAAATATTTTTTAATTTTTTCACCTGTGAAAGTAGCTGGGTTGCCATTCAGTGCAGAAGAATCATAAATTAAAACAACAAACAAACAACAAAACAAAACAACCATAAAGCAAAACAAACAAAACAAAAAAACCTGCTACTTTTGCAGGCTATACAATGACAGTTCTGTCATTGATATTTCTAATTTAACAATAATTGGTCAATTCATTGGTCTTAACAGTTAATAATTAAAAGTAATAAATTAGGATTTAACAGTCGCATTTATTGTCTAGGAAAGATTGTGTGATTTAAAGGCCTGCCAAATTTCTTCTTTAATTTATAAATACACGTCTTATAAACATAATAAATAAATGTACACAGACAGTGTCTTCAATTAAACAAGAAATCTGACTTTTTTTTAACTTGGTCCTTTTTTTCAACAGGTCTTGCTGTATGACCTTCGCTCAACCAAGCCTTTGTTGGTGAAAGATCACCAGTACGGTCTGCCTATCAACAGCATTGCCTTCCAAGACAAACTGGACGTCGTGTTGTCTTCTGATTCTAAGATTCTCAAAATCTGGGACAGAGAAACAGTAAGTAGAACTACATGTAGGGGTGGCGAATGGTCTTTAAAAAAAAAATGGCAACATTTTAGTCGAATTTCACGGGTCTCACAGTCTAATTTTTTTAGCAGTTCTCTATGTCTCTGAGTCTAGATTTTTTCGTGTTTTAAACAACATATTTTCAAAACGTTTTGTTTTTAAGCTAAACTAGTGAGCAGCACTTGCGAACTTTTGTAGTTGTAAAGTTGTCATCCTTTATTACTCCTACGCATTAAATTTGGATGTTCAGTTTTGTCCAAAATTTGAACGTCCAAAAACCTTTGAAGTTAAGGTATCTACAACATGCACACCCATTAATTGTTTTTATTTGACAGGGAAAACCATTCACATCCATTGAACCATCAACAAACATCAATGACTTGTGCTTGTATCCAGACTCAGGTGAGAGAACACATTTAAAATCAGAATTGCCAAAAATTAATATGTTTGTCACATGGTGATCTACTTGTTGTACCTGAGTAAACTGTCATGGGCCTATCTCTTCTGGTACTGTTATTACTTAAAGGAGGTCACTCCAGAAGGCGCATTTTTTTTTCACTACCATTAAAAAGTCGAGATGATGACATCTCTTCCCGCCAATACAGGCAGAGAGAGAGAGAGCCTGGGAACGAGGTTGCACGGAATAACGTCACGATTATGCGGCCAGGTTGCTGAGTAGTCTTCAAATGGCGGCGGCTGAAGATAATTTTTTGACACTTTGGAGGCAAATTTTGCGAGGTTATGAGGGTCTTTGGAACTTCAAACTTCGGTCAGTAATTAATCTTCATATTTACTTTTAATGGTAGTGTGAAAAAAAAAATGCACTTTCTGGAGTGACCTTCTCCTTTAACAGTAGTTTCTGAAAATCCAAGAGAGCTGAATGAGATGTCTGAGATTTGAGATGAAAACTCCATACTAATGCCTAGCCTGTGAGCAGGCTCTCTCGTCTCTTGCTTGTGTTTTGCACAAGACTAGCATTGATTGACAGCTGTCATAGCTGTAAGCTACGAGCTGGTGTGGGTAATGGGGCAACGTATGCAAACCCACAGGCTCACTGACGGCATTAATTCCATTTTAGTTATGAGAAATTTGAAAAAACCTTACCCTAACGTAACCCTAGCCTCATACAAAAACGCTCCCAATCCGGATTTTTTGACTTGCCAGGTCTTGGCCCATGGGAATAGTGTACAGTCGAACCCCGATTAAGCGGCCACCTATTAAGGCGGCCAACCCCTATTAAGCAGCGGCCAGCTATCAAGTCCCAATATCAGTATAATACTGTAAATAAAACCCCAATTAAGCGGCCAACCCCTATTAAGCAGCCACTTGCCATTTCCCCGAGGGTGGCCGCTTAATCAGGGTTCGACTGTAGTTCAAATGTTGGCTAATTGCTGATTTTTGTTCTCTGCACAGGTTTAGTGTTCATGGCAACTGAATCACCCAAAATGTTGGTTTACTACATCCCAGTAAGTTTTCATAATTATGCTGTACTTCAAGTATCAAACACAAAAGTGTTTGATTACACCAAGAAAAGATCTGAAAACACATGGTTTTTTTGACAAATTTCGCGATGTTTAATATTGTGGGTGTATCGTGAAAAAAAAAAAGGTGTCGCGAAATTAAATGACGTTATATGCTAGCTACATAATATAATTATTTGTACAGTACGTATAAAAATTAAATCATGCTGTAATATTAAATCATCACGTATCAGTCGCGACTTTTGTCAAACTTTATAAGACTCTGTATTTATGATTTTGATACAAATGCTCGGATGAAATTGGCAAAATTAAGTGACTAAGATTTTAAAATTTTCGCAAAATCGCGAAATTAACGTGTCGCGAAAATTCATGTAATGAGGTATTTTAATACCATAGTCCCTAGGTCCAGCTCCCAGATGGTGTTCATTCCTGGACAATTTGACTGAAGAACTGGAAGAGGACCAACAACCAACTGGTAAGTGAACTGGACGACATGAACTCTTTGTCTGCACTCCTTCAATGCCACTCCCACGCTCGGGTCAGGTTGGTGTCCGTGTGTCAGGTTCAATTCCTGGGTGATTTTGGCATCGATCAGGTGTACCATCCGTGAAAGGCAGCGCCTGGTATAGCCGTTTGCACTTCAGCTACATAGGTAATCTGTATTGAGATGTCGCTCAGTCATGGCACTACAAGGCCCGTGACTGGGGATGCCTCAAAAAAAAAAAAAAAACTTCACAACTACGAAGATCACTTTTTTGTATTGTTCCTCTGAGAAGTTCAACGGCTTCTGTTCTTTCAGTTTTCTCAATAATATTTTCAATCAGCCATACCCTTCCGCGGAATTATAAAATACAGTTTAATCTTGCGTAGCAAGCGTTCCTGTACGAACGAAGAGCTTTTTCGCGAACGAAGAGCTTTTTCTGCCCTTGCTACGCAGGCTATAGCTTAATCCATAACTCGAACCTTCACGGGATACTGAAAAATGTTCGAGTTATCGGGAGTTCAAGTTATCGACGATAAACGTAATAAGAAAATGAACCCTGAAGGGAAAATGAATCTATTTTGAGTAGCGGGAGGTTCGAGTTATCGAGGGTTCGAGTTATCGGGAATCAACTTACTATAATTTATTGTACTCTTCTCATACTTGTGTTTTTTTGTAGTGTACGATGACTACAAGTTTGTCACCAAACAAGAGCTGGAGAGTTTAGGTAAGCAACAGTGTAGACCATGTTTGGCGCTAAGGAATAATTAGTATTTCCTAGAGTACAAATTTATACTCGTTTTCACACGTTATTTGTACTCTTCTGAGTGGAGTTGGACAATAGTCTGCATTGGAGTACTTTATATAGAGTACTTTATATATTATACCCCAAAGGGGCTTTAATCTTTTCAGTGACAATGAAATGATAAGAAAAAAACATATTAATTATGAGAAGCTTGGATGGGGGCAATCTCGTTCCCAGAGTCCTCGTTACCCTTGTCCAGCGGTGGAGCGGCCAATAAGGACCTCTGTGGGGAAGCGATCCACCTGACCTGCGCAATAAGACCGGAAGTCCAAGATCTTGGCGTCCGTTAGTTGAAACATGGAGTCGAACGCATGCGCAGTAGAACCGGAAGTCCAAGAATTCCATCATGGCGGATTGCTTCCCCACAGAGGTCCTTGTTGCCGCTCCACCGCTGGACAAGGGTAACGAGGACTCTGGGAACGAGATTGGGATGAAAACCCTGCCGAACCAGACCCCGGAGACCCAGGAGTTGCCTGCGGAGGAGGCTAAGGTTTTTCCCAGGTTAGGAAACTTAAAAGAGCTATTGTCACGATATTTTAAGTCATTTTTGCGAAGTGCAAAATCACCTTCAAATTGAAGAAGCTCAAAATAACAGTTTACTAAGGTAGAAAAACACCAAAGAGGTAATAATAAACCAAACTGGAACAAGGATGGTTGAGAATGGAGAAGATTAAGACGGATTGCGAACGACAAACCTGAAAAAAGTGGCCATTTTTTTCAAGATGCGCCATCCGTGACGTAGCTCCTTTAAAAACCATATTGCATTTCTTTGTTTTGTAGGGTTATCACATTTGATGGGTACAAACCTGTTACGGGCCTACATGCATGGATATTTCATAGACATTCGTCTTTATCACAAGGTAAGCAACTGAAATTCAAACAATGTAAGCACTCACTGGTTTCATTATCTGGGAACTTTTCAAGTCAATCCTCGACCTCAGTATAAAGCTCAGTATAAACTGGCCACGTTGATACACTGTCACAGAACAATTTTATAAACCTTGTAATGCTTAAAGGGGCTGTGTCACGCTACTTTTTGCTATTCGTCCCTGTATTATTTTTTTACGAGCTACAAACTCAAACATGTCAATGAAATATTAATTCAAAGATGTAATCTCACTTACATAACAAACACAGATGATTTCTAAGCATTATTTACCACTTTTCGCAATCCGTTTCAATCTTGTCCAATTTTGACCATCCGCACTTAAGACGGCTTCCTAGTATTTGTTTTATGGTTTGAAAAAAATTTTGTGGTCAGCGGTTTCAATATATTTTAAGTTTAGTTTGCGTGTAACAGAATTGCTGGAAATAGCGTGACACAGCCCCTTTAACTAAACGGCTTTGATAACTTCTTCTTTATCGTATGAAGAAAAAGAGCGGCTTACAATCTTCGCTGTTAGAGTAAGTTTTCAAAGAAATGTTTCTCGGAATTTTTTTTCCCGAGCAGCTCGTGTCACTGACTGATAAAAATCTTTCTGATATTTCTACCAAACTTGAAATTCACCATCATTTCTTTCTAAATGTTTCCAGTTTTTGTACTAAATATTAAATATATTCCATCCTCAGGCGAAATCTTTGGCGGAACCGTTTGCGTTTGAAGAATATCGCAAGAAACGAATCCAGGCTAAGATAGAAGAGGAACGCGCTAACAGAGTCAGGTTAAAGGTATGGACGAACAAACATCCTGATGTCTCTCGACACAATCGAGAGATGTCTGAGATTAGCCTCTCGCAGACTTTCTTTTGCCTCGTCACGCAATCTCTCCTCCCCAACGTAGGGAGGAGAGATTGCGTGACGAGGCAAAAGAAGTCTGCGAGGACTGCGAGGAAGCTAGTCTGAGATTTGACCCGAAAAATTCCATACTGATGACGCAGCTGTCTCTGATTGGTTGTTGCTTGGTTACAATTTTCCGCGCGAGTAACAGCCAATCAGAGACACTAAATAGAACTCTATAGTTCTACGTCATCAAATATGATTTTTTTCGTGGTCGAATCTCGTACATGTTTATTTGTTGGTCAAAAATTGTTGTGTTTTTCTCCTTTCCGACCAATGGTATTTTCAAGAGTAGCTGTAGACTTCAAGCACTTGTATCTTAATGTCCGTTTCACCATTTTTGTTCTGCTCTTTCTTCAGAAACTTCCTAAAGTGAACAGAAGTTTAGCTGAGAAATTGATGGACGAGAAGAAAGACGCGAGAAAAGAAGCAGTCAAAGTAAGCGTTACTATTAGCTACCACTGGGATTTGATAAGAATCTACGGTACCAGTTAATTCGATGTATGAAATACCGAACTTAAGGGCCGCGTACCCTGTACACAGTCATTCTTGTTCCCAGAGTCCGCGATCCTTGTGGTCAGCATCAAGAATCTCGGACTCTGGCGGGGACAGATAGAACGAATTTTTTGATTGGCTGTTGAAACAATGAACAGACAAAAGACAAGAGAAAACGAGTTCTCTGCGCAAGCTCAGAAAATCGGTACCAGCCAGAGGTCGTGATTTCTTGGTGCTGACCAAAAGGATCGCGGACTCTGGGGACGAGAATGGTACACAGCAAGCAGGGTTTGTATATAGTCTGGAGAAGTATGGAAAATGAAGTTAATGTCTGCGAAAGGTCGGGAATTTTTTTTTGTTCAAGCTGCAGCAAGTTTGTAGTTGTTGATGGAAACTGTGTCAGTTAGCAGCCATTTTGTTTTTACATTTTGTTGTGGGCGATATCTTGTGGACTTTTCAGGGCCAATGTAAACAAACACTGACACAAATATCGCAAAGACAGACTTGAACAAATGAACATAAGAATTCCAACTGGCAGGAGGCAGACCAGAACTTGGCTATTTTACAAGCGTGGCCAAGTAGCTGAACTCGGAATTTCACCAGCTAGTGGTCGGAGTGGACTTGAACCCGGGACCACCGTACCATTAAATTGAGTCGGAAAAAAGAAATAACTGGCGAGGAAAAAGTGTGGAAAAGGCTTTGAATTGTTGGGCCCTGGCTGAACAAGACAAACGAGTTATATCAAACAAGACAAACGAGTTATATCAAACTAACCATTTCCTTGGGTTTTTTCTTCAGACTTCTGAAGTCAGCAATCCTCTGGGAGATGATAGGTTTTCAGCCATGTTCTCCAACCCAGACTTCCAGGTGGACGAAGAAAGCGAGGTAGGGACTGAGACGAGCTGACTTGCAATATTTTAATCTCCGATGATGGCACTATATGTTACTGATCTAATGACTGGCAGTTTGTTCAGTTTACTCTATTAAATCAATTAATTTACCAAGAATGACTACAAACTCTTAATAAGCGGACAAACTTTGTTCTATAGCGTTCTTGTAACATGCGTACACTTATCGCAACGCCTCTGTTAGAGCGATTTTCGATTGGCAGTCGAGAACTAAGTATGTCTTTGACGTCCTCTCGCGCCCACGCAACTCGCGGCGCGCGCCACTCGTAAATCGCGCATTCGCCTCACGGACTTTAGCGAAAAATAGAGACTGCTCGCAGTCTACTCTGTAAGAGAATAAGTGTTACTATGGGACATCTCGATCCTGTTTCTTTTGTGCATGGTTTCTTGTCACGGTTGGTTCTAATAAATGCGTTAATCTATATTTTCAGATGTACAAGCTTCTTCATCCTGTAGTTTCCAAGCACGACAGAGAAAGACAGAAAAAGCAGAAGGAAAAACAAACATTGCTGGAACAGTTTGAGGAAATCGAGGTAAAGTGTAAAGCTTACGATGCGTTCTGTAGCAGTTTTCACACCTAATTTGAAATAATTTTGGGCAAAAACTACCCGGCGCTTTTCAAATTCCCCAGTTGGCAATTTCCGTGCAATAATTAAAAACTAGATCTCTATCTCGCTTGCTCGGAAAAGAGGACTAGGTCCCACATTCTTCTCGCGGAGGAGTGAAGACCGGACACGAGTCGCAAGAGAGAGACTAAATGTACGGCAATGCCATGGCTGTTGGAGTTCAAATTTGGAACAGATTTGTTACTGTTGATAGAGAGGTTTTCAATTGTATGAGTGTCGTAAAACCAAAACCAAAGCAATGACAGCGGCCAATCACAACAAACGTAAACAGCACAATGAACCAATGAGAACTCGAAGCAAATACACGTAACCGTCGACAAGCGCGGGAAAACGCGTGTGACCAAGTCGTGATTGGTTTGGTTTAGCATCTGATTGGTTGAGTAGGTGGCGCGAGATTTTTTAATTAAACCAATCAGAGAACGTAGTAAAGAAAAACTGAAAGCAATTCCGCTATTACTTTCTACACTCAATTGAAAACCGCTCTAATTATTCTTTACAGGAGCCAGACGGTCGACCGAGCGAAGAGGAAGAATCAAGCAGTTCAGAAGACGAGCGGGAATGGAGGTCTGAACTGAAGAAGCAACGAAAAGAAGCCAGGATCAACGAAGAGAAACATGTCACTAGCAAACCCAAGTTTTACGAGCTGAAATCCGGTGAAAACTTCAGGACCGTGAAGTCGGCCAAAACGGCATCGGCTTCCAAACATAAGAAGTACGTTGGCTCAATAGCTTTCATTTGAATGGTCGCACACTAGGGTTTCATCCACACACTTAAAGTTAGAACCACCTTGTACAGCATAATATACAGTACCACATGAAAGTACCACTCAATAGCATTCATTTGAATGGTCACACACTAGGGTTTCATCCACAGACTCAAAAGTTAGAACCACCTTGTACAGCATAATAAACAGCACCACATGAAAGTATTGCTCAGTGGCTTTCATTTGAATGGTCACACACTAGGGTTTTATCCACAGACTTAAAAGTTAGAACCACATTTATTGACTCAAGGTTTAACTCTGGTAATGAAAGGATTAATGTACATAACACATACCAAGTTTCAGTTATTGTCTTTTTAACAGGGTGTCTCTTGGAGAACGGCTTCAACATGAGGAACGTTCTGGTGTCATCAAATCAACTGGTTCTACATTAGGTGAAAAGGAGATTACTTTCCAAATGAAAAAGGTACGAGGAATCTTTATTTACTGACAACATCGAGACAACAGCCGTTATTTTGGTTGTCACGCAACACTTCGCTTTTAATTAGTGGAGTGGCGTTGCGTGACGACGCAAATAAATTACTGCGAAGGAAAATTAAACTGTAGACTGTCGAGCAGTCGGTCTTTTTTCCTCATGCAGATCCTTGACGCGAGCGGAACTCGCGGCGGCTTCACCGGTTCCCGGTCGATTTTTCTCACATTTCCCTTTCTACTCGCACCATAGAAGTTTGGGGGGGGGAGGGGGGGGGGGGGGGGGGGGGGGGGAAGAGTTTAGACAGGGACGTCTGAACTTCCCGCTTCCCGTACATTTTACCCCTGGTTCCCGCCCCTTCCTTAGTGGCTCCCGAAACATTGCGCAATGTCGCGAAATGTTTCCTAATCATCCCAGTTCCCGCAACCTTGGAAATCCCGCTTCCCGCCCCTTTTCTCCGTCTCCCGTAGACTTCCCGCCCCCCATTACTCCCGGGTTCCCTCCCCCTGTCCCCCTAGAAACGTACAGGAAAAGAAATAGGCTGTAGTCTAATCTGACAATTCCGATAGATCCCAAACTGATAAGCTATTTTATGTTTTTTTTTTCTCTGTAGAGTATCAAAGAGACACGAAGAAACGAGGAGATCCGCGCTCATGTCCAGGAAAGAAAACAGCTTCGTCGGCCGGTTAGTAGTGTGCTGGGAAAGGAGAAACGTGGACCAGTGTTTTGGAGAGGAAGAAAAGTTAGATGACAGATGAGAAAATTCATGAAATAGCGTCACTATTGAGAAGAAACAACAAGACCAGTCCAACCTTACAAGTTTTATGGTTGCTTTAATAACCAGGAGTTTGATTGTGTACAGCGATGAACAACTAACAAGTAACGGGTTTACAAAATCTCGGATTGAGGCATATCACAGGACTAAGAGGTTTTAATTACAGTCAAACCCCGCTAACGGACACCTCCCGTAGGCGGGACACGTCCCGAAAGCGGACACTTAAGTCATGTACCCAGCTACATACAAACACTACATTTTCAACCTCCAATAAGCGGACACCTCTCCTAAGTGGACACTTTTTCTGGTCCCGAGGGTGTCCGCTTATGGGAGGTTCGACTTTCAAGAACAACACATGCAAAATGGCCTCCGCCACTGGACTTTATATAAAAAGGACTCGCTATTGGCCTGCTAGCGCTCCTGTATAGCTTGCGCCAGGGCCCGCCATGAATTCCGCGAATCACATCGAACATACATGCAGTTTTCCAGGCTTTCTTTATTTACTTCAATGACATCTGCGAAGAACACTTTCAGTTTTATTATCTGAGACACTGTGCTAAAGAGTCACTTTTCTTGTTGGCCATCTGCTATAACAAAGTAGAGTTTATGTTGTCGTGGACTGTATAATTAAGAAGCATGCACAGTGACTGTCTAGCAATATAAAACATAAAATTTCCGCGGGCAACTATCAGCCCATAGGCCCTACACAGAAACACTATTGTTCCAATAGTTACCTTTTAGAGAACCAATCAAATTCGCGGATTTGCAATAGAACACGATGAAGTAGTGTAGTTATAACACTGAGTCCCAGCAAGAGAGGATGATCTAAGAGAACACATCCCCATGCCCCATGATAGTTTTTTTCAATCTATTTTAAGCTTCGCGCCACGCTGTGAAAGTTATTTTAGTTCTCGTCCCATGGTCGCGCGGCCAATGAACAGAGGATCAGATGTCATTGCGAAGATTTTTCTCACCGTCGTGTTGACGTCCATCTACTGAAATCGTAAATCGAAAGTTAAAGATGTGATCGCTTTTCTCAATGTGTTACAGCAAAGCCGCTAAATCTTAAGTTTCATTACGTCATTACAACTGACCAATCAGGTGTCTTCCTTAAAATAGCCGCGCAGTATGACCACGCGCTAAAATTAGATTGAAAAAAATTATCATTGGAAGAGGCCCATGTATCGGGGATGTGTTCTCTTAGATCATCCTCTCTTGGTCCCAGCATGCATCGTGATCGTTATTTATTTGCCTATTATATAATTTGTCGGTACAAGTACACAGTTTAGTACGCCATGAAACTATAACACTAGTTTTACGTCCTGTATTAACATCAGGTTCATTAATAATTACAGTCTATGGAAAGTGCCGTTTTTGATTCCTCCTTTCACTCCCAAGGGTGCTAAGTTCAAAACTGAGGAAAAAATATTGAATTTCATTTTGCAAAATTGCCAAAAACAAACAGCACCACTTGAATGTACTGCTCAATAGCTTTCATACCAGGGTTTCATCCACAGACTTTAAAGTTAGAACCAATCTTATATAGCAAAACTGCTCCGATAACTTTCATTTGAATGGTCACAAACTAGGGTTTCATCCACAGACGTAAAAGTTAGAACCACCTTGTACAGCATAATAAACAGTACCACATGAAAGTACTGCTCAATAGCTTTCATTTGAATGGTCACACACTAGGGATTAATCCACAGACTTAAAAGTACATTTAATTGACTCAAGGTTGACTCTGAGAGTGAAAGGGTGAACAATACTGGCTTTTGAAGGTGAAGTGAAGACTATTATACACATTTAGCTGGTACAATAACGGAATGAACAGCTCCCAGTACATTTTCCGTCGCTATTTGATTGGCAGAAGGTGGGTTTCAGTTTGTACACATAGAATGAGCTACAGTTGCGTATCGATATATATGTATGATGAGTACAAGAACAAGATGGTGCTTCTTTTCGGCCGAAACACACTTGCCGAATGACCCTCCCCTCTCCAACTGACGGATGTGCTCGGGTTAACCACCCAGGGGTGTATGTGTCGCAGTAGAAAGATCCCTTACACTTGTTGTTCAGGTGTTTTCCGTTCGTAAACCTGTACCAGCCCTCAGCTAGTTTGTTGTCACATCTGTTGTTGAAACCTTTATAGTTCACTTGTCTTGTGTAGTCATCTATCACCGTATGATTGACGCATTCCGGCGATTCATCGGTACCTGAAAAAGGCAATTCAAGGTATATGCAATGCATTATACTGCCACAAGAGACTAGATCATAGTCTCTTGACTGCCATAAAAACACAACGGGAATTTGATAACGCGAGGGAGATTTAGAAAATATGAGTCGCAGGCAGGGTGTTTTCTACATTTCTCCACGTCTGACTGGGCTTCTACAGTTGGGTAGAACTAAAAACCGAAGACACTATGGTATCATAGTTACTCCAGAGTCTTACCCAGTACAGTCGAAGCTCTGAGGGGACACTCTCGTAAGCGGACAGCTCTACTTACGGCCGCCTTAGTGAAATCCCTTTTGAACTCTAGCTCATACAAGCTCTGTATTTACACATTCTTGTAAGGGGCCAGCTCCAGTTGCGGACACTTTTTCTGCTTCCCGAGGTATCCGCTTACGGGAGCTTAGACTGAGTGTATTCTTTATTGAATTACATACTGGATTTAAATTGATTTTGCCTGGATGTGAATCGGATTGGAACCCTATAATACACAGCATACTCAGTAAAGGAGTGAGACTGCAACAAAATATGAGATGTTGACAGCGAGGGAAAAAAATAGTTGAAATTTTATAGAAACGTATCATGGTTGGGTCTTGGAAATGCTTTATCTTAAATAATTGGTTTAAAACGCTGCACCACGGCGTCCATAACAGTTTTTACGCAATTTACTGTTTTTGAGTTGATCTAGCCTACATACGTAGAGAGAAAGGTTAGCAGTTATATACAGCTGTTTCGAGAAAGGTTGTCGGAAAAAAGCGCACGCGACACGCGACAATCCCGAAAGGTAATCTGGGAAATGATCAGCAAGGTACGTTCCTGACACTGTAGCTGTCGAACCTACTTTTGTTGCTTTCTTTCAGCACTCGCAAACATACGTCCATGGCGTCTCGTGCCATTTTCTTAGATTTCCCTGAAATGCTGAAGTCAAGGAACCGTGAACTTAAAACTACCCACAATACCTTTCGGGATTGTCGTGTGCGCTTTTTCCGACAACCTTTCTCGAAACAGCTGTAAATACTGACTCATTTTTACCCGCTTGTTCTTCAAACGTTTTGCCAGCTTGTAAAACATTAGTACATTGCATTGTAGTTCCGCTCCAGTTACCGCTGGGCAAGCATCGTCTGACCGCGGGACCACGCATAGTATATCCCGGATGACAGAGGAATCTGACATACTCCCCTGCCCAGTGATTGCTGTTGATAATCACTGAATTCTCTGGTTTACCTGGGTTGCCACAGTTGGGAAGAACTGAAAAATGAAGACAATACTACAGTAAAAACCCGCAAGTAAGAACCTAGTTTTTAAGAACCTGTTAGGCTAAAATTTGCCAGTTAGACCCCTCTATACAAGAACCTGTTTAGCCTAAAATTTGAAACAGGTTCTTATTTTCTAAAATCTATATAAAAAAATGTGTACACTTGGGAAAATAAGATAGGTCAACATTTTGGATCCTCTTTGGAGACACAGGTGCCTTATCACTTACTTGGTATGCAGAATTTATATAAGGAATAGGCTGAAAACCACTAAATTCTATTAGCTACAATGTAATTTTTTTCTTCAGAAAATAAGAACTTATTTAAGAACCTACTGAAATAGCCTAAATTTGTGCTAATTACCATTTATGTAAGAACCTGTTTAGGCTAACTTGGGGAAATGCAGGTCTTACTTGCGGGTTTTTACTGTATGTTATCATAGTTACTTGGTTGTCTGATAGTGGATTTGATTACCGTAAACTTTCGAAAATAGGCCCAACTGAGAATAAACCCATCCAACCTTTCGAACAAAAATAGGTCCATAGGTCTTTCCAATTAAAATATATAGTTTGTAAACTTGAAGTGCCTGATTAAAAGGCTTGTATTTCTCAAAGCCTAATTCCAGCCCTATTAAACTGAAATGTGCTATGACGAATGTGACACAGGCTAATTTGCCAGCGGCGCCAATTTTTAATCCTGAATTGCCAAACGAACGAGAAGCGAATGACACGAGCGAGGGTAAAAGATGCAATGGTGGTGAAGTCATTTCCGATTCGTATTTGACTAGACTATCAAGAAGGGCAAAAAAAGACTGCTGTTGGCAAACTGGTTCAAGATGAAAATGAAAAAGAGCATTCTGATTGGTTCCCTGAGCGGTCCGAATTTTGCAATACGGATCGTTCCGGAATTCCTTTTATGAACCATTGAACAGAAGAAAACTGTTTTAGAAACAGTTTTTTTTATGTCTGGCCGACAATTTAGGAAAAACCTTTTGCAAAGTGGCCTGGGAAATGCAAGAATATGCCTGGCTTTGGCGCGCGCGCGTTAGCCGAGAAGGGTTGCCATGCATTAATTTATCAGCAAAAATGCCATTGTAATATATAGTATATTGGGGGAATATTGGTCTCGTTCTTTAAAAAAAAAAGAACTCGCGACCAATATTTTCCCAATACGGACCTCACGCTAGTTCAATAGTATCTACGTAATGCCTTACATATTCTTGAACTTGTCTCAACTGTGTCGTTATACACGTTACGAGCAACGCATCTATAGGTGGCCTGGTCTGCGGGTTGAAATTCACCAATCACAAGCTCGCTCGTAAACAAGTCTTCGGTGACTTTGTTTATGACGTGCATGCTGACGGTGTTCCTGTACCACGTGACGGTAGGTAGAGGCGACCCTTTGGCGGCACAGCTGACTCGGAGAGATTCGCGAATACTCGACACAGAGATTGACGCCGGCGGTGTCGAATAGAAACGTAGGGAGTACTAAAGAAGGGAAAATGATTGTCAACGTTAGTAAAAACTGCAAAAACACCTCTCTGACACCTCTGGACTTTAACAATAACAGTACATGGAAAAAAGTCGTTTTTAAAGCACTTATTTAATTTGTTTTTTCATTATAGTCGCAGTTAAAAGTATAAGTACGAAACCACACCAGGAAGAACACGACGACCCGAAGACGAGCTATTTTACAATACAAGTGTTGAATGTTATTTCTTTAAGTGCATGGTTTATTGCGCTAGTAAACCATAGAACTGCGTAGGATATTGCTTTTTCAAGAAATAGATCGAACGTTTCTTTGTTTTCAAAGTGTTACAGTAACATAATCGGACTGTTCCTCTATTTATTGCTGACAATGTAATTGTCAGGCTAATACTGACCAATCATAGTACGCGTAATGTTTTCTAGTTACCGGTGTCAGTTTTGAGCAATTTATTGTATAGAAACAAGCTGATAAACAGTAATACACAAACGATCAAGAAAAGAAAACTGTAAATCTCAATCCAAGCACCTGGAAAATTAGATTGGGACCTAGTGTCCGCGCCTTCACCTAAAATGAAATAATTCTGATCTAAAAACAAACAAACACAACAATTGAATCATCGACCGACTGCTGCTATATATGATTAATGGGCTCCTGGTAATAATTATGACTTACCAATAGACTCGACTTTCAGGAATGTTCCATGAATGATCATTCCAAGTTCATTCGTCGCAGTACAGATGTAAACTCCACCATCACCGATTTCAGGGTTGTTTATATAGAGACTGCCATTTCTCAATGCACTGCGACCCTGGGTAGTGGTGAGGGGGGAGACCTGCTCCATTTTATCACAGGGGTAGGGTGACCTACCGCGTCACATTGCAGTTTTGTCGCTTTTCCCAAGAAGCCGATGACTTGTCCTGGAGGAGAGGTTGGGAATCTTGGAGTTCCTGTAGATCACAGCAAGAATGATTATCAACAACGTTTGAGCTACAACAGAGATCTGTTCGAGCTGTGGTCATCTGTATGACGTTTTTCGAGTTGAATATCAGACGTCTCTCCAATCTCGTTCCCAGAGTCCTCGTTACCCTTGTCCAGCGGTGGAGCAGCCAACAAGGACCTCTGGGATAGAGTGATCCGCCTGACGTGCGCAGAAAGACCGAAAGTCCATGAATCTTGGCGTCCGTTAGTTGAAACATGGAGTCGAACACATGCGCAGTAGAATCGGAAGTCCAAGAATCCTGTCATGGCGGATCGCTTCCCCCAAGAGGTCCTTGTTGGCCGCTCCACCGCTGGACAAAGGTAACGAGGACTCTGGGAACGAGATTGCTCTCTCGCGGGAGATGCGACACTGAGAGGAGGGGCGGATTCCCCGTGGGGGGTACTTGACCCATGTTTGGGTATAGGGGTGCCGCTGAGGGTTTGAAACCCTGACCCTGTTTAGGGCAAAAAAAACCTAAAATACCCACCCTGTGTAGGGCAACACCTTCTATTTTAGGACCCTGTTTAGGGCAAACGACAAAATACACACTCTGTTTAGGACAGGTTTATTTTAGACACCCTGTTTAGGGCAGACTCGCATGAAAATTATATACCCTGTTCAGGGCAGAGAGGCCAAAAACCATACCCTGTTCAGGGCAGAGAGGCCAAAAACCATACCCTGTCCAGCGGCACGTCCCCGTATAGGCCATATAAGGGAGTACCCCCCCCCCCCCCCCCCCGGGGGCGGATTCCCTCTTCCTCCAACCCCTGCCCCCTCCCCCTCCTCCTCCCCTCCCCTCCCCTTCACTGTACAACATCATTTACACTCCTCTACTGAATTTAAACTAACTCACCAAAAACAAGAACCTTCACATGTGCCACTTGACTACCAAACACATTTTCTACGAGACATGTGATCTTGCCTTGATCCTCAAAGCGGACGTCACTTATCTCAAACAATTCAGCGGTAAACTTGAAGCGGCTTCGGTTGTCAAGGTCTCTTCCTTGGAAAGACCACGTGATCTTTGGAGCTGGATTCCCGGATACAGAAATATGAAGTGACAGTTTGTCCCCCTCTCTCATAGAGATGGACGGTGGAATCTTGGACGTGAATCGAGGAGGAGCTGTTAATTGGAAAATGTATGTTATTATTCAACGAATTGTTATCTGTCACCCGAACATGACAGATATAAGGCCTGCGGTATATGTACTGCAGTAGTTTGCCATATTTGCATTGGAAGTGCACTCATAGAAGACTCGCCCGACATATTGGAAAGCGCTGCTGAGTTTGAGAGAACTTTTAGGATATTCACGAGCCGATGCTTTTATTTTTCGACTTGATGACAATTTGTTGAATAATAAAACAATTATCCTGTTCGATCTTGCGGAATATCGTCTGATTTTAGCCAACTCGGTCTACGGCTTCGTCAGCTAAGTATCAGACGATATTTCGCGCAATTTCGCGAGATGACAGTTTTAAATGCGTGACAGGATAGAGAAAAAAAAACACAACTGTACCTTATCTCGACTGATTGATGCCTAATTTTAAGGAGCTACAACCTCGGACAGAACTGTTGAGACAGTTTCATCTTTTTGTTGTATTTCGCGCGCGCCTTCAACGTCGTGAGATGGAACAAATTCGCCCCCCTCCCCACCCCCGTTCAATGTTGTTTTGTCCTGAAAAACTAATTCATACAAATTCTGTGTTACCCAAAACAACATTGGTAGAGGGGAGGGGGGAGAACTGTCATTTGTTTCCTCACTCTTGTCGTTTTGTTCAGGACAACAGGAAAATATAGGCATCATTTAAATTTGTCTCAACTAGTATTGTCCGAGGTTGTCTATAGACTGATTTTCTGTTTGTTTAATGTTGAAATCTATTAGTACAAGGTATTGAGTTTTTTTCATTTGTAATTGATAAAAGTTGTTATTTTTCTACATTTTCCCCTTAAATTTAATGTGAAATAAAAATTTCACCGCCAACATTTAAGTTATGAGACTCCGATTACATAAGACGTGAACAGGGTTTTCCCACTATCGCTACCATGGGTACGGCTTGTAAACAACTTGCGCGTCCCCATCGCTTGGCTAGCTGGAATTATTACTTTCACTCGCTATCAGCAGTTAAAATGGACCTCTTAAGCACTTATGGAAGTAACGAATCGTCCTCGGAGGACTCAGAATTATTGCGTGAACCACTAGGAAAGAAGGATGTTCGAAGTGTTTATCTTCTAACTTATAGCCAGGCGAATTTGGATCTGTTTCCATCGCGCGAGGAATTTGCCTTAGCAGTTATCCGATCGTTTAGCAATGGCAATGCGAAAATTATACACTGGTGTTGTTGTCGGGAGAAACACCAAAATTCAGGAGAGCATTACCACCTAGCCCTGAAGCTAGATCGCAATCAACGGTGGCTATCGTCAAAGGAATTGTTGCAGCATGAGTACGGGATCACTGTCAACTATTCAAGTAGGCATCATAATTATTACAGTGCGTGGAAGTATGTGACCAAGACTGATAACAACTATCTTGAAAGTGGTGATCACCCAGACCTTAAGAACAGCCACGAGCCACGAACAAGTTCAGCAAGTCGTGCTAGGCGCAGTAGTAAGCGTTCAAGGAAAGGCAATGGGTGTCGCGATGGGGATGACCAAGGAAGTGAGGAAGACATTGAAGATGCCGAACAGATGACCAGTAAAAAAACGAGAAAGAAAAAGCATCTTTCGGCATTCGAAGTGTCTGAAATTATTGTTGAAAAGAAACTGAAATCTCTTGTGGAACTGCAAGCGCTGGCTTATGAACAGAAAAAGGAGGGGAAAACTGACCTTGCGGAATTTCTTGTTAATCGCACGCCACGCGCTGTCGCAGACGTATTAAGACGAAATCCATTAGAAAATCGAGTAATATTTCTGGTCAGTGGACAAAAATCCTGTACTACGACGCCATAAGCTTTCACGCTTAAACTAGACATTCATGAGCCGTACCTTAACGGTATTCACCAAATAATATAACTCCACAATCCTTAAATTGCTTTCCGCCTTGAGTTTCCTCCCGTGAATGGGTTGAGGCATGAGAGGTGGCAGCCATGTTTTTGTTAAACATGGCTGCCACCCTCTCATGCCTCAACCCATTCACGGGAGGAAACTCAAGGCGGAAAGCAATTTAAGGATTGTGGAGTTATATTATTTGGTGAATACCGTTAAGGTACGGCTCATGAATGTCTAGTTTAAGCGTGAAAGCTTATGGCGTCGTAGTACAGGATTTTTGTCCACTGGCCAGAAATATTACTCGATTTCTAATGGATTTCGTCTTAACTTCTGCATGGGAAATCGAAAATTCTCAATCCAAACTGGCACGTTCAAAGAAAACTCGCATAGAGTTATTACAAGATGCCAGAGAGCTGAATGCGTCGAAGGTTGCAATGGGAAGTGGCAGATTTTGTGGCGGAAGAAATTCTAGCTAATAATTCTGTCCCACTACAAGTGTTTCGTGACGCAGTGTGTGACCTCTTGATCAAGGGTAGGGGCAAAAACAGAGACATTATGATTACCGGCAATGCGAAACTGTGTAAAACATTTTTACTCAAAAACCCGACTTTGATTTATGAAACATTTTGTAATCCAGCATCTGGAAAGCTTTGCGTGGGTAGGAGTACAAGATGCAGAATGTATTTTCTGAACGATTTTCGCTGCGTCACAGGCAGTGATTCCTTGGAATGATTTTTTGGTTATGCTCGAGTGTGATATTTGTTCATTTACCAGCTCGAAAACGCACTTTGCAAGAGACATTTCTTTTAACTAGCGACACCCAATTTTTTGCACAGGTAAACATCGGCTTATGTACATAAAAAATGGAATTGTAGATGACCGGGAATGCTGTATGATGGATTGCAGATGGCTGGAATTTCATTTCACGTATCAGATCCCTCGGGAGCAACAACGGAAATCCCTTCATGTCCTAAATGTTTTTGCTGAGCTGTTTATGCCATCAGAAACATAATAATTTTCCCTAAGACGTTAACTTTGTAAACAGACACAATAGAAGTGGAAACAAACGAATAACATAGGTTTCAAACGGTTAACAGCTTTTCAGAATAAAACAACTAGACAGATCATCAATTCTCTTTATCAATTGTGTTAACCGACGTTAACCGATAGAATTGATATTTACCCGTTTGTTAATCGTTTGTTTTAATAGTGTATTGTGTGGCCAATCGTTTTTCATAGTATACAGAAACATTTTCGTAGATTTTCAAAGCATTGAAGGAAAGTTTTATTCAAAGAATATATTTTTAGACTAGTTACATATTAAACCTTGGATGTAATGGTCACGACATGCGCCATATGTACAGTTAGTTGTCACGACGCATTGCAGTCGCGTGACACAGTGTTTCATTATTTTCGTGTTGATAGACATATTGTTTTTGCTCCACATTCTATTACAGCTTATTTTTAAAAGTTTCTTATTAATATTTTTGTTCTTTGTCCTTTGCCATCTATTACTAAAGTCATGCGTTTATCCATTGATTCTATGATTTTGTCAACTACGTGAACTGGAATGTTTCTTAATTGTTGCAATTACACGCGCAGAAAAATTCGTCGTAAAGTTTCGCGTGTAATATTCAACTCTAAAGCTTGCTTTTCCAGTTCTAGTTTTATTACATGGAAAAATTTTCGATGCAATGAATATCAGCACTTCTAGGGGGTATTTTCAACTGCTCTGCATTCTTTAGCACTTACAACCTTACGTACACACGTGCCACCCCCTATTTTGTACAGGACAGTTGTCCTGTACCCATAATCGTGACCTCATTCTTTGTTGCTTTCATAAACATTCGATCAAATTATCATTAACAAAGGCCGCAAAGTAGGCGCCATCTAGGGTTTGTCATACTTGTGACATATAATAGCGCCTTTACCGTAGCTAATAGCCACAATTAATTTAATACTTTCCCGCCGCTGCCTACTTGGCTTGCTTCTTTTGCGTGTAGCACCCTCGCATAAGGCCCTCGCGACTTCTTACGCCAAAATGCGGCCGTGCGTGTGCTGTAGCCTTGATCTGCAGGGCTTCGTTGTTTTGTATCACACAACTAACACCATCTAAAAAAAAAGCTAACCGAATCTTTCCACACGTCCTTGGGAATAACTTTTTTTCATTCGTTTGGCAAATGCCAATCGCTTCTTTCAGTCCTTGGACGTAAGGAGTCCCTTCTTTCGCGCTTGAAGAAAAGATTGATATCCATTCTGTTCCAGGAATCTCCCTCACTGTTCTATTGCTTACGGTTTTTTTGGCTAATTTCCAGCACGTGACATCAAACGGATAGATGAGAAGCTTCCTTCTTCGTGTCGCAAACATTTCAAAGTTCTTATGATTTTCCTTTCTTCTTCTGCGCAGTCAACTTTTTGGGTCGTCCTCCAGGATGTTTCTTATCATCTCTTTTATCTTCCATCAAGTTCGTCTTCATGATCCTGTATGCCGTTGCCCTTGACACATTACATTGTTGCACTATTTCTTGAACGATAATTTCTTATCGCGGGCTAAATATAATATATAAGCCCGTTTAGAAGGGTTAATCTCGCCTTTAAACACCATGAATTTTTACAATGGAAATAATTATTTTTCAATAATGGCAGTCTTTGTGACGTCATATTTCATTACTTCTAATTGATTAAATTACAGCTTTTACACTTTTGCACAAAGTATTAAACACGTACTACGTCTGCGTGCGCCAAAAATTAACTCATTCCGATCTTTCATTCCGAGAAGTCTTACAGCGAGTCAAACAACTAAACATCACAGACAACCTCGGACAGAACTGTTGAGACAGTTTCATCTTTTTGTTGTATTTCGCGCGCGCCTTCAACGTCGTGAGATGGAACAAATTCGCCCCCTCCCCCTCCCCACCCCCCGTTCAATGTTGTTTTTGTCCTGAAAACTAATTCATACAAATTCTGTGGTTACCCAAAACAACATTTGTCTGAGTAGAGGGGAGGGGGAGAACTGTCATTTTGTTTCCTCACTCTTGTCGTTTTGTTCAGGACAACAGGAAAATATAGGCCCTCCCTTTTAAAAAATTTTTTCCTTTAACTATTTTTGGGCCGAGGTTTTTTCTATTAAGACCTTTTTTTTCCGTTTGGTTTTTAAAAATTGAAAAATCCCCCTTAAAATTTTTCCCGGGGGAAAAAAGTTTTTTTCCCCTTTGGGAATGTTAAAAGTTGTTTAATTTTTAAATTTCCCCTTAAATTTTTAAGGGGAAATAAAAAAACAAGAAATTTAAAGGTTTTTTTGAAACCGAAAGTCAACCCTTTTTTAAAAGGGAAAAGGGTTTTTTCCCCTAAGGACCCGGGTAACCCGGAAACAAAATTGGGCCGCGGGTAAAAATTTTTGGAAAATACCTGGTTTTTTTTTTACTTCCCCCCTTTGGGTTTAAAATTACTCCTTTAAAACCTTTATTGGGAATTTTAAAAATTTTTCCCCGGGGCCCCCCTTTTCCCCGGGCCCCCCCCAACCCTTTTTAAAAAGGGGAAGGTTTTTTCCAAATTTTTTTTAAACCTTTTTCCCAAAAAACCCAAGGGCCCCAATTTGGGGCCTTTTTTTTTCCCGTGGGGGAAATTTTCCTTTAGGTTTAAAAAAAGTTTAGGAAAAAATAAAAAAAATTAAAACGGTTTTTAAAAATTTGTCCCCGAAACCCAAAATGGCAAAGGGGAAAAACACAATTTTTGCCCCGGGGAAGGGTTTTTTCCCTCCCCGGGGGGACGTCAAAAGGAATTGGACCCCCGGGGCGGGTTTTTTTCCCCCCAAAAACCTTTTTTTTTCAAGTGGCTCAAAAATTTGGGCCCAAGTGGGGGGGAAGTAAAATGGGACCAAGGCTGATTAAAAATAAAAAAAAAAATCCCGACCTTTTTTCAAAAAAAAACCCGAAGGGAGCAAGTTTTTGAAGGGGTCCCCCCGATAAGTTTTTTTTTTTTAACGTTTTTTTTGGCAAACCCCTTTTTAAAATAAAACCCAAGGGAAATTTTAGGAAGGCCTTGGGGGGGGGGAAAGTCCCCTTTTTAAAACAAACAAAAGGGCCATTTTTTCTTCCCCCAAAAAGAAAATTTTTCTGGAAAAATTTTTTTGAAAAAATAATTTAATTTTAAAAAGCGTTTTTTTAACCCAACCCCCTTATTGGGAAAGAAAAAGGGAGGGGGAAAAATGACCCCCTTGGGGGGAAATTTCTTTTGTTTCGGGACGCCCGCCTTGCCGGGAATTTAAAAAGAAAAAAATTCCCCAAATTTTTTAAGAAAATTTATAATTTTTTTTGCCCTCCCCTTTTTTGGAAAAAATCCTGCTTTTTACAAAAACCCCTTTTGTTTCCGGGTTAAAACTCCTTTTTTTTTGAAACCCTCCTTAAATTTTTAAAAATAATTTTCCTTTTAAAATTTTTGGAAAATTTTTTTTCCGCCTTGGAATTTTTTTCCCTTTTAAAAGGGGTTTTTCAATTTTAAATTTTTTAAAGGGAAGTTTTTTAAACCCCCTGGGGTTTTCCCCCTTTTCCCCTTTTTTCCTCCAAACCCCCTTAAACCCGGAAAAATTTTAAGGGGGCCCCAATTTTTAAAAAAAAGGTTTTTGGATTATTTTTTTGGTTAATTTTTTTTTTTTAATACCCGGGCCCTTTGTTAGAAGGGTGGAAATCAAAGGGGTTTTTGAGAGTAAAAAAGGGGGGGGAAAAATTTTTTTTCCCCCTGGGAAATATTTCGGTTTTTAAATGGTTTTTTTTTCCCCAGCTGGGGGGGGGAAATTTGAAAAATTTTCTTTCCCGGCATTTTTCCCCAAAAAAAAAAAATGGAAAGGAAAATTAAAAAATGAAAAGGAAATTTAATTGGGGTTTTTTGGGGGGGGTTTTTGTGGCCAAATTTTTTGGGGAAAAAATTTGGGGGTTTTTTTTCTTTTAATTTTTTTTATGGCCCATTAAATGTTTGGCCCCAAATTTGGGGTTTTTTTAAATTTTAGGGGGGGCCCCAAAAAAAAAACAAGGGAAACCAATTTTTTAACCCGGCCCTCCAAAAGTTAAAAACTTTTATTTACACGTTTTTTTTGGAAAAATTTTCTAAACCAGCATCCCGGAAACTTTTTTCTTTTTTGAAAATACAAGGGTTTTCAGAATTTTTTTTCCCGAAAGTTTTCCGCGCGTCCCAACCTATTCCTTGGTATTTTTAGGTTTTGTCGAGTGTGAAAATTGGGGGGTTTTTTACCCCCAAAACCATTTTGCCAAAAGAGGAAAATTTTTTTAACTAGCGGGCCCCTTTTTTCAAGGTAAAACCTTTTTTTACATAAAAAAATTTGGAATTTTAAAAAAAATGAAAGGGAAAAACCTGTGGGGAGCAATTGGCTGATGTACACTCATCCACGTTTACTGCCAAGTGAAACCATGACAATCATGGTTGGCTCCAAGTTCGATTTGAACAAAGGTTGCATTGATTGTTTCCGTCTCCGTATCAGTTATACACGCCATTTATTAGAAACGAGTGCAAATATAAAGAGGTTATACTGACGAGTAAAAACATGCCCAGCAGTATTATACATCTTTCCGCTGAGTAAATTTCATTATACAACATTTTTTTCCTAGAAATCTGGGCTTTCTAGCAGTGTTTTAGGCAGCGCGCGGTCAGGGCGGATTAAGAAGAATGTACGGTCTCGTATTTGTCATTTTTCATAACAGATGGACGAAATTAAAAGTTTTTACCCAAATTCAAGCTATGCTTGGGTATGGTCCTTAGCATGTTCTTAAAATTTTCTTAGCCTTAATTAATTAATGTTCTGATGTTAAAACGTTCTTATAAAAATAGAGTGTGCCACACAATCTAGTGTTAATAATTCAGTGCCATACCAGTACCATCATGCAAGTCAGACAATTTAGACGCAGTCACGATCTATAGCTTTTCTGCGCCGTTTGAACGTGACTCATCAGTACATACCTGAAAATCTTTTAGCATCTTCTGAAGATCACAATCTGAAGTTGTTTCAGACGCCTTTTGCGGACTAAGTCGCCGATTTCGATGACTTCCGCCATCATGCTTGATACTATACGCAGCCGTAGAAGGTGCTGGAAGCGTCTTAGTCATTCCATTATCAGTACTAGTAGAGGCACGAGTGAATAATTCGTCTCGAACTAGCGACAGCTCACTCTCAAGATGATAAACTTTGTACGAGAGAAGCGCAATCGAGAGGACTGTAAAAGCAAAATGTAGAACATGTGGCAGGACAGTAGAGGAATGTTTCGAAGCTTGACTCGCCATGATGTTTCTATCAGCAATGTTGAAAAGAACTGACCTTGTGAACTCAGTTGCTTTCAATAACAGTCAGTATGGCCGAGATGAAATTCTTAAGTCCCGGGGCGACTTCAATTCCATTCAAAAGTGACGGGGGTGATCGTTGGGAGTTTTGAAAGGATCCGGCGAACTCCTAAACGTTAGCAAAATCTCGTTTTGTGGGCGTGGCTCAAATTCATTTTCAGCCAAAGCCTTCACTTCTGTATGTTAGTCCCTTCGGATCTAGACTCAGTACTTCCACATAATTTCCATACTTCAGATTTTGTTGTTTTAGCAATCCATAAAGCCGTCACTTGAACTGCAGAGAGAGAGGAGGAGACGGGAGGGGTATTATATTGGAGGTAAATTTGAGAAAGATGCTACCTGGGGGCATGTTTTATGTACATAATTATCAGAATTGAATGACATGTACCAGGGGCATATCCCGCATGGACTCCTCTATCTGTACTGATTATAATGACAACAGCGTAGTTACACCTTGGGCTATTTTTAGAATCGTTCTCCCGCGAAAAGACATCCGTGTACGTCCGCGGACAATAGTGATAATTCGTAGTAACGACATTCCACCGTTCTAGTTTTATTCCGCGTTTCTCTCGTCCATTCCTGATTTTATTTTTAATCTGAAACATGAATGACAATCTCGTCCTGGTAACGGGTGATTTTCACGGCAAAAGTAATTCTAAAAATAGCTCAAGGTGTAACTACGCCGTGTCATAGGGCCAATAACGGAGATGGAGGCTCTAGGGCGATAAACGCTTTGTCGGCGGCCTACACACGGAGGTACACACACATATATATACATACATACACAAGTGACAACCGACTTCTTTCTCCTGATGGAGTCTTCGCCGAAGAGGTAAAGCGTCAAGTGAGTTTTTTTTTTCTACGCGCGTGAAACGTGCACTGATCTCGTACTCACGCCCCGCCCTGTGCCGCGCGCATGACGTCAAGTTAGGACGCGGTCATGAAGACTGGGACCAACAGATCCAATTTTTCACCACCCCCTGTGTATTGTGGGATACCATTCAAGATGGCGGGCAAAACAAGATCGGAAAATTCAAGATTATTTGTCTATTTGATGTGGCTTCTTTCAAACTGGTAAGCTTGTGGACTTACATTAGGCAACTTCAGTGAGATATCTGCAGTTGTCAAGTGTGTTGTTGCTTTATGGATATTAACTTTGTTAAAATGTCGGTCGAGTGATCGCTTTTATCGATGATCGCCGGCCGATGATCGCTGAAATCGATAGAAATCTACGTTATGAATAAAATCATCGAGCTTGGAAATCCATGCAAGAAAAATTGCGTAACTCTTAATTTGACCTACACATGTATTTATTGATTAAAAGTTACCCATCGATTTAATTGTGAGTTTTTTTCGATCATTTTCCACTGCATAATTTTCATTTTCTCCGTTGCTAACAACCAGGCAATACTCCTGGTCACTGCACTTCATGCTGTAGGATTTGGAACATACATTATAAATTAGAGTCTAAGTGACAGTGTTCTTGTTTGTTTCAGTTGTTACGTAGGACCTCAAGAAATTCCACTTCCTGATACTTTCATTAATCCCTCATTTCAAGTTGCACATTATTTATGGTGAGTGTGATGTGATCTTTCTTGTGGTTAATGCAGGGTTCAATTCCTACTGTTACCACCCCCCCCCCCCCCCCCCCCCCCCCCCCCCCCCCCCCCCCCTCCCACCCCCCCCCTCCCCAGGCAACCCCCAGGACAAAGTCAACCCTTGTGTCCCGGGGGTTGGGAATTTTGCAAGTTGGTCTTGTCCCAGGGTTAGGGGGTGGGGATAGTTGAAGTATCTAGTCGCGCAAGGAGTTATGGGGCGAAATTGGCAAGTGGACTTCTTTGCTGGGGAATCCCTTCAATGTATGCGAATGGTTGGAGGAAAGCAATTTTTCCAAGTTTATAAAACCTGTATTTGAAAAACCGCAAGAGAGGAGCGTTAAAAGCCAAAGAAACGCGGGTGAGAAACAAAAACAATGGGACCAATTTTCCTGACCTTTGGAGCCATACGAGTCCACGTCTATTTTGTAAAACATAATAAATATTTCTGTCTTCTTGTAAAACGGTGCAGTTTGTGTCCCGGGGTGGGGAATTGCTTCTATCTTTGTGCTCGGGGGTGGGGAATAGGACACCAAGTGAAGAAAAAATGGCAAATGCCCGGGGGTGTGCCGGGGTGGGGGATGGTAACAGTAGGAATTGAACCCTGCATAATCTTGTACTACATGTATTAATATTAGATTTTGGTAATTGTAAATTATACGTCAGTCAATTCCAGCAGTGCCCATCCCTCCCCCCTCCCTTTCCCCAGCCACCCCGGGCATTAGCATTTATTTAAAAAGTGGCAAATTACCCCACGGTGGGGACAAGCAAGCCATTCAAATTCCCCTTGGTCGGACCAAAAAAGAAGGCAAATTAATTAATGCCCCACCCTGGGCTCATACTCAACTGCTCAAGTTTAAAAATTCAATGCAAAATATTCAAGACACGGAGAAATATAAAGTGGCTGTCAAATTCCCCGTGACGTGGCTGACATTTCGTTATGAAATACCAGAAATTTCTCCCTTTTTTTCAGGGAAGGTAAAACAACTCAGACAATTAAAGAACTTGACAAGGTACACAAGCCCTCATACATTTTGGCAACACCACAACACACATTATACATATCAAGGTAAGAATAATTTATTTATATTATTTATGATGAGTTGTATGTAATCTATGGCCATAAAAGTTACCTTTATCCCCTCCCCCCCCCCTCCCCTCAGGAGAGTCAGTGTTCTCTTGTTTCCTGAAAATAATAACCAGATGCAGTGGTGATCCAGTCATGCTCAAATGGGAGGAAAAGGGGGGGGGGGGGGGGGGGAGAGGTGTGAAGATGTGACAAAGTAGGGGATTGGGCTGAAAATAAAACATAGTGGTCCCCTATTCCCTGGGCATGAAAATAAAACCTACAGGTTCTCCCCAAATCCAAATAGCATATGCCATGCCTCTCTCTCTCCCCACCCCCCTCCCCCCACCCCTACAAAAAAAAAACAGTGAGGGACTCACTTCTCTGAACTCAATCATGACACTAGTTACAGTATTAATAAAATTATAATTCTCACTTTCATTTTTTTTTTTTCATTGGGATGTATTGTCAGCTTTCTGCTTGATCAGGTAAGCTATAGTTTTTTTATCCTTTATTTCACGTATTGAATTCAAACAGGCAGTTGATATTTTAAGATCAGAAATTCTACGCCGTACTGACAGTATTTAATTATTGTGCAGGTTTTGTATGTGGCAGACACCAGACAAAAGGAAGTCCTGCTGTAACATTTGCTCAGGGTCATGGGCTTGATGGGCCATGGGGATGGTTGCTGGTGAGAACATGGACAAACCAACTTTTTGCCTTTGTATTTAATCACACTCTATGACATTCAACAAATAGAAAGCCACGCACGTGCTTATATATAACCCAATCGATGCAAACTTGAGGGGGAATTAATGGGAGAATTCTCAAAATGTAAACCCCTGGCTTAAAGGCAAAGGTATATACTATTATCAATAAAAAATACTGTGCATTTACATGGTTCTATTTCAGATGACCAGTACCTGTATGTAGCAAGTTTTACAACTGATCAAATCCACAAGTATGACTTAAACACAAGAAGGTAACTATTAAATATTTATGATTATAAATTTGGCTTTTACTTCGGGTAGAAGAGCACAGAACGCGTCTGAGACATCACAATGGAATGAACGAAAAGCAAATTTTTTCACATTTAATTCATAATTAAGGCACCCAAAGCAAAATTATTCATAATTAACGAAGGCACTAGACAGTGTTATTCATTTATCACGCTAAATAATTTATCACAAACTTGAATCTCAGAGGTCTCTGTCTAGATCTGAGCCTCATACCCAGACGACTCTCTCTTATTTTCAAGAAAATGGGTGGGAAATGGCGGGGCGTGCAAAGGAAGGAGGAGTCCCTCACGCTTCGCGCTCGTGCCCAGTCACTCGCACTTTGCGCTCATCAATCGCAAAAAAAAATGAGGAGCACCTGAGGAGGAGGCTGGGTCTCTGTTATGAGGGTTGAAAATGAAGATGCAACATTAACAGACTATTGTTTTCTTAAGCTTAATGCTCTTGGCTCTTCCAGCAACCTTATTGCCTGGACACATACAGATGCCTGAGATTTTATGAAACTCTTTTATTAGAGTAAACTCTAAGAAATGTTTTTTTTTGTGCGACTGTGTAGATTTGTGGCTGCATTGGTAATGAGAGTTACCTTGATTGTCCAGAGGGTATGGCTCTTGGTCCTAATAACACACTCTATGTGGCAAGCTTTCTTGATGATAGAGTTGTCAAATTCTCTATCCCAGATGGAGAGTTTCTTGGAGTGGTAAGTGAGTATTGAGTGACAGACAAAACGATTTGTGCAGAGTTTAGGAGGAAAGTGGGGATGACAGGCAGGGCATTTGCCTGACCCGCCAATGTAGCGGAGTTCAAATCCTAGACTTGGTGGGTTGCTGTTGGTTCTCATTCTAATGCTCCGAGGGGTTTTCTCTGTATTCTCCGGTTTTCCTCCCTCCACAAAAACTAACATTTCTAAATTTCAATGCAATCTGGATCAGAGGGCCACAGGTTTGTCATTAACCACAGTTGATTTCAATTATTTTTATGACTTGATTTCTGGACTTGGCTATAAAAAGTGATTCAAGTGGCCTTTGGGAAAGTCTGTAGTTTTGTTCTAGCCAAAACAAGTTGCTAATTCTGTACTACATTAGCAGAATTTTGTTTAATTTTGTTTAAACAATGACATCCAGGCTGTCGACACACTACGTTCTACATGTACACTTAAAAAATAAAATACCCCTGAGTCTAAAATAATTGTCTTAGTTTGTAATGTGTAAATTTGGCCTCAATTTGTTAAGTTCTCGTGTCGATCCCACAGCCGGTCTTTCATCACAGGTTTGAGATCCCAGCCTGTAGTTAGCTGAGCCACTTTCTTCTCAGACAAGTACTTTAACCATGTTGATAGTCTCCTTTGATCAATTTATTTTCAGGTTGCTGATAAAAGCCATGGTCTAAAGGGGTATGGATAACGTTGTGGTCTTTTCAATAACCTTTCCCTCTCCTCTGCAATGAGATCGACAGTAAGACGTAACTTGTAATAAAGAAAAATAAAATCAGCTTGTACATCTTCATATACATGTACCAGTTGCCTGATGAAATACCAAGAGTGACTTGTACTGTAGTCAATCAATCCCCCTCTCCCAGCTGCCCCTTCCATAAGGAGACATCTTAAAAGTGCCAAAGTGTCCCTTTTTGGTAGGTTCGCCTCACTGTCACAAGAGGTTACAAATACAGTGTTTGTGTTAGTCTGCATGGCAGGCATATAAAGGGGAGGAGGAGGGGAGTGTGAGGAGAGAGTGCGAAGCGCGATCAGTGGGAGGGATTACCCTCCCACAATCGCGCTTCGTGCTGACGACTCCTCGTGCTTTGCGCTCGCCGAACTCCCGGCCTCCCTCCCCTTTCTATGCCTGCCATGCAGGCTATGTTTGTGTGTGACTGGGACCTTCACCTCACATCTCGTCATGCGAGCAGAGTATTCCTAACATTACTGTTTGTTTTTCAGGCCCGAGGATGTTGCATTCCTAGAAGATGGCACTCTCCTTATCTGTAGCCATTATACAGATGTCGTGTTGAGATTCAACTCGTCTACTGGTCAGTGAACCAACTCTATATGCATATCTGGCATCATAGACATGTAATGCATTCAAAGGCCTACAGCTATGTACATAACCTTGTGCACGTGTTGTGTTCCTATGATGCTAGATGCATAGGCCCTGTTGTATGATGTACAAACAGGGACAGGTATTATCTCATGATCTGTATATACATGATCTCACGTGGTCAGTAAATAATGATTGGAAATGCTTTCATGTTTGCGCTGTTTTCTGCTCCTCTGGGAACGATTACAATAAGAACAAACAAATTATTTCATTACATGGCAATTTCAACACAGAGCTATTTCATTCCAGATTCAGAAAAAAATTGCCACAGTGTTACACAACAGAATGCGACATTTTTCCTTTGAGAAATGGCCGAATCAACATTCGTCACTTTTCGTAATTCTGGTTGGACCATTTGTCACGTCTCTCTATAAACGGTCAACGATGACGGATGCAGGAACGCTAAAAAAAAAAATCTAGCGGGGGTTGTGATGTGCTTTAGTAACTGCTTCCAGTGTATCATTGCTCGTGTTATTTACATACTAGCTGATAGAGTTGCGGATGTGGCTTAATTAATGCTATTAATTGAGATTAGATTGGTACAATTAGAGCGGTTTTCAATTGAGTGTCGAAAGTAATCGCAGAATTGCTTTTATTGGTTTTGTTTTACTACGCTCTGTGATTGGTTTAAAAACTCGCGCCAACTACTCAACCAATCTGCAAAACAAAAACCAATCGCGACTTGGTCACGCGCGTGTTCCCGCGCTTGGCGCCGGTTACGTGTATTTGCTTTGAGTTCTCATTGGTTCATTGTGTTGTTTACGTTTGTTGTGATTGACCATTGTGCTATGGTTTTGGTTTCACGACACTCAATTGAATTTAACCGCTCTTTTTATATAGACATCCTCGTTGACGTTGTGTGGCCAGATAAAATACATAGGATTTTCATAGCATGTGAAGTTTGGTTGGTTACTAATAAGTCCTGTTATATTTTGACTGTAGGTGAGCAGCTTGGCGTATTTGCGAGAGTGGATAAACCAGTTGGTTTGACTGTTGGTTCAGATGGGTGAGTTTTCTCCTCTCCTCCCCTCCCCAGTTGGTAGAACATTTGTTTCAGTATCGCGTAGATCCTGGGTTCGAATCTCATCGTAGCAACTGATTGGAATTATTATTAACTATTGTAAAGTATTAACGCACTTTCTTTTCTCAAATACAGAAACGTTTATGTTACAAGCTACGTCTCCAATAGCATCCTTCGATTTGATGGACAAACAGGTAATAAAGTTAATAACAAGGTAACAATTTGCATGGCTGTAAAGGCTAATAACGTGAAGTTATCTGTGCCCCTTTCTCTCTCTCCCAGGCTTCACGCGGCTCGCTTTCGCTCGCCGTTTTCTTTTCACCCCTTCATCCCCACCGCGGAGCCTATTCATAGGCTAATAACTCTAAAACTTTTCACTTCTACACTTGGGGGGCGAGGTAACTACACTTGGGGGGGCGAGGTAACTACAGTTGGGGGGGGGGGGGGGGCGTAACTACACTTGGGGGGCGACGTAACTACACTTGGGGGCGACGTAACTACACTTGGGGGGCGAGGTAACTACACTTGGGGGCGAGGTAACTACACTTGGGGGGCGAGGTAACTACACTTGGGGGGCGACGTAACTACACTTGGGGGGGGGGGGGCGGCGTAACTACACTTGGGGGCGACGTAACTACACTTGGGGGGGGGGCGAGGTAACTACACTTGGGGGGCGACGTAACTACACTTGGGGGGCGAGGTAACTACACTTGGGGGGCGAGGTAACTACACTTGGGGGGCGACGTAACTACACTTGGGGGGCGACGTAACTACACTTGGGGGGCGACGTAACTACACTTGGGGGCGACGTAACTACACTTGGGGGGCGACGTAACTACACTTGGGGGCGACGTAACTACACTTGGGGGGCGACGTAACTATACTTGGGGCGAGGTAACTACACTTGCGGGCGAGGTAACTACACTTGGGGGGCGACGTAACTACACTTGGGGGGCGACGTAACTACACTTGGGGGCGACGTAACTACACTTGGGGGCGACGTAACTACTCTTGGGGGGCGACGTAACTACACTTGGGGGGCGAGGTAACTACACTTGGGGGGCGACGTAACTACACTTGGGGGGCGACGTAACTACACTTGGGGGGCGACGTAACTACACTTGGGGGCGACGTAACTACTCTTGGGGGGCGACGTAACTACACCTGGGGGGCGACGTAACTACACTTGGGGGGGCGACGTAACTACACTTGGGGGGCGACGTAACTACTCTTGGGGGGGCGACGTAACTACACTTGGGGGGCAACGTAACTACACTTGGGGGGCGACGTAACTACACTTGGGGGCGACGTAACTACTCTTGGGGGGCGACGTAACTACACTTGGGGGGCGACGTAACTACACTTGGGGGCGACGTAACTACACTTGGGGGGCGACGTAACTACACTTGGGGGCGACGTAACTACTCTTGGGGGGCGACGTAACTACACTTGGGGGCGACGTAACTACACTTGGGGGGCGACGTAACTACTCTTGGGGGGCGACGTAACTACACTTGGGGGGCGACGTAACTACACTTGGGGGGCGACGTAACTACACTTGGGGGGCGACGTAACTACACTTGGGGGGCGACGTAACTACTCTTGGGGGGCGACGTAACTACACTTGGGGGGCGACGTAACTACACTTGGGGGGCGACGTAACTACACTTGGGGGGGCGACGTAACTACACTTGGGGGGCGACGTAACTACACATGGGGGGGGCGACGTAACTACACTTGGGGGGCGACGTAACTACACTTGGGGGGCGACGTAACTACACTTGGGGGCGACGTAGCTACACTTGGGGGGCGACGTAACTACACTTGGGGGGCGACGTAACTACACTTGGGGGGCGAACCATTTCTATCGCCTGAATCTTACTTGCTCGTCAATTGTCCTTAATCTTTTCATTACTGATTCTCGTCGGCCAATAAACTTTCAGAATTTTCCTAAGGAGTTCTCTACTCTATATTTATGTTATAAACAAACCACGTTTATTTGACCTACACTGGGAAGTAAACAAGTTTGACAACAAAAAGTGTGAAACGGGAGAGATCTTTGATATTAAGGCGACTTACTCGAGTTTATGTCCGGCAGGTACAAAACGCAGGTCACAGGTCACAGGTCCAGGTCACAGGTCACAGGTCACAGGTCGCAGGTCACAGGTCACAGGAGGTGAAGCTACCGAGTTGTCAGATTCTTGGTATGGGGGAAGAGTGTAAAGCTTGGAATACCGGTAATAACTGATGTCACGTATCCTCTGTATTGTATTATTTCATCTCCGGTTACGTCATAGTCATGCATAAGTGCACCGAACATGCTTTCCGGTTTTCGTTGAAGAGTAAATATAAGTCTGAAGACCTTGAAATGGAGAAGCTTTTGTGTGAATATTAATAAAATGTACCCCTACCTAAGCCTCAAAATTTTTTTAAATTGTATGTTGATTGTATGTTAATTGTATGTTGATAAACATTCAATAAATTTGCATAAATTGAAGTTTCCTATCAAATTGTTCACTTTTTAGTCGTGCTTGATATGTGCTGTAAACCTATATTTTGCTCAAAAGTTTCTCAGAAAGGTGAAACTTGCTCGACTGGGTTGCTAGAACTGCAAAAAGTTGCTCCAAACGCCAAAAGTTGCTCAAAAGTTGCCGAGCACAATCGTCGTGTTTTTTTTTTCAAACGAAAGCCTCTTATATTACCCATTTTCCGCGCTTCACGCCTATTTACCACGTAACTTCACTGTCCGCTATTTTCAATCGACAAAAAAATAATTACAGTGGCCACAATTGACATTAAGGGAATGTGTAAGTTTGAAAAGACCTGTGACCTGTGACCTGTGACCTGGACCTGTGACCTGGACCTGTGACCTGTGACCTGTGTCCTGTGACCTGGACCTGTGACATGTGACCTGTGACCTGTGACCTGTGACCTGCGTTTTGTACCTGCCGAGTTTATGTCCCAGATTAAAACCTCCCTTCACATCGCTGACATAGGAAACCTCTCTAAAGCCCAGGCCAAATTAACGAGAGCGAGAGTTTTCAAGAGTTCAAACTCTCTCTCTCGTTTGGCCCGAATCTCTCATGAATGCGCTCTCGGCTACTCTCATCTGTAACAAACGAAAGACGAAAGCTAAAAAAACGATAAACGAACTGCTTCGCTCGAAGAACACGTTTCTTTCTACCTGGGCAACCAGGCCGACTTGGTAACCTCGCCGACTAGGTTCCAGTCCTACACATCGAATTTGAACCTGCTCAAATTTTTCTTGTAAGTCGTCGAGAGTTTTCTGTACTTTGGCCCGCAACTCTCATCCTTGAACTGTTGGCGACTCTTGTTCTTCGTTTGGCCCGGGCTTTAATAAAGGGGCAGTATCACGGGGATTTTGACCTTTTTTGGTCAAAACTTAGCCTGCGTAGCAAGCGTTCCTGTACGAACGAAGAGCTTTTTCCGCGATCGAAGAGCTTTTTCTGCATTTTGGAATGCAGAAAAAGCTCTTCGATCGCGGAAAAAGCTCTTCGTTCGTACAGGAACGCTTGCTACGCAGGCTAGTCAAAACTGTGGTACAATACCGTTACTTATTTACAAAATAATTCTAGAACACCAAGAGAAAGAAATCAACCGAATTCGTGACAGAGGAACAAAATCATGTTCTATTCTGGCGCATTTTGGAAACGAAAATGCGTGAACTTGAAAAAAATTAGCTCATTTTTTTTCAAGTTGAAATCCATTTTGACCAGTCCATCTATGGCCAGAGACACTCATCCACAGTTTTAGTTCATTAGGGTGGTAATTTATAACAAAACTGACCATTATTTTTAGGTTGCTGTTAATACAAAAACGTTTTTTAGTTTTTGGAATGACACTAAATCTCCGTGATACTTCCCCTAAGACAGACAGTCGACGCTGGGTCCACTGCATTGACTGGAATGTCATAGCCAGGGGGGGGCTAGCAGCGAGGCCTGGGACCTAGTATACATGATTGCACATTTAAGAAATTTGGCCGAGCGAGACTAAGTACTGGTTTGTTTAAAATAAACATGGCGGACGATGGCGGACATGACGTGCGTTTGTGTTCGTTGAGAAATATTTTGGCGATTCCACGTTCAAACATCTATGGGAACGATTCGGTCGCTGTTTAACTGAACTTTGGTCATTGTGGGACACCATGGATGAAAATTCCACAGCAAACTCCCGTAGAGGTACGTTTCTCGAATGATTGACAGATTTCTTTACTTGTGCGATCATGTATAGCGGAAAAGCGGCAAGATCAAAGGGCGCTGCCTGCCCCACTGGTCATAGCCATGTTCAACTGCTTAAATAGCGGTATGGTACTACTTTTCACTGTGATTGTTTTGTGCCTGTTTCAGGTAACTTTATCGACGTTTACGCAGCAGGTGGTGGCCTTGAAGGACCTTCTAGCGTGAGGTAGGGCTGAGATCCTATTTAAATTTTGCACGCTTTGCGGACCCATGGTCACGTTCGTTTGACCTATAAGAGAGGGCAATTCCTTGAGTTTCGGTCAAATTATGGACGCGATCGGACATTTGCCACTGTTTTCATTATTGTTTGTACAGTCATAGCTCCCGTAAGGGGACCCCCTGGGAAGCAGAAAGTGTCCTCAACTGGAGCTGGCCTCTTACGGGAATGTGTAAATACAGAATTTGTATGAGCTAGTTTTGTCAAGGCGGCCGTAAGTAGAGCTGTCCGCTTGCGCTTACGAGAGTGTAACTCAGAGAACTGCTAGAGGCCTAACCAGCCTCACCAAGACACCAACCCGAGTTGAAACAAAGTTCTATATCTAATAAAACTAATTTTCTCGCCCAGTTTTGCTGATCTTCGAACACTGTATGCAGCCAGTTATGAGAGCGACCGAGTTGTGTTGTACAACAGTACGTCAGGACTCACTTACACTCTCCCCGGAAAACGCAACGAGCATCCCGGAGACGGTATGTGTGCGACATCTTTTATTCCATCTTTGTGTCTTCCAGCGAGCGGTCTCTCTCATTTTTTTTTCTCGTGATGCGCGTTGTTTCGCCGCTTAACGCGTTTGTTCCACTTACTTTTGAAATAAAACCTTACTGGTGACTGCTCGCCATCTGGCCCAGATTTAAGGGATGGGCCACTCGAGATAACCGTAGATCGGGGCATGGAATGTTTTCTGTGCTGTATTTTTTCTAACCTATAAGTTGTGCACTGATTTGTTAGCTGTGTGTGCACTACACAATTGTTTGGATTTAGGAATTTTTTTGGAGGATTTTCCTTGCACGAGGGAGAGGCGCTGTAGGGTGAACAACCCTACCGCGCACCCCGCCGGTTATTTCTAATGGTCCACCCCTAATACGCTGCAGCTATCCCTGATATTTCGTGTCGAGATTCGTAGGGAGATGGTATTGAACTGCCCCACATCGTCAGAGCAGAATTCAAGCAATTCTCAAGAAGCTAGCGATCTTAACCTAATCTTTTCGTGATTGCAGCTTTTGCGTGTTTCATAGTTGACTTTTTTCAGTGAAAATCGGTTGTTTTACTAATAGTGTCTTTAATTTATTCCCTTTCAGGTTCTTTCAGGAATGTAACACTCGACAGATAACGTTGATTTTAAATGAAGATGCACTGATAATATTATTTATAGATTTACTGGCATCCCTCTTGAGTCGTCAGATTTTAATACGGGTACATTTCCATTTCTGCAAAGGTTATACACATTTTTGGACACGACATCACCTTAGTTTAGGGGAAAATGCTGTGGAAAATATAATGTAAATACAAAAAGAAAATTAATCTTCAATGAAGTTGAGGTTTTTTCAGATCGTACCCTTGCATTTGTAGCGTGTGGTGGGGGTATTTTGGCGCATTTCTGCAAGAAGCAAGTGCGAAAAGAGAAAACCACGCGAAGGGGTGGGTCCGATCCCTATGACAAAGCCAAAACTACCACGCGAAAATAGAAGTCGTTTTACACAGGCAAGCAGGTGCGAAACGAAATTCATTAAACGCGCCACTGAACTCGATATGACCGAGAGCAAACTTGACGCAAGTGTGAAAGACGACTGAGAACCAGGTGCAACCAGGTGAAAAACGAAACAAACTTAACGCGCCACTTACAAGTTAAATTTAGAACTCATCTGGGAAATTGGTCCAAAGGTACTACAACCAGGTGCAAGCAGCTTTGTACACAGAGTCAAATACAACGCTGAACGTACCCTTGCCAGAGAGAGAGAGAGACTAGAATCGGCGGACTTAGAAAAACTAAGAATATAAAATAATTACAAGGGCGTGCTAGGGAACCGCCAAGGAGGGAGGGGGAGGGGGACGCAGGGGGGGGGGGGTCTTAACTTCCCACTTTCCGTACATTTTACTCCCAATTTATTTTTCCTATTTCTACCGGTTCCCGCTCTCTCTTTTCCAGTCTCCCCAGACTTCCCGCCTCATACCCCATTACTCCCAGGTCTCCCCTACCCACAACCGCCATAAGTCAGCAGCTGTGTCTTCTATCGAAATAAACACCGAAGTGTTCCCCAGTCTCCCCAGTCTGATACTCGGTTATATAACACAGCTGACAACACGTCTAAAGATTGAAACCATCATTGCCTATTTATTATTATTGATACGGCCTGCTATAAATCCTAAACACTCAATGCTCACTCCCAAGACTTGCTAGTTAGGATGAAGGAGCTTACATGACTTGTGACAACCATTGCATAAGCCCAAATGGCAAGTGATTTTTGTCGCCAGTTGCATGAAGCCGCACACTATGCGACGACAAGGCGGCAATCAACCTTATCATGAGACCTGAAAATGACAAGGAAACGCCAGTTTGAAACCAGAGAGAACAGAAGTAATATCTCAAATACGAGAGACAGTGTTTCATCACGATATCGAGAAGAGGGTTGAAAACACGACGCGCAGCGGAGTATTTTTGACGAAATTCGGTGTTTGGATAGCCGATGAAACACTGTCTCGAGTGTTTAATATGTCTTCTCAATCGAGAAAACTGAGAAATAGAATCGTAAAAATCTATGCTAATTAAGACCGGGTATCCAAACCTCCGACACGGTTATGATTTCCTTTGTTTTAACTTGATGAATTATTAATGAATTTGAGAAATTCACTTCGACCCACTTCAACTGGTGCCGTGGGTCGTAATTGGTAGATTTCGATCCATTTTGATTGTTTCCATTCTTCAGGTTCATTGGTATGTTTGTCGTCGTCGTAATTGATTGACGGCAGTGAAAAACGCAATCGTTAGTTGGGTTTCGAACTTCAGTTATTGAATGCACGCAGTAATACCCCTTAAATAAATGTAACAAATGTTTGGTGTGTATCTCCTGCAAAGTTGGTACTAGCTTGGTTTTTAATCTATTAATATTTGAACAGTTGTTGAATAGTCAAGTACAAGTTCCTGACTCGATGCAAGATTGTGCTGCGATGAAGCGCTTGGTTATGTCTTTAATTTCTTTCAGATGATTCCTAACGCCTCGACCTTCGTTCCCAATCCCCGTGGTCCACAGGCAGGCTATTATTTTTTACACCTCTAGCATGATGCATGATGGGGGTCCTTCGTTAAGGAATATCCGAGTGACCCTGTTCTACAAGGTCCTTGGGATCGGACTGAATTTCGGCACAAACTGGCGCATGCTCCACGGGTCTTGGTACATCCGGGTTATTCTGAACCACTTGTTTGTACGTATGTGTAGCGGCTAAAACGAAAAGAGAAAGGATCTGCTCTTAACATGAAATGTTCAAAATGTGTAAAACATTAAGGGCATGAATAAGAGCCATTCCACAATAGGTCATTTCCGAATTGCCGTTCGCCTCTGTTTCAAAACGAGTCCTGGTGCATAACCCGGGGGGGGGGGGGGGGGGTACTCAAAAAAGTTTTATACGGGGAGGCTCCGCCAGAGGTCCAACCCTTACCCTTTCATATACCATTTTTTCACAGAAAAGGTACCCTTTCATATACCTTCCATAGAAAATGGTACCCCTTTCATATACCTTCCATAGAAATTATGAAAATGTTACCCCTTTCACATATCTACAGTAGAAGCACTGCATCCCTTTTCTATATCTTTGTAATGAACTTAATGAACAATATATATCACCAGAAATCGTCAAGCATTACGGTAGAGATGTTAACCAAACAATAATATCGATCATTTACTCGTGAAATCCCTACCCTTTCATATACTTCAACTCGTGAAATCCCTACCCTTTCACATACCTCGAGCCTAAAAAGGACCCCTTTCGGGCGGAGCCTCCCCGTATAGTCCATTATAGGGAGTACCCCCCCCCCCCGGGTGCATAACCTTTCATATGGAAATGAGTTTGATGAGTAAAACTCATTTTCATATGAAAGGTTTGTACTTGGATTCGCTTTGAAACAGAGGTAAAGGGAACTCGGAAATGGTCTATAGACCTTCCTCCAAAATGGCCGCCGAAAATTCAAAATGATTAAAATTAAACTGAGTGGGAAGTCAATACCAGCACCTGAAAGACCACCTCTTGTTTGGTAATCGTACGAAGTTTCGTTAGGTTAGGTTCAGCCTGAGTCGAGGAAACTGAAGTTGAAAACTGGAAAATGTAGAGACGTTTGTATGACTGGGCGTATACCCTCAGTCATACAAACCTCTCTAAATTGAATATGAATTTGCGGCGGCCATTTTGGAGCAAGGTCTATTGAATCTCTCTGGATTGGTATGACATCTGTGTTTTATTGTAAGCCATTAAAAAAGGTAGCCACTACCCGTTCTCGCAACTACAATATCAGGGCTTACAGGGACTATAAAACAGCCACAAATCAATGAATCGCACGGATGTTATGACAGCGCAGTCTCTGATAGGAAACCGCGATCAAAATCAACGACGCGAGACAGTGAAAAATGCCTAGAGGAAGGAAGTTGTCGTATAACGAAAAAAAACCATGGTTAAAAACGTTTGATCCGGTAAATTCATCGAAACATAATGTAAACATTCAATCGAAAAAGAAAAACTCACGATTTCAGCATTCGTGTTAAAAGTTTAGTAATCTATTGTTGACCCTCGTGATCGGACCACAAGCTACTCTAAACCTATTATTTATTTTAACCTACAATAGCATGTTGCAATATAAATAAGGTTTCCCATTTTGTAGTTTCAAAATTAATTAAGCATTTTGCCTAGGCCATCCCCATAAAATGTTTCGTTTCCCATCGCCCTCTCTCTCGTGAAAGTGGGTCGGTCGGTCGGTAAAAAAAAAAGAAAAGCCGAGAAACGAAATATTGACTAATTAATACATAAATAATTCCAAGCGAACCTTGATTTTATCTTCCCCGTGACCACCATTTTGTTACGAGCCGATATCACTCGAAGACGTCATTACTGGGCTGATTTAGATGTCAGAGTGACTTTAAAGATGTAAAATAAAGCAAATTAAACTTGGAAACACGCGAGAAATGGGCGCAGGCAATGAATCAGAAACTTTTTTTTTTTACTTTTTGAAAAAATTGGGTCGGTCGGGCGATGGGAAACGACACATTTTATGGGGATGGACTTAACCTAAGCATGTTGCAATAAGGTTTCCCATTTTGTAGTTTCAAAATTAATTAAGCACTTTGCCTAGAAAATCTATCACCGCTAAATGGATTGTAAAAATAGAAAAACCACAATTCAAGCTGGGGCCTCAGAAACTCATTGAACTTTACTAAATCATGTCTTTGATGTCGTGTTAATAAATCACACGACGGGCTGACACGCGAATTATTGACCGCGAGGGGAGGTGAACAGGTGAAATATTGTAATCACCCATAAAGGTGAAATATCCAAAAAATGATTATAATCACCAAAACGCACGCAAGGAGACAATTATCTGAATTATCGAGTCAAGCATCACATTGAGGCATATATTTTGTCTTATTATCCATCAAAATTTTTTCTCGCGCGCGATTGGTCTAAACACGTCACGTGACGCAGCCAAAACTGGGGAATATCCGGGTGATATTCCCCAAGTGATATTCCCCAGTTTTGAAAATTTGCGTTTCACGTTCGCAGGTTCAGTTTCCGTCTCAAATAAATTGCTAAATTAAATACAACTGATTGTTTTGAACAGACTAGAAATATTTTTGAACGCCAACAGAATTATTTTGATGTTTAACAGCTTGGCCGACCGAGATCTTCCACGGCAAACAGAGCGGCCTTGTGAAAAAATATTTGAAGGATAATAACTACAATAGCCTCCATTTGGCTTCAAAAATATGCTCGGATATTTTCCTTGGACATGATCTGTTCCTCGAAGCTCACAGTTTTCCTCGAGCTTCGCTCTCGGAAAACTGTTCGCTTCTCGGAACAGATAATGGCCGCGGACAAATATCCGAGCATATTTCCTCGCCAAATGGAGGCTATTGTTTATATATCGACTAGACACGCCGGAAAAAATCTGATATTAAATCTTCACAGTTCGGCGCGAGATATCGTTTCGTGCAATTTTGATGCGATAACTACTGCTTTAGTCTTGGTTAATTTGGGTGTAAGCTGAAATGGCCTGGAAATCGACGGTCGTTTTTCAAAAGCCGATAAAATGTCTCGACAGTTTCAAGCATCAATCAGTTTTATGCGGAATAAACTGTATAAAGAGGTTACAAATAGAACATAAAACAAAAGTTACTACGAATATTAAAAAAAAGCCGAGATTAATCTCTTGTCTTTCACATCTTACCATGCATATTGTGGAAGTATTAATTAATGATAATCCTTTGTATTCTTTTTCCAACACCCACGCAGCAGGATCTTTCTCAATTCTGGAGACTTTTCCACGTCTTAAAACAGAACGTTACAAGGTGCAGGCTTTTTTTAACCCTCTCTTTAGCTTGTAAATTATTTGTTTGGATGGCAAACTTTTGTATCAACACCTGATGTGGCCGGAAAAAAACATGGGTAGAACTAAAAATACTATCGAGTCCAGGTGAATCGAAAAAAAACCCAGAGGCTATTAGCCGATTACTGATCACATCATGAAAACAAGAACATAGCTGAAAACGACACGTTACAGGAATTGTCCATATGAATAATAGAAAAGAGTGAGTTTATTTTTATAGAGCAGTTTTCAATTGAGTGTCGAAAGTAATCGGGAATTGCTTTGGTTTATTACTACACACTGCGATTGGTTTAAAAAACTCGCGCCACCTATTCAACCAATCAGATGCAAAACCAATCGCGTCTTGGTCGCACGCGTTTTCCCGCGCTTGGCGCCGGTTACGTGAATTTGCTTCGAGCGAGTGGTTCCTTGTGTTTACGTTTGTTTTGATTGGTTATTGTAATTTCTTTGGTTTTGGTTTTACGACACTCAGGCCCCGTCCACACGTATCCGTTTTCGTTTGAAAACGCAAAAGTTTCTTTCCGTTTTTCAAAATTTCTCCGTCCACACGTAGCGTTTTCGAATCGTTTTTGCCCGTCCACACGTATACGCAAAAAACGACTGAAAACGCTTCAAATGCCTCTAAAGGGCATGCGCACCACTGAGTTTAGCCGAGCCTGCGAGTTGTTTGTGGATTTATATCGCTTTCCTTTTGCTAGTCTTTGGAAAAAAGCATTAAAAATGTCGAAAACAAGAGGCCGCGATCCTTTTGGTCAGCACAAACGCATGCGCAGTGAATTGAATTCGACCTCTTGGCGTCATCGTTTTCGAAAAGTTCCGTTTTCAGGTGTCCACACGAGAACACGAAAACGCCGTTTTCAAAAGTTTCCACTTTGGAAAGCGTTTTCAAAAGTTTCCGTTTTCGGTGACCGTTTTCATCGGATACGTGTGGACGGGAGGCGAAAACGGAAAGAAACTTTTGCGTTTTCAAACGAAAACGGATACGTGTGGACGGGGCCTCAGTTGAAAACCGCTCTAAGACGCGAAACTAACTTTTCTTATCAAGAAAACAGCATTCCATTCAGGCTTAGCTCCATGCACAGAAACCGCGTGTATTTATTAATCCGCAGCTTTTATAAAACCAAACAGTAATAAATGGTAGATTTGCGGGTTCGACAAACAGCGGTTAAAACCATCCTTGTTCCTGTTCGGTTTATTATTACATCTTTCTACCTTAGTAAACTATTATTTTGAGGTTCAGTCGTCTGCTCGTCCCACATCCCGAGCACATGTATATGTGACGTGGAGACGGCTGATGTTTCAAGCTTAGACTGTTCGCAGCCTCTCAAATTTCTCAGAACGTTGTTACCCCCTCGCGCTCCGCGCTCGCTTCCGCTCGCTCGCGCTTCGCGCTCGCTGTTAGCGTTGAGAAAATAGAGAGGCTGTGAACAGTCTATTTCAAGCTAAAAATATCAATATACGTTATAATATATGGCAATTCCAAACTTACAAGATTTTCTTCTTGACGTTCGCATGGATGATGACCTAGCAGAAGACGAGGACCGACTAAACGATCGCCTTGATATAGAGCTGATCCGTGTGATAGCTGAGCGAAACATGCCTTCCTCTGAGGGCTTGAAGCACGAGAACACTTTACCTAGCGAGGACGCGTAGCCATCGCGGTATTTTCTCATAGTCCATAGACAGACACAGTGATTAATCAGAGGATCCAGTGTGGTCAGTACCAGCACCACTTGATCAAAGTACATGTTGTGCCAGTTATAAGCGTACAGGATAATAATGCGCATCTGAAAGTTAACAATAAAGGGTTAAAGGAGCTACGTCATGGATGGCGCATCTTGAAAAAAATTGCCATTTTTTTTTTCAAGTTCGCCGTTCGCAATCCGTATTAATCTTCTCCATTCTCAACCATCCTTGTTCCTGTTTGGTTTGTTATCACCTCTTTGGTGTTTTTCTACCTTAGTAAACTATTATTTTGAGGCTTTCTTCAGTTTGAAGGCGATATTGCACTTTCGCAAAAATGACTTAAAATATCGTGACATAGCTTTTTAAAGCCCGGGCCAAACGAGGATGGGAGTTGCTGAGAGTTGGCTCTCGCAAGAGTTTCCTTCAACTCTCGTCGCCAGACTATCATCACCTCGGGCCAAACGAGAGCGAGAGTCGTTGACGACTCTCAAACATTTTTGAGAAGGTTCAAATTCGATGACGGCGCATGCGAGTCACTGAGAGCGCAGGAGAGTCGCTGAGAGTGCATGAGAGTTTCAGGCCAAGCAAGAGCGAGAGTTTCAGCTCTCGGCAACTTTCATCCTTGTTTCGTCCAAGTTTACGGCCGAATCAAACATTACGAGAGTGAAAATAATTTAGGTACAAGAGTTAGACGAGAGTTTTCTTTAACTCTCATCGACTATCACCAGCGCGCGCGGTCAGACGAGCTGAGAGTACGCGCGAGTTACGCGAGGGTTGACATCATCTGCCTGTCAAACGAACGAAACCTCTCATCAACTCTCATCAAATTTTGATCGGGTTCAAATTCGATGAGAGCGCACGAGAGCGCACCAAAGTTGGCAATCAAATGAGAGAGAGATTTTAAAGTAATATCAAACAGGAGAGACAGTGTTTCATTACATTTCCAAACACCAAGAGGAGAGTTGAAAATACGACGCGTAGCGGAGCAACCTCGTTCCCAAGGTCTCTCATCTCCATACCCCTCGCGCCCTCTGGGGTGGGGAGATGAGAGACCCTGGGAACGAGGTTGGTAGCGGAGTATTATTTACGAGGAGAGTTGAAAATACGACGCGTAGCGGAGCAACCTCGTTCCCAAGGTCTCTCATCTCCATACCCCTCGCGCCCTCTGGGGTGGGGAGATGAGAGACCCTGGGAACGAGGTTGGTAGCGGAGTATTATTTACGAAATTCGAGGTGTTTGGAAATGTGATGAAACACTGTCTCGAGTGTTTGATATATCTTCTCAATCGAAACTAAAACTAGGAGTAAAGGAAGAATCAAATCGTAAAAATCTATGTTAACAGATATTCAAACCACCGTCACGGTTATGATTTCCTCTGTTAGAACTTCTTTGAGAATTCTCGTTCTTTGCAGACAAAATTATTTATGAATATTTTTAAATAAGTAAAAAATGCAGAATTTACGGCAAACTGGCCTATTAAACTGACTAAACTGCTGTCGATTGTAAGATATATTGAACATTGTTTATCAGTCAAAAGATCGGTGCTTGCTTCACAAAGAGGAATTTGAAATTTTTTGAAATTCATCTCAGCCTTGCTTGCGTGCAGACGTCTCCTATTTCCTTGCTTCACGCGGAATAGGATTCCGTGTGAAGCAAGGAAATAGAGGACGTCTGCACGCAGGCTGTCTTGGCCTTGTGTTTAGAAAAGGGGCGGATAATAGATCGTTTTCACGTGACGTCACATAATTAATTTCCGCCATGTTGGTGCACATCTGAGTCACGTGTTTCAGCTACTAATACATGCAAACATAGTCTAAAATTATAATTCCTTCCAGTTTAATGGCTTCTAGCGAAAAAAATTATATTCCTTCGTCTGATCCAGACAATATAGTCCCATGTCCAATATCTGATTACGCTAAAAAGCTGGATGTAAAAGTCGGAGAGCGCTATCTAAAGAAAATCTCGGGATCGATTCGAATCGATCCTGTTTTGATAGAGGGGAAACGCTTCGAATCCGACTGCCTTCCGCGGTTGAATCGACTGATTTGCTTTGCTATTTGGCTCTCGAGACCAGCTTTTACACGCAAAAGTAATTTCAATCTTTCCGAAGTCTCGAGGCCTACAACCAAATTTCATGTTCTGCCGAAACACGTTTCAGCTCACGATCTCTGGCTCTCTCATCTCGCTTCGCGGCAGCTTCTAGATCGGCTTGAAGCTTTTCGGCAGAATCACATTTCTCATGACCTAGATTTTGGGTTGGAATCCAATCTGGATCGTAACTATCCCACAGTTTTGCCGCTTCTCCGGAGATAAAATGTTTGCCACAGACTCGGCCGTGCTCCAAAATGGTGTCTGTGAGGTCTTCTCTACTGATCGCAGACGGATATCCATTTGTTTCGCCTCTCCTCGGAACGTTTCCTCACTTCTCCACCTTGATTAGTTATAACTGAAGGTATTCTTGCCATAGAAACTCCTTTATCACGGACACTTTGCGTCCCACAGCCAAAAATCGAGCATAAAACCATTTTTTAGCTTAGTGTTTCGTGTTTACATGTGCATGTGATGTGCACCAATATGGCGGCCAATTGTAAGGTGGTCACGTGACTGAAACGATCTATATAACAGAAGGAAGTTAGAAGGAAGTTTTTAACACTCCTTTAAACCCACGCTTTAATTTGCAGGCACCCTTAATTTCCGATTTTCCTTCTTGCTTTGTCTCGCGACCAAATTAAAACATGCTTACGAGACACCTTGCGACGCTTTATATGGAGTTACCTGTGTTGGCCATAGGCACTTCAGAGAGAGGTCTTTTTTCATATTTCTTGCCCTTTTGTGGTGTAGCTTCGAGTTCGCACACTCATATTTTCATTTCAACGAAACGGTGTACATTTTCAGCGCAAACTGAAACCTTGATCGAAAATATTTTCTTTGTGTTAAAGCCATTAAAAACTATTCAAAATACAGGCTTTCTGTCGCCCACACAGTTTCATCATATTCTCGACTGCTGTTTCATGCAGCTGGTTTGAGAAGCATTAAATTTGACCGCCCCCTAACCTTCCTACATTCGTTCCATGTTAGATTTGTCACAAAAGCACTGATTTAGAACGTTCGTAAATGCGTCTCTAACTGTTTATTATGCTGTAGAAGGTGGTTCTAGCTTCTAAGTCTGTGGATGAAACCCTAGTGTGTGACCATTCAAATGAGAGCTATTGAGCAGTACTTTCACGTGGTACTGTTTATCAGCTGTACAAGGTGGTTCTAAGTTTTAAGTCTGTGGATGAAACTCTGTTGTGTGACCATTCAAATGAATGTTATTGATCCGTACTTTCATGTGGCACTGTTTATCAGCTGTACCGTTTGGCATTCGTGTGTGACCATTCAAATGAAAGCTATTGAGCAGTACTTTCATGTGCTGCTGTTTATCAGCTGTACAGGGTGGGTCTAACTTTTAAGTCTGGACGAAACCCTAGTGTGTGACCATTCAAATGAAAGCTATTGAACAGTACTTTCATGTGGTACTGTTTATTATGCTATACAGGGTGGATCTAACTTCTAAGTCTGTGGATAAAAGCCTAATAAATGACCATTCAAATGATTGTATGGAAATAAGTTAAGATAATTCATATTTTGAACAAATATAGCTTGCGTTTTTGTCTTGGAGATCTTGAGCGTCCTCCAGGGTATGCAATTAGTGGGTGATGTATTTTACAGAACTAACTTTGATCTTTTTAAAGTCCGTCTTTACACAAGCATACAAATGATATAAAATCTTTGAGATTATTTAAGAATAGAACAAAGAGTGTAAATGCTTAAAAAGAAATCTTGGCGGAAACATTCTCACTTTGATCCATATAGTAAAGACCTTCCAATTTGGTATTTAAAAGGGAATGGAGATTAAAAAAATATATTTTCCTTGCTTCGTTTTAGCTGTTGTATTTACTATTGTATTGAATAGTTGTCAATAATATTTGTTCAAAGACAAAACATACCTGGTCTTATCATTAACGCGATAAACAACAAACTCGCACGTAAATATCTGATGTTTCATATTCAGTTTTTTTTTAAAATAATAAATTTCCCTTTAAATGAAAAGAGTAGGGTATATGAAATCGAGAATGGAAAAATTTTCATCTCACAACAGAGCAAAGACACAACATTAAGATTTAGCAGTTCTGCGATTTGCTAATTACGTTTTCACTAGGAAAAAAGGTGAAAAATTAGCGCTGAATTTCCAAAGATTTTTCCTTTCTATATTTTTTGGAGTAATTACATCGTGATCGAGTTAGCGATAATAAATATATAGGAAGTAATGTTAAAAAAAGGATATTACATTGTCGCAGTTACTCAATGAACGCGATTTTATCGAAACTTGAATCAGATAGAGAAAGGTTAAAAACCGGTCGTATTTGCTGTTAAAGAAATTGCAGTTTTTCAATTATAAATTTGCTCACGGCATTTCATTTTGAAATCCAGGATATGATGTCAATGGTTACTTGATAAAAAAAAGAAATCGCTAAACTCGGTTTTATTCGACTTGACTTCCACCTCGCTTGTGTGTCGCGTTGTTCCAGCCCATAGTCAATTAACTTTAATTAATTATTTAAAAAACAACCAAACTAAAAAACAAAATCACCACTCCAGTAAAAAAAAAAATATCTCTAACGTCCCGAATTTCGATCTTTCTGTTCAATTATACCATGTCTTTCGTGATCAATTTTCACACGGCACGCGACATTCAACTAGATAAGTGGGAACTCACGAAAATATTATAAAATATTCATTAGTTTCCAAACGAACGACTAGCAATTACCTACTGGGCTAGTTTCGCCGCTATATTTTAATTTATTGTTTGATAAAGAGTGGAGCCAACAGCGAAAAACAAAATCCCGCAACATTGTCTGTCACTGCCGGCAAAAAAAATATTAAGAAAATCGACTACAAACTGTCTGTCTTAAAATCGAAATCTGACAGTAGTTGATTCTTTTCAGTGTTAATTCCTTTCAGTGTCTAAAACTGATCTCAACACATTCACACCGCATGCAAATTTAATACACGCCATTCAAGACAATTTTAATGGTCGCGTAAAAAATCAAAGTATATTAGTTTGTTAGCATTCGATGGGTTTTTCGCCTTGTCGAGCATTTTGCAGTACGAGACTTTCATTAAATAGTCAAATGAGTCGGCAGTTTTATGTAAAATCCAGTTGGAGAAGATACAACCTTCGCACACCGAGTGTATACACACCGCATTTAAATGTGACCACATAAGAATAACATTTGGATAACTCATGAAAACAATATTGGCTATTTCGAAATTGAACGAGCAGTTTATCGATTCTACGCGGCATGCAATTCGTGAATTAACCACACTGAAAAAGCTTTGTAGCCTCGAGACACCATCAAATCATGACAACTGATGGCATATAGTCAACAATTAAAGAGCTTCATCGAAGAGACGAGAACAGAATAATTTCCCCAGCCAACCAAGGACTGCGCATGTAATAAATTCGTGAATAAAATCTTGGCTACATCTTTTTGTAGAAGTAATTTGGGAGCCGCGCCGAAATTCGCGGACCAGTTCTGTCCTTCACTAATTCACGATGGCATTCAGTTTAAGGACGCCAGGAGTGCTAAAAATTACTTTTAATATCTGAATATAATTCGGATTTTTCTGCGCGAAGAAATCGAACAGCGCCTGCGGTTTCGGCTGAGCTTTGTATTCAAACTTCAATTCGCTATTCGTTTTCCTGACGCATGCAGCATCTTGATGCGATAGTCGAGTACTTTCTTCGAGATAAGCAAGTCCTTGGCTTCCAGACATCATATTTATCTTTGATATAACTCACCGATTGGCTTCAGAGGAAACAATTTTATTCATCCATTCATTCGTTGAATGCACTCGCTTTTGTTTCATACAGTATATAACGAGTTTCAAGCGCCGTGTGCGCGCCACATCTGCTTTCTACTCGCGGAAAATATTAATTTTCAGAAAAAAATATTAATTTTCACTAGCTGCTATCGAAAAGTTCGATTTAATTACCACTCACCTCTACGTCTAAACAGAAAAACCACCAACACCAACTCAAACAAAGGCGCGTGCTTTTCATTTAATAGCTTGCGAGGTGTTTATGAAAGACGATAGAAATTTAAATCATGTGAAATTTACGTTCGCTGGCCGCAACGGGTTTACCCAGATTTTATTTTTCGTGATGTATTCATTGCGGTTTTTGCCGTCTACGCGGTATATTAAATCAACATTTACAGCAGATTACGTTTCGCCTGAGTTTTTATAATAACGATAAGCGTATTTTTAAAAACAGAACGCCCCAATTGATTTAATATACATCTTTACTTGATCTGGTTTTGCTGTTCTGGCGTCCATAAATCACCCAGGTCCTACACGTTAACTAAACAAGCCGTGAAAAATAACACAACAACAAACCCGGGCGAAATTTTGGCCAAAAGTGGTTTATTTTTTCCTGAATTCAAAGCTTGAATTTCCGGTCACTTAAAGCCCAGCAGCTTGAATTTGGAAGAGAAGAAAAAACTAAAACAACTCTAAGTTAATAATGAAGGAAATGTTTTTGGTGAAAACAATCTGACCAGACTTGAACGCGCGGGAAAAAGTTACAATAACATTGACAAGATGGAATCTCTAACAACATTGGCAAATAAACAGATCTTCAAGCGCGCGCGCTCAAAAATAACACGGCTGAATTACGCATAAATTCGCCGGCGAACGGACATGCTCGCCTCAAACACTGATCATTAAAAGATACTCAGCACTTACCAATATTGTAGTCCAACAAATTGAATAGCAAACAGCCATCAGCGCGACCATCTTGGCGAAACTCACACAGGCCGAGCTGCTTGATCCCTTAGCGCGCTTTCCCTTCTCGCCGGATTTGCTATCTTGATCGTAGACATCAGACAGCGACTTCTTCTCGAGTACATGCAACGTGTAGACCACGGTGATATTGGAGAACACCATAACTAGCACAGAGAGGACGTAATGCGCCGACATTACATACACCACTGCCTTGGTGTCGGTGTTCTGCGATTCGATAGCGTAACTACACACGCCGGTCGACACATTGAGCTCAACTCTGTTGAGCGCCTGTGGTAAAATGGCTACGAAGAACGAGTACACGACCAACGCGACTAGCAGAACCACACACTTGTGAAATGTGACGCTCTCCTTGTAGTAGAAGGGGAAGACAATCGCGCCAAGTCGCTCTAAACTCATCACCACAACGAGAGAGATAGTCAGCGTGCCGAAAAACAGAACACCGAACGCGACAAAGTGGCAAACGCCGGCTTCGCGCGACCACTCGCCGTTAAAACGCGATGCAATGAAAGGAACGTACTGAAAAAAGGCGATGCCAAGTCCTGCTAAAGACAGTGCGCCCACGAAAAGATGCGGAATCTTCTTCAGCGATGGCTTGCGAACTTTGACATAGGTGTAATGAAGGGCCAGAAAGTTCAAGACAAGGGTAATGGCAAAATGATAACCACAATCGAGCCTATAAGTTGGTCTTTCCATGATATATTATTGCCGCTCTTTGACATCTTTCTTAAAAGGCCACCCACACAAACCTTCGTTTACGCGGCTGAGTAACACAGCCAGCGACTAGTTCGATAATAATTCCCCCTTTTCGCTAGTTCTTTACTCATCGGCTCTGGCCGTTGTTGACGCCATGAATTTCCGCTGCAAGCCGAGCATGAATTTCTTCGCCATATCATGCAGTCAGCGACGGGAAATTTTCGGATGCAACGCGCGGCTCGCCTTTTTAAGCTAGGCGCATTCTGTCAGAAGCATCTTGTTTGAAATGGCGATCGATGTGAGTGGTTTGATTATGACTGTGCTTTATGGCTGCTACACACAGCAATCATTCCATTTGTATCATCCACTCATTGGTAATGCGCGCGCGCTTGTGCCACAAGCTTGAGTGACGTGTAACACCCACGCAAGTGGCATTAACATCACTATTGTTCCGTGCGCCAGAATTTCAACAACACACTTAGTTTTCTACAAGAGAACATAGACAATCATAGCTTGTTCGATAATTTCAAATAAAAGCCGGCGATTCTGTAGAAATTACACTCTACAAAACCGTTCTCCCCAAATAAGTATATTCTAAAGAATTCCCAAACACTTCATGATACCGCACTGCAAACATTGTGAGTTTCCAAAAAAAAAAATTTAAAAAATGTTTTTATATATAAAAGCTAAAACACTAATCGAAACTCAAAACGGTCTCGCAATAACACGTCGTTGAGAACTCCATTTCAGAGCCATAACCGCAATTCCATTTGCCGAGCACCATCGTGAAAACATACCACGAATCAAAAGCGAATTTGAAGGCGCGACACAGCATATTACTTTAACGCGAAAGGTGTATTGCTCGGAACAAGAACATCATTTGCCGCTGATAAACTTTTATCATGCAAATTTTTTTCTTTCACGAGTACAAGTCGTATTTGCGCTTTGCCTAAGCGGCCGAAGAAGTAAGAATATTTATTGTGATAGCACAACGAACACACCTGCAATGCACTCGACGACCCGGATATAACAATTTCGTATAATTTTTGTTTCCGAACTTTCTTAATCCGCAAGTAGAGACTCGAGACTATGCGGAGATTTCTAGCAGAGAAAAGAGTCTGATATATTTTCTGTGGTTTTCCGATGTTAATACGAAATCGAAAGGTTGTTAATTAAGGCTTTTTTTTTCTCGATGAGCTGAACTAAACTATAAGCTAGTGTTAATATCGAAAAATAATGGACTTATAGGGTGTGAGGGGGCGGCGTTGGAAAATTACGAACTACATTATAACATAAAATTGCTTAACCTTTTACCCAAGCAAAGGTTGTATCATTACACTCTTAAAGAAAATTGTTTTTTTTTTACATAAACATCACAACCCACCGTGATGATCAAAACGGAGCCGAAAGGGAATTTTTTTTTCTGGAACCGATTCCAATTTGCAAACACTGGACACGAACTAAAACACCTCCGCAAACAGCCACAAATTACTGAAGAAAAGAACTTAACACCATGTGGGTTTTCCATTTCAATTATTTCTGTTCCATATGCTTTGTAACTAATTTGGAAGATAGAAAATTACTCTGAAAGGTAAATATCCTGTGGCCGGGACACCTTATAACTTCAATAAGGAACAACGTTTAAAGCCTGCAAATCCAGTTTTAGGTATTAAAGTTTAATGTTGGCAGAAATATTTGAGTAAACAATGGTAATCAGAAGCGATGATCTAAAAGTTCTATCGCTCAAGACTATACACAAGTGTGATGTGTCTGTGATCCTCTCCGCAGATTGAAAATCGTCGCTGCTCTGTGCATCTTGAAAAAAATCTCGTGGCCAATTTTTTTCAAACTCGCCATTCACAATCCGTCTTAATCTCCTCCATCCTCAACCATCTTTGTTCCTGTTTGATTTATTATTACTTCTTTGGTGTTTTTCTACCTTAGTAAACTGTTATTTTGAGGCTTTCTTCAATTTGAAGGTGAATTTGAACTTCGCAAAAAATGACTTAAAATATCGTGATATAGCTCCTTAACTAACAAGAAGAAAATTTGTTCGGCATTAAAAGTAATTCGAAAAATCTATATATAATCCTTGTTGCTAATAGAAAAACACCCTCCCTGGCCAAAAATAAATACAAGTAGAAATAATTAAAAGACATTGTTGCGGATTTCTATTGGGAATGTTTTCTTTCAAATCTAAAAAGCAAAACGGTTTTTTCTCCTTCGGAATTGGAAAATGGTTGAATATTTACTCCCACAGTTAAATTCAATTCACTACAAAACTGCTTATTTCAGCCCTAAGGCTATGCGATAGGTAAATATGTTAACAGCTGCAATTAAGCTGCACGAATTACCATATCATCAAATAGTTTGTTTCACGGTGAAACAAAAAAGAAAATTAATGTAAAAAAAATAATAATAAAAAAAAATAAAAACAGCCTCCATATACATGCAGTTGCAATGGTTTTTACAGCATATTTAAGTATTCTTGCATAGGACAAAAACGAACATGGATGTTCGAGTCAATTTGGGCAGGAATTTTTGACAAACACATTTGCGAATTTATCAAACGTATTCGGACGCGAGAAAATATCGCCGGCATTGTAAGGCAAAAATAACACAACAAAACAATCGCGATAAGGCTGGTTGAGATTAATATCGCTTGACACTTTTTGCGAGAAAGAAATTGTACAAAATATTTGTCGCTGAGAACAGTTTCCATGCATCGGTTGCAACTGACATGTAGAAACATGCAAAGTTAACTGATAATCATGACAACCTTGCCTTTGTGTTTACAAATGTCTTGTTGACACGGCGACTAATGAACAAGTGGCATTATTTCCCCAGGAGGAATTTAAAATGTACCAAACCTCAGGCGTGTTAAAATTACAAATAAATACCCTTTCCGACGGAACGAATGTCAAATTACTTTGATTAGCTAAGTGAAAAAAACTGAAACTTGTATACATTGTTCAAATCGTGCGACGTATATATAACGCAAATTGACGGCCATTAAAGTAATTTTCACTCTTTCTAATTTACAAAGTGCAGAGTATCAGGCTCTGAGCTGCATGAAATATGCATGAAACGATTAAAGTGTAGCAACTCTACAAACGATACTTTATATGCGTTTTCCAAAGATTTGAGCCGAATTATCGCAATACCAATTTAATTCTGTACTTCCATTTGAAGTGAAAGCTTTATAGGACACGGATTACAAATACAAATACAAGAATTACAAATCAGAAAAGACGAGAGTTTATCCCTGACTATTCAAATATACGTCGTGGATTTTCGATAAAACCCGTGGCTGAAAACGATAAGAATTTATTTATCTCACTTCATTTGCCCGACTATATATGTTTTTTCGTCTTGTTCAATACATTTCACGCGCCGAAAAAGTTTGATAAAAAAAAAAATAATAATAATAAAATTCAGTTACTGGTAGCTTCGTATCATTACGCCGTACAACGAAACGCGAAAATTCAAAACAAATAATAATCTTGAAACAATAAAAATTTGAAAGTGTGTCAGATGTACTAAGCCATTAATTTTCCCACCATATAAAAACATGTTTTGTGTTTGTTTGATGATTAGGAAATATAGGAAGTAATCTTAATCGGACAAAACACACGGTGGATGGCAGTTAATGCAAATCGACGACCAGCAAGTAAAGTACAGAAGAATTATTACTAACTCAAACCAACTGCCACAATTCCCATGCGAAGTTGAAAAGCTATTTTATGCGCAGGAAAACAGCTTTAAGGCGTCATTGTGGTGTAATCTTTACGCCAGTTAAAACCTAAGCTGCGAATAGTCGCTCGTAAGACCGTTAAGCCGCCTGCCGGGTTATCAAGCTCAGTTTCATTCACCACTTTCGCATTGCTGTTCAAACACTAAGATGGCCGCCATATTGGATTCGCCCCGGCGCTTTGCTTCGTAGACAAAACATTTTAAAATATTACAACGGGCGGAATCAGCAAGTTCCTCAGACATCACAAAACAAATATTTTCACGTTCTCAATTCCCAGATAATTTAAAAGTGATACTATATAATTGTTCCGATGTGAAAACCGATACAGGACATGGCAAATTCGATTTGTATGTAGTTGAAGTATATTAATCGCCGCCATGTTGGTGTTGGTACACAAACATATGGCGTACTCATACTATCTTATTACAAAACAATGTAAGTGATAGTCAGCACTGGTGATAATGCATATTTGTTTACAAATTTTTATTTAACACAACTGCTTTTCCTCTAAACGAGTACGGTTTCATACGTGTAGTTTCCTCAACATTCGCGCGAGTAATAACTTATAGCAATACATGTTCATAGTCTGTTTATCTACACAGCACACTACACTACATGTTTGTAACGACGAGTCCACGTTTAAGCCTGGAAAGTGACCTGTCTGCAATAACTGAACATGGCAGAAGCCAGCGATACTCAAAGACAGCGGCATCTGGTATTTATACACGGATACGATGCAGCACAATAGGGCGGTTTTAAATTGAGTGTCGAAAGTAACCCGGAATTGCTTTGGTTTTGCTTTACTACGCTCTGTGATTGGTTAAAAAAAACTCGCGCCACCTTCTCAACCAATCAGATGCAAAACCTAAACCAATCGCGACTTGGTCACACGCGTTTTCCCGCGCTTTGCGCCGGTTACGTGTATTTACTTCGAGTTCTCATTGGTTCATTGCGTTGTTTACGTTTGTTGTGATTGGCCATTGAAATTGCTTTGGTCTTGGTTTCACGACACTCAATTGAAAACCGCTCTGTGATACAGCATATCAGATATTCACATCTTCACTGTATCATCATCATATCTCTCCTGAACAGTGCAGAGTCACTAGTTCCTAATCCAGCTAAATTCCAAACGCTGAACCAAGTTCACTGAACGCAGAGTTACTGAAGCATCCACTTGACTGACACTCACTAGACACCAAAATGGCCAACTCTTTGCCAAGCAATACTTATGGAGTTATTGTCGTCTGTTTTTAAGCCAAAGGCCATGGAAAACAACGCACCATTTATCAGCAGATAAATATCCTCAACTGGGCGCGATACACTATCCTCAACTGAATCGCTCATTTGCAGACGTTTCCTGGTTTTCGTGACTCTGGATGTGATCCGTGCGTGACATTTATCACGGTCCGGCGTCACGCTATCTACCATAGTTCACGCTATACCTCAAAACAGTTCATTCTACTGGAACCAACAGTACGATACACTAAGCGATTCATCTCCATAAATTCCCTGGCTTCCGTGACTCTCGATGTGACCCGTGCGTGACATTTATCATGGTCTGGCGTCACGCTATCTACCATAGATCACGCTATACCTCAAAACAGTTCATTCTACTGTAACCAGTGGTACGTTACCGCACATTGAGCGCATCTAGTTGTTCCCTGAACTCCGTGAAGAGTCTCTGTAAACGAATGTTTGTCCCTGAAAGCCAAACAGTGTAAAGTTAAGAGAAATAGTTTATATCGAGACGACTTCTAAGACAGCGTTTTTGCGAGTGCAGTTCATTTACCAGGTATTATAATCAGTGAATACAGCTGTTCCGAGAAAGGTTGTCCCACAGAAGCGTAAAAGCGTACGAGACAATGCCGAATGGTATTATGGGTAGTGACAGGAGAAACCAAGAATATACGTTTGCGCGTACTAAAAGAAAACAACAAATTAAAGTAGGTTCGACACGCAATCTGTAAAGGGCATCTATTAACATTTATTGATTATATTCCAGACAACCTTTTGGTATTGTCTTTAATAACGATACTGTAGCAGCTCTCGCTCGTAAGCTACTAATTTAATTGGTCCTCTGTGTGTAGCAGCTCTACTGTTGTTAGGACTATTGACATTGTTGATATTCTATATGTCCTATTGTTCGTTCTACCAATAGTGTTGGACTTTACGAGAGCTGCTACATGGCCAAAAATGTTGTGATCTGTGCCTGTTTGGCTGCCTACTATTCTTTAACATTGTTCGGAGGGAAGGGGGAAATCCTTTACTGATAGCATTTAGGACTGAATATCTGGAGTCATTGTAGTCGGATCATGTAACAATTAACTTTCCGCACCTATTTACGGAAGTGACCCAAGGACTTTTGACGAGGAGCCTCGATCAGAAGGAAATAAAATTAACTTTCACAGCATGGCACGAAACTATTAATAAATTTCAAAAAATTCTCATGGGGCACGGGGAATCCTTCTCTTGGATCATCCTCTCTTCTTCGGACTATGAAACACGACGCACATAAGTAACAAAAATTCTTACCAATATGAGGTAACAGTTCGCGTAAAAGGTTTCTCTTCTGGTATCCCTGAAAATGAAATACATTCAACGGTCATGAAATTACTAAGACTTCACTTTTCCTCTACTTACTTCAGTCAAGGGAACAAGTGCCGTTTTTCGAAAATCTTCGATGAAACATGCGAAGAGTTTCCGATTGTTGTTAATCAATCAAGAAACAGCGAGAGCACTCATGAGTACTCCGAAAATTGTCACGCCAGTTGAGCATAGTGCGATGAGAATACGTCCTGTTGCTTAGCAACTTCGGGACGAAAATCGCGGGCTCAGTTCCGTCTCGGAGATGGGACTTCACCCCCAATTGATACTTGTTTCCCCGACTGCTGCACTTACTTCGTTTTGGTTAAAAAACAAATGCCGACAATGTACAGACTTTCCGCTACATAGCAAAAAACATATTTTTATGACGAAATAACATGTTTCGAAACGTTTTTACTAAAGCAAGCGTTCCATGAAGACGTTTTCGCACAAATTAGTGGTGGGTTGGGTTTGGGTTTCTTTTTTCTTACTGGGCTGGGCTGGGTAGATAGGCCTAGCAAGGGACGCCATGTCCTATTGTCTGTTTACCGCCATTGGCGAATTAAGTAAATAAATAAAATAAATAAATATGGCGACACTGAATCACTTCTCGCAACACTATTCTCAATCCCTCTCAGCCTTAGCGAGACAAGTTGTACAAAACATTACCAAGTGTAAAATCGCATGTAAGGTTACTCCTACGTCGGACCCTCCGTCTCATATTGATATACCACGTTAAAAAACATAAGAAAACAACGAAGGATTCAATTGTTATTTACCAGTATGGACGGGTTCCAACTAGAGCTTTTATCCTGAGGTCCTACGGATCTGTAACAGAAGAAAAACATTACTATTCTGACCAATCACAACAAACCCAAACAACGCAATGAGCCAGAACTCGAAGCCATGGTGACGCAACCGGCAACAAGAACGGGAAAACATTTGATCGCAGCCGGTCCGAGCGCGGGAAAGATGTAACCGGTTCCAAGCGCGGGAAAGATGCAAATGGTACCAGACGCGGGAAAAGCGGATAAGCAAACTTTGGATTACCTTGCCCCTGATTGGTTGAAAGCTATCCGCCTGCAATGTAATGCAGGCGCTCGTCACCGGTTACATGTTTTCCCGCGCTCGGCAACGGTTCCAATTTTTCTCCCGCTTGACACCGGTTCATGTTTTCCCGCGCTTTCTACCGCCAGGTGACGCAGCAAGCGCTGAATTAATTGATTCGCGTATTTAGCTGCCATCTTGGATTTGCAAAACGTAGAGGATTGGATACTCCCTAGTCCGTTTTTTTTTCACTCGCCCAACCCTCCTCTGTTTTCCTAATCCAAGATGGCGGTTAAAAACTCGATGGGATATTCAGCGCTCGTTCGTCCAAAAATAAGCCTGTAGTGCAAGCTAGTCAAATGGATTACGTACAACACACAGCTCAACCTTACCTATGGGGTGGTCCAAGCAGCTCCTCGCATACTTCACGTAAGCGCGTTTCAAACCCTGAATGGTTAAAAGTACATCATTATTTAAGTCCAATTAGATCTCCTTCGCTGCCGTTATTAGGGTCGTCACGCAACGTTTCTTTGCGTGACAATCCAAATAACGCCTCCGCGCCCGAAGGAGGATAAGGTCGTTTAAAGTCGATGACAAAACATATAACAACGATTTGTAAAATAAGAACTCTTACTGACCTGCTTGAGAGAGATATCGCACGTATGTCGTCAGCCAAAAGTAGTACTCTTTACCAGACCCCAGCGCGACGCATGACGACAACTGGTTCTAAAGAACGATAAACTAGAATGACTGGATTGCACGTTCTGTATAACCGCCTACGTTGCTTGAATAACAGCTAGGAATTAGAACGGTTTTCCATTGACGAATGCTTGTTTGCTTTACTACGCCCTATGATTGGTTTAAAAAAACTCGCGCCACCTACTCAACCAATCAGATGCAAAACCAAAACCAATCGCAACTTGGTCGATGACAGATGAAGAAAAAACTCTCACGAGAACCGAACTCTCGTCAACTCTCATATTCGTTAGGCTCGGGCTTAATCCCTTTCACTCCGAGAGTCAAACCTTGAGTCAATAAAATGTGGTTCTAACTTTTAAGTCTGTGGATGAAACCATAGTGTGCGACCATTCAAATGAAAGCTATTGAGCAGTACTTTCAAGTGCTGCTGTTTGTTTTGACAATTTTGCAAAATGAAATTCAAGATTTTCCCTCAGTTTTTAACTTAGCACTCTTGGGATTGTACTAACAGCGGCTTCTCACTAACCTCCAGGTGAACTGCTGTAGCAGACTGTTGCCTTCCTGGATTGGAGCGGAAGATTCTCGACGACTGACGTCCGAACCTGAGTGCCAAAAAACAACACTGTTGAAATAATATTCAACTACATACTAGTCGCTCAACAAAACGTCAAATATTTTCGCTTGCTACGCGACTGAACTTTCAAAACTCTCTATCATATTATGCAGTGTAGTAGATTTTGTATAAATGTCGAGGTTTCTGGTCAGCGGTGATTCGCTTCTTGGTGCTGACCACAAAACAACGCGGGCTACGGGAACGAGTTTGATTCGTAACTTTATTTCAGCCAATCAGCGAGAACCGCACGGTTATGCAAACAACGAGATGTTAATTCTGTGTTACAATGCGATCTCTGTCTAATCGTTTGTATATAAGATTTACCAACCTTGAGCTCTGCCCTTGGAGCTGGGCAAGAGGTCCCTTAGCCTGCAGAGGATCTTGGGATGGTGAGACGGATTGATGGTCAGAGTTGATTGCTAAGAGGTCGTCAGCATAGATCAGCTGAACCCTGCAAAAAAAACAATTGGAACAAATCAAACAAACAAGCCTTACAGTCAACAAGGTCGAGAAGCTGAAACACGAACTATCGCGCTTGGACTGAATTGAAAACATGCTTCGATTTACCGAAACGTTTTTTTTAAATTATTATTGTTATATGAAGTCATTTTTTGTGATGTAACAAAATTACCTACTAATCGAAGGCAAGAGAGGATGATCAAAGAGAAGCATTCTCCCATACATCGGTCTCTTCCAATGACAATAATTTTTTTTTCAAATCTATTTTTAACTTTCAGTCCAAATACCTGATTGGTCAGTTCGAGTAACGTGATGTCGAAGCCTCGATCAGAACGAAATAAAAATAACTGTCACAGCACGGCGCGAAACTATTAATAGATTTCAAAAAAAATATCATGTGGCACGGGAATCCTTCTCTTAGATCATCCTCTCTTGTCGAAGGAAATCTCTGTGTTCTCAGTAAAACACTTTTTCATCTTCATCTTTCCGCCGTGTTCTTGTATTGCACTAAAAAAAAAGGTTTTGGTCAGAATGTTATAATTTCTTACCAGGCCCCAACGGATGTGTCGAAGGAGTACGAAGCGTGATTGGACAGAGTGATGATGGGAAATCCTCGTTCTGATATCGAGGCTCGGGTAATTGTGATATCAGGACCTGTAATAAGACAGAAAGCATAACAAGTTTTTTTATGACGAAAATGAGTTTGCGCTCAAAAATATTGCTATATTTGCTACGCTCTCGATTTCTATGCGCGGTAGAAATCTCGAGTGTATAATCTTAGATGTAAGGACTAACGTTCTTCGTAAATTGTCATATCTTACCCCACAAGAGTGGAAGAACTGGCTCGTTTTTTTAGCACAGCAGCGACTCGCTTGGTGTCCCTGTTGAAAATGATCGAGACTGAAAATTTAGCGTCGTGCAAACAAGGATTTGTCGATAGCACATGAAAGCTACATGTAGATAACATAAACAAAAACAACACGTCATCACTGAACCTGATTTCGTTGTCACTGTAACCAACAAAAACAGACAAAAAATACAAATGGGGCTTCATGAAAGCTACATGTAGATAACATAAACCAAAACAACAAGTCATATAATACTGATTTCGTTGCCACTGTAACCAACAAAAACAGACAAAAAATGTATAAATGGGCTTCATGTAATACTCACCAAACGAACACTCCTCCAGAGGAGGTGACGAGCATGACGTAATGACGGCTACACTGCAGAATGGACGCTGGTGAGTCTAACACCATAGATGGCAGGATTCTACGCAAAACAGACATAAAAATGATAATTAAAAAGCTACGTCCGGATGGCACATCTTGAAAAAATTTAGCCAACATTTTTCAAGTTCGTCGTTCGCAATCCGTCTCAATCTTCTCCAATCTTAACCATCCTTGTACATTTTTGGTTCATTGTCACTTCTTTGGTGTTTTTCTAACTTCGTGAATTATTATTTTGAAGCTTCCTTAGATTAGAAACTATTTTTCTACAACGCAAAAAATGACTTAACATATCGATTTACACGCTACGATTTGTCGCCCCGATTAGTTGGCTCATTCGTACAGGCTAATTTACACGCGACGATTTGTGGGGCTGATTTCTCTTTTATTGGTATAGCGCGAGGATGAAAATCAGCCCGATTTATAAAATCTGTGGCGCTGCTACAAATTTTTATAAATCGGGCCGATTTTCTTCCACTCAGTTATGTTCTAAATCAAATCAGGCCGACAAATCGTGGCGTGTAAATTAGCCTTTATCATGACTGGAGTGCAAATCAAGGAAATTACTTACTTTCGTCCAGTGGATGAAAACATGTCGATACTTCGGTTTTCACAAGCCACACAGATTACTTGTCTTCATAGAAAAAACAAAAACAAAGAAAAAACTATTTAACAAAGTCACATAAAACGCTTTTGTGTTGAAAATTAACTTAATAGTGACACGCGCCATATAAAGTCAACTCTCGTTATAGCGGACACCCTCGGGACGTAGTTTGGAGTCCGTAATAGCGAGAGTCCGCAATAGCGGGAGTCATTTTCAGTCAAACCTCTATAGCTTTCGCCGGGTGGAGGGCTGGGTTTTGTCCGTAATACCGTGCGTCATATTTTTTGACATCTTTTTGACATTTTGGCTTTTATCAGAAAGCAAGATAACCTGGGAGGCATTGAAGTCAAATTAAAGTTGATAAATCGCCAAGCGAGCCGCCAAGCGCAGATTTCATGCTGACTCACCGATTACCAGCTAAGGCTATACCAGGGCTCATAATGACGGTCTCCCACAGAGGCTTGCCAGCGGTAGAACACTTCAGGACATGCACTCTGGGTCCTAAAAACGAATCACAATTAACAAGGCAACAAGGTCACATGACCTTGTCAAGCATAAAAATAGGCAATAGTGCAAAATGGGAGCCAGAAATGGAAAGAGCAGCGTGATGAAATAAGGAAGGTTGCCAACGTTTTAGGTTTATTTTATTTATATGATTTATAGGAAAAAAGTTGCGCTTGCCATCCAACAACTATAGAAATGTTCCATACTGTACTCCTATGCTGTGGAAACCGGAGTTAGGCACGAATACCTGATGGGCCAAAGAGATTGACAAACAGGCTTACCTTGGCTGGCCAAGTTGTTATCTAAGTCCAGTGTTAATGCAGGGTCGCCTCCAGAACCCTTGATCTACAGCGGAGAATATATTATAGAAAAAAAAGTTCACTAACATGGAAACTACTTTCTCTCGCATTACCAGATGCTGTCTACAAGCCACCCAAGTATTGCACAGATGACGAGATAATGCTCTCAAAGTGTCTTAAATACAATGTTCAACAAAAGTGAGTAACCCGTTTATCTTGTTAGAGCGGTTTTTAATCGAGTGCCATGAAACCAAAATCAAAGCATTGCCAATCACAACAAACGTAAACAACACAATAACCAATGAGAACTCAAAGCAAATACACGTGACCGAGCGCCAAGCGCGGGAAAACGCGTGCGACCAAGTCGCGATTGGTTTAGGTTTTGCATCTGATTGGTTGAGTAGGTGGCGCGAGTTTTTAAACCAATCATAGCGCGTAGTAAAGCCAAAGCAATGAAAGCAATTTAGCGATTACTTTCGATACTCAATTGAAAACCGCTCTACAAGAATTTGCGTTCATAGAGAACAGTAACCAAGTTTAATACCTGAACTGTAAGACTTTTCTGAGGAGTCGGATAAGGAATGGCGACGGAATGTCTCACGTGTGAGTTAGCGTCAACATTTTCTTCTTGGTCTGTTCTGTCTTCGCGCTGTCTAGACTGCGAACAAGCAAGTTAGAGTGGTCAACATATAATAACTCCTTACAAAAACTACATATTTTTTGCTGGTTTTCCAAACTTCTCAAGCAAGCAAAGAGCAAATAACCGCACATATAACTTCTGACATATTTTTGTTGGTTTTCTAAACTTCTCAGCCAACAACAACAACATTTATTTGTACTCTCTCAAATAAAATTACAATTTACAATTTTTTTTATTATTATAATAGTAGAGTACTGGCTGCCTGAAATAACCATAGGGGCTAGACGAGCCAGGCAGCCAGTTATTTATTAAGTATTGATAAGGAATAAATGGACAGACAGGAAAGCACCAAAATAAACATGTATAGGAGTGTTCACTGTTGATCAACATTACGTCAAATTTGTTTTGTTATTCAAATTTGCCAACCATTAAACAAAAGAACTCTTTGTTTCAACAGCCAATAGTTCTCTGGTTGGCACATTAATAACAATAGGTGACGTAACGAGAAACATCGCTATACACACACTAGCACACATACGCACATACACACACATAGCATTAATAATATTAAGATAGCAAGCAGCAAAGCTAAAATTCTATAATTTAATATTCTAAGCAAGTCCAGTAAGAGATGTTAATAGTTATCAATGAAATCAAGTTTTAATTTCTTTTTAAATTGAGGAGGTGAAAGAAGTTTAGTGCTTTCATCAAGAAAATTCCAAACTTTCGCACCTTGAAACCTAATATTAAATATTCCATAGTTAGTTCTTGCTTTGGGAAGCGAGTAGCTCATTTAGCTCAGCCAATCACAGAGCAGGCTACAGCACGTGCAATTTATCGCGCCTCCCAGACGTACGGTACCTGGTTTTTGATTGGCCATTGAGCCATAAGAAAGCCAACATAAAGATGTCACTGAAAAACGTATTCATATAATACATGTAGCTTCAAGAAAGTAAACTTACGCTACTCGAGCCACTTGAACTCTTTGAGCCTGAAAAACAACAAGGAGTCAAACGAATAAACTAAAGGTCCATAACCGTTGTAGGAGCTGTCTAGTGCAAATAATGGCATCAGCTATTTTACCTCCACGACCACCGGCACGGCGACAACGGCTACCGCTACCAATGCGACCACCGCAACCACCACGGCCACAGCGACCACCAGGACTGAACTTCACGACCAGCACGACCACAGCCACAACCGCTACCACCAAGACAACTGCAACGAGCAACCACCATGACCTGCACGAACACCATGACCACCGTGTCTAATGCGACCACCACGAACACCACACAGCAACCCGCACGACCACCGAGACTACCGCGACCACTACAAACACCACCGCGACCACCACGGTCAAGATGGTCGCGGTGATTGTGGGTGTCGCTGTGGTCGTGGTGGTAAATGCATTATCATTTTACCGCTGTTACCGCTACGTTTTACCGTTATGTTACCGCTATTTTACAACTATTGTACCGCTAATTTAACGCTATTTTTAATACCATCACGCGACAAGAACCGTCAACTATTGTACGTACAGGCTATGAATAAACCATTTAAAAAAAATTCAATTCGCGGGACACTGTCTAACCTGACGTGCTTCCATCTTTTCTTGCTCTTTTAGACTGGGATGTTGAAGGATTGTCTGATTTTCTCTTCACTGCAATGGTGGTGGCTGTTGTTGTCGCAGCAGTCACCGAAGCTGTTGTTGTCGTTGTAGAGGCAGATTTAGCTGCCGTGATGGGTTTCATGGTAGCAGAGACGGGTTTTACGGCAAGAATCTCGACTTTCTCTGGTGTCTTGTCTTTGGATCTAAAGAGGAAAGAGAAATTATAATAATAGAAAAACTGTCTTGTACAACATGGATTTGACACAAAATTATTGCTTGCACGGCTTTGTAAACGCTACTAACATCACAATAGCGGACCTTTCTCCAAAATGGCCGCCACGAATTCAAAATGATTAAAATTAAACTGAGCGGAAAATCAATACCAGCACCTGAAAGACCACCTCTTGCTTAGTGGTCGTACAAAGTCTCGTTAGGTTAGGTTCTACCTGAGTCGAGAAAACGGAAGTTGAAAACTGGAAAATTTAGAGACGTTTGTATGACTGGGGTATACGCCATACAAACGTCTCTAAATTTTCCAGTTTTCAACTTCCGTTTTCTCGACTCAGGTAGAACCTAACCTAACGAAATTTCGTACGATGACCAAACAAGAGGTGGTCTTTCAGGTGCTGGTATTGATTTTCCGCTCAGTTTAGTAAGTAAGTAAGCAACTTTATTTTACGAGGGTAAACACATAACAGTTAAACACTGATAAACTAGTGGCCCTCGATCCTAGTTTAATTTTAATCATTTTGAATTTGTGGCGGCCATTTTGGAGAAAGGTCTATTACTTGCGAACAATACAGAGTTCTGTACTGGTCAGTATTATAAGAGCTACTGTAAAATGATAATCCTTACTTGCTTGTGAATCCAGTTGTCGCATTTTCACCAATTCTAGAGTCCAAAGCTACCAAAGTCTACATCATAATAAGCAAAACATTAAAACGTTATTGCTAACCTTGCAAGAGCTCATTCGTTACGCATAGCCTCCTACATGTATACTACCCGCCGTTTACAAGCGTAAGGTCATCACAGATACAGCTAGCCAATGTTTAATGTCTCGTGGTTATTACACAAGTGTTTAAGAAATAGAAAGAAAGTTTGGGAGAATTCAAAAGTTTATTTTAACAAAGCGGATGTATTGTGCCACTGACGAAAGAGCCCCTGGGTATCGACTGTTATTGGACCATTTCTGGGGCTTTTTCGCCCGATCTTATAATACATACATTCATAATCTTTATTTAAAACACGGTATACAAAAGAAATCATCAGACCCAAAAAATGCTTATATGTAAATACTGTTTTACTTTATTTCCGTGTGGGAATCTGATATATCAGATTTTTGGTCTATTTTCATTTTGAATTGCCCAAGAGAGCCAGCACCTCTCAGTTCTTGGGGCAGATTATTCCATAAGAGGGCCCCACTACATTAATAACTGAAGCTAAGTTTTAGATAGTTGATGTGTGGCTTGGGCAATGCGAGTTTACCATCTAGGTTTCTCAAATGATATTCTGCGCGGCGGGGAATGAATAGCTATACAATGATAAGTACTCTAGGGCAAGTTTAAACATCAAATTCTTTTAAATGTCATCTCGCGAATTTTCGTCCGATTTACTTCATCTCGCCCGACTAACTCAGTGCCCTTGGGTCTCCAAGGATGTGGTATAATGTAATCTTTCCCAACGAAGATGTCTCGCTCTAGAGGACAATTAAATAGCTTTCATTTGTACCTGACTCGTGGTTGGAATGGAAGAAGCTGTCTGAGATGTACAACTCTGGTTTGAAGTTCCTGTAGGCGAGATCGCTGCTGAAGAGCCTCCAAATGGAAGAGGTGAATCACTGTTGAACAGATCAAGAAAGTATTAAAAGACACACGTAAATGTACAGAATGTAGTGTGCGCATATACCTCACATGTACATGCAGTTCCTTCTTCCCCGGTGGGAATAGAGCCACACGTATAAACCTTACCCCTGGGAATAGTCGTTCCCCACAGCCAAGTTTCTGCGCATCCCGAAAATACGAGAAATGCGACAAACTCTACCACACAGAAAGTCAAATGTCATTCATGTGCTTCAAAGAAGATTTGATAAAAAAACGGCACTTGTTCCCCCGACTGAAAGGAGATTGTGGAGGACCAATCCAGCATCAGCACTCTACAGAACTTAACCCTTTCACTCCCAAGACTGCTAAGTTCAAAACCGACGAAAAAGTCTTGAATTTCATTTTGCAAAATTGTCAAAACAAACAATACCACATGAAAGTACTGTTCATTAGCTTTCATTTGAATGGTCACACGCTAGGGTTTCATCCACAGACTCAAAAGTTAGAATCACATTTATTGACTCAAGGTTTGACTCAGGGAGTGAAAGGGTTAAAGAAGACACACAACGCACCTAACTTCCATGGATGAAACCAAAAGGGGAGTTATACGGCGGCGACCATCTTTTGTTCTTGTTTCCACTTGTTTCTCCAGCACATTCTTTACAAAAAGAAAATGTTAAGATTAGAAACAAACTCAATATCCATTCTGAAGGTAAACTGAACATGTGTATTACACGTATGACAGATAATTTTTTATTTGCTTGATCGAATCTACACAGGATCCTGATATATGAACATAACGATATGAATAATTGATATTGTTTTTTCTTCACCATGTTTTAGCCACCTAAAAATATCAAATTCCACTTCTGGTTGGGTCAAAAACCTCGCACAGTTAAAAACTGGGGCTAGTCGGGTTGTGACGTCAAAACAAGAACGTTACTTTCGGGGTTTTCCCGTTATGTCCAGGTGTTTTGTGTCAGAAAAATGATCCAAAGATGTGTCATGTATGGCTGCAGCAACGTGAAAGGAAAACGAGAAAGGAAAACAAAGATGCCACGATTTTGACGTCACAATCCCATACAGATCTGCCACTCATATTGTATTTATCACACGAACATCGCCGTACTCCTACATTGTACAATCATGCACTTATCACCTCGCAACAGTCTTCCAGCCACAACTCAAAACTGACATACAACTTGCAATGCACAGGTTGTACTTACAATAGTATCCACAGGGCTTTTTGTAACTGGGCTGGTTAAGCAATATGTAGGACTTTTAGTAGGAGTAGTACCTGAAACACACAAAGTAAAATCAACATCCAATTTTCTCCTTACAATATCAATACAATGTCAAGCAGACAGGTGATGAGAATAAAGAGAATTGATCATCAACTTGGAGAGATGGACATACCTCATTACATTATATTTTCGCGACACTTTAATTAATTTCGTGATTTTTCGGAATTTTTAAATCTAAGTCACTCAAAGTGTCGCATTTTAATAAAAAATCTCGCTATTTCATCTGAGCGTTCATATTGAATATTTGTATACCTGTGTCACAATAAAACGATAAAATCAACATTACCTAAATGTACTTTTGAACTACTTTAATTAATTAATGCAGTCAGATCTCTTAATAATTTTTGTGCCAACAAATTTTCGCAACACTTCACTAAAATTAAAAGAAATGTATGGAAATCGATAAGGAGAATTGACATTAAATATGCGTGTGACTGTCTGGGTTGACACCTACCGTTCACTGCCGAAGAGTCTTGTTTAGTGGGTGTCCCAGATGGGATTAGAGGGGGAGGGGGAGCAGGCGGTTTACTCGTGTTGGCCAGTGTCTGCTGTTTCATTACATGTCTTTGTTGGATCTTTAGCATCTCGGGATTTTCAATGATCGCACTGGCAAAGTTGGACTTGCTGCTACTGATGCTAATACCATAAACCTGCTTGTGGAACTTTTCCTGTGTACAACAAAATTAAAGTTTCAATGTTATCGATGGTGACCATCCATCAAAACAGAGAATGGGACTGGTATGGCATGGGACTGGCACAGGCTGGGGACAAGACACTTTACTCTCGCAGTGCCTCACTCCACCCAAATGTATAAATGGGGACCAAAATGCTAGCCGAATCAAATAACATTTGATAGACAAGCATCTTTGGGGTACAGGAATCGTACTCCTTGTCACTTGACTGATGTGAATTTGAGCTCCGGAGGTGTGGGTCAATGTTGGTGCCCATGGGTGCAGACTTGGAACGCCATGACTTATGTGCCAGTATAGGCATGAAGAGGATACATGTATCTAAGTGAGTACAGACTTGGAACATTGATTACTAAACAAACTTGCAAAATGGACCACGTTTTATTGACTAAGTCTAAATACCTTTTCTTCCTCTGACATTGGTCTGCCGAGTTCCTCTGCTGTGAAATCTGCGTAAGCTATGGATCCATCCCAAGAACAAACCAGCAGCTGAAAACCTGAATCACTCCTGTGAAAAGATACTGACAGTATTAAAACAAACAGACAATTGCATTCTATACTTTTCTGTACATGTGATGTATGAAAACTGTGTCCATTTGAACAATATAGAAGGCTCCTGCTTAGGCAATCAGATTGTGAGTTTGTCAATAGTCCTGCAGAGTCAATGATTTATGCTGATACAGTACATAGTACATACAAAGCAGCCTCACCAGGATACGTCCATGATGGAGTGATTGAACAAGTCATGCATGACAACCAGGGGCCTCTTGAGGGACGTTAACTATTGTGATAAACAACACACAATCAGTTTATGATAGCATGTGAATTTATATTTTTATGTATGTGTACATATGTACCTGCTAGTAACAGATGATGTGCATGTACATTGATGTACATGCCTGTAATTGGCTTCAACGTTGTGCAGGAATACAATGTAGTACCCAGTTGAACCTTGGTATTTCGAACTCAGTTATTTTGAATCCCCCGTTATTTCGAACTAATACCCATTTCCCTTGGATTTGCCCTAGGCTTGTTTTTCACCCCAATTTACTACGTTTATTTCAAACTCCCCACTATTTCAAACTGATTTTTGTTTCCCTTGGCCTAAAATCAACCCCGTTTTTTCCGAACTGTCTGCTAAACTCGCCACAGAGGACAACATGTAACTGGTCACTATATTGATGTTTGACCTGCCGGTTTCACTTTAAGTTTTGTTAAAAGGGAAAAACGTTTTTTTTTTTTTTGCAGAATAGAAAATATACAACATTTGCTATTCTATAAATTATTTAAACTTAGAATGTACACTATTGGCAATTTCAGGAAATAAAAATTGTATTAAGGTACAAGTCATTCCATCATGTTAGGTATTTCTTTATTCAAAATGCAAACTTACCCATACTGAAAGAGACCTGTCTCTGCTTCCGATTGCACAACAAGAATATTGCTACAGACAATGATAGAAAAAGTAATTAAAAATTTACAATCATGTAAAGAAGTCCTGAAATATTTTTTTATTAAAAATAGAGCATATTAGCTACAAACTGTACAAATTCATGTACCTTGAGCCTGGAAGAGTCCTCACTGATCTTCTTCACAAACAGCTTTGGGTTGAATCTCTGTTCAAAAATATAAAACATGAAGTTAAGTTTTAGCTTTTTTGCAATTGATAACTAAAATGTACATACTGTACCAGCCTGGAGTAAAACTACATGTACAACTTGCCATTCTTACTTGACCGGAATGAAAATCAATAATTATTATTGGTCTTAATTATTCTGTTTTAAAATAATGAAATTAAGTGAATACAAAGTTACCAAAACCTTACCACACATGTGATTGCTTTCCTGTGACCAACAAAATCCATTCTCATTTTCCACCCATCTCTTTCTAGGATCTTTGCCACCGGACCAGAATTATTCATGGCATGAGCTGATACCACGTAGTGTCCATCCGGGGACCAGCTGAGACGCAGGACATGTGTTGTGCCGCTGCATTCAGCAAATGGTTCACTTACTACACTCTCTTGCTGCCAATCAGATGTTCGCCACACCCTCAAAGTCTTGTCGTCTGATTGAGAAGCTAGATATTTACCAACAGGGTCCCATGTGATGCCTTTAACCATTCCACTGTGACCCTTTAATACAGTCACAATATCTAAAAACAAACAGACGACAATAAGTACCATACATGTATATAGGTTATTGAAAATCTGCCAGAATTGTTCGTGATCTTCGGCTGCATAACCTCAGTCTATCTTCATGTGCTTCAACCTACTGCCACCCATCTCTATTAAGCCCCCCCCCCCCACCCCCCCCCCCCTCAAATGTGCTTCAAACAATAAGCCCCCTGGGGGCTTAATATTAGATGATTTACAGTAACTTGAGAAGTACACATTGATTGGCCAAGATTACAAACATGTACAAACCCTACCTAGTCCCCAGTCGCACGCATTCATTGCGCTCAATCCACGAGCTCCCCGCTCGTGCTTTGCGCTCGATCCCAAGCTCCGCCCGCTCACTTTTCGCCACTCGCAACTCAATTAAACTTAAGAGGAGTCTGTGGAGGAGGTGGGTACAAACCTGGAAATCTTTGGGCATTCCATATTGTGATTGTGTTGTCGACACTCCCTGATGCAAGGAAACTATCATCTGGGGACCAGGCCAAGTCCAACACATCTAAACACAAGTAAACACAGCACGTTCGTATAAAAAAAAATGCAGTTGAACATCAAATAAAACCACAGAAAATTAACAGCTTGAGCATAAAAAATTAATGCCTAGTAACCAATTTTCAAATTTCCATTGAGTTTCAGAATTACAGCTGTTTCGAGAAAGGTGTCGAAAAAACGCACGCGACAATCCGAAAGGTATTGTGGGTAGTTTTAAGTTCACGGTTACTTGACTTCAGCATTTCAGGGAAATCTGAGAAAATGGCACGAGACGCCATGGACGTATGTTTGCGAGAGCTAAAAGAAAGCAAAAAGTATGTTCGACATCTACAGTGTCAGGAACGTACCTTGCTGATCATATCCCAGATTACTTTCGGGATTGTCGCGTGCGCTTTTCCGACAACCTTTCTCAAAACAGCTGTATACAACTTACAATAACATTGTTGTTCAATACATTTTTTTTTCAATTTCAACTCACCGCCAACGTGACCTCGTAACGTGTTCACACATCTCCATTGTTCTACATTCAACTTGCCACTATTTCCTCCAAATGCTGCTGCTTGACTCAAATACCTACAATGTATCCACAGTTTACAATGTATATTACTAGTAGTAATCACAGATTAAGAGAGTGCGTTCGATAGGTTAATTTCAAACAGAGGATAGTTCTCAAGTGGTCAGAGGAATATACTTGTTAGTAGACTTGAATAGGGCTGTTTTAAATGTGGTCCAATTATTGTCAACTGAACAGTTGTGAGGATTGGAAGAGAAGAAGGCATCTGATGCATCTGACATAGAATCAGTAAGGTCTTGCCACTTTGCTCTTTTATAGACGTAAGTTTTATGTGGTGGCTTGAAGGATCTTGTAGGTTTGGTGTTTATGTCGAAAAGAACTATTTATTAGGAGTACTTCATTAAAGCATTAAAGCATTAAAAGTCACTGCTTTCTGCTGATCATAAATTATGAAAAGTGTGGGTCTTGGTAACATGACTGGCTTGATAAAATCTTTTCATTGAGAATTGTGTCAAGGAGTATAATATTCTAAAATGCTGGAATAATATTCCCGAATATAATGTAAATTTGTCACCGATCGGAGCGAAATAATCCACCAGTATTTCCACAAATGATCGAACATTGTCGAACAACAACATCTATGCAACTTGAAAGCAAAAACGCCCTGGAAACGAGGTTGACATTTATGCGCCTGGAACATGCAACCGGTGTACACGAAAACGAGACAGTGCGAAAACGAGGCCAATGGAAGTCCACACGATGAAATCTCAAAATTTCCTGGCCTGACGAGATTAGGATTGCCTTCTCCTTTGTCGAACGCAATTAACGTTTACCAAAACTCCGCAGAAGAACAAGGCTTGTAATAATTTTAAGAAAAAACACGTACTCCGTAAAGAACAATACAATATTTAAACTTTTATATTAAATTTGCCAAAAAAACTATGAAACCATAAAATTAATATTATTGATACATACTTACAGTACTACCTGTACAGTGGAATCCCAATTTCTCGAACCCTCAATAGGCCATTTCCAAGTTGCCGTTTGCCTCTGTTTCAAAATGAGTCCTGGTGCACAACCTTTCATATGGTAATGAGTCTGATTTGCAAGACAATGAACTTGTGAGTAAAACTCATTTCCATAAGAAAGGTCGTGCACCAGGACTCGTTTTGAAACAGAGGCAAACAGCAACTAGGAAATGGCCTATTTCTCAAAAACCCAATCGATAACTCAAACCAAAAGTCGCTTCCCTTGGATTTGTTTCACTGTAATTTTACACAATATTTCGAACTCCTTGATTTCTCGAACCAATTTTCCGTTTCACTTGGAGGTTCAAGAAATCAGGATTCCACTGTATAATTATTTTTTCAATAATTATTGCATTTATTATGCCATCACGGTTCTTAACTACTGTAGTTGAAAGTTACATGTACATGTCCAGCGTGTGTACTTCATATTAACTAGTACAATAGATGTCCCAAAGTTACATGTACATGTACATGTACATGCAGTATACATACCGTCAGTAAATTCACATTGTATTAGTTCTTACCTCGCCATTTGCCAAATCATAATAAGTTTGTCATCTCCACCAGTAGCAAGATACTTGCCGCCACAAGACCAGCGAACACTATTCACACATGCTGAAAAACAGATCAATAAAAATAATACAATCAAACAGAACCTCACTACGACTTGTGGTTCCAGCCACATACTAACACTTAACAAGATAAGTACATTTCTTAACCTCTCATGCCTTTCCTATATAATTTATTGTACAAGTAAGCAGCAATGAACTGAAAGTGAAGCCGGGCCAAACAAGAACATGACTTGACAAGTGTTCAGACTCTTGTACAATGTAGCTCTTGAGGCTTTTGTTTGGCCTGGATCTCTTATGTGTTCTTGGCAACTCTTGTTTACTCTCATGCGTTCTCATTGAATTTGAGCCTGCTCAGATTTTTCTTGAGAGTCATTGTACAAAGTTTTTTCATGTTTGGTCTGAGGTGATAAGAGTTGAAAAAAACTCTGATACAACTCACATCCTTCCAATATCCAGTGCAGCAGGGATATTTTGCAGGTTGCAGGTCAACTGCTAACCCAGGTTTGGGCTAACCGTGATGCCATCCTCTGCCTAGCCGCATGTGTACATAATAATAATAATAACAATTAAAATTTATATAGCGCAAATTTCATATCATGATCAAATGCGCTTTACATGGATAAAATGATAAAAATTAAAAATGATAATAAATTATATACAAAATTTACAAACAATGTAGTAGATAAATATTAAGAAATAAAAACTAAAATATAGAAGTTACAAGTTAAAAGCACGTTTAAAAAGGAATGTCTTAATATTACGTTTAAAAAGTGTGAAAGATTTAAGATGGCTTATTTCGCTTGGCAGATTGTTCCAAAGTTTGGGCGCGGGCGCGGCTGACATGAATGCTCTGTCTCCAAGGGTAGAAAGCATTTTTGCCATGCGGAACATCCAACAAAAACCTATGATCAGACCTTAGCGTATATCTAGTGGATGTTTTACGACTAATAAGTTTACAGATATAGTCGGGTGCTATGCCATGTATTGCTTTTAAAAGTAATGAGCAAAATTTTAAATTCGATATTGGCAGCCAGTGAAGCTCATATAGGACTGGTGTGAACATGTAATGTTTCTAAACGTAGTCTCAACCTGCAACCTGCACAAAATATACCTGCATGCCCCTCTCAGTGACTTTCATCCTTGTTTGGCCAGGGCTTATAAGGCTAGGATATAACATAACGTACATGGACAGTACAGTCGTTATAAAGAACAAAGTAAAACATAATATATAACTCACCAAAATGGTTGTCCATTTGGCACAATAGCTTTGGAACATTTTCGTTCATTTCATCTTCCTCATTTTTAACAGGTGCCATGTTCCAGATCGTAACCTTCCCTGAATCATCTCCTGCATAATAAGAGAATAATTAAATTTACCACAAGAGAGAATAATGTTTCAATCTGACTTTTATTTTTGAAATGTCATAATAAATAAAATTAAGTTTATTTAGGCACCTACATTGTACATGTATTCCAATGTAGGATCCTGTAGGATCCTTTAATAGGATCTGGCATGGTACAGGCAGGATCGATTAGGGTATGACTGTCGCAAGCCACAAACTTTACGACAGGACTTTTGGATCCCATGTCAGTACACAGTACACAGTACAAGCACAACTTTAATTTGTAGCCACAATCAATATCAAGTTGTAGGTTTGATTTCGACAAAACAATTAAATAATTTTGTGCCGTAAGCATGTCACATGCAACAGTTGCATTGTATAGTACATGTATAAGCAAAAATTGTATTGATTATTATTGAGGTTAAAAAAAGAAAACAGTCCAATTATACCCACCTTGACCACCAATAACAAATCGAGATCCATCTGGGTGAATGTCAATAGAAAAGAGCGGTCTGCCTAAAAAACCCGTTAACATGGCCATTTTAAAGTTTAATTAAAGTAGAATTAGAATTTTAAAAATGTATGCAAGAAATAAATCGTGCATATACATGTACAGTCAACTCTCTCAAAGTGGACAGCACTGTAAGGCGGACACCTCTCTAAGGCGGACATGGTTGGCTGCAGTCCCATCCAAATCAAGTTTCTCTTATTTCTCTATAAGGAAACTCTCTATAAGGCGGACACCTCCTTAAGGTTGACAGCTACAGTGTAGTAGACCACTGTCCCAAGGGTGTCCACCCTCCTGAACACTGTACCGCTCAAAAGTAAGTTACCACCTACGCGCGAGACACGTCTCGTTTCTCGCTAGAGGAAATCTCGTTTCTCGTGAGACGAGTCTCATTTCTCGTGTCCCGTTTCTCGCGAGGCCATCAGAAAACTATATATTTATAATTAAAGTACACAGTAATGCGTGGTATCAATGAATGAGATAAGCATATCGAGAGAGAGAGTTGACTGTATGTATGTTTCAACTGCAGACGACGAATAAGCAAGTGAAACGCGACCTTTGCCATTAACTGCACAAGTAAGTTATATGAAGCAACTGATTAACAAATTAAATGGGATTTGTGAAAATCACTAAACAGCTGTTTTTAATAATTTCACAACGAATGATTTTAATTTCACAACCTTTTGGAGGAAAATTGGATCCTAATACAAGCATTTGCATTATATTAACTGCGGAATAAAGAAACGTGCACTCTCTTTCAATTCAAAAGTAATTGTGGTGTGCTACAAACTACTAGATCGAAACTGATTATATTTAGCTAGCGTGACTAGCGAACTGTCTTGAGCCGAGCGTAAAATATTAACAGCAACCAACAACAACAAATCTAAATCTGAGGTAACCTTACCTTCATGCGAAACCCAGCTTGGTTTTAGCAATCTCATTGTGGCAGGAATCAAGGAAAAGTTTATAAAACTCTCAGATAACTGAAATTACGAGATTTGCACGCCGCCATCTTTGATAAGGTCTCTTTATTCATGGGAGATACCGCTGGCGACACTGCTGGCGTATACTTGTGCCCAGATCACCCTCGATCTGGGTGCATAGGTCCGCAAAGCGTGCATATTTTTGGACCTTCAGTTTCATGTCACCAGAAACCCAGCTTGGTTTTAGCAATCTCATGTGGCAGGAATCAAAGAAAAGTTTATCAAACTATCAGATAGATTTACATAGATTATTCGCTTTCAATTTCTATTATATGATCTGATTGTTAAATAGTAGAAGGTGTGAATCATTTCTTGTTTGAGTAGTAATCGTTCAATATTATCAACAGTATCAGGAGCCCATCACTAGGAGCGAGCAACTGGACTGGATTCGTGTCACAGCGTTTTTACAGACCAGGTTATTTTTAGATTCGCTTTTCCCGCGAATTCGTATTCCCGCCAGACAATCAAACGTTTTTCCTTTGTAATCATTAATTGGCGTTAGCGCGTAACAAAGGCCGCAATTAGGTCGCCATCTTTTTAATTGTCTTTTATTTCATTTCATATTACACATGGGACCAGAAACACATTTTCCCGGGAAAAAGGAATCTAAAAATAAACCGGTCTATAAAAACGCTGTGGACATAGGCGTAGTGTCGGAGTTGCTCGCTCCTAGTGATGGGCTCCTGACAGTATCCAATATTTGCTTATATCCGGTTACGCAATCAGTTTCGTTTCCTCACGTTCACAGGGTGGTTAAGGAGGGGGGGGGGGGGGGGGGGGGGTTACGGAATTTCACGAATCACGTATTTTCATAGGCTATCAATTGACGGATCAGGGCTAGATTTGAGCTCTTTTCACGTGTTACGAGCTTTTTTTTGCTCAAATCACGCGTCACGCATAACCCCGTTACAACCCTGCTTTCAGTGTTCAAGTTGTCTTCATAAAGTGTCCATCGTTTGATTGTCGTCACCTAAGATTTCTATCATTATTCAAGACTATTTTGTTATCCTGTTCTTTGACCCAAGCCGGGACAGTTCATGATGTAAGTATTATTTTGATCGTTTAGTATGCCAAGATAGAGTGATTTTAGGGCAATAATTATCGTAAAGGACTTTGTTCTTAGAGACTTCGGTATGTACGTTATTGTACAGTACATGTACCATCGTACCCTTTTGTCCGGGATCGTCATTTTGATTACTGTTTCCAGTTAGTTCGCATTATCATTTATTTTCCTTTCCTTTCATTTATTTTCCTTTCCTTCATTTATTTCCTTTCCTTTCCTTTCCTTTCCTTTCATTTATTTTCCTTTCCTTTCATTTATTTTCCTTTCCTTCATTTATTTTCCTTTCCTTTCCTTTCCTTTCCTTTCATTTATTTTCCTTTCCTTTCATTTATTTTCCTTTCCTCATTTCCTTTCCTTTCCTTTCATTTTATTTTCCTTTCCTTTCATTTATTTTCCTTTCCTTTCCTTTCCTTTCCTTTCCTTTCCTTTCCTTTCCTATCCTTTCCTTTCCTTTCCTTTCATTTTATTTTCCTTTCCTTTCATTTAATTTCCTTTCTTCATTTATTTTCCTTTCTTTCCTTTCCTTTCCTTTATTTCCTTTCCTTTCATTTATTTTCCTTTCCTTCATTTCCTTTCCTTTCCTTTCATTTATTTTCCTTTCCTTTCATTTATTTTCCTTTCCTTTCCTTTCCTTTCCTTTTCCTATCCTTTCCTTTCCTTTCCTTTCTTTCCTTTCATTTATTTTCCTTTCCTTTCATTTATTTTCCTTTCCTTTCCTTTCCTTTCCTTTCCTTTCCTTTTCTTTCCTTTCATTTATTTTCCTTTCCTTTCATTTATTTTCCTTTCCTTTCCTTTCCTTTCCTTTCCTTTCCTTTCAGTTTCCTTTCCTTTCCTTTCCTTTCCTTTCATTTATTTTCCTTTCCTTTCATTTATTTTCCTTTCCTTCATTGTTTTTCCTTCCTTTCCTTTCCTTTCCTTTCCTTTCCTTTCCTTTCCTTTCCTTTCCTTTCATTTATTTTCCTTTCCTTTCATTTATTTTCCTTTCCTTTCCTTTCCTTTCCTTATTTTCCTTTCCTTTCATTTATTTTCCTTTCCTTTCCTTTCCTTTCCTTTCCTTTCCTTTCATCCTTTCCTTTCCTTTCCTTTCATTTATTTCCTTTCCTTTCATTTAATTTCCTTTCCTTCATTTATTTTCCTTTCCTTTCCTTTCCTTTCCTTTATTTTCCTTTCCTTTCATTTATTTTCCTTTCCTTCATTTCCTTTCCTTTCATTTATTTTCCTTTCCTTTCATTTATTTTCCTTCCTTCCTTTCCTTTCCTTTTCCTATCCTTTCCTTTCCTTTCCTTTCCTTTCCTTTCATTTATTTTCCTTTCCTTTCATTTATTTTTCTTTCCTTTCTTTCCTTTCCTTTCCTTTCCTTTCCTTTCATTTATTTTCCTTCCTTTCATTTATTTTCCTTTCCTTTCCTTTCCTTTCTTTCCAGTTTCCTTTCCTTTCCTTTCCTTTCCTTTCATTTATTTTCCTTTCCTTTCATTTATTTTCCTTTCCTTCATTGTTTTTCCTTTCCTTTCCTTTCCTTTCCTTTCCTTTCCTTTCCTTTCCTTTTCCTTTCCTTTCATTATTTTCCTTTCCTTTCATTTATTTTCCTTCCTTTCCTTTCCTTTCCTTTCCTTTCCTTTCCAGTTTCCTTTCCTTTCCTTTCCTTTCCTTTCATTTATTTCCTTTCCTTTCCTTTCAGTTTCCTTTCCTTTCCTTTCCTTTCATTTATTTTCCTTTCCTTTCCTTTCCTTTCCTTTCCTTTCCTTTCCTTTCCTTTCCTTTCCTTTCCTTTCCTTTCCAGTTTTCTTTCCTTTCATTTATTTTCCTTTCCTTTCCTTTCCTTTCCTTTCCTTTCCTTTCCAGTTCCTTCCTTTCCTTCCTTTCCTTTCTTTCCTTTCCTTTCCAGTTTCCTTTCCTTTCATTTATTTTCCTTTCCTTTCCTTTCCTTTCCTTTCCTTTCCAGTTTCCTTTCCTTTCCTTTCCTTTCCTTTCCTTTCCTTTCCTTTCCTTTCCTTTCCTTTCCAGTTTCCTTTCCTTTCCTTTCCTTTCCTTTCATTTATTTCCTTTCCTTTCCTTTCCAGTTTCCTTTCCTTTCCTTTCCTTTCCTTTCATTTATTTTCCTTTCCTTTCCTTTCCTTTCCTTTCCTTTCCTTTCCTTTCCTTTCCTTTTCCTTTCCTTTCCTTTCCTTTCCTTTCCTTTCCTTTTCCTTTCCTTTCCTTTCCTTTCCTTTCCTTTCATTTATTTCCTTTTTCCTTTCCTTTCCTTTCCTTTTCCTTTCCTTTCCTTCCTTTCCTTTCCTTTCCTTCCTTTCCTTTCCTTTCCTTTTCCTTTCCTTTCCTTTCCTTTCCTTTCCTTTCCTTTCCTTTCCTTTCCTTTCCTTTCTTTATTTCCTTCCTTTCCTTTCATTTATTTTCCTTTCCTTTCCTTTCCTTTCCTTTCCTTTCCTTCCCTTCCATACCCCACCCCCCGCCCCCCAGAGAGCTTGCTACGCAGGCTATATAGCATGCCGCTGCTAGGAGTTTTGCTATACTCCCTCCTGGATGGAATGGTAGTTCATCGCTTGTTATATATTTGCAATATTTGTTTCAGTGTTTGTTTACATTGGCTCTGAAAAGCCCCATTGGGGGTGGTCAATTAAGAAATTTGTTTTGTTTTGCATATATTACCCCAACATTTTGTCAGGTCACCCTCCTGGGGAAAGACAGGCACTATGAGAGTAAAGTGTTTTGCCAAGAACACAATGACCCGGCCAGGGCTCAAGTAAACCCCGGAACCGAGTCGAGGTGGCTGAAGTGTCTGTCGCAATTTTTTAAAAGAACAGACAGAACAGGGCGAAAAGAGCTACGTCACGGCTAGACTACGAGCAGTCTCTGTTTTTCTCTAAATCCGTGAGGCGAACGCGCGATTTACGAGTGGCGCGCGCCGCGAGTTGCGTGGGCGCGAGAGGAAGCGAAGAAATGTAGGTGTCTATTTTTTCGCTTCCTCTCGCGCCCACGCAACTCGCGCGCGCGCCACTCGTAAATCGCGCACTTAAGCAGTCTACGTCACGGCTTGTGCATATTGAAAAATTTAGCTAAATTTTTCAAGTTCATTGTTTGCAATCCGTCTTCGTTTTAGCCTGGTAGTAGCCGTTTCCTTCCGAGAGCGCGGATCGAGGCGCGCGAAGCCCCATTCCGCGCTCCATGCCTTCACGCGCCTCCCGCAACGACTGCTACACAGGCTATCTTAATCTTCTCTTTTCTTAACCATCCGTTGGTGTTTTTCTATCTTAATAAACAGTTATTTAAAAGGGTTTTTTCAATTAGGAGGTAATTTGGTACATTGCAATGCAAAAATGACTTCCATATCGTCACATTCTTCTGTAAAAGAAAACGAAAACGGTTGAAAACTGAAGAGAGTCTGTTGTAAGCCGGTGTAATTAGAAAAAATAAATTTAACAAGAAGACAAAAAGCGGCCCGCCCGTCGAGTAAAAATGCTGATCGTAGCTAACAATAGCCTTTATGAGTCACCTGTATATATAATATGCTTATATGTTGCTTCTAAGCTCAATTAAACAAGCTAATTTACCTTTGAAAGAAGTCTTTCAACCACTTTTTAATTACACGCTTTCAGCTCAACACGCCGCAGGTGATATCAGTGAAAAAATTGTAATTAGTCAACACGCATTCATCATCACGCTTGGTTAACTTAAATAAACTGCTTAAATAAGTTAAACTTCAAGTATAGCACACTTATAAGCATCTCTGCCTTTGCTTGGTCTCGTCAGCTTGCTCAACATGGACAAACGGGTGATTCTTTTTGTGGCGGTTTTCTTTGCTATAATAGCTGTTAACAGCATGGCCGCCATGCCTACGGCTGAACAACCATGGAGTCGATATTTTGATGAAGGTAAGTTGTTTGAATTTTGAGGCCAGAAGTTCACTCGTTTTTTTTTTATCAAACCTGAAAGTTAGAATCTTATAGCGAAGAGTTTTCAATGGTGCATGTGAAACTCGCATACGAAATTAAAAGGGCACTTTCATGAGCATCAATTTGAAAAGTCAAACGTCAAAAGACATATTCACATCATGGAAACCTAAACAATAATGGTCCAGATTTGTTAAAATTACTATACTAGTGCCTGAAGCTATAATAGGAGTGCTATCATGAGTTACCCATGCAGGAGCTTTTGATCTCAACTTGAAAAATTCGGGCAGACTTTCTAAAGATCTACCCTTGTGTCTTGGAAAATCGCTAAAAAACTAATTACGTTTTGCTCTCCCTTCGATAATTTACTTGATATATTCCTCTTGAAGCTCCTAGGTGTATTTGGTGTATCAGCGATGGTATAATGTTAGCACCCTTTTGACCAGAACAGCGCAAAATCCTGGTCATCAGAGTGCCCCTAGGCCTTTAACGAGCAGAGTTTGAAAACTAGTACGCCGGACGTCAGTTTACGGGAAATATTAAAACATACGTTAACATTTGAATAATAGATGCGCGGGTTTCAGACAAAACAAGACTCGATGGATTAAAAAAAAATGTCAGTTATATTTAAATGACTTTCTTATATTTACGGCTTATATGTTTCTTATTTGACCGTCAATTTTGAGCGTAAAGAGCTGATAATGATCCTTACTGTGGAATAATATGATGAGAAAACGCCCTTTTTCATAAAAGAAACACCCCTGTAAATACATGGTAATTATAGTTGTTTGGAGAGCAGACACTTCATCGAAATAATATGCTCCTCAAAAAACTAGCTGTCAAGAATCACCAGGAAAGAAATGAAAAAATTGCCGATGTATATATTACCAAGAGACTATTACTAGTTATTACTATTACTAGACTATTACCTAATGCTAACTTATTTAGCTCGAGAGTTTTCGCGATAAGGAATAAAATTGCGCGAATAATTAAAGGCGACATTTTCGCAAAATTTGAAGCCTTTTCATTTTTTCTCTGAAATCGCGAAAACAAAAAACCTCGCGAATGGGGCTGTCATTTCGCGAACTTAGTACAGTCGAAGCTCCCGTAAACGGACACCATCAGGAAGAAGAAAACGTGTCCGCAACTGGAGCTGGCCGCTTACGGAAATGTGTAAATACAGAGTTTGTATGAGCTAGAGCTCAAACTGGGTTTTGTCAAGGCGGCCGTAAGTAGAAATGTCCGCTTACGAAAGTGTCCGCTCAGAGGGCTTCGAGTGTACGTGCGAAAATTAGTGAAAATAAGGTAAGTTTATTTGTGAACATGCTTTTCGGCCTAGATAACGAAGGATATATAAAAGTATTTTGATCGTCTCAAAATTTATTATTTAATCCGTACCATTTTTTTTTTTTTTTCAGGAGAGAGCTTGGATCTTGTCAAACGAGGTAACGCTGAGAAGTTATTTCTGCTAGTTTATTTTTCAAAATTAACAGATGTTTTCAAAGCCAATATACATGCTGATTGCAACTAAAAACATCTCATAAACACTCCTTAATTGCGATGAGTTACGATAGCGCAAAGAATAGCGAGCAAAGAAAAGACATGATTAAACTTAACACCGTATAAAAGCCAAGATGTTATCAGTCATTATCATATAAATGTTTAATAAACACATTCACAAAGACAGACACATGCCAAAGAGAGCATCATATATTTTCTTTCAATGAATATTCTCATTTCTTGATTAATACTCTTACGTCAAGTCTCCCTTAAATTTGCTGCAAATTTCACTGCCTTTGTTAAAATTTTGAGGGAGATCAACTATATTTTATCATATAATTTAAAATGTGAAAATCACATGGTTGAGAAACGATATTCTTCACACATTGCTATTGGTTTATTTTTACGGCTGAATACTGAGATGCATGTTTGACAAGCTTTTGGCAGTTCAAGTAGATAACAGAAAATGTTTATTAACTCAGCTCTAGCTCGTCAGTTCAGTCATTACTGAATATTTTGTTAAACACGCATAAGATCACCTGCTGGCGTGAGACTTGAAATATTAATGAACATAAAGTAGGAGATTCCGTGGACTAATGGTTAGCACATTGGACTCCCGGCCCGGAGAGCTAAATCCGCCGGGGTTCGAGGCGGGTCAGCCCGTTGTACTGTTTTATTTTCTTGGGTCTCCCCACCCAAGGAGTAAGTATATAAATGGTATTGGTGAGATGCTAGGGAAACTTGATAAAGTGCTGGGGGGGGGACGGTTATCTGCGATGGACCCAGTGGGAGTAGTGATACAGTTGAAACCCGCTAACTCGGGGAGGGGAGGGAGGGGAGGGGGACTCCTTTATATAAGCTATATATAAGGTATATGTGCGGCCCCAAAGGGTATAGTTTTTGAGCCGTTTTGGTTTGAAATAGGGTATGTTTTGATACCTGAGAGAGTAAAGCCTGGAAGTTAAGTTGGTTTGGCTTTTAGACGACACTATTTTTTCCTATTAACATCGGGGAATTTGAAGCCCTTCTCAAATGTTTTACGCAAACGGAACCGGCCATTCCTGGGTAGCTGCAGTCATGTACTAGTAGTATTCTGAGTATTAGACACGTGTACTAATTTAGGGTCTTGATTTTTGGGTCAGGTCTGAAATAGGGTATAGAAAATCAGATATTTTGGTCTGAAATAGGGTAAGGGTTTTAAGACGCAGTCCTCACACCCCCATCAAAATTTCTGGGAGTACCCCCGGGGGGCACTAAACTCCGTAAGGATATAAATGACGCCATATTTAATATTTAAAAATGTGTATTTGCAGGTTGTCGGGATCGCTATAACAGCATGTGCAGGATGAATCGATTACAAGAAAATTTGCAACATGAGGGGCAATCCTAGCTATGCGTTTGTTCAAGTCCGATGTCAAAAGACCTGCGGATTATGCGGCTGAGGTGAGAGAATAAGCATATGAAGTCAAAAAAATCGATATCCGCCGTTAATTTGGATTGATTCGCATCCAGTTGAAGCTCTCTGAGCGGACACTCTCGTAAGCGGACAGCTCTACTTACGGCCGCCTTGACAAAACCCCCGTCTGAACTCTAGCGCATACAAGCTCTGTATTTACACATTTCCGTAAGCGGCCAGCTCCAGTTGAGGACACTTTCTGCTTCCCGCGGGTGTCCGCTTACGGCGGGAGCTTCGACTGTATTCGAAATTAGGAATACGGAGTACTTGTTTCGGCTAAAATTTAATTTATTGTTATCCGGCGTATTTTTAAGCTGTCTGCCATTCAAAACCTACAAACAGATGCTGTAGATAACTCAGTAAATATTGTCTTGTCTTTATTTCTAGGCGAACTGGCATGTGTCCCTAAAAGGAGATGTGGAAGACATGGACAGCCTGAATAATCTTCACATAATTTACACTCACAAAATTTTAGAAGCTTGTAAAGGCAATTAAAATAAACAATATGTGAATTAGTTGAATAACTGACTTCAGTAATATTTATTTTGCGCGACTGTATACCGGGTAAATTCTGAAAACATAAGTAAAATTACTGAATTATGATTGGCTTAGACAAAGGACATATTTTTCGTTAATTTTGCACGGTTTGTTGTGGGCAAAATTACTCCGAAGATTCCCGATGATTCCCGAAGATTTAGATCGCTTGAGCATTTTTGAAGACTTCCGACGATTTCCGAAGATGACCCCAAACCCTTCTGAAGATCGCCGAAAATGACTGAAGGTTTTATAAAATCACCTGAGGGTCTCTAAAGATTTTAGAACGTGATCGGAAGGTCAGCAAATATTCCTATACTTCCCCAAAGATTGCCGAAGATCACCCGATCACACTAATTCCCCCCTTTACTCAGTGCTGATGTCCTTCGCAATGGAATTAAGGCAGTTTTTGAAGGAATTAAATAAGACAGTTCGCTTCATGAGCTACTCAGTCGATAATTATAGACAATTTCATAAATATAAGAAGAAGAAAAAGCAGACTTAGTGGCTGCCCGGTCCAGCATACTGGCGCACATTATATTTACAATCCTTAACATGAAACATTTTGAGAAAGATTTTTATTATTTTAGTGACACAAAACTACTCGGAAAAAAAAAATCTGAGTTCTTCCAACAGGAATCAAACCTATGACCTTCCACACACCGGTCATTTGTGTGCTTTGTCAGTGTCTCCTTGTATTTTATAAACGTAATTTAGGCGGCTATTGACAAGCTAGGGATTTGTATAGGGAATACATTTTCTTTATAACGATTCATTTGCGGTAACAAAATATATCGTGGTGTCGTGGCTCAAGGAAATTGAAAATAAATCTATATTTACACTTGTCTGGACACACACTGATAAATTCGAAACCTATAACATTTTTATAAATTTATTTCTCGCATTTTCATACACAAAAAAGTAAGCGGTTTACCTATTGAAACAAGATCTTACAGTTTCCAAAAATTCTATCAGTTTTCCTATTCCACTGAAAGCAAAAATCCCCAATTGAAGTCATTGAAAATACCACAAATCGTCAAAAACTTTTAAGCTCTCAAACATTAAAGGAAATTTAAAATTGCAGAATAAAATCAATGGCTAGCAAACTTACTAACCTCGTGGACGTTTAAGTCATAGTTAATAGAGGGAAATGGTTATATGAAGCCCGCAAACTTCAAAGGAGCAAACAAAGACGCCCATGATTTATGTTGGAAGATCCATGACCGTGCACATCTTTTGTTTTGCGCTCATCAGAATATACATGAATTACGTAAACCGAAACGTTTCTATTGGTTAGTTGCTTGAACACACGCAATTCACCTATTTTATTTTGTCAGGTTTTGTGGCACGGTCAACCCCCAAAATAGCGAACAAAAACATATAACAAAGAACTTTGCCGGGTTTCATAACCATTTCCCTCTATTAACTATGTTTAAGTGGAGTTATCTTTGAACATTTGTGTTACCAAATTAGTCCCAGTAAAGAAAACTACGTTATGACAGCTTTTATGATAAAAATATAAATAATATAAATTATATATATATTCGGCCTAATGGCCTGCACTGCAAGTGAATTTATTACGCTTTTATATCATTCGCTAACTACAATATGCTGTTCTCCAAACAAATTTGTTCTTGCCTTTTATAATACCTACATGTGGTTAATAGTCATTTGCAAAATTATTGCGTGCAAAAACATTTGTGGTCCTATTAGTGGTAGCATTGGGAGCTAGACAGAACTATAACAAAAGCATCACTTTTCAATCGGATGCCAGATGTGTTAATTATTATTTAATATGTTCGGCCTAATGGTCCATGTGGTTAATATTCGTCTGGAAATACTGCAAAGTTTGAGATACGACCTATTGATAAAACAATAAAACAACATTTTTAAAAGTATTTCTCCACAAACGTGATGACGCTGAGTATACAAGCTGTTCTGAAAATTATTGTTTTGCTTCCTTCCAGTTAAGTAGATAAAAAGTTCGAAAGTACTTCAAAATTAGTAGCTCTTTCCCGAGCCAAACAAATACAGCTCCCACGTAAACTCATACCTAGACTAAGCGTAATTAGCAATATCGATAACGCGGCATTTCAAATAAAAAGAATTGTGTGGACGCCCCTAAAAAAAAAAACAAGCGGTTTCGCTACAAAAGCTTCAAGAATGTGGCTCAAACGTGTTGCGGCGAGTTGCGGTCTAGATGCTTGTCTAGATAGGAGGATATTTACCGCGTCTCCGTTTTAACCAATCAAATTGACGGATTCGGTAGCGTCGGTAGGAGTCTGACTGCCATACAATGAATTGAATTCAGTAATGACAAGTAAAGAATGTGTACACAGGAATTTTACAAAGAATGTTTTACATACACTTCACGTACACTAAAAGCATCTCTGCTTTTGCTTGGTCTCGTCAGCTTGCTCAACATGGACAAACGGGTGATTCTTTTTGTGGCGGTTTTCTTTGCTATAATAGCTGTTAACAGCGTGACCGCCCTGCCTACGGCTGAACAACCATGGAGTCGATATTTCGATGAAGGTAAGTTGTGTGTGAATTTTGAGGCAAGAAGATCACTCAGGTTTTTTTTAACAAACCTGAATTAGAATCAGTATAGCGAAGAGTTTTCAATGGTGCAAGTAAAACTCGCATACAAAGTTAACTCAGAGAAAAAAAAAAAAAAAAACGAACTTCAGTTTACGGGAAAGAATAAAACGCGGAGTTTTTAGATAAGACAAGACTCGATGGATTAAAATAAAAATGTTATATTTAAATGACTTACTTATATTTATGGTTTATATATTTCTTATTTGATTCGCAATTTGAAGCGTAAAAGAGATTGTGGATGACAAAAACGCCCTTTTTCATAAAAAAAACCCTGTAAATACATATTACTGATGTAGGTGTTTGGAGAGTGCAGACGCTTCATCAATATAAGTAGAGGTCTATCACAGTAGAGGTTTCCATCTAGCATTGCGCGCGGCCCATCAGATTTGCAGTTAGGCTATTCTTATTCGTGATTTTCCCGCGAAACCAGCAGCCAATCACGCACTATGTCCAACAAATATGGTCAATGAACGCGCTAGCTCGACAATTTTTGTTCAAGGCGGTAGCAAGGCGGTTTGTTCGTCGAGAAAAAGATGGCTAAAATTAAAAGTAAAAAACCTCGGCCTTTCTAAATGAAACAAAAGTTAATTCTAATAAATAATGCACGAAGTTTTGGAACGAAATATTTGATGAAAAATGCCTGTAAATATACAACTAATGCGACTGAAAGAGCACTAAAGTCCGACAGTACACTAAAGGCAGCCTGAAATACGGAAAGATCCCGGCGAAAACCGCGGATACAATTAATTCGCCCAAGAATGAAAACCTGTTTACAACTGAACACTTATCCTTCCCGCGTCCCGAAAATAATTGTGGAAAACAAACTCAGTGATCGAACGATAAAACAATTAATGAACTCGGTTATCGCAAAATATCGCGATTTGTCAGTGTCTCCCAGATCAATCATGATCAATTATTTGCCTCAGCCTGCGGCTTCGGCAAATAATGAATTGATCTGCTCGCCACTGACAAATCTCGATATTTTGCTCAACCTCGTCCAATAATTAATTGTTTATTATTTAATATCCATACATTTATTGTTTTCAGGAGAGAGCATGGATCCTGTCAAACGAGGTAACGCTGAGAAGTTATTTCTGCTATAGTTTATTTTTTTTAACATGTCAGACAGAGTTGATGTTCATGGGCGTAAATATGTTTTTGGCCCGACTCAGGCTCATTTTAGCCCGAGCCGCAGGCGAGATCTAAAATGAGCCCGAGAAGGGCCAAAGACATATTTACGCCAGTGAACATCAACTCTATTACTATTACTATAATAATTTCAGAGGGCATTTAGAAAAGGAATGCTGGGAAATACGGTATATTCTTCTCACATTTCTGACTCTACTTTTACGGCTGGATGCATAGATGTTAACAGTTCATGATCAAGTAGATAAAAACTCTATCAAGTGCTGGGAAGGTGGGAAGGGGGGGCGGTTATCTGCGATGGACCCAGGGGGGAGTACTGATTAGTCCTTTTTTTAAGCGCCCCTGGCCCGTTGAGCTGGCGCGTGGTATTTATTTGACTTGATTTATTTGGCTTTTGCTATTTTATTTTCAGGCCCCAAAAAAGGGAGGGGGTTATTCCCATTAAGTTTTCAAACTTTACTATTACACCACTAACTAAATTAAAAACAGAAAAGAAATGGGTTATGTATGACCGTCTTACAAATGCAACGTCATTTATACCCTAACTCAACGAGATACTTCTGGAAATTAAATACCACATTTTAATACAAAGTGACTGGGGGGGGGGGGGGGGGGGGGGGGGCTTAATAGAGAGGGGGACTTATTATAAAATTTGACTCCCAAAGAGGGGGGCTTATATTAGAGGGGGTTTAATAGAGAGGGGGGCTAAATATAGCTTTTACGGTATTTAAAAATGTGTATTTTGCAGGTTGTCGGGATCGTTATCACAGCATGTGCAGGATGAATAGATACAAGATGATTTGCAACATGAGGAGCAATCCTAGCTATGCTTTTGTTCGATCCCGATGCCAAAAGACATGCGGATCATGCCGCTGAGTACATCAAGGTGAGAGAATAAGTTTATGAAGTCATAAAATCTCTCTGAGCGGACACTCTCGTAAGCGGACAGCTCTACTCACGACCACCTTCTTGACAAAACATTTTTAAGCTGTCTGCCACTTCCTTTCAAATAAAAACTTACGGCAAACGTACAGCTTCTGGCAACTTATTGGAATTCTAAGTCATACGAACTCTGTTAGTAAATATCTTCTTGTATTTTTATTTGTAGGCCAACTGGCATCTGCCCCTAAAGGAGATGTGGAAGACATGGACAGTCTGAATAATCTTCACATCATTTGCACTCAACAAAATTTAATCGCTTGTAAAATCACTACATGACTGACGCAATTACAATAAACGATATGTGAATTAGTTGAATAACTGACTTCAGTAATATTTATTAAATTCTGAAAACCGCGCCGAGTGATATTCGGATGATCTTCGGCAATCTTCGAAAAAGTATCGGAAATATATGCTGACCTTCCGATCACGTTCGAAAATCTTCGGAGGAACTCGGCTGATTTTCGAAAATCTTCGGGTAATCTTCGGTGATCTTTGGAAGGGATCGTATCATCTTCGGAATTCGTCGGAAGTCTTCGGGTCAGCTTTGGAGTCTTCGGAGATGCTTCGGCGATCTTTAGAAAACTACGGAGTAATTTTTCCCTCAACAGACGAAGGAGTGCAGGAGCATGTGCTCCTGATTGGGACTATTCCGGAATAGGAATACTCGGAATACCTAGACGGTGTTCGTGTTCATTTGGGATCTAATTGTATTCCGTTTTCGGAAATGAACGGAATACTATTCCGTTCATTCTGCTCCCGATAGCAGAATGAACGGAATGAACGGAATACGGCTTTCTTGGAATAGCCGGGAAGAATATGCGTTATTTGGGTAAGTTTTGGCGGGAAATCATACGCGGCCGGCCGGTCACCCGGCTCGAAAAATTGGAATGGAATATCGATCCAAAGTGGGATTTGTTTACCGTAGATGCGAGTGTGCTTGACCCCGCGGCTAGGGCCTAAACATTCGATGTCCACTGAACGCTTTAACCCGATTACGTCACCACGTCTCCTGCTCTCCCTAAGTGGCTAAAGTGTATTTTAAGGGAGCTACGGCACACTTTGTGCATCTTGAAAACTTTAGCCTAAATTTTTCAAGCTCGTCGTTTGCAATCGTTCTTTAAATCTCCTCCATTCTTAACCATCCTCTGGTTCCTGTTTGCTTTTATAATTATTAATTTTTGGTATTTTTCTATCTTAATAAGCAGTTTAAGATTATTTTCAATTTGACGGTAACTATTTCATACGGCATCGCAAAAATGACTTCAATATCGTGACATTGCTCCCGTAAATGGGAACGAAAACGGTCGATACTGTAGAGAAATGCATTGTAAGAAAAAGGGAGAGTAAACTCAACAAGAGGAAGAATGTCTCGCGGCCCGCTCGTCGACTTGGCCGTAAAAGCTGATAACTGATCTCTCGGTTAAAAGTGTCACCTGTTTATATAATATGCTTATATGTCTGTACTTAGCTCAATAAACAAGCTAATTTACCTTTCAAATAAGTCTAGCTATAAGTTATTTCAACGGCTTAGCTCAGCACGCGCAGGTGATAGACAGTACGTAATTGGTTAACACATACACGCAGTAAAAACTTCAAGAATAGCGCACTCAAAAGCATCTCTGCCTTAAAGTTTGCTTGGTCTCGTCAGCTTGCTCAACATGGACAAACGGGTGATTCTTTTTGTGGCGGTTTTCTTTGCTATAATAGCTGTTAACAGCGTGACCGCCATGCCTACGGCTGAACAACCATGGAGTCGATATTTCGATGAAGGTTAGTTGTGTGAAAGTTGACTAGTTGAGGCCACTGAGAAGTTCACTCGGGTTTTTTTAACCGACAAACCTGAATTAGCATTCAATGATGTATGTAAAACTCGCAAACAAAGTTTAAACTAGGAAAGTTTGAAAACTAAAACGGACTACCTCAGTTTATGGGAACGAATAAAATTTCACTTTATCCAAGTCACTCATTCCACTTACTGAATAAAATACAAGTTAAAGTGTGAATAATAGATGCGCGGTTTTTAGACAAGACACTGAAGACTCGATGGATTTAAATAAAAATGCTATTCATATTTTTGTTATTTGATTCGCAAGTTTGAGCGTAAAGAGAAAAGGTTCTCATTGTGGATGAGAAAACGCCCATTTTTAACAAGAAAGCTGTAAATACATTGTATTGTCTGGAGAGTACTTCAACAATAAGAAACGTTCTAATATGTTCCTCAAAAATTGTCAAGAATTACTAGCAAAGAAATGAAAATTCAGTAGTTTGCTGAATATCAGTTACCTTATTCTCGAGTATTCATTTTCGCGGTTTTTGCGATGTGGGAAAAAATGCGAGAAAAAAGGCGATATTTTCGCAAAATTTTAAGCCTTTGAGCCTTTGTTTTCTCTGAAATCGCCAAAATATGTAAAACCTCGCAAAATACGGGGTACCATGGGTGCCAGCAGAGGTCTATAACCCAAGTTCTCTTGCTATAACTAATATGAACCTCTGGAGCCGGAAATTTGTTTTCCTTTGTTTTTTTTTTTGTCCTTGTGACGCGTACGCTTTCGTGGCATCAGCGTTCCTCGCTAAGAAAAAAACCCTCTGGCACCAAGGTTAAAACAAGGCTGTCGATTTCGCGAACTTACTGAAGTACGTGTAAAAATTAGCGAGAATTAGGAGAGTTTATTTGTGAACATGCTTTTCGGTCTGATTACCGAATCGAAGGATAAAAGTATTTTGATCGACTCTTAAAATCCATCAATCCATACCATTTCTTTCTTCCAGGAGAGAGCTTGGATCTTGTCAAACGAGGTAACGCCGAGAGGTTATTTCTGCTAGTTTATTATTTTTTAAATTAACAGATGTTTTCAAAGCCAATACGTGATGCAATTGCAACTAAAACATTTCAGAATAGTTAGCAAAGAAAATCAACGATTAAACACCATTAAAGCCAATATGTTATCCTAAAAGCCAGCATCATGTTATCCAAGTCTCAGTGACTATCATATAAATGTTTAATACATACATTCACAAAGGCAGTCACATGCCGAAGAGAGAATATATTTATTTTTTAAATATTCTCATTTCTTGATTAATCTTGCATCAAGTCGCCCTTCAATTTAATTGCTGCAAATTTCACTGCCTTTTCTAAAATGTAAAAATTACGTGGTTGAGAGGTAAACTATATTCTTTTCACATTGATATTGCTTTATTTTTACGGCTGGATGGATCAGTGTTCTTGACAGTTCAAGTAGATAACAAGAATTGTTATTAAACTCTAGCTCGTTATTATAATATTTTGTTAAGCATGTGAAAGATCCCCTGGTGTGAGACTTGAAATATTAATGAACAAAAAGTAGGAGATTAAACAGCCTAATGGCTAGTGCGATGCCAGCTTGTTCCAGCGTTTCGGATATTGGGGGAGCGACGCGAAAAGACGCGCGAAGGACAGGGCTGAATAACGTCTGTGCATGTGCAGGATTTCATGACAGCAACAGCAAATTTTTTGGCGCGAACGTGTTTAGTGTGTGGTTTTGAAACACGACGGCAAGGAGGCCCTCTCCCCAACCCCCTCGCCCTTTTTTCCTCGCCGCTCTTCGCACTTCGCGCGTCTTTTCGCGTCGCTTCCCCAATATCCGAACGCCTGGGATAGGCTTGCGCGATGAACTCTCCCGAGCAAGTGTGGTTGGTAAGAGATTTATTACACTACTTTGTGCTTAAAAATAGCTTGTGGAAATTAAACCATAACAATGTAAGAATAAAACTTTACTCGGTCCAATACTTAGAAAATATCGGACCAGCAAGAAATCATTCTGATTGGCTGATTTTAGTTATTGGCCCTTTCAACTGTCTTAGTCGTGCAATAAAAATAGGTACCGGTGAAATACTGGGGGGGGGGGGGGTTTCTACGATGGACCCAGGTTGAGTAGTGATACTACTAGTCCTTTCCGGTGGGAAGGAGAAATCCTATATAAAAGTGACGGGGTGATCCCCCCGGAGTACTTTATGCTACAGAAACCGGAGTAAATTAAAAGCGCCGACCTGTTGAGTGTTGAGCCTGAGGCTCTGTAAAGGCTTTACTTAATGATACTAATGACGAGTGATATTTATTTAAAAATAGGTACGCAACGCGTACATGTGTGTACTGCAAGGTTAAAATAAATGAATATTTGCAGGTTGTCGGGATCTTTCCAGCTTGTGCAGTAAACGGGCCAAGATACAAAGCCATTTGCAAGAACAGTAGCCATGCTAGCCATGCTTTTGTCTATCCAAATGCCAAAAGACCTGCGGATTATGCCGCTGAGGTGAGACTGAATAATATGATGAAGTCATGAATCCGCATCTTGGATTTTATTATTTTATTTATGTGACGACAGAAAATTACAAAATAATAAGGATGCTAAAATTAACAAATACAGTAGACTCCCGCTATCTCGAACTCGGTTATCTCGAAAACCCCGCTATCTCGAACTCAAATCAATTCCCCTTGCCCTTGTTTTTCAGTCATTTACTATCGGCTATCTCGAACAATTTTCCGTTCCCCTTGAGAGTTCGAGATAGCGGGAGTCTACTGTACAGCAAAGTCACTGAAGAAAAGTCGATAAAATATCCTTAGAATGAATAATTATATCTGAATAATAAAAATTGGGATAAAACTGCATGTCAAAACATGGTTACCATGGCAAATCAAACAAGCAAACAATCAAACAAACAAACAAACAGTTGTCACAAGCATCCCAGACTGGAAACCTTTTTCAAAATTGATAATATAAAAAAATTCTCAGAGCAGTCCGGTTAAGTACGATCTTTGGCCCATCAGAATTTAATTTCGCCGGAAAAATTAATTTACACAACCATTAATTGTGAAGTGCGATATAAAATAAAAGTGCATGTAGAACATTTAATGAAGCCGAATTTTGCGTTATTATTATTTATACGCCTTTTTGAATCACTCCTGTTGAAGGGAGAAAAAATTTCGCGCGGCTCAGTGTTTTCCCCGCGCTCGCCGTCTTTTTCGTTTTTCGCTCCGGGTGATCTGTGGGAGAGTTGGTACTGTTCGTATAATCTACATGTTGCGGAATAAGTTTAATGTACGTAACAAAGAAAACAGCTTATTTCCTCTGAAACTTTTATTGTTATCCGGTATATTGTTAAGCTGTCTGCCATTTCCTTTCAAACAAAACTTAATAACAGCTGCTGATTAACAGTTAGTAAATATTTTCTTGTCTTATTTGTAGGCGAACTGGCATGTGTCCCTAAAAGCCGGAGATGCGGAAGACATGGACAGACTGAATAATCTTCACACCATTCAGCACTCAAGAAATTTAATATAGCTTGTAAAATCACTACATGACTGAAACTATTAAAATAAACGATATGTGAATTAGTTGAGTAACTCGACTTCAGTAATATTTATTTGGCGGGACTGCAAGTGTCTGCGTCAGAAGGGCGGAATTAGTGTGATAAAAACATCGGATGATCTTCGGAAATCTTCGGAGGAATACTAACTATATTTTATATAACGCAACTGAAACATTGCTCCTGTAAAAGTAAACGAAAACGGTCGATATACTGTAGAGAAATGAATTGTAAGAGAAAGAGAGAATACGGTAACAAGAGGAAAAAAGCGCGGCTCAATCGAGGACTTGGAAAACGGTCGAGAAATTATCAGTTAAAAGTGTCACCTGCATATTCATATGACACTAAGGCCCGGACGAAATATGTCGAACTTTTCATGTGTCGAACTAAATATTCAGCGAGTTAAGTTCACGAGAAGTTCGACGTTTGTACGGCTTATTTTCATGATCATTGGATCGACGTACAAGTTATTTCAGTCTGAAGCAGGGTGAATTAAATTCGACGCAGTTTTCAAGCGAGACTCCACGTGGCGAAATTAAATAATTGGGAATGGACGGATGGACCTTAAGTGTAATTTCCTTCGACTCATGAAAAGTTCGACGTTTCACTGAGCCCAGGCCTTATAATTAGCTCAACACACGCAGGTGATAGTAATTGGTCAACAAGTATTCATCCGATCCCGCTATACTTCTATAAATTCAATAAGTTAAACCGTCATAGCGCACTCAAAAGCATCTCTGCCTTTGCTTGCTCAACATGGACAAACGGGTGATTCTTTTTGTGGCGGTTTTCTTTGCTATAATAGCGGTTAACAGCTTGACCGCCGCCATGCCTACGGCTGAACAACCATGGACTCGATATTTCGATGAAGGTAAAATGTCAGGTGAATTTTGAGGCCATTAATTAAAGTTCTGGGTTTTTTAACAAACCTGAATCAGTAGCATCTTATAGCGAAGAGTTTTCAATGACTGCATGTATGGCCCGGGCCAAACGTCGTACTTTTCATGAGTCGAACGATCCCAATTATTTAATTTCGTCTGTGGAGTCTAACATCGAATGTACACGATCTTTAGTCGTTCAGTTAGGTCTGCTTCAGACGGAAAGAACAGTCGTACTTAATTAAGACAAACGTCGAACTTCTCATGAACTTAATTCGCTGAATTTAGTTCCACGTATGACTGAATGAAAAGTTCGACGTTTGGCCTAAAACTCGCTTACAATCAAAGCTATACTACACTAGTTAACGAAAATTTTTTAAAACGGACTTCACTCTACAGCAAAGAAAAAAATATACGTTAAAGTGTGAACGTTATCTGAAACAGAGTGAATACATGCGCAGTTTTCAGACAAGACAAGGCTCAATGGATTGAAATAAAAAAGTTTATATTTTACTGACTTACTTAAAGCTAAGGAGTACGTCACGGATGGCGCATCTTGAAAAAATTGGCGAATTTGTTCGCAATCCGTCTTAATCTTCTCCATCCTCGACCATCCTTGTTCCTATTTGTTTTATTATCACTTCTTTGGTGTTTTTCTACCTTTGGCGGTAAACTATTATTTTGAGGCTTTCTTCAATTTGAATGTGATTTTGCACTCAACAAAAATTACTTAAAATATCGTGACATAGCTCCTTTGAAGGTCTTCCTTGTGGAATATGACGAGGAAACGCCCTTTTCATAAAAAAGGCTGTAAATATCATGAAATTGTATTTAGTTGTTTGAAGACTACAGACGCTACGTTGAGAACATTAACCCATTATTTACTTTTTTCCAGGAGAGAGCTTGGATCTTATGAAACGAGGTAACCATGAGAAGCTTTTTCTGTTACATTCCAACTAAAAACATTTCATACACACTGACTTCTCCCTTGATTGCGAAAAGTTATGATGGCGTACTGTAAATAATAGCTAGCAAAGAAAAGCAATGATTAAACTCCGTGAAAGCCAACATGTTAACAGTCCGGTCCGATACTTAAACAATATCGGACCAGCCGGCAAGAAAACCGCTGATTGGCTGATTTTAGTTATTAGCCCTCTTAACTGTCTTAGTCGTGTAATAAAAATGAGAACCGGTGAAATGCTGAGGAAACTTGACAAAATGTTGGGGGGGGGGGGGGGGAGGTAGGGGGTTGGGGGGCGGTTTTCTGCGATGGACCGAGGGGGAGTAGTGCAGTACCTTCATGCTACAGCAACTGGAGTAAAAAGCGCCGGCCTGATAATCCAATCGACTTGAAAAGGCGCCTTTACTTACTTAATGCGTGATATTTACTTTAAAATGTATATTTGCAGGTTGTCGGGATCGTTTCAGCATGTGCAGGAAACAGAGATACAGGAACATTTGCAGCACGAGGGGCAATCCTAGCTTTGCTTTTGTTCGAGTCCGATGCCAAAAGACCTGCGGGTTTTGCCGCTGAGGTGAGACAATAAGCTTATGAAGTCATAAAATCCGCCGCCTTGAATTCGCATCCAGTCGAAGCTCTGGGTCTCGGGATCCACAGAAACAGCGAACCTGGGTCTCTGGGTCTATAAACCCAGCGAGTCTGGGTCTCTGGGTCTCTGGATTCACAGACCCAGGGACGTTGGGTCTCTGGATCCACAGACCCAGCAACCCTGGGTCTCTGGGTCTCTGGGTCTACAGACCCAGCGAGTCTGGGTCTCTGGGTCTCTGGATTCACAGAGCCAGGGACGTTGGGTCTCTGGATTCACAGACCCAGGGACGTTGGGTCTCTGCATCCACAGACCCAGGGACCCTGGGTCTCTGGGTCTCGGGGAGTGGGTAGTAGGGCGGAACGCGGGAGTAATGGAGCCGGACAGAAAGTCTAACTTTGGTGGGAAAAGGCACGCATGGCGGTAACTAAAGCTGGATTCCCAAAGTGGCGGGAAAAGGCATGCATGGCGGTAACTAAAGACGGATTCCCAAGGTGGCGGGGAAACGGGAGTAATATAATTGTTTTCGCAACATTGCATAATACCTTATTATAGGAAATTAACGCTCAATGAAATTAACGCGAATTTAAAAATTCGCGTTAATTAAGTCGCGTTAATTTTTGTGAGCGTTAATTTCCGCGGACATTAATTAAGTGGAACGTTAATTTCCACGACCTTAATTTCCATTATTATAACTCTAAAATCTGGATCCTGTACAGAAAATAATTTATAGTTGACACCTAGAAAACAATAGCTTTTTCTTTTCTGTGCACTGTATTTCAATCTTTTACAATATTTCCAGTTCACCCTCACTTTCAGAAGAGCAGTTCTCGACATCTGAGTTCTTGTATTTCGGCCAAAATATCTTTGTTTCTTTGTGCGAATCGCGTTAATTTCCTTCATTTTGAAATTTTACCTCCTCTTTCGCGTTAATTTCCTTTATTTGGAAGTAATTTTCCTCCAATTCGCGTTAATTTAAGTCGCGTTAATTTCAAATACCTTAATTAACACAAGCGTTAATTTCCTATAATAAGGTATTTCGCAATATTTTTTGTTCATTTGCAGGCAAACTGCGTCCCTTTAAAGAGACTGTGGAACTTGAAGATCCTACTTGGCTAGTAGGGCCTCACAAAATGAGTAGCTTGTAAAATCACTACGCTAGAGTCAATTAAAATAAACGATATGTGAATTAGTTGGATTACTGACTAGTACTTTTTATATTGTGCGTGATATTTGAAACGTTTTAAGTCTCTTGAATAGTTATTGCAGCGCGCAACATTGCGCATAAACAGTTTCAGTCAAAGTGCATGCCACACTCTGCAACATTCCCGCCACTTTGATGCCGCGCGAAAAGCAATTTTTGATGTTTACAATTACGTCACCAAAATGCCGACGGGAGCAGTCAAGTAACCAAGAAGAAAACAACAGCAGTTATTTTCAAGACTACACTCACCTGGGCGATCACACTAGATGAACTACTGATAGGCTCTAGTCTTGGGCTCAAACCATTTACTATGTCAAGAGAAAACCTCAGCTGTTTAAGGTGCTGTTACACTAGGCCATTTTTTTATGCAACTTGCCTCGCAATTTTGTTGCGCCGTTACGACACAAGTTGCACTTACGATGCTTCGCCGTTACGACACAAGTTGCACTTACGATGCTTAGTGCCCGGGGGGGGGGGGGGGGGGGGGGAGTACTCCCTGAAATTATTGGTGGGATGTGCGGCCCAAAATATGTGATTTTCCATACCCTATTTCAGACCTGACCCAAAAATCGATACCCTATTTCAGACCTATAAAATCAGTACACGTGTCTAATACCTGACTTCAGCTACCCAGGAATGGGTTCCATTTGCGCAAACATTTGAAAAGGGCTTCAATTCCCGATGTTAATGGAAAAAACAGTTTTGTCTAAAAGCCAACCAATTCCGAACCAGAGTGCACAAAACATACCCTATTTCAGACCAAAACGGCTAAAAAACCATACCCTTTGGGCGGCACATACCTATAAAGCTTTTATAAGGGAGTACCCCCCCCCCCCCCTCCCCCCGGATGCTTAGTGTAATACAGCGTTGCCTCAATCTTTGCGAAAAGTAGAACTTCTACTTCTTGCAACGCTTGCTGCAACGAAAAACGTTGTGAGACATGCTCATTTCAGGGGGGGTTACACGAGGCAATTCAGTTCTGGAACTTGTGTCGCAAAAAAATTGCGAGACAAGTTGCCTGTAGTGTAACAGAGGCGGAAAAGTCGAACAAAATATTAATCACTCCTGAGACCGTCATGTTTTGGTCGGATTGGATAGCCGGAAAGCAGAAAATGGCTGATATAGATTTTCTGTCATTGCGCATCATTGCGCGGATAATTTCAGAGTACTTCAGAGGTAGAAAAACCGTACGTGTAACATTGCGCACTGTGCGCCAGTTTTTTAACACTGAATAACAAAGCAGGAAACTAAATATTGAAAATTAAAACATCACATGACAGTTATTTTGCATTGCATTAGATTGCTATGAATTTGTTTTCTGTTTGTCTTGATTACCGTATGATGGATTAAATTATCATAAATTTCAATTTTAACGGTCGTTCAGAATGATTATGGTACTGATTAACACGTAGTGTTATTCAGTTAAAGTACGTCAAGCCGAGTTTCAAATGAATAGAACCGCAATTGTTGTTAAGACAAGTAGCTTCTGCCTCGTCCCCTGTCAGGCGCTCGCTCGCTCGGCTTGCTGGGAATGTATCTAGCTATGGCAGGTGGTGCAATGAAAGATGATAATTCTCATTTTCCTCCTTCCCGTCAGGCATCTGCTCACGCTCCTTCCCAGTTCTCGCCCGTTCGCGCTTTGCGCTCGTTCCAGCTCTCCGCGCGATTTCCTATTAAAAAGCGGCCTAGGAAGCAGATGTTACATTGTCTTTATATTTACAACAATGATTATAAAAAGTCCCGTAGCTTCCAGATTTTTTTCCACATCGTCAATGTTTAAATAATTAAGCGGCCGATGCCCATATATGGGCATCGAGCCGCTTCAAGCAATGGGAAATTTGTTTTGGTAGCGACTAACCGCAGACCTCCACACGGTTGACATGATGCAATCGCATTGTCTAAATTAGCCACTAGAGAATTTCTCTTCCACAGGCTTTCTGTAGAATTTATCCTACTTTTAGAGAAAATTTCGATTTTCGTGTCGTGTAAGTGCTCTTTTCATGTAAAGAAACAAGCGAAATATTTAATTAGACAAGGGAAAATACAGTTTTTCTTCATACAATTACAGTACGTCATCCACAATTTATTTACGAGGAAAAACGCACGACTGACCTTTTGAGAACATGACGCAATTGTCAAGAGGGGTTTTCCTATTACATGGTAAACGTAGCCAGGCGGCATGCAAATAAATAGCCACTGGAGAATTTCTGTTATGCTTAATACATGCACCTACAACTAAACGAATGATAAAAACCGGGTCCCAAAAACATAGCTGCTGTTTTCTTAACTTGTAACCGCTTGTAATCCTTCAGGGGTTCTTGTTGTTTATCAAGTTCAACTTGTTACAAGCGACTTGTGTTTCTACCGAGCATAAAATTTAACATCATTTCTTTATTCGCCTTTGGCCATCGACCGAGGGATCGAGGGATCGTATGCGGGAAGTTTGTTACATTTGAACCTGTACAGTATGTGGTCCTAATTCAGGCCAGAAAAGACACGAACGTGTAATTCTCGCATTGGAAGAACTGCCTTGATCTGAAACTTGGCCTGTGACTTGTCACAACATTTACCTAGCATATGTAAGAGCAACAGGCTTTGTGTTTATCGATAATCTTGTAGTATCGAAAATAGAGGTTCGCTTGGCGGCCCTAATTCCGGCCAACGAGCCCTAATTCCGGCCACAAGGAAAAGCAATACAAATATACGCATAAACAGTTCACAAACATAAATTTCCATGACTTTTAATCATATTTCATCCATATCGATAATGAGAAGGCGCATTATACCAAGAGAGCTTTGTTTTCAGTGTTTTAGGACCGAAATAAGTGCACGGATTCAAGCCGCTCTGCGGTGACGGCCAGTCAGACAAGATGATATGTTTTGTGAGAGGTGGCCGGAATTAGGGACCTCGACCTGAAAACACATCGAAATGTTTGAGTCGTAATTTTAGACAGATATTTAACCTATAGATAATTTTTTTGGGGTCTGGCAGAAAGGATCATTCATTCTATGTTATTTATACCAAAATTAGCGCTATTAATGGACATTAAAGACAAACGGGAATTCTAAATAAACCATGTAATTGAGGCGCCGTAAACTAATGACTGTCGGGACAAAAACAAATTCCCAACCTTCACGATAACTCGAAATTCTCTATTTAACAGCAACAGGAAAGCCACCAAGCAAGATTACGAAAGGAAATAGATCAATTAATCTTAGCAAAGAGTCGTTTCTTATTTAAGTTCGTTTTACAATGGAAAAATACGCGATGAACGAAAGTGGCCGGAATTAGGGCCGGCCGGAATTAATAGGAACACATATTGTAGTTAATTAGTTATATGGCATAAGCTTCCGCGAGTCTCCGTATAGCTAGCTCAGTGGTAGAGCGTCCGACCGGTGTGCGGAAGGTCATATAAGTTCGATTTATGTTGGGAAACTCGGAGTTTTTTTTTTCTGAGTTAAGTGTCACTGACTGAATGATAACTTTATCATCGTTCTTTACCATCGTTTTTAATTTTATACACTAAGCTAGGAGAGTTCATGTCGAAGCGCGGCGAAAAATATTGATCCTTCGGTCATCATCTTGCACGAAAGGTGAAGAAAAAATATTATTATTCTCGATATACAAAATGTTTGCATCGGTTGCTTCAAAACCTCTTTTCACAAATCACTGAGTCACCCAGCCTCCTACTGTGCGCGTTTAGGGGTTAATTTGTATGGAAAAACAAACACCATATTCAAAGAGCTAGAAATTGCTATGTTTTTCTATGATTAGAGACGATAGCTAGTCAGCTTAGGTTATTTCCATACGGGTCCAAGCTCTTATCAAGAACAAATTGGAATTTGAAAAAAATTACTGATTTCGCTAAGTTCCCTTGTAGCTCCCTGTTTGTGTGCTCTTCGGGTTCAGAGCGATTTTACTGAGCGAAATCTGTCGATAAAATAAATAGTTCCCAATTGCAATTAGCCATAATGGCCACACAACCACGACAGAGCTCACAGCATGCATTGAACTTCAATTTAGCGTCCTTAAGCACGCTATTTCTGCGAGGCGACAAGTTGATTAATAATTTAGTACTTGAAATCGTCCAGGCAGCCGACTTTCACCAACGGTTATTTTGATGACATACATAAATTGCCTGATCATATCATGAAGAAATAAACATCTTGTTTTTTCATAACACTGTCCTTGGCAAGGGTCGTTATGTTTGCAAAATATCATGTTTGTAACATTGTAAGTATCGCGCACGGCCTTCAGTTTTAAGTTAAAGGAGTCTCTTTTTTAATGAACTCCTTGTAATTATACGCTTTTAAAAATACGGCAGGTGACACCAAATAAAAATTTCTAATTTGTAAACGGACGCGTCTGTGCATATATCAGCTCACTCCGTTAACAAAATAACTTCCATTCCATAGTTTATCTCGCGGGCGCGTCAGTAACTTGCTCAAGAACATGGATAGCCGTTATGATTCTTTGTTTTTGCCCTCTTTGCTGTGATGTTTTTTTGGAAACCTTACTGCGATGCCTAAGGGTGATTACACCGTCAAGTTATGAAGGTAAGCCTCACCCGCATTACCGGTTTTACAGTAATTTTCACGTCTGCTAGCTACAGTAGTTTTAATCGGCGCTTCTTAAAAACTGAAACGAAAGGAAACAATTTAAATATATAAAATGAATTTGAAACTGTGGCCAAAAAACGTTTAACAAAATGAAATGAACGTACGCATATGTTTTTAAAATTTTTAAAATCACTAAAACACATTTTGATCGAAAAAACTTGAATCAGTCTTCGTCGGGGTTTTTTTCCGTGTGAAAACAGTGTAGCAGAAAAATATGTAGGTTCAAAATCAAGTAAATATGATAAATACGGAAAATTAACAGTTTGTGGGGAGAGTTAGAAAGTTAATACTCCGGAAATAGTAAGTTACAAGGAAACATGACTGACTGGGACTTTATTTTAGTAGCGGTGACTTGAATCGAATACTGCGTGAGTAAATAGCAAATCTTCTTGCCGAATGTCTTTTTATTTTCCCGAGGGTTTTATTCTTCGTAAAATTCGCGATATATTCGATATATAAAGATTGGCGAAAATTAAAAACGCAAAATTTAACTTTTAGTACAAAGAAAAGGCGAGGAAACTGAGGGCATTTAAAAATGGCGACCATTTTTCTGCGAAATTTTCACCGATTTTTTTTTTCAAGCAATTTGCGATATTTTAGCCTCGCGAAAGGTAAAACTCATACCACAATTAGTATATTCGCACAGATATCGCATATCATGATGTTGAATACTGTTGAAAGGGCTATAGTTCTTTAACAGGTGCTAAAGTTTAACAACAATCGGCAGTATATGAGTTTGTATTCGCAGTTAGGCTGTTAGAAATCAAAGTTTAGAGATTTTTACTTAAATCTAGGATTTTTGCTTTAGATTTTTTTTACCATCGAGAAATCTTTGCGCATTTTGAAGCAGAATTCTAAGACTCTTCATTAGATGCGAGACTCCACAAACGTAATTGTTGCTGCATTTTGTTTCGCATTCAGTTGTAATGAATCATCGTGACGTTTTGATAATAAAGGTTGTCACATTTGATAATAGCACAGTCATTTACCTTAATTTGTAACACGGCGCCGCGCATCTAAGTTTAATTGTAAGTAATGAAGGCTGTCGTAAATTACATGAAAAATCCGGCGACTTAATTTCTAAAATTCCTCCCGATTCTGCGGGCTGATTCAAAATAAATACTTGCCTTAATTATATTATGCAGTTTGATTTATAATTCTTATTTGAATTGCAATCTTTAGTGAGTCTTTATTTTACTGAGAAAACTCTCTTTTGCATAAAAATGCTATAAGCAGTAAGTTGTCCTAGCTTTTTCGAGCCCTAGCGAAGTTATGCATTTACTGCTGAAAAAGCGTCAGTTTCTTTCCAAATTTTCGACCACTACAACAATTAAATTCTCGAATCCGATTGGTTATCAGCTGGTCCTATCATGAGTGAGTTTATATTAGACAGTACGCGCGCTGTTATTGGACAGTTGCACAGAAATGGGTTTCTTTCTTTCGAACTCAGCTGTTGTTTTGTATTCACTGTAAAGTTAAAATTTCATTGTTTTTCTTTTCTCGAATTTTGTTTAATTGGTAGCAAGACTTCGTGCCATTGCGGTCGTCTGATTTTGATCACAGAACAATAATGTACTGGCATGATCAATCCTAATATTAACCTAGTATGTAAATATTACATATTCAACTTAACGTACTTATGGGAGACGCGGTCAGTGGCTTATGGTTATAATAGCCCTTTTCACGTTAGCTTGTGATATTGCATAACAATACACTTGAGCATAGAAGCGAGGCAATTTCGGGCACAAGCTGCAAAGCATCGTGTTTTTCTTGAGCTCCTTCAACTCTTTTAGCATATAAACAGTTTTAAAATGTAGAAGAACTGAAATTCTTTTAGTTTACATTGTTTTTAGAAAAAAATGTAAAACGAATTTTCTCTATTAATAAAGAGTAGACTCGCATAAGCAACAGGAGATCGGGTTACGATATTTACGGCAAATTTTAACTAAAATATTGTATATTTAGTTGTTCTCCGTTTTTAAACTATTTTTTATACTAATATAGTTCAAGGAGCTCAAGAAAATCACGATTTTATCCAGCTTGTGCCCGAAATTGCCTCGCTTCTATGTTTAGCTGTATTGTTATGCAAATATTTCAGGTTAACCGTGAAAAGGGCTATTAGCGCGTTGGACTCTGGATCAAGCGGTCTGAGTTCAAACGCTGGCCATTGTGTTGTGTCAGTTGGCAAGACACTTAACTTAATTCATAGTTCATCTCCAGTCTCGTACCCAGTCGCTATTTATGTGTTTTGGAGATGGAGAAGATTGGATACGAGAGTAGATCGAGGCGCGCGGGGAGTTATGGGAAGGGTCCTTTGTCCCTTCCCAGAACGCCCCACGCGCCGCATAATTAATCTCGCTCCAGATTTCCTCGGCTAAAACAATTGTTTTCTAATCAGATAAATAGCGACTGGGTACGAGTCTGGTTCATCTCTCCATCCAGGAGTATAATAAATGAGAACCGGGGGGAGGGAGGTAACCTGCGATGGACTAACATCTAATCCAGGTGGACTAGCAATACTCCTAGCTATATATTTCAATGGCCGTTTCACACTAGAAGCCGGCCAACGTAATTTTTGGACGAAAAGTCGTCTCAGACGGACAAGTCGTCTTAGTGTGAAAACGGGACGTCTGATTTTGTTCGTCTATTTAGACCATTTTTTGTCGTCGATTTTTTTCGATTAGACGGACAAGTCGTTCAAAGCCGACTTAAATTCACACCAGACGAACAAATGGTCGTACCTCGGTCTCAAAGGGGAGTGGGACTAGCAAAAGGAGTGTTGGATTTGGGTAATCAAAATGGCGGCACCCATGCTTAACACCAGCCCCAGGTCCCTTGCTTTCAAGATCGTCCGTTTGTTCGTCTTGATATGAATTTATGACGACCAACACAAGATGACTTATCCGTCTAGTTTTCACACTAAGACGAATAAATCGTCAGACGACTTGTCCGTCCAGACGATTTGTCCGTCTTCTGGTGTGAAAACGGCCATTATATAGTCGGCTTCATGCTACAGAAACCGGGATAAGTTTCGGCAGTGCGAGCCAGTTGTTAACCCAAGTGCGACTTTACTTTTACCTTATGTACTTGATCAACTCTTTAATTATCAGCTTGTGAACCGTTTATTTTTCAGAGAGAAATGTGGCAATAAAGCGAGGTGGAAGTAAGAAGTTATTTCTAGAATTATGTTATCCATAGTATTCTGAAGTGTTTGCTAATTAAATTCAAAATTGTTTGCAAAGTCAATGAATCGAAGTGAAACTAGACCGTTGGCAATTGACTTTGAAAACAAATTAATGTGTTGCAAAGCCACTGACGATCTACGGAGAAGGATTCCCCGTTTCCCATGTTAATTTTTTTAAATCTACTAGTTTCGCGCCATGTTGTACATGTGAAAGTTATTTTTTATTCCTTCTGATCGAGGACATCCTCGTCCCCAGGCTCCTCGTCACGTGACCAAAAGAAACGGAGGATCTGGGAACGAGAATGGATCGAGGATAGATCGAGGAAAAACTCCCTCCTCGCGCCCCGCCCCCGTACTCTGAGTAGTTTTGTCCTATCCCAGATTTCGCTCGCCAAATTATCCAAGATGGCGTCTCCACGATCGTATGTGACAACGGCTTGACGATTTCACCGTAAATAATAGAGGGACTGTTCACAGTCTAACAACCGGGCCCTGGGTGGAGAGAGACACTGTTGAGAGTAAACTGTCCTTGTTCAAGAACACAACACAATCACACCGACAAGGGCTAGAACCCAGACCACTCGATCCGGAGTCCAACGCGCTAACTATTAGGCCAGCGGCCACCCACGAAGAAACTTGACGCGCAATTTGTATTCGATTTTAATATATATATTTTTTTAAACATATTTGCAGGATGCCGTGATATGCGGCCAAGCAGGTGGTGCAAGATGTACAAAAAAACCACAATAACTGTCAGATTGCAATGATTCCCCCGGTTTAAATGTCGTAAGACTTGTGGACGTTGCTGACGAGGTAGGTCAATCAACCTCATTCCCAGGGGAAGAGGGACCCTGGGAACGAGGTTGGTAAGTCAATCACACAGAGCCAAATTTCAAATAGCAAGTGTCAATCCAGAATAAAATAATAATGAACAAATAAATAAATAGATGATAAAAATCACAACACGCCCTGATATACCCCACGCCCCCTTATATACCCCACGCCCCTTATATACCCCACGCCCCCTTATATACCCCACGCCCCCTTATATACCCCACGCCCCCTTATATACCCCACGCCCCTTATATACCCCACTATACAACAGCGTCCAGGTCTTGCCGCTAATAGGTATTTCCACTCGCAAAGACAAGTAAATATCAAGGGCGTGTTCGAATAAATGGTGCGCGCACTTTCAATACGCTTCCCTCAGTATAAGAGATGCTAGTAACTTCATTGAGTTCAAGAAGCAAGCAAAACGCACTTTAAGCTCTAACTTAGATTATAGTACAGAGTATTTCATAATTTTATGTTATTGTTATCTTAGTACTTATTTAGTTTAACACAGGACTCCTAACTATGCTAAATTGGATGATCCTGTTAAAATATTGAAATAAATAAAATAAATAAATAAATAGGATATAGCTAGATTTTTTGCTGTTTTGAGTTGAATAGGGTAAAGATATATAGTCGAACCCCTATTAAGCGGCCCCCCTCGGGAAATGGCACGTGGCTGCTTAAGGTGGCTGGTAACGGTTTACAGCCCCTGTGTTTTTGATTGATCGATACTACCATCCTATATCAGTTGAAGTTAAAATAAAGAAATCAAACGATTGCCCAATCATTGGTGAACACGTTATGATCATCTTTCTGTATATTAGGTTACCATAGCAACAGTATTACCTGTCAAAAACACCCTTATTTTTAGCTTCAAGTGCTTATAACTCAAAAACGAGCCCGGTGACCCCCATTTTTTATAATTGAATAATGATCAGCATGTTAAGATACAACTTTTTGCAAAGTTTAAAAAAAATTCTGCGGAGAGAATTCAGAGCCACCTTAAATTTTCGAAAATTTAAGGTGGCTCTGAATTCCCTCCGCAGAATTTTTTAAACTTTGCAAAAGTTGTATCTTACATGCTGATCATTATTCAATTATAAAAATGGGGGTCACCGGGCTCGTTTTGGGAGGTATAAGCACTTAAAGCTAAAAATAAGGGTGTTTTTGACAGGTAATACTGTTGCTATGGTAACCTATTATGTCACAAATATTATCATAACTTGTTCACCGATGATTGGGCAATCGTTTGATACCTTTATTTTAACATCAACTGATATAAGATGGTGGTATCGATCAATCAAAAGCGCAAGGGCTGTAAACCGTTACCAGCCACCTTAATAGGGTTGGCCTTTTATTTACAGTTTTATACTGTTGTTGGGACTTTGAAAGCTGGCCGCTTAATAGGGGTTGGCGCTTATAGGTGGCTGCTTTAATAGGGGTTCGACTGTATGTCTGCTTGTCGGTTTCAAACATTTACATATTTTGGTCTGAAAAAAGGTTAGGGACTTAAGCTCTTTGTGGCACTTCCCCAACAAAAAATTGGAGGGGTTACTTAAGGTTACTGGATAACCTTTATGGGTGCCTTCCGGAAAAAAATTCGTACGCGCGTTATTTTCGACGAAACGACGGTTACTATATATCATTGTAAAGGTAATAGAATGTAGGATCTGTATACATTACCATTTAAAATTCTATCGCTTTGGTAAGCGCGCGCGAGCCTTCAAACTCAAAACTGTCGATGTTTGGCTTCGATGAATTACCCGCCTTCGCGTTAGCGCGTACAACCAAACAAAACTGTACTATATCACTTCAGCACTTGATGGGCTACAAAAGGGTGTCGGGCTTTATTGATCTTCCAATTGGTTTTTGAGAAAAACAACTTTGAAGTTGGCCAATAGAAAATGTTTCGTTTCGCGTCACGCCGAGAGGCGTAAAAGTAAAAATATTTCGAATTCCTAAAATGCCCGACACCCTTTTTCGCACCGATATCTAACGATCATTTTGGCCAAATTTCGTAAAAATCCGCCAAATCTACATACCCTATTATTCATTTGAAGAGTGGCTACCCGCGCAAAATGAACCCCGAGTTTTCGGGCCATAAAAACACCTCGGGGATTAACTTTTTAGTCACGCGAAAACACAAAATTTGCTATAACTCCGCAAGCAAAATAGATTTTTAAATAATTTTTTTTTTAGAAGAAAACCGGCGCAATGGGCTATTTTATGGTAGGTTTTTGCAATTTTGCAAAATTCTACCCCGTAAAGGTTATCAGTAACCTTAAGTATCCTCTTCAATTCGCCAATGAGAAGAGAGCTCAATCTGACTCTGATTTCCTTAACTCCGAAGCACAAAGATTCCAAACAGCTCATATTGTTTCTGTCTCATTTATAGGAGAAGCACAAGAGATGCGAGAAAGGACGACCCTACATGGCCAGTCTCTCTAGCTACTAAAGTCTAAAATAAAGCTATCATCATTTGCACTCACAAAGTTACCTTGCATGTAATATCACCATACTACTGAAGACCAGACGAACAGATATAAATCGAATGCCATTAAAATAGTCTCTGAACAACGAATGAATGATTTCTTCTGACTCCAACTCGCGCAAATCCCATCTGACCAATCACAACAAGCGCGAATAGCGCAATGAACCAATCAGAATTCGGAGCAAAAATGAAATCGGTGCCAAGCGCGGGAAAAAGGGCAACCCGTGACAAACGCGGGAAAACGGGCGTAAGCCAAGTCACGATTGGTTTTGGTTTTGCTCCTGATTATTTAAATATTGGTTGAAAAAATCAGCGTGCAAGTTGGTTAGATCAGGTTTTTTGCTGCGTCACGGTTTGCGCATCTTGAAAATGTTAGCCTAAATTTTTTCAAGTTCGCTGTTCGCAATCTGTCTTTAAATCTTATCCATCCTCAACCATCCTTGTTCCTGTTTGGTCTATTGTGACCTATTTGGTGTTTTTCTACCTTAGTAAACTATTATTTTGAGGCTTTCTTCAATTTGAACTGATTCACAGTCCGTACTGCGCAATCTCAGCCTGCTATGTTTATGAGTCGCATACGAAGGAATGTAAATACTAGCGAAAATAGAAATTGTTGTACAAACTTACATTTTTCTTCATTATTAACGCCAGATATCCTTGCCAAACAATAATAACGAGTAGAAGAACCTCGGCGTTATCCCAAACCGACGTTTCAGCTCATCGAGCATTCAGGAACTCAACGACACGTAATGGCGGACTCAAAAACTTCATAACAACTTCATGTACGCTATCACCAAAGTGTAACGTATCAACAAATTCAAAACAAAAATGTAAACAAACCCTGAGCATGCGCAGTACGGACTAGAAAATCATCTTTAAGACCCAGAGCTCAGAAAACGCAAAACCAAAGCCAACGCACATCATTGTTTTCGACATTCTATTGAAAACGGAAACTTTCGCTAGTATATTTACAAATATAATCATTTAATAATCGTGTAGTTATAAACTTGCATGTCTTTAAATCAAACCATGCGGAGAGCTATAAAGTAACGACGTGTTTCCGTGAACAGCACCCGGGGGTACTCCCTATAATGGGACTATACGGGGAGGCTCCGCCCGAAAGGGTCCTTTTTTAGGCTCGAGGTATGTGAAAGGGTAGGGATTTCACGAGTTGAAGTATATGAAAGGGTAGGGATTTCACGAGTAAATGATACTATTGTTTGGTTAACATCTCTGCTGGTAATGCTTGATGATTTCTGGTGATATATATTGTTCATTAAGTTCATTACAAGGGCATAGAAAAGGGATGCAGTGCTTTCTACTGTAGGTACGTGAAAGGTGTACCATTTTCATAATTTCTGTGGAAGGTATATGAAAGGGGTACCATTTTCTATGAAAGGTATATGAAAGGGGTACCTTTTCTGTGAAAAATGGTATATGAAAGGGTAAGGGGTTGGACCTCTGGGCGGAGCCTCCCGTATAAAACTTTTTTGAGTACCCCCCCCCCCCCCGGGGAACAGCACTACAGAAGAAAACGCAGTTCTGAAGCAAGATAATTATAAAATACTTTGTAAAAACAAGCAAGGTTGTGAACTGATTTCATTTCAATCTTCTTCTACATTTATTGATCGTGTTGACTTTTCTTCCATATTTTAACTTCAGAAGCTTGTTGTCCCTAGCTCCAGAAAGCCGGGTAATAGCTGTTCCTGAAAAAAAGAATAAAAAGAAATCATTAATGAAATGGACTGTTTTGGTCACAGTAAAACCTTCAGATCGATTACTTATTCAATTACGGTTAATTCAATCTACAGCCCCAATCCACCGTACGGAAAAAGATGGCGACTGGTACATTTACCCATAATTCTTAGCGCACGAAAACCCTAAAAACGCTCATAAAAACGCACAGAAAAGTTATAAAAACTTCAAACCTAGCATACACAATATGTTGTTAGTAACAGGGACGAATTTCCCAAAAATATGGCTTCCAGATGTTCCTATTGCCTGTGCTAGGTTCGCAAGGTATTGTGGTAAAATGCACAGCCGCCATCTTTTTTCTTATCGTGGATTAAGGAAGAAGAGTCGCATTTCAGTCCCACATGCCAGAAAACGTGCATACTCAATAACTGTGGCCCAATAGTACAGACGGTTTAGGGGTTTTTTCGGTTGTTGAGCGCGGAGCGCGATACGAAATCAAAAATCGCCTGTAGAACACATGATGATTGTTTATGCTCTTCCAATCGTTCGCCAAACGAACGTTGTTTCTGATTGGTTGCTTTAGACCACGTGATGTCACGTGTGAATAACCCAAATGGTGACCTCGAGTAAAGAAGAATTTGCTTCTGCTCTGAATTTACTCCATCATGTCGCTCACTCAACAACCGATGAAAAACCTAAACCCGCTTGTACTGGCAGGAGTTCCCTCGCCTATGTTAAGGCATAGGTCTGTATGAGAATTATCAATAACACTCATTGAGCATGACTAACTTTTTAACACAGCTTGCAGGATTTTTGACATTGTCTTATGACAAAGTCGTATAAACTGTGCACGGTGCTCCAACACAACTTCTCAAAGTAGTGGCAGGCTGGCAACTCCGGACATGGCGCATCACCTGCAACTGGATTAGTTTGTAGAGTTAATTGAGTTATACCTAGCGGTTCATTATAGCCCCCCGGGGGGGACTTCCATATAAAAGTGATGGGGGTGATCGTCGTGCCTTTTAGGGTTTAAAATTCGTGGTTTGGTACCCAAATCTAAAATGTCTACCGTTAGAGTTATTCCGGTACCTTTAGGGGATTTTGCGGGAAAAAAAAATGACGGGAACTAGTTTTGTTTTAAGTTAGAATTGGTATCTCTTAGGGGTAAAAAATAAATTCCAGCCACACCCCAAAAAACAAGATTTTGGCACCTTTTAGTGGTTCTTTTCAAACTTTCCGACGATCACCCCCGTCACTTTTATATGGGAGTTCCCCCGGGATTATAGCTACATGTAGCTAGTATCGGTCGGCGCTTTACTCGGGTTTCCTAAGCATGTATCAACCAAGAGTAAAAGTATTACCCCCTCTGGATTGTATGCTAGCTAGCCCTCATGCACCTCGCCCGAGGTTATCCCGGTTTTCCATAGCGAGATGGAGGGGGGGGGGGGGGGGGGGTTGGGGGCAGGGGGTCTGAACTTCCTGCTTGTCGTACTTTTCTCCCGGTTTCCACCACCTTGAGAATCCCGCTTCCCGTCCTCTTTTCTCCCGCCTCCCGTAGACATCCCGCCCCCTTTACTCGCGGGCTCCTACCCGCCTGTAGGGCCTGTCCCGATTGTGCTCGGCAACTTTTGAGCAAACTTTTGGCGTTTGGAGCAAACTTTTTGCAGTTCTAGCAACCCTCGAGCAAGGTTTGCCTTTCTGAGCAACTTTTGAGCAAAATATAGGTTTACAGCCACATATCAAGCACGAAAAAGTGAACAATAAAATAAATTTGATAGGAAAACTTCAATGTATGTGAATTTATTGAATGTTTATCAACATACAATTTAAAAAAATTAAAAACAAAAACTTTTTTTAATTTTTTTTTTTTAATTAAAAAAAATATATATATTATAAAATTTTAAAAACAAAATTTTTTTTTTTTTGTTTAAATCGAAAAATAAAGCTTTAATTAACGTTTGTATAAAAATATCAAGAAAAGTTAGGTAGCACTTTTGAAATTTAGGTAGCAAACTTTTTGGATTTTTGTCAATTTTTTTAGCAACTTTTTGGCATTCCAGTGAGGCCAACTTTTCATCATTTTACGAGCACAATCGGGACAGGCACTACCCGCCTGCCCCACCCCTAGCCTGCGAACAAGCTCTCTTGGGGTTTTAGGAGAGTACACCCCCCCCCCCCCCCCCCCCCCCCCCCCCCCCCCCCCCCCCCCCCCCTCCCTCACCCCCAAAAAACCTTAAGAGAGCTTGCTCGCAGGCTAGCCCCACCCATCCTCTGGATAGGGACGCCAGCTACTGTCCATTGCAAGGTGCCACAATATTTTGCCGGTACGTATTCCCATTTAATCAGGTTTCTTAGTGAAGATAGTCGTGAGAGGCATGCGCACGGCCGTGAGAGCTTGCCCAAGAACACAGCACAAACATCCCCGACCTTCTTAACGAGACCAAATAAACATTTTATATAATTTAAGCTAAACTATGATTTGCAAAACTTTACTTACAGTCATCCTCAAAGCGAAGCTGCGTCTAAAAACAGCAAAGGAATGTTAAGATTATTATAAATATTATAAATAAATAGCTGGATAGATAGATAGATAAATAAATATTATTTATAAAGTCAAAGATGTTTGAATTCAAAATACCATTAAGAAATCGCATCATTCAGTATTCATGATCATTTAGGTTGAATTACGCCGAAGTTAGAGTAATACGAAAATAATTGTGTGAGTTTTGTACGAAAAATAAGCTTATAAAAGATTAAAAGGTAAACGAAATTAATAAGGAGTTATTTAAGCGATAATCAACCAGAATCTATGCCATGATTTTCTATCACGGGGGTTCCTCTCTTCCATTTTGTCAGCGGTTTTGGGAGTCAGTATTTGCTATATTGCGTTTACTGCAATGAATTATAACGAGATATGTCAACACAGATTGCTTTGAGTCTTCTATCAAAAGTATTAATATTGCTTAGTGGATCGAGACAATATATAATTTTTTTGGAGGCTTGGCCTTAACAAAGGGAGGTATATGTCAATCCCGTAAAGTACCCCCTTTTTGAGTGAAATAAAAACACACCTGGAAGAACCATGCAAGACGCACTGACACTGCATGTTATTATATGATACATAAACTGTTATGATACGGGCCTATTATCTCAGAATATATGGGAATTTCCCGTTCCTGTAGTGGTATTTTTCAGCGTCTCTCCCAATTCCACTCTCCGTTTTCACACTCGCTCCAGACCTTTCGTTCAAAGACCGCGCGCATTTGTTTGACAGGCCAACCCAAAAAATACGACTGTTTTGCAGTTTAGAATATCTGCATCGATTGAACTAAAGTCAGAAAAGGACTTTCAAAGCAAATTCAATTTTTTTAACATGCTGAAGACTCAGCTCTTGAGTGAACTTATATCAAACAACTTCAGTTGCAATAGCTGTCTTTCACTCAGTAATTAACAAATAAAGAAGCCAAAACCATGTATTATACTGTCATAAAACACGACGGGAATTTGAGAACACGAGAGAAATTTAGAAAACACGAGCCGCAGGCGAGTGTTTTCTATATTTCTCAAGTGTTCTCAAATTCCCGGAGTGTTTTTTGACAGTATAATACATGGTTTTGGCTTCTTTATTTGCTTTAAAATATAGATTTAACGCGCGCGAAACGATAAAAAACACGGCTTTTCTATGATTTATACTCTGATAAAACATGGTTTTTAACCAATCAGAGCGCGCGCATTTTCCAGTCTATGTTTTAAAGTACAGATAACGCGCGAAACGAGTTCACATATCTCACGATATATGTATTTTTTTACTTTAGCCAGTAGGAGACTGTCCTTTTATTCCTTTTGACAAAGAAGAGCTCTATAACTAGTTATTACACCTCTGTTCAAAGTCAAAATGTAGGGGAAGAAACTTGGATCATAGTGACCAATATTTTTGGCGTGTAGTATCGCTGTGCAGCTCCACTCGTCATATCATGCCATTACTCCAAGAACTCCAAGACTCGAAAAAATAAAAATATTTTTTGTTTTCATCAAAATTCTAAAATCTAAACTGTTAATCCTACAAAGCTATTTTTTTATATATTCTAGACATGGAAATCATTAATCTCTATGCAAAGTTTGGTATCGATCCAGTGATTCCTTTTGGAAATAAAGCTATTTGAAATTTGTGATGTCCCGGATGAACGTGTTTTCTGAACTGTCACAAAATACGGATATTTTTTATATCTTTTTCAAATTTTCAGACGTGATAATAATTTAGAAGTGATGTCTAAACATAATTGAAGTGAAAGCTAATGATATTGACCGTAGAATCTACTCTACTTCTTGTGCAATTTTATGGTGGCCATATTTGTGTCCCTCTGAAGGACAGTTTGGCAATAAGTAACTCGGTTATGAAAAATGCTACAAAGCTATAATTTGGACAAAACGTTTCTTACTGCCAGTTCTTTTACCTGTTAATTTTATGATGTTGTTCATGAAAGCAAACAGTTTTATAATGTTGATGAAAACCACCAATACTAACACACACACTCTAGAAAACGTCTAATAAGATTGATATATTTAGTATTTATAGTAGTTTTTACCTTGCTCGATGTATGGATCTTCGTCGAATCCACTCTTTCCGCCAACAGTATGTGCCATGAATAAGAAAAGCAATCAATGCTAACAAGATCTTCATCTTCCTATATACCTTAATTTACCTTAAGTCTCTGTTGTTCTTTCCAAATGTTTAAAATTGTGACATCGAGCGAAGAAATATTGTTTTGTCTTGCTGTGATTTTGTTTTCTATTTTTCTCGATGGCGGAATAATGACACAATAAACGATTTTTAACGGGATGAAATTATCACAGTCATCAGCCGTTACAAAATTGTTGGACCGATAACATGTAAGCTTAATTTTATTTATTTTAAATTAAGTTTGATTGACGACACAAATTGAGCATTTATTCAAGAAATTTAAAATAAATTCCTTGCTCCACGGGAAACCTGTCTATGGGTCGCTTTAAATTAAATAATTAAAAACCCACTGTATTCCGCATTAAATGTTTATTATTTTTAAATGTAATGGGATTTTCCATCGAAATTTAATATTTTTCTCCCGAATAGACTCGCATCTTACTTTTCTTAGCTTAAATTTACTACCTTTAGATTAAATTTCTCGATATATGGAAAATTATGTTTCCGTAACAGCATTTCTATATTCAATATCAACCGTTAATTTGACACAATAATTCTCGCTTGATGATTGGTCAAGATTAATTAAATTATCGTTTCAATAGACTGAGAAGGTGATTTTTCTGAACCGCAATATAAGACGCTTTTTGTGGTCAAAAAGGGTAATATAACAACGCAAGAAATTGACAGAGCAATCGTGGATTTTCAGTCTGATCTCGAGTTAGCAACTGAGTGACTTATGCGTCAAATACAAAGTTTTGCGATTTTGCGTGAGACAGTTTCACTTGTCACGTCCGAAAACATTTTACGTATTTTTCTTGAGTATTTAATCGTGTTAAATTTGGTCACCACCTGTTCTATATAACGGATAGAATAACGGATTTAAATTGATCAGCAATTTGTTCTTATTTGCCCCAGTACACTAGATATCTCTAACCATGGCACGCGTGTTTCTTTGCATCTGACAACAGGCGGATCCAAATGAGTTTTACATCTGACTTGTCCAATAAGCTGTGCAATCCCTCAGTATCCACTATCAGGCTTTATTTCTTACATTTGACTTGTCCAATCCCTTTATCCACTATCTAGGCTTTATTTCTTACATTTGACTTGTCCAATCCTTTTATCCGCAATCTAGACTTTATCTCTTACTTCTGACTTGTCCAATCCCCCAGTCAGTCCACTATCGATATCTAGGCTTTATTTCTTACATCTGACTTGTCCAATCCCTTTATCCGCAATCTCTAGACTTTATCTCTTACATTTGAGTTGTCCAATCCCTCAGTATCCGCTATCTAGGCTTTATTTCTTACATCTGGACTTAGATGAAGGTTGCTTTATCTCTAAAACGAAGATCTGTTTTCGACATAAAAATTCCCATAAAGACTTTTGTTGCTAGAATAAATTATTAAACTGAGAGCGGCTGAATGTCGAAAGTATAGTTTTGGTTTTAGAATTTTGATAACGTCAAATAACGTCAAATGAATTTTGCAAAACAGTTTTCGCTCAAATGCTTGTTCAACGTCAAGCCTTAAAGGCGTTAACTGCGTTAAGTACATTGCGTGCTTTCAGTCATATTCTAACGACGGAAACGTAAGAAAGAATAAATATAATTAATAACATTAAATAACATAACATATAACATAACATAACATAACATAAAGGCTTTATTAGTAGTATTTCCACTAGGTGGCTCTACACCTTAACTTCTAATTCTAACTAAATTACAATATTAAGAAGCATAATAATAATAACTGATTAAAAAAAGTACTTGTCCTATCCGGCCATTTTAGCCTGTTCCAGGCGTTCGCCACCCTTCGCGCGTCTTTTCGCGTCGCTCCCCCACTATCCGAACGCCTGGAACAGGCTCTATCCATTTACATTAAATAAAAAAGAGGCCTCGCATTTCCATCATATTCCCAAACACTACATCTTCAAAGACAATTATCAATGACATGCAAAGGTTCCACTGAGTCTTAAAATTTCACAACAGCTCTTACCATTATCAGTAACTCCGACACGTGAGTAATGCGCCAGGAATGCGAGAACCAAATATTAACATAAACATGGCGCTGATTCAAGATTAAATAATCAACATTTACCCAACCTAAACCGTGTTTTCTTTCTGTTTAACGGTAGAGTGATATTGTCGACACGAGAATTACTGTCAATAAGGCTTCCTCTTGTTCGCAAAGTCTGGAAGTTATGGAATGCAGTTTTTTTCTGGCCTTGTGAGTCAAAGGCAACTGAAAGATGCTGTTGAATTGAGTGGGAGCCTTTCGCGAGCACCTGTAACTTACTGAACTTACACTAGAGGTATCATGATTGTAAACAGTGCATGTCAGTACAATTTTTGTATCATCATTAAATACGTTTTCCTTTATTTTTTTCTAGCGAGAGGGTGTGCGGAGATAACATTAGACAAATGGAGATTAAAAGTTATTTATCGCTGGGGGAAAAAAGAAACAGCAAGTTGCATTTGTCATTGAAAAGAAAACCTATTTTATTTCTGAACCATGAATGCAACAATTACGTAATAAATGAGGAGAATTCCTGTTGTAAACATGGCACGTGCGTTTCTTTGCATTTAACAACATCAGCAATGAGTAAGTTTACATCTGACTTGTCCAATCCCTCTCTTGTTAGTATCTATTTATTTTTTTGTGTCCCCAAATTAGTATGGGATTTTCCCAGACTATAAGGCATTGACACGTTAATAAAGTTTCTATCTATCTATCTATCTATCTATCTATCTATCTATCTATCTATCTATCTATCTATCTATCTATCTATCTATCTATCTATCTATCTATCTATCTATCTGTTATCTAGGCTTTATTTCTTACACCTGGACCTAGAAGAAGATTTTTCTACCAAGTAAACAAATATCAAAACGCTTTATCGTCACATGGAGATCATTGTCACAGATACCTAGAATCATCATAGTCTCTTGCTAGAATATATTAACTTGAGTTTTTTAGTATTTTAGTATTGTTCAGTAAAAGTAGAAAAGTACTAGTTTACGTTTTAGAATTTGGAATTTTGATAACGTCAAATGGAAAACATTTCAGTAAAAACACTTATCATAAAAAGAGATCGAAATGTTATTTTCAAAGGCTCTTTGTAAGCATTATTGAAAATCAAATAAAACTAAAACGAAGATCTCAGACTGATTGGCACTAGAATAAGTTAAATTAAACTGAGATGGCAGCTGAATGTCGAATGTCGAAAGATGTTTTGGTTTTAGAATTTTGATAACGTAAAATGAAATCAGGTTTTGGCCTGACATTTTTCGCTCAAATGCTTGTTCAATTTCAAGCCTAAAAGCATCAAGTACATTGCGTGCTTTCAGTAAAATTCTAACGACGCCGGACACGTACTTACTCCCAAGGAATGCATTTTTCCTAAATCTCAACGTTACCGGAGAAACAAATGACATAAACTTGGTAAAAAAGAAGATTTTATTCAAAATCGAGATTAAACATTAAAACTGAATACGTCAGTAAGTATACCAAATAGAAAACGATTCCCATGTTTCCACAGAGTTATGGTGACACGAGTGACGTTTGAGAGAACGAGAAATGCTGTGCAAAACACGAGCCGCAGGCGAGTGTTTCCACAGCAATTTCACGAGTGTCAGAGCCCACGTGGTGTCTTGTTTATTTCATTAAATGGTTTGGTAGTCAGTGTTACTAAATTAACAGGTAAGAATGTCTGAACTACCATGAAATCATACATATTGCATAAGACTGCTACCTCACACAAAATAATAAATTTTACGAAGGATATAAAACAGAGCAGCTCTCACCATTCTTAGTCAGTACTTGACGAAAGTATTTGCTATCGTACGCGTAACCTGATCCGTCACAAGTTCCAAGGAAAAGGTAGGAATGTAAAGCAATACACGAAACAATAGTTTTTATTGCAAATTTGGATGCTTTGTTTAAGTTCCGAGAAATCCAGTTTTACTTTCTCAACAAAAGATTTCAGTTCAGTCTACATTGACAAAAGTGAATGTTTACTTTCTTAGCATCAGTTAAGTTTTGAAGACTGACTCAAGCGATAGCGCCCTAAAAATACCAATCATTGTTACATGTAGTTGCATGTTTGCATAAGCTGTAAACGTCTTTTGAGCGTGCTTACTTTGTTGTCCGAACCTGTAAATATCAAACTTGAAGAGTGATGTGAAGAAAAAATGCCAAAATTTTGCGTTACATGCGATTTCCACAAGATTTGGTAGAAAGCGTGACAGCAGAATTACCCAGTCCCCGCAAATTTGAGCTAATACACTTGAATGTGGCCTACACGACGTCTTTCTCTATCAGCGTTTTCTGTCAAACATGGCGTCGGTACCAAAACGGTCGCGAACCGTTGCTGCTAGCGCAGAAAGGGTTTTGGAGCTTTTAGAACTAGAAGATGAGAGCAATGATGGATGTCAAGTGACGAGGAAAGTGATTTAGATCGTCAGCTACGAAATTCAAGCGGCGAATCGAGGTAAGAGTTGAATAAATGTACTGCGTATGTTATTGCGTAAGCACGCACATGGTCTGAAATGCAGTGAAATGTTATTTATCTTTGCTTTTTACGCTCGAATATTGCTTTTACGTTCGTTATTGCTTCGAATAAATGTCTGGATTTATATTTGAGTATAGGAAGATCGATATATTTGGAGGAAAAGTGTTTTTGGGACAACAGGAAAAACATCGATTGGAATTTTGCTTTATAGTATTTGTATAGCCATGTCTGTTCATGTCTGTCAACACATATATACCTAATAAATTCGAATAAATTCTATATTCATTCTTTGCAGCCAAAATTGCTGTGATATGTTGCCAACATAACAAGGAACATTTTTGCTTTCAACTTTTCCTTATAACCTTACACCATTCTGAAGTTTGTTGCTTTTGTCCCACATTTTGTGGTTAATTTATGCAAATGTATGCTAATGTAATTAATATATGCACGCATATTATGGGTTGTTTTGGACAAAATGTATTTTTTGAAAGCTTATTTACTACTCTTTCAAAGGAGGTATAGCTTTCCACTCAATTGTAAATACCTGGTGAGAAAATAAATAAAGAACAAAAGTGCTTAATTTTGACTGTTTTTTGCCTGGACAATAAAGAGATTTATTAAACTTTCTTTAGACGTCTGCAAAATAGACGTTATTTTTGCGTGAGCTCAGGGTACTGCACGTTGTTGTAGCTTGTCGGTATGGTAGGGGTTTTCATTCATACACTGCTTGCCCCACAGAACTTTGAAAATTGGTGGCTCGATCAGCGTATACAGCAATACGTTCAACTCAAAACAGCTAGAGTGAGTTTCAGTGTAAAGGTAACATATATAAGCATGCCGACTGTTTTCTGTTGCAGTTCAAAGTTATGGATGCCAAGTTTCATTTGTGCCTGCTGTTGATTATGTTGGGGACCATGACCGTGCAAGGTGTACGGCCAGGAACCCCATGCATGTTGCTGCCAAGCGTCAGCGTGAGTGTTCGTGTACATTGAAATGAATGTTAAAGAAAACAAAGAAAACAAAGAAAACAATGCGGAATATCCGATTACATGCTGAAGGCTCGCAATTCATGCGTGGTTGCTTGATCGTCGGATTGATAAAGTTTTGATTTGCCGAAAGCCTTTGGAATCCTAGTATACAAATAATACAACTATATTTTTACTGCCATCTGTTGGTAGGGCGCCAGATATACTGTAGAACGGGACGTCGAGGGTTCGAATCCTGGCAGGGCCACCAACCAGGCTGAGGGGCCGGTTATTCACGAAATCCTACCTAAGATATATATCCGGCGTAAGGGAAGGCAAAAATACAGCAATAAATATATTTTAAATGCAGACAATAACTCGGCCGCTTCCAAGACAATACACATACTTTTAAACGAAAAAAATTGAAAACTTTTCTTGGTTTGTTTCCATAATTTGTTTTTATATTTTATTTCACGTTTCTTTTAGTCATTCATTCATTTTTTTACCCAGCAAGCTCGGTGTTTTAATTATTTTAAGAAACCTTTTAGCCAGAGAATGGTTCACATTTTCAATCACTAAAATCAAATATATCTCAGGTTTTGAATGAGGTGTTTTCAGGCTAACAATCATTTGTTTTTTAGATGTCCCCTGTAGCGGGGTATGTGTTCTGTTCCAAATGGAATGTCCAGACGGAACTAGTCCCTGCGTCGAGGAGCTTTGTACCTCCTTTCATTATTGTTGCTGCTAGTAAGTACTTTAGTGAATGTGCTGACTAATCTCGTACCCAGATCACCCTCCTACTTCCTCAGTGTCAGACAGAGTGGGATCTGGGTACGAGATTATGTGCTGACATGTACTACTAGTGTTATCATGATTTTAACCCCGTCAGTAAAATTTTCGTATCGTCCGGTAATGCATTTTTCCTGCGGTACAGGACAGGAGATACGATTACATATTTTCGCGATTTACGCGATTGAAAAATATTCGTTAAATTTAAAAATACCCGCGAAAAAAAGGTGCCGCGAAAATTGACTGAGCGCGAGACTACTACACAAAGAAAATCAGTTTTACAAAGTGCTTGTTGATCATGGATGAAGGATTTTTTAAATGGTGATTAAAATTTGGTGACATTTTTGCAAACTCAGTAATACCCTTTCATTCCATTTTTGGGGAAAATGCGAAAATTAAACTGAACTAAGTGCGCTTGTTGTGGGATCACGTGAACTGAATAATGTGTAATCCTGTGTAATTTTTCTTTTTTTTTTCCAGTGACTGATGGCGGCAATGAGTTCAGAATGACGGCCTTATAACTTAGTAACAAAATGATTAGTTGGGAAAATTCTGAAGTAATCGAGTAAATGCAGGTATCAGTTTAAGTCAAGGCGCCTTGCTTGTAACCTAAACGAAACATTATTAAGGTGAATGAAATGTAAGCAGTGGAATAAATAAAGGCTGAGTCATCAAAAAATATGTCTGTTGTTTAAAATAAGGTTATACCTTAAATTTTCATCATTTTCGTAGCACAATCTGTAGATTCCTACCTGCGAAGAACTTTAAAAACGAGATCCGACGCCAGCTAGCGCTTGAACGAAGACTTAAACTAGCGCGAGGGCGACGACTGGTCTTTCAAACAAGAAGGCGGCTAACACGTGTATTAATAACATGCATATACATTACAGCAGTACTATGCACCGGCATAAGTTATATATCCTCAATGAATGAATGAATGAATGAATGAATGAATGAATGAATGAATGAATGAAGATGAATGAATGAATGAATGAATGAATGAATGAATGAATGAATGAATGAATGAATGAAGATGAATGAATGAATGAATGAATGAATAGTAATGAATGAATAGTAATAGTAATAGAGATCTTTATTGCGCCTTACTCTCTAAAGGGAGGTATTGGTCTATTTACAATAAAGGTTTGACAATTAACTAATACAAAGAATAAATGACAATTAATAAAATATTAGAATAAATTATACTAATTACGGTTATGAATTGAGGATCTTTTTCCTCTTTTGAAAGAATGAATGAACGAACGAATGAACGAACGAACGAATGAAAAAAAGAAAGAAAGAAAGAAACGAACGAACGAACGAACGAACGAACGAACGAACGAAAACGAACGAACGAACGACGAACGGACGAACGGACGGACGGACCGACGACCGACCGACCGAACGACCGACCGACCGAACGAACGAACGAACCGAACGAACTAACGAACGAACTAACGAACCAACCAACCAACCAACCAACCAACCAACGAACGAACGAACGACACTATCCATGGCACTATCCGAGACGGGACTGAGCCCGCGGTGTTCGTTTACGAAGTTGCTAAGCAACATGACGTATTTGCTGGCGCGATTGCTTTCGGAGTACTCGTGAGTGCTCGCGCTTAGTTTGTGATTGGATAAAAAGATTCTGACTGAAACTCTTCGGGTGCCTCAACGAAGATTTGTCAGAAACGGCACTTATTTGTTCCCCCGACTGGTACTGAAAACATGAACATGACGAGAAACGTGCGCAAGGCTGGAAATCCTCCTTGCCTACAACATTAGCTGATTCTCTCTTTGATGGAAATTAAATTTTTTGTTTGCATATAATCACAACTACAATTACCACTAGAAAAAGGCTGGATTAAAAACCACACGCAGTTAAACCGAGGTAATATAAATTTTTATTTCACAAAAATGGCACATAACTATTTTGTTAATGTACTATATGTCAAATTTCTCACTTGAGTGTTTCAGCTAAAGAGGTTCGTAGGTTTTCAGTCGACAAGTAAATAAGCTGCAAATATACTATACATATAGGATAATGCATTTTCAAGCAATTTGATTGGTTCCCTACTGGGTCTCAGAGGCCATATACCCTCTCTACTTTATTTGGAAATACCGCGAAGTTCAATTTTTTTGTCTCGGGCAAAAATGGCGGAACATTTTCGTCATTTTCTATTTTCCTCGCAGAGAAATTCTACATTTTCCCTGTGATTTGTATATTATAAAACATTTATTCGTCTCAGGCTCGTGAATATTGGTGAATATTCCCCTCGACTTCGCCCAGGTCGACTCGGAGAATATTTAACAATTAGACGGCAAGCTCGAGGTTTCTATCGGCTGATAGTTGGCGAGGGGCGAAGTCCCGAGTCGAAGTCCCGAGTCGACAATCAAAAGTCGATAGAAACCGAGAGCGAACCGTCTAATTGTCTTAGCATAACCCAGCGGCTGATCTATTTTTAAAAATGAAATATCGATAAAACTGATTTATTGACGGTTTTGTTTAATAGTTTTTGACCGTAATCAGTACGAAAAACTGTGCGCGCTCCAATTAATCGTCGATAGGTGCCTGTGTAGCCAATCAGATTGCGAGTTTGTCAATAGTCAGCCACTGGGTTATGCTAAATAAACAATAGCCTCCATTTGGCGAGGAAATATTCTCGGATATTTGTCCTTGGACATTATCTGTTCCGAGAAGCGAACAGTTTTCCGAGAGCGAAGCTCGAGGAAAACTGTGAGCTTCGAGGAACAGATAATGTCCAAGGACAAATATCCGAGCATATTTTTGAAGCCAAATGGAGGCTATTGTAGTTATTATCCTTCAAATATTTTTTCACAAGGCCGCTCTGTTTGCCGTGGAAGATCTCGGTCGGCCAAGCTGTTAAACATCAAAATAATTATGTTGGCGTTCAAAAATATTTCTAGTCTGTTCAAAACAATCAGTTTTATTTAATTTAGCAATTTATTTGAGACGAAAACTGAAGCTGCGAACGTGAAACGCAAATTTTCAAAACTGGGGAATATCACTTGGGAATATCACCCGAATATTCCCCAGTTTTGGCTGCGTCACGTGACGTGTTTAGACAAATCGCGCGCGAGAAAAAATTTTGATGGATTATAATCACTAATATTCACTTCGCCTTCGGAAAATAATTGTTAATTATAACTGTCTGTTCAGCTTCAGTTCTCTACTGACCACCTTTTCTTGACAGGATACAGAGGAAAAACCTGGCAATAATTAAATTTGCGTCGGCTAAAAAACAATCCGCTTCCAATTAAGTATTTCTGAAATCATTATTTCTGGTCTTGATTTGCAATACGACAGTCGAGAATTATTATTATTATTATAATATTTAGATTTAGATTTACAAATTTAGCATTTTCATAATCATATTTATTTATTTAATATTTATTTTTCTTTCTTTTTATACACGACCCCCGCAAGCGGCACCGCTTTAAATGTCATCGTGTTTAAATAAAGATTATTACTAAAATCCACTCTCACTTTCTGAAATAGTTTGTTATTTATTCGTCAACGCCGTAATTAAACTTCCATATTATATCTGTGAATAAAAAAAGCAATAAAATCCAAAAAATAAGTGTCGAGCAGCCTAATATTTATTTTGCAAAAATTTATTTTAAATCATTGGTTGACACCTTCGTGTCAAATACTCGATATTAATAGTTACAGAAAGATGTATAAGCCAAATAAAACTGAGTAAAACGCTCAGGCGAACTGTAAAATCACTCAAAATGAAAACAAAACGCTTGTCTCGCGAATTTGCGAGCGAAGAAATTGGATTTTTCTCTAAAAGCCTTCCGCCGTGACAATTCTCTGTTTACTTTGGAAACAGATAAGCACCTAATAAAAGATTCCAATGTTTGTGTCCACAGTTTTCCATCGATCATCGTCATAGCAGGGCAATCTAATTGCTTTGTGTTGCTGCGAGGCACATTTCATCTGGATGTAATTGTTGAAAGTCGGTTTAAAAAGAAGTGCGGTGGCTTAATCAGTGCCGAAAATCTCTTTAGATGGCTCGAGAAATCCGTTCCGCACGAACGTGCCGCGAAAAATAGGAAATCCGGCTCGCTAGGATTAGGAGGTCTCTTGCAGGTGCTTTGTATTTGGCATTCAAATTAAATCTTAAAACAAAATGAAATTGGCGATATTAAGCAAAGGGATGAGACAATAGCTCTTAGCCAAGAAGAAAAACTCGAATAAACATGAACAAGCAGTGACAAGCTTTGCACTTTGGTTTCCACGAGTCGCATCATTAAAGTGGCGTATTTACTCGATTAAGGCAATTGTGTATTTTTATTGTAATGATGTCATAAGCTAGTTACTTTAGAAGTAAACAATCAGTTTTCATACATTATGTTCTTGGTTCTAATCCCTCAAACCTTTAGCCATGTTCAAGCAATTTTAATGAGATCCTTCCGTCTCAAAAGTGAAATGTCCTGTAAACGGTAAAGACTAAATGTTCTGACGCGTTTCCAATTGTCTTTTCTCAAGGGTTAAAATTTCCTTCTCTTTTAAGCTATAATTATTCTGGATCTGAATCGGTTTCTGCGTCTTCTATCATTCCGTGACAAAAGGCGGTGACACATACACAACAAATACATAATGCGATGCAGTACTTCGTTTATTTTTCATAAAAAATACCACTCAAAGAAGGTGGCAAAATTGTTTGAAGATTATCATAAGCCGAGTTCCCGCTCAACACAATGAAATTCATGATTACCTCAGAACAATACAATGGCAAAAATCGATTTCTTTAAACAAGAACATCAGCTAAACATACGATTTTATTTATTAGCTCACACACGTATTCGAGTTTTTCCGTTTTTTTCGGTCGTATTAAATTTCAGAATTTACAAGCAAGTTTCTCTCTCTAAAAATGTAGCTATTTGCGCGTTGTAAATGCTCTCGTTTTGGATCTAAGGGCTGTCTGACACTAGACGTTTTCCTTGAAAACGACGTAACGAGAAAAGACCCATTATTATTTCGTCTGGCTCGAAAATATCCCAATCTTGCCGGCGACAAATTCGGTCTCTGGCACTGCAGGATATCTGTTATGGCTTTCTTAAATCTTCTACTGACCATAGTAAATAACAATGGGTTTATACACGAATTCAGATATGTCAGGGCCTTCAGAAAATCTAGCACCGCGGGATTAATGGTGGAAGACATGGATCTTTTAGTGGAAAGTATTAAAGTCAACACAAAAAAACCGACCCAGCATAAAATAAACATGCTTATTACAACGACCATTTGTTTTGCCGAGCGAATGTCTCTCTTGAGTTGGGTTCCTCCACTCCGTCGTAAAACGCACGATCTTGTGGTAACTTGATAAATCTTGGCGTATGAGAAAATGATGATAATCAGCGGTAGAAAGAAGCTGATGATGGTGATAAAGATACCTTTGTAGCCCCAGGTCATGTGGAGAATTCCCGACAGTCCCAAAGAAGCTGCCCACACTAGCACAATAACTGCCTTAGCGCGAGCAGGCGTTAGTATCACTAAGTGCTTAAGCGGAGAGGCGACCGCAAGAACTCGGTCTACACTGACTAGGCAAAGGTTCCAAATAGACGCAGTGCCACAAATGATGTCCATTGATCGCCAAACATCGTAGAAGACAACTCCTCCGGGAAACAAGCTCCCGTCCGCGGTGATTCGAGACGCCATGAAAATCGGCATAGCCAACAGAGCCGTCAGCAAGTCCGCCAGAGACAGCGACACGAGGAAGTAGTTGGTAATTGTCCGCAGTTCTTTGCAAAGATAAAACGCGACCATGACAAGAATATTTCCAAAAAGCGTCAATATGATGAGTATAGCGATCAGTGTACACGTGATTACTACTTGGTATAGCTCTTGTTTGGCTAGCTGCTGTGGTTCCTCTGTTCCGGTAGAATGGCTCAGGTTAGTCGTCATTTCTCGACCGTGTTTTTCTTTAGCGCTACTGTTAACTGGCCATGGGCGCAGAGTAGTGTTCCGTGTTTGACAGGAATTTACATCCATAATGAGTTCATGCAAATTGCTTCTGCGGCGCTTATTCAATTGGTTGCATTCTAGTGGCATTATGGACTGATCCGCATAAGGATCGCTGCTTATTAGCCGAAAACACTCACTGGACTAAATTAACACGCACTTTCCCTAACCCCGATTTATATCCTACCTTCCTCACGATGTAGTATGATTTATTTGTGTTTAAAGTCTTCTTTTTGTCAGATACGTAGGCGACCATCAAAAATACGACAACTTGTATCTTACAATCGATATACATTTCCGTGACTGAAGTCCGATATTTGGAAAATAAGAGAAACTCATTACAATAAAACGTAACAGTTCGTGCTGTTAGACGTAAAATCAAAAAAAAGATTTCTATAAACAAATGCGTTTCAAAACACTTATATATGTAATATATAAGAACTGTTTAGAGATCTATATATATTGTTGTGCATGTTAAGGTTTGAGGCCAAGATTATTTCGCCGGAAAAAAACGCTTACATATTGATTTATTCCAACTGAACTTTGACATCGGACGCGATTAAAAAATAATTCTTCAGCTCGCACGTAATTCAAAAGCATGCTATAAAAGGTGAATTAGTTGTTTCCCTCCATGATGTCAGTGTATATCCAGGGTTAATGTCTTTAATTGTACCAGTCACTTAGGTTTTTATTTGGCTCGCTAACCAAATTGAATTTCATCCCGTCAAATCGTGCCCTCTCTTTGGGGTTTTTGTTCGAAAAGTATGGCTTCAAACAGTCACTTTGTGATGTGATATAGGCCACGCGCACGAAAAGTGTTTATTATTATAATACATATTAAGGGTTACACGATCGTGCATGCGGCAGATGGGGATTGCAGCTCCAGTGATATAGCTCGCATTTACTGCGATTGTCATAAATATTCGAAATACAAATATCGGTCTGTGATGGCCATTAAAAAAGGACTTTGATCTGCACAGTATGTCTGCATGCCGAGCAAACTTCACTAAATTTATAAAATTTAACACAGGCTATATATATTTTAACTTCGTTTTTGAAGATCATTCAAATGGCACATTTGGTCCTTTAGGCCGAGAAAACCAAAATACAAAATACGTTGAGTGGGTATTTTTTTTAGTTTTATCTGGCTATCAGTCATTTGCATATACAATTTTAGTCGAAAATTAAAGTGAAGATGTTATATCCCAGCTGTGCATGATCTGTCAAATGAGGAACAGTTTTCATTATTGTATTTTAAAACGAAAGTATACAAACGTGCTCAATGGCTATATGTTAGCTTTTTCGCGATGAGAGTATACAATTACTCAGTTCAGTGTTTGCTTTGAAGTCTTTTATGAATGACTGATGAAAGTGGCTGCTACGCAATTTAAAATTGGTTAACTGAGAGTTTATATTAAAAAAGCTCTTACTTATCTATTCAAAATCTAACCGATAACAACGGGTTATTTCGTACGAACGTTCGGTAGATCGGCAATTAATCATGCGCTCACCCCTTTCAGATCAGAAATCCAGGATTTCCTTGCTTTGAACTATGTAGATCTTTTAATAATCACAGATTATGCAAGAGCTGCTTCCAGCCTGCAGTATAATTTACAATTATTCTGCCAAATCACGCGTGATATCGCCGGGGCTCTATGATACTTGGCCGACGACGGCCAAGTTGGCTAAAATCAGACGATCAGTTCGCAAGAGATTGAGCAAGATAAGTAAGAGTTTTGTTATTCAACAAATTGTCAACGAGTCGCAAAATATACCAAATCCTGGCCAAATAGAAAACGTTTTCCGTGCCCAGTTATGGTAACATGAGTGAAGTTTGGGAGAACGAGAAATGCTGTGGAAACACGATCCGCAGGCGAGTGTTACCACAGCAATTCCGAGTTCTCCTAAGCTTTCACATTTTGTTTTTATGAAATAATAGCACGAAACAGTTTTCTACGCTTCCATAGATCAGAGTTATGGAAAATGGTTTTGAGCCAATCAGAGCGTGCGTAGTATACTGTTTTATACGGTTTCATAATTTTAGTGAAGATTCTTGGGGCACTGGATCAGACCAGGCAATCTTGGCCTCCATTTGTCCGCGCAAGAAATCACACGAGAAGAATGGGACGTGAGATACTGTAAAAAAAATGTATTAAGTTAATTTATTCCATCCACTGGTTAATTTATTCCATCCACTAGAAAACTGCCGCAAATCGTAATTATACCAATGCAGATGTAATTGTATATCTGCCGCTCTCTCCTCCGCAGAGGTCTAGGCCCCGCGCGCTTTATATTTCCCTCTCCCCAATCTTCCCTCTCCCCAATATCCCAGAAGCCTCTGCGGAGGAGAGAGTATCTGCCGCAAAAAGCAATTTCACCACAAAATTTAATATACCATGGCCATACCTGATAAGCTAATAATTTAACACAACTTGTAACAACAACAACAACAACAACAACAACAACAACTTTACAAAACTAATCGAGGCGGGAGCAAGAGTTAAATAAAAACAAGGTTAATACAATGTGTATAAAATTTAATAATACAATAGGAAAAGAAAAAGATTAAACGATTTTCTATAATGCATCCTCGGAGACCCAGGGGCAGATAATGGGGTTGGAGGAAGTATTACTTAAAATCGGAAAGTTTACAAGAGCGCGAAAATAGCTATTTTCGCGCTCTTGTAAACTTTCCCGATTTACTTCCTCAACACGCACGTATTAAAAGCCCTGGCCAAACGGAGACGCAAATAGACGCAAGCTTCCAACTTGCGTTTACTTGCGATTTCGTTCGGCTAGGATTTGCGTGCAGTTGTGTTTGACTTTTTTACGATGGCTAATTGCGTTCATTTTGATCGCACGAGGGGACACAAAAAGTTTCAACTGTAAGTTCCTGGATTAAAGGAGATTAAGTTATTGCGGTTACCGAAAGTGTTATAATCTGTCAATACTTTTAGCCATGTTGTCATCACTAGTGTCATGCATAGTATCAATTTCCATTTCTCGCGGCAGAATAAATATATTATTATTATACATTCAACTCACTATCTCTTTTCTGATTGGCCGAAAGCGTACAGTGAATTTTTCGAAATCAGTGCCTTTGAAAGCATCTACGTCATCTACCTACAGATTAGCGAGAGGATCACGGGTATAATAACCTACAGATTATACAATAATCTTGTCAAGGACACTCAAGGTCACGGGTAAACATGTGGACCGTTCAGAGAACCAATCAGAACGCCGATAAGTGGAACAACTTACGGCGTTCCTCTCAAACTTCCTTTTCCATCAGCCGCACATGGCTCATGCCCTGAGTGTGAAGCAATGCCGCCACCCGTTACTTTATAATGTTTGTATTTCTATCTACAAGTCCATCCTCGATAACACTGCTAATGCCAAACTCGTGTTCCGGTGTAGTACTGTATCCAGTGTTTGCTTCACTCTTATCCATGTCCACCTCAGTCGGAGTTTTCTCGGTATTTTTCACAAAATGATCGGATGTACTCGAACCCCGTTCGACACGGTTCGATTCGTTGTCGGTGTTACTCAGGTGCCCCGTTTAAAACTGTCCGTATTTAATATCCGGGTGTCCGTATTAAGCGGGCTGATATAAGAGAAAATATGTGTCGTCGGGACAAACAAAACTGTCCGGATTAAGGGGTTGTCCGTATTAACGAGTGTCCGTAAAGTGTGGTTCCACTGTACTAGAACTAAGTTCTAGTAAAGTGTATGGGGTATTTACAGTTGAAACTCTGTGTGTCCCCTCATGATCAAATTTGTGCGCGATTAAGCTAAGGTGGATTTCCACTGTCGCGTAATTTTACGTACGTTAACGAGCATGATTAACGGGCTTTGCGTGCGTAAAAATAAAATAGAGACAACGTATGGATGGCTTGCATCTAATAAAATAACTGCACTACCAGTATTTTGATGGATAGCCCAGGATAGGGGGCGTCATTCTAACTCAGTTAAGTAGTTTAACGAGAAAAAAATTCAAGTTAAAGTACGAACGGTCTAGTTGTGATTCAAATTTTTTTGGTTTAAACATTTTTCAAACCAGTTTATTTTTATTTTCCTATGTCTAATATTCATTACCATAATCTGAAAAAAAGGAAAATAAAAATCATTCTGGTTTTAAAAATTTTAAACCAAAAATAAATTTAAACCACAACATCTACATCAGCCCATGAAAAGATCTCGCGCATGCCGTTTGATTTCTACTTATAATTTCTACGTGAAGGTGTTTTGTTTCGCCTCAGATTTTTGCCTGGGATTTGCTTTCAAAAGTTTAAAGTGTTGCGTGTGAATTCAGTAATTTTATTTTTCTAATGAATTGAGGAAACCAAAATCAATGTTAACCTGACGTTTGCTGTAGATGTCATTTGTTAACACTTTTATGGCTATAATCAGGGGGGGGGGGGGGGGGCAGGCAGCGCCCTTTGATCTTGCCGCTTTTCCGCAATACATGATCGCACAAGTAAAGAAATCTGTCAATCATTCGAGAAACGTACCTCTACGGAGTTTGCTGTGGAATTTTCATCCATGGTGTCCCACAATGACCAAAGTTCAGTTAAACAGCGACCGAATAAAAACATTAAAGGGGCAGTATCACGGTCTATTATGGTCTGTTCTAATGCATTTTGGAAACGAAAATGCGAGAACTTGAAAAACTGTTAGCCTAACATGTTTTCAAATTGCAATCCATTCCGACCCAGTTTCTATGGCCAGAGACACTTATTGACAGTTTTAGTACACTAGGATGGTAATTTATAAACAAAATTTGACCATTTTTTTTAGTTTTCTGTAAATACAAAAACGTTTTTTGGTTTTTGAAATGACATCAAATCCCCGTGACACTGCCCCTTTAAGGGTCACTTTGATTCACTTAAAGTTTGTTGCGTGCGAATTAAATGATTTTATTTTTTTCTAATGAATTTGAGGAAAACTAAAATCAAAGTTAAGGGGGGAGAACCTAAACTACAAGGAATCACAAAAATGTTGCTAAGGAAATCTCTAAACCTCCATAACTTTGGTTCCTGGACTCCAGTGGGCATCAAACGTTGTAGTGTTTGTTCAATTCACGTTCCCTTTAAATATTTCAAACCATGCCCATATTTGGTGTGTCACGTGACCAAAATGAAAAATGTCTAAAAACTCGGAAGGATTTGATCGTTTTCAAATTATTACTTTAGAATTTGCCGAAGAACGTCAATATCGACAACTTGTAGCATGCGTTTGATGAAATGTACAATATTTCGGAAGTTATAAAGCTTTAAGAGTTTTAAAGCTTTATAACTTCCGAAATATTGTACATTTCATCAAACGCATGCTACAAGTTGTCGATATTGACGTTCTTCGGCAAATTCTAAAGTAATAATTTGAAAACGATCAAATCCTTCCGAGTTTTTAGACATTTTTCATTTTGGTCACGTGACACACCAAATATGGGCATGGTTCGAAATATTTAAAGGGAACGTGAATTGAACAAACACTACAAACTTTGATGCTCACTGGAGTCCAGGAACCAAAGTTATGGAGGTTTAGAGATTTCCTTAGCAACATTTTTGTGGCTCCTTGTAGTTTAGGTTCTCCCCCCTTAAGCTGACGTTTTGTTAACTTTTATGGCAATAATGAAGTGCTATCAGAATGCTAAGCCCGCCATTATCTGACATCTGTACTTGACTTTTTTTTATCAGATTAGATAAATAGACATAACTGTTAGTGTACGTACGTAGTAAGTAACAGAATGTAAAAGAAAAATAACTGACGTCTCCAGCTACACAAACTGACAGTTATCAAATGGTATGAGTCCAAAGTACAATCTGAGCCTGAGCTCACATCCAGGCTTTAGAATCGGACATTACTTGAAGCGTAAAATAACAAAAGGTGCGCGCGTTTTTCCCTTAATCGCTTTTTTGAGTGTATTTGACCACCCAAGACCAAATCCGGAATTTTGGTTTGATCCCAAGATGCCAGATTCAGGTTCTTATACATAAATCACACTTTGCGCTTTTTATATGATGTTGATTAAGCAGAGTTTATGTATGACCTGCATCACTGTTTCATCGTGTTTTAAGAAATCTCTAGGCTTTAAAATTAAACAAACTCTACATCTTATTTCCTGGCTGTTTAATTGGTTTATACAGTCGAAGCTCTCTGAGCGGACACTCTCGTAAGCGGACAGCTCTACTTACGGCCGCCTTGACAAAACCCGGTTTGAACTTTAGCTCATGCAAACTCTATAGACACACTAGTACTCTCGGCGTAACTGAGCGGCCAGCTCCAGTTGCGAACACTTTTTCTGCTTACCGAGGGTGTCAGCTTACGGGAGCTACTTTGGATTTTCCCCCTTCATCTTAAAGGAAACCTTTACTGTTGGAACAAATTGCTGTTAAATTGTTGGAAATATTGTCTAAACTGAAAATTTGTTGAAATAAATTGGAAAAACGTTCAATTGTACGGGACAATTGGATACACATATCAGCCATTTTGGGGTTGAATTTCCCGCGCGCCGCCATTTTGTATTATATGACGTATTGTGGTTGCCGCTATTGTCAGTAAACAATAGCTCTTTTGTTGTATAACAAAAGGGGCAACCATGAAACGTCATAAAATCCAAGATGGTGGCGCGCGGGTAATTTGAAACCTAAAATGGCAGAGATTTGTAGCCAGTTTTTTCGTTAACACTGAAATAATATTGCGCGGTTTTCAACAAATTTTAGGTTCAGATTATTTTTCTATCACTTTAACGGCAACTTGTTCCAACAGTCGGGGATTCCTTTAATTCGGCCATTTCGGAAAATTTTCAGACATTTTCGCAAAATCGTCAAAATCTTCTTAACAGTTGCTTAGGGATATCTTGCTGATGTTCGCTGCGCTCACTCGTGAGATATCGAAGGAAATTAATTAAATCTTCATAAGAAATTTCATATCTCTAGGGGCCAATGTATTATTCTGTAGTAGCTTCTAGTATATATCATTGCAGGGTTATTTTTGCGTTACTACGTTTTGCGTCGGAACAGTTTATTACATTTTTTTTTTTTTTTCGCGGCTTTGCGTCAAAAAGTTTATTACATTTTGTGTTCAGGAGTTATTACACTTTGCGTTTTAAATTATTAAATTATATTCTATTTTGGGAAAATGTTGATATTTCGGCTTTCACAGTTGTTTATTATTTGCGTGCGTTTTTAAAAATATTTCAGTTAGCGGCAATCAGTGTATGTTAATTTACTGAATTCGCCACAAATACAATGTATATTTGTTTACAGTAAAAAAAAAAAGAACTTTCGCTCCACTTGACAGTTGATATGCGTATTTTTACAAAATTTGTAACGAATACATTGCAGTTTAAAATATTTTCACAGTCAGTTGCATGAACGCAAATTAATGATGAATATCTTTTGAACCGCAGTTTCAAAACGGGGCGTGACTATTGTGTTAAAAACATGCCTATGATATCGTACATTCTGACGGCTTTTTCCTTTTAAAATTGTCAATTAGTCATAATAAATAAGAGTTACAAAAATAACATAAATTTTCTGGAAAGATTTTAACAAAACCACTGAAAATTACATTTTATACAGTCACTTTAATTTCCTTGTTTTCGAACAATTTATAAAGACATAAATTCCCTCGCAACAAAGTCTAATCTCTAAGAATTTGTCGCTGATGATAAGAAAAACACCTGACCCGCTTAAAAATAGGAAAACATAAAAATGTTTTTCATTTCTCGAATTGATGGCAGAAAGTTAATGGCCGCACGCTTTGAAATTGATCATGCCATGATTTCGTCTTTTCAGTCTCCTGCTATTCTGGCTGTAAGTAAGTTTCCACTGACCAACCGCGACGAAATTTTTAATAACAAGGAAGTTCAGAAGAAAGCAGTGGAATAAAGTGTTCACTTTTCTTTGCGAAAACTGAATTTGTTTGCTTTTTATGAATATCGCCCTATTGTGTTGTAATCTAAATGACATGTTCTTTAGCGCCGAAAGCCATTTAAAATGACGTTTATGTCTTCCGAAGAAATTTAAATTACAAAATCGCGTGCGATTTGTTCAAAACAGATGCCAGCTGATATTTTATTGTTGTTCTTATATATACGACATACTTGGGAACACTCACGAAGCTCACAGACCAGATACAATCTGATCGAGAAAAGGCCCCATTTTTGTTCGCCGTACATGACAGTATTCCGTGATATCTGGAGGCTATAAAAGAGAGGGATTTACAAATTGGATTTAAGAGACGAAACTGTCAACGCAGACAAAGGCTTCAGGAAGTGTTGCGGATTAGATGTCAGCTATTTCATCAGCACCTCAAAACGGCTCTCTTTGTACAGCAAAAACGGGGTGGAGTTCAGTCCATTTAGTGTTCGACTTCGCTTTGTGATCAAAGCCACCGAAATGTTATTTAACCAAAAGGATTCTCAATCTGCTGCTTTTCTTTTCATATTATCCTTGCCAACATTTGCTAGTTGGATGCCATTACTGAATCAACACTGGGAAACCTGAGTCGGAACATATTCTGTCACCGATTCCGAGTCTGTACCGACACGAGCGGCAAACTATTGTTGACTAATAGAATCGCGTTTTAGTGCAACCAATTGCATCAGTGTATAGTTGTCACTACAATCTGCGTATACGTACACCGTCGTACTGTCCGTAGTGTCTGTATACCAAGACTTTGATTACTTCAATACACCATTACAAGGTTCAAGAATCAAGAACAAATAAAACACGACGTACACATCAAGGATATTCACTTTTTGACAAATGAACTTTTCAAAGGAAGGTAATATTACAGTGACTGTGGATAATTCCACTGTACATGTGACAATGATGATGAACAATACTCTTGAAAACAGCACACTGGATTCCGAGTTATCTTGCCTTACCGAAAGCCCAGACACAGACTTAACAAAAGCGTGGAAGACGATTATCTACTGTGTGATAATTCTCGTATCGCTCGTTGGAAACACTCTTGTCATAATTGTGGTAATAAGGAGGAAAAGCATGAAGACGACCACAAATTTTCTGATTGTCAACATGGCGGTCAGTGATCTTTTATTTGCTCTATTTACTACGCCGCCCTCTATTCGGAACGTGTACGCTGGGGAAGATCTTCTAGTGCGCGGAATCATAGCCGAGTTGGTTTGCAAACTGGTCACATTTATCCAGCAAGTTTCAATCGCGGTTTCTATTTTATCGCTCACCAGTATCGCATTTGATCGTTTCTTCGCCATAACGTTACCGTTCCGTGAAGTAATCACCGATCGAATCACAAAAATTATCATCGCCTTAACGTGGCTGATCGGCGTCTTGTTTGCAGCGCCATTGCTGTACACGAACCGCGTTGCAGAGGGAAGCGATGGCACCTTTTGCCTGGAAGTTTGGGAGCCCCTATTTAACAGCAGCAAGGCTAAAATAGATTACACTTTTATCACTTTTAGTTTTCTCTACGCAGGTCCACTTGCAATCATTGCGATTCTTTACGCGGCTATCGTGATCGAGTTATGGCGCGGCAATTCCATCAAATTTCGCTCCAAAGCGAATTACCAGGAGGTCGAAAAATCGAATAGAAAAGTGTTCAAAATGCTCGTTACTGTAATTGTTGTTTTTGCTCTCTTTTGGCTTCCGGTATATATATTTCAATTTATGTTTTACGTTGGTAATAGCACTTGCATAGGCCCCGGATTAATTCAATATTTTGGTTATTTTCTTTGTCAAGCTACAAGCGCAGTCAATCCTCTTATTTACGCCATTTTCAGCGAAAACTATCGCAGTGGATTCAAAGATTGTTTTCGCGCCATGCTTCACTGTCAAGGAAGAAAGCTTTTACAAAGCGAAACTTCGGTGAGAAAGAGTAGTGTCGGCGGTCGACATGCTGAGAAAAAGCGGGTGGAGTTATACATTCTGTGAAAACTGGAGTTATTTAAATATATATATACAGTCGAAGCTCTCTGAGCGGACACTCTCGTAAGCGGACAGCTAGTCTACAAATACGGCCGCCTGGCTTTGACAATTGAAAACCCCGTTTGAACTTTAGCTCATACAAACATTCCCGTAAGCGGCCAGCTCCAGTTGCGGACACTTTTTCTCCTTTCCGAGGGTGTAATAATGAAGAAGTAATAATAATAACAACATTTAGCTAGGAGGCTCGACTCACCTAGGTGATTTTCAGAGAAGTCTTACAATATAAAACTTAAACTAAAAATAAATTATAAAAATTACAAAATACTATTTTGTAACTTTTTATGATAAAAAGCTAAAACTACATCTATCTAAGTACAGTGAATTTTACTAGCTTCATCATCATAAGTATGTCAGATAACCCAAGCCGCCATGGATGTGATTAGTTACGTTTTTCACCCCGGGCTAACACTTACGTTGGAAGCGAAGAAATTTAACAGCAGTTACGTTATTGTTGTTGCTATAAAAGCTGAGCCTTTGACTTGCGCACGATCATAATAACTTATTTTCCTTTTCTTCATGGATTAATTTTATTTTGTGAGATTTGCGTTAAAGACAGGAATTCCTTTTCCTTTTTACGTAAGCATAACATGATTGTTAAACTCGACATATTTAGACGCGGCCTTTGAATATAAAAAAAAGATCCCATTTGCACCATAGTGCTAATAATTCTTTGAAGGATTAAACATTGTAAGAAATTAAACCGGCGATAGATATCTGGATTATAATCTTAAAGTCGTGGCGCTGTAAATGGATTAAAAGATGTAAAAAATAGACCGCGATTAATTTTTATCAAATCCGCTGTTCAATCCTATTTAGCGCTGATGTTGTATAAGACGTGAATGTGACATATTATTTGAGGAAAATTATAAGTCTAAAGCAAAGCGTGCGCGTGAGAATTTAATTGTATCGGTCAAGTCGAAATTGAAATTTGTCCTATAATATGCCCGTCAGTATGACGTCATAAAGGGACTTGATGACGCATTGTTTACCCACAGATACTTGCTTCTGCACGGTTTTGAAATATTTATTGTTGTTTTACCGCAAATTAAAGTTCCGAAAATAACACTTTCATGGATTCGCTACCGTTCGGGGAGCTAAAATGTGAGGGAGGACTGGGGGCGAGAAGTCTACGATTCCCAAGGTGGCGGGAACTGGGAGAAAAAATAAAAAATGTCGCAACATGATTGCGGAATATTTTGTAATACAGTCGAACCCCGATTAAGCGGCCACCCTCGGGGAAATGGCAGGTGGCTGCTTAATAGTGGTAGTGGCCGCTTAATAGGGGTTCGACTGTACTAAAGCACAAAAGCCAGGAACAAATGTGAAAACATATATAAGCTTACAAAATTTATATTTGATGTGTATGTATTTGTTGTTGTTGTTGTTGTTTTTTAATACAATTTCGAAGGAATCATGATAGTGTGTGCCGCGTTGATGACATGAGAGACAGTTGTTTACTCTCTAGATCTCAGTTGCAAGGTTCTCCTTTAAAATACATACAGATGGGGAGCTCCCATATAAAAAAGTTCAAGGTGTCATTATTCGCTAAAGTTTTTCAGTTTCATCACACTTTAATCTGAATATCTGAGGCGATTATAGGCCTTCCGAACAGAAACGGGCACAGCGAATTTCACATTCTCGTTCCCAGAGTCCTCGTTACCCTTGTCCAGCGGTGGAGCGGCCAGCAAGGACCTCTGGGATAGAGTGATCGGCCTGACTTGCGCAGTAAGACCGGAAGTCCAAGAATCTTGGCGTCCGTTAGTTGAAACATGGGGTCGAAAACATGCGCAGTAGAACCGGAATAATCTTGTCATGGCGGATCGCTTCTCCCAGAGGTCCTTGTTGGCAGCTCCACCGCTGGACAAGAGTAACGAGGACTCTGGGAACGAGATTGTCATTTCCCGTTAGAAACATAACGTCCTCAAAATGGCGGCATTTTCTCGGCATTTGTTTTCATTTCGCGGGTGACGCGAGGCTAAAGCCGTCACGGAACAGGTAAGGTTTTTACCTTGAAGATAATTCCGAGAGAGACTCTTCTTTCACATACCTTATTTAGCAAAATTATTATGCTTTGCAATAATAGCGAATTTTTCGCTCGAATTCGAGCGCTCGGAAGTGAAACATGAACTGTATACTACCTACTTAATCAATTGGACTTTGTCCGTTTTTCGCGCTTGCGCACTTGACACCGTATTCGTCTTCGCCCCAGAACCCGACCCCAGAGCTCTTCTCTTCTTGCGTAGTTAGGAAAACCGAAGGTCTGGGTCGGGAATGCCCAGGCTATGTTTGCATAACTAATGATTTAGGGTTGCGATGAAAGACTTCGACCGTTTGGGAGAGACGCCAGTCTCCGCAACTTTTAGGCATCTCGTTAATTATTAGGTATTTTCTAGTTCGTTAGGTTGTTTAGTTTGTTTCATTTATTTCAATTAGCTTCGCCAAGTAGACCAGTGGCGGATCCAGGTGGAGGGTCGGGGGGGTCCAGACCCCCTATCAGACCTTAGGGGTTTTTTGCTTTCTCCCGTTATCCATAGCAAAACCATCTCCAGGATCCGCCAAAATGTACTTTTCAGAGCCTGAAATCTCAATTTTTTTCTGGGGAGGCCCCCAAACACCCTCTCCGCGCCTTTACTACTGACGTCTACATCCAAAAATTCTCCTTCAATCTACTTCACATTTTCGGGAAGACCCTGGAACCCCCCCTATCAAAAATTCCTGGATCCGCCCCTGTAGACAGGGTGACAACAACAGCTTGCCCCAATTACTGTGTACCCGTAAACCGGCCCCCACAATACCGGGGACTACGTCGATCCCCTACTCTTTTCAAACAGTGATGTGGGTTTTATTATTATTATTATTAGTAGTAGTAGTAGTAGTAGTAGTAACATTTTATTTAGACACGGTATCAATTCACACGCATACTCTTCCATCGAGCCGTGTATTAAATTAATTACAATACTAAATTAAATTATCTATAATAATAAATTAAATTATCTAGCTAAATATATTATTTACAAAATTATGTATAATCTATAAAAATTACCCTAAACTAACTATTTATTAAATTCGGTAGACAATTCGACATGATTTAAAAGAGCTAAGAGTGGGCTGTGACTTAGTGCTCAAAGGCAAGCTGTTCCAGAGGACGGAGGACGGAACAGCCCGTTCTTTAACGTCATTCCTTAGTATTGCACTGCGCATCCTTTCTGCGCATAATTTCGCGCATAATTAGCGCGCGCACATTAAAAACATGGCGGCTTTTTCATTGTGGCTATGCTCGCCAGAGAGGTAAATGATCGTTTTCTCGTAAACGAGTACGGTGACCTATCAATTTTTTCTCTTATTCACCTTCTTTCTATAAAATAAATATAGACTAATTTCTATTGCAGAAGAATAAATAATCACCGGAAACGTGAACTTAGCTAATAAAAACGTTTCTGGAAGCTGATATTGTAAGGAATTAAGGGGTATATACAAGGTCCTCCTGTTCCTAAACGAATACCGGGACTCCCTTTTTATTTCAAAATTTAAGTTCCCTTAAGATAAACAACCAATAGGAAAAGTTTGAATGACAATCTATTGTAAGTTCTGTTTCGATGGAATGACCTTAACGTCCCCTACTAATTTAGTATGAGAAGGCGTAGGAGACACGAGCCAACAGGTTAACGTCACCGCCCAATAGACCTTTCTCCAAAATGGCCGCCGCAAATTCAAAATGATTACAATTAAACTGAGCGGAAAATCAATACCAGCACCTGAAATACCACCTCTTGTTTGGTAATCGTACGAAATTTCGTTAGGTTAGGTTCTACCTGAGTTGAGAAAACGGAAGTTGACGCGATCATCTGAACTGAAACAAGGTATTAGTACAGCCAGCATGATCTTACCAGTTATTTTAAGACCCTGGTTTGTGCCCCGGGGGGGACTCCCATATAAAAGTGACGGGGGTGATCGCAGTACCTTTTAGGGGTTAAAATTGGTACCGTTAATTTGCATGTAAAGCGCTTAGAACAGCGATGAATAAGCGCTATAAAAGTTAGTATTATTATTATTAAAATCTAAAATGACTGCCGTTAGAGTTATTCCGGTACCTTTCAGGGTATTAAGCTGGAAAAAATATATAACAGGGACTAGTTTTGTCTTAGAATTGGTACCTCTTAGGGTTCGAGCCACACCCACAAAACGAGATGTTGGTACCTTTTAGGGGTTCTTTTAAACATTTCCGGCGATCACCCCCGTCACTTTTAATGGGAATCCCCCCGGCGGGTTTGTGGTCCGGCCGGGATTTGAACCCACGACCTCCCACTCAGCAGTCTGGTGCCCAACCAACTGAGCTATAAACCAGGCGGCGGTTTCCTTCCTTATTTGAGATTTTCAATCGGCAAGCTTAGAAAGACTACACAATGATTGTGGGATGTCAAAGAGGTACAGTATGTGGTAACATTAAACTTTAAATGAAAATGTCAGGCTGGTCTGTCGGGATTTTTTTTTAATTTGTTTATCATTCCTCGCAAAAACGGCGGTCTTCTCTTTTCAATTTCGCCGCAGTAGAAAAAAAGTGGACTGACCAGATCACCAGAGGGGATTTTTTTTCTTTCACAAGAAAAACAGAACTGATTTGAGGGGGAAAAATTACCTGATCACGTATGATTTTTAATTCAAACAAAAAAATTTCAAACCCAAATATACCTGAAATCAATTTAAATTTTTAGTTTTCTTTACATTTACATCCCATTCATTAAAATTTCGTTTTAAGCGGCAAAAATTAAAACTATAGAACTAATTTTGTTCAAGTGAAATTGAAAATTAAAAATTTAAATCAGCTGATCAATTTTTATATATTTTCTATTGTCCAAAAGAAAATTACAAAAGCGGACTTCTTTTATAGCGAAATTGAAATCAATTGCCAATTTTCTAAATGTGTCAGCCGTCCCCTCGATTACACCAATCAACAGCTGAACAGCTGTGAGCAATCCGTGTTTTAAAGTATAAAAGCTAAGGGACATACAAGTCATTTCACTAGACTTATTCCTAGCAATATATCAGTTAAGATTTGAAGTTAATGAGTTTTGGCGTGGCAATGAAGTCTGCAAAGATATTTTTCTTGGTCTTCCTCGGCGTGATGTCCGTGGCTCTAATGCAGAATACTCCCGCCGCAGAATCGCGTGTGGATAATATGCTGAGTAAGTTAAGTAACAAAGAATTAACTAGAGTTTCCCGAAGAGTAGCAATATTTTGCTCATGTTTTTAAAAGAGTTAAAAGGAGACGCAATTTTTTTCATACTTTACTTGCAATTGATTACCGTCCTCCTTTCCTAAACCAAAGTTTAGATCATGAACATTAATCCTGGAGAACGCTTACCCCAAAAAAATCTTCAAGAAATGCCGTAAGAATATTTTCTTACTCACGAGAATCTGGTAGCAATGTGAAGTCGTCGGCGGCGATCACTCGCAAACGAACGAATAGACTATGATCATCTACCAAGACTTCAGTTTTGGGACTTCTGTGGACTCTCATAATCAAGTGGCTGATGAACCGCATTTTCGACCGCAAATACTGACCGGGAAGGGTATGACTTTGAAGTTGAGTTCTACCACGCTCTTTCCAGAGTGTCCCTTTTTGCTTCTCATCTAGCCGTCTTGTTCAAAGTTTTCCGCCCCTTTTATCTGGTAGACACCCATGTGAAGACTTCTCATTAGCAGTTTTTTTCTGTTTTCTAATCATCGTCCCCATTTAGTGGTTTCATTACTGCTTGAGTTAAGAATTGACACATTAATTCAATGTATTTTTACTGATAGAAGGAGTCTTTCGCAAGCTAGAACTCAGACTTAAGTTGTAACTGATTGTTCGATTTGTCCCCATTGCTGCAACAATGAAGTTAAATTATTGTCTGTTTTCGCTTTTTTTTATGAAACTCAGTGATATCCAAAAAATTAAGCAATCACAGGAATATACAGAAGACCAGAATTTTGAATTCAAAACGCTTTGAGTTTATTCATGAAACAAACTCACGGTCATTAACGTAGTTTAGCATTTTTTAAACTTAATTGTCATTAATTATTTAGGAACTGACAACTGTTTTATTTGGGGTTGGGTGGGAATCTGATTTGCAAAATAAAACATTCACTAACAGATGATAATTGCGAATGAACATTTCGGTAATGGTTGTAGCAAAAATAAATGAATTAATAAATAAATACTTAGCATAAAATGAAATGAATGAAATGAATTTCTCTCCAGCTGTGTTTACTTTTCGACTTTAAATGTTTATCACCATTCTAAAGTTAATAAAAAAAGAAAAATCCAGAACGTAAAACTCAGAAATAAAAAAAAAAACCTGAAATGAACTGATGTATGCCCGATTACTCGATCCAAAAGGCGTTTCCCTTGGATTTGCTTCACTCAAATACTATAATTTCTCCCCCCATTTCTCGAACCCTCGATAACTCCCGCAAACTCGAACCAATTCGTGGCTCCCGTGGGAAAAATTCAACCCTCACTGGCTGACGATCGATAACTCGAACCTTTGAAAATTAGGTGCCAGTTTCAGTTATATTCGCGCCTTGAAACAAATTAACACTTCCAGACAAGTTGTATTCTCCAGTTTTACACATCAAGCTATACGGCGGTTGAGTTCGTCTGCGACGCAGCTAAGGTTCCTTTGTTTATGATCTGTTGTTTCCTTGAAGCTGCAGCCTGCGTGGCTGATCGCGCCTTCGCGCTCGAACTCCCCTCATCCCTCCCCTTTCTACGCCTGCCACGCAGGCTATTGAAGCTGTACGTTGTTGTAAACGCCAGCCCCAAGGTTGACAGCTTGCCTACTTGGTCGTGATAAAACAATACTTCTCAGTAATTTAGCGTACTTTCGATACCACCTTCGAAATCTCGAACCCCCCATTTCTCTCGAACCAATTTTCGTTTCCTACCGAGGTTCGAGAAAAATATCGGGATTCCACTGTATTTGTTAGTCAAGATCACGGACTGAGAGCCATAAAACCCTTATGCCGATATTTTAGTCAAAAACCTTCGGTTTATTTTTAGAATTCGTGTCATATATTTTTTGCCTTTAATTCTTATTCTCGATTTTATTTTGATATTATTGCAGCCATGTTGGATGACGCAGACAATGACGTAAGAGATCCAGCAGCTGGTAAGAAACAATCAACCTCGATCCCAGGCTATATGGTCTAAGCTCCCACGCGGTCCGACCCGCAGTGTGTGGAATGGTCACCGCCGTATATATGGCCGTAAGCTCCCACGAGTTTTCTGTAGCTCAGTGGTAAAGCGTACGACCGGTGTGTGGAAGGTCATAGGTTCGACTCCTGCTTGGAGATCTCGGAATTATTTTTCGAGTAGCTTCTTTGCAGTGTGCGGGAAGTTTGTCACATTTGAACCAAGTTATATGGCTTAAGAGACCCTGACCCTATATTTAAGGGTAGAAAATTGAAAATTGATAGATTACCCTTTTTAAGGCCCAAAACCGAAAAATGACATGTACACCATACTTAAGGGGAAAACGATAACTCAAAATTGTGTGAACAGGTCGTTTTTTATTTATTTTCAATTTTAAATCGCTTTGTTAATACTAGGGGTGGCGAATGGTAAATCCGAGACTTGCCGAGACGCCGAGACCCTGTTTTTAAAATCCGAGCCCGAGACTTAGCGCTCCAAAATCCGAGCCCGAGACGCAGTGATCCAAAACTCCGAGAAAATAGAGTATAAAAGAAGCTGCATTTGCGAGATTCAAAATTCGAGACTCCGAGACCGTCCTATTTCTGGCGAGCCCGAGATTCCGAGACGCTTTTTTTAAGCGCCGAGATTCCGAGACTCGGCTTAAATTTGCCGAGATTCGTTATTTTTGATAGACCATTCGCCACCCCTAATACTTTAACGAGTAGTTCAGTTTTAACAGACCATATCTTTTTCGTTTAGCTGGGCGTTTAGGTACTGCATAGTCTCTTGAATTTAGCTAATACAATTTATAGCAACCCGTATCTAAGGATCACGTGCACAATACCAAAAAGGATACCCTATTTAAGGGCTGAGCACCTCAAAAACCATACCCATCCCGTGGTACATACCTATATAGCCTACATATGAGAGTACCTCATCGCCCCCCCCCCCCCCCCCCCGTATGCATTTTAATACCAGCATACAGTACCAGTTACAGTGACCGCTAATTTTTATTTGGCAGGTTGTTTTGATGCGAATTCCGCGACATTTTGCAAACGGTGGAGAATAGCCTGCAGACCGGGTAATAAAAACGCTAACTATATGTACCAAAAATGCAGATTCACTTGTGGAATGTGTGGCTGATACAGGTAATCCTCTTTTTATTTTAATTTAAAAGGGTTTATCCAATACAGAGAATTTATTCAAATCAGGATTAAATATATAAGCTAATCCAAGTATGTCACAATCCAATGGATCGATGAAGGCTGGTGGCTCATCAATGCTGGCGCATGAAGTGACTAGAAAACCAGAGGAGGGGGGGGGGGGGGGGGGGGGGGGGGGCATAAAGTAAAATCAAAGCAAGGATAGGGGGCTCAAGGTAAAATAAGTCAACAAGGGGGGGGGAGGGGTGCTTACAATTTTATTTCAAGTACATAATTTATATGATTGGCGAATCCAGACGTATTTATAGGGCGGGGGCCCTATGGCTCTGTTGTACATTGCTACAGAGGTGATGTTTGTTCCAGACGCGGATGTCCAACAATTAAGCATGTAGTAGGAGCTATTCTTTCTGTATAAGATTTTAATCCACAGTTGCGCATGCGTGTAGAGAAAATGCAGGGTACTTGTATAAAGGTGTGTGTGTACTGTGAGGGGGCGGGGTCGTACAAAATTTCTGACTGATTAGAGGGGGGAAATAACTAAATTCACTCCTTTAGGAGGCGGGTATTACCTAATATTTCCCTACATGAAGCCCATTTTTCAACCCCCCCCCCCCCCCCTGATAACTATTGCACAGTCCCTTAGACCACCGCATAGTAATACAGGATCTGATCGTATTAATAAATCATTCTTTGCCTTTTAAACCGTTACTTTGCTGATTTTGATATATCTTAAAGGGACACTGTCCCGGTGTATTTGCTCAAAACAGTTATAAATGCACGAAATGGTCCCAATCTATGAAATAAGAACGTAATAAACTCTAACGAAATGATAAAAAGCAATTTCTTCACGAAATTCCATACTGCAACAACATGTTTGCAAAATTTCAAAGATTTCCGAGCCAAACTTGAAACTTTGAAAAACTGACATCCTGACGTTTTTTCAAAAATCCATATTGCAATCCATTTCCATCCTCGCTGTCGTTCGTCATCCTCACTTCTTAATGGGTTCCTGTCATTTTTCGAGTGCTATTCTACAGAATCAAACCATTATTGATCAACTTCCTATGATCTAGATATGTTTCTGAGCTTCCCAAAATCATGCTAAAATGAGGACAGTGCCCTTTAAGTAATGTGACAGCACTTGAACTAAAAAAATCCCAGACTTTGAAATGTTTGTTATATTAAAACTGATGTTAATAATGCTGATTTTTTTTTCTATTTTTTTTTTTCAATTCTCACAGGCACCTTAATTCAGAAACAGCCGCAATTTACGGATGATCTTAGCTTCAGGCTGTCACATTTATGTATACGATGGAAATCAATTGTCAATTCCAAATAATAATGATATAATAATAATAATAATAATAATAATAATAATAATCCAAAATAATAATGATGATATTAATTAAATGAAGCAATAAAGATCATCCGAATTATACAAATGTCCAGTAACTGTTTCTATTTGTAATAAACTTACTCTAATTGCCGAATAAACAACTTTCGATTATTTCCTATAGAAAGAATTGAATACACGCACGAAGAATGTTTCCTCAATGGCCCGCATCACGCGACTTTGCATGCACGCGCGCAGATAGACTACGGGGTGGGAGAGCACGCGAGCGAGCGCGAAAATCACCTCGAGGAGACGCGACGCGCTGGCGAGAAAAATTCTCCTTGAGGTGATTTTCGCGCGCGCTGCGTGCTCTCCCACTCGACTATGCCTGAGAAAAATGAGCGACTGCTCGTTGTAGCTCGCAGATAGACTTTCTAAAAGTCCTTCGCTTCTCGTTTCCGGAGTAGGACACTCGCGCTCGTTCGCGCTCCGCGCTTCCCCGCGCGCTTTGCGCTCGGTTTTTCGTCTTCCGCGAAAAAAAAACCCTGAGCTCGATTTGTGGGCAAGTCTAACATACAGACTGTAAGCAGAACTGAAAACTTTTACCCTTCACCCAAAAATGTAACTCCCAATTTTGTGTAAAATACAGTTTGACTTCGGATTCTTAAAATAAAGCTGAAAAGTGGCCAGAAATTTTTATGTAACGAAATCTTATTACGGATCCGAGTTTACGAGCTGCTGTTACCAAAAATCCTATCTGTCAGTCCTATCCAAAACGACGTTTATTTCTCTGAAAAAAATAGGCATTAATTTTCTTAAACAGTAGAAGCTCCCGTACGGCGGACACCCTCGGGAAACAGAAAAGGTGTCGAAACTGGAGCTGGCCGCTTACGGGAATGTGTAAACATAGCTAGATCTAGAGTTCAAACGGGGTTTTTCCAAGGCGGCCGTCTATAGCCGGAGCTGTCAACTTACGAGAGTATTCGATCAGAGAGCTTTGACTGTATTATGAAAGTTCGAGGTGACATTTCGGTAAAGAGAACTCCAGCTTTTCATTATACTTCAGTCCGAATATCTATGGCGATTAAAGCTTAAGCTTTCCAAATATAGATATTCCACCGAAGCGATCCGTTGGGTGCTCTCGAATTTTCTTTCTGATCGCTCTGTTCTTGAGTGGCGCAAAGTATATACCCACCCTTGATGAATTACATTTAGTGGTGAAACTGAAAACCTAAAGCTCGAATCGAGCCTCGATGAAGCTTAACCATTCAAACCATGAAATCAACGTGGTGAATGAATTTGAGATAAAATGTATTCCTTTGTCAGGAATTTGAATCAGATTATCAGTAAAATAAGATAGACATATTATTTATTAATGAAAACTAGCTGTCGACCCAGACAAACCTCAATGATTACAGTCAACGAAATTATCTGTTACTGTGGCGGTGAAATGAATTTATAAGGTAACTGTGGCGGTGAAATGAATTTAAATGTCATTACCATTACCATTACATTATAATTCACAAGTGAGGTAAAGTGGCATATAGATCACGTTTAAATTCACGGGAAATAAAACGGGCAATTCACATTTCACGAAAAAAAAACCCTAGAGAAATCGTATTCATGCACACTTCTAATCTGCAGCTGTGAGAGCGGGGTGGCCTTAAATGGAGTTAGCGCGTTTGGACTCCGGATCGAGCGGTCCGGGTTCGAACCCTGGCCGGGATCATTGTGTTGTGTTCTTGGGCAAGACACTCTCTCCACCCAGGAGTATAAATTGGTACTGGCGACAAAATGTTGGGGGATAACCTTCAATGGACTAGCATCCCATTCCGGGGAGAATAGCAATACTCCTAGTCGGCTTCATGTTACGGAAACCGGGATAAGCTCCTGCAGTACTAGAGTGTTGGCCCGAGTGAGGCTTTACCTCTTTTACTCTTGTAATCCGTGATATTTTAACAATCCGTCCACTTTTTATTCAACGCCGGCATAGAAATTGAGTAATTAGTTAAAAGACATAAACAAAATCAGGAAGAGTTAGCCGGTTCAATTATATTTTCATTTCACAGAAAATTATTGTGGAAAATCACTGCTCAGGGTTATTACGCAACCATCATTTCACATAAAATAAAAGAGGCAATTCGCGGCTCACGAACCTTTTGCCACCCTCATACAAGTTAAGAATTGAATGAAACTTCAAATTAAAATAATGGTTTCACTGAGACTACGTTTACACTAGAGGAGATTTGTCCGGATTCGTGACGAATCCGGGACGTTTTGGCACCAGATTCGTTTTGCAGTTTACACACAGGTGGACGAATCCGGGATAAAACTGTCCCGCCGTTTGGTCGCGTGTGCGGATATTTTGAATCCGGAAATCAAAGTGAATACTTTGTATCCGAATACTTTTAAATCCGGAATGTTTTGTAGTGTAAACGGTTATTCGAATGAATCCGGATATTTATCCGCCTGAGATCATATGAATTTCCCCGGATTCATCGATGTGTGTAAACAGTTGAGAATCCGAATAACCCTCCAGTGTAAACGCCGACGAATCCGAATACCCCAAATGTGATGAATCCGGAAACATTAATGAATCCGGAAACTTTTCCTCTAGTGTAAACTTAGTCTGAAAAACGGTAGGCAAACATAACGACATATTTCATATTAACACATTTCGTTGCATTAAATATGGTAAGAAGTTCCAAAACTATAGCGTGATTTAGCTAGACCGCTAATTTATCAGTAAAATAACTCAGTGAGATATAGGCGATACCATTTTGTATTGACCTCAAACCAAATTCAATCGGTAGTCATCAAAATTTATTTATCTTAATGTGGCGGTGAATGCATTTCAAGTATATCAATCACGAGAGACAGTGTTTCATCCGATTTCCATGCAACTAGCGGAGTATTTTTGACGAAATTCGAGGTGTTTGGAAATCGGATGAAACACTGTCTCAAGTGTTTGATATCTTCTCAAACTAAGGCGTAAACGGAGAAATGCAATGGCGTATCCAAACCTCTATCGTGGTTATTATAACTTGATGAATTATTAATTAGTTTGGGGAAAAAATATCCAGTTTTAAAGCATTTGTCCGTAAAATAAGATAGGTATTATTCGTGTTTTTGATCATTATCGCCTCAGACCTAGATCGCGAGCCTTTCCTTCTTTTCGAATTCTTGGCGACTTATTTCTATAGAAGTTGACAGTCTTGCAAAATTTTGCCTTTATCCGCTGATCAGTACAAGCGCGCGGGTGGCGGGATGATGCTCAGGTGTTACTTGGTCCTAGACACAACCAAAAAAAAAGACACTGAATGAATCTTGTGGCTGTGCCGGCATGAAGAAACTTTTGCGCCCAAGTAATTTTTACAATAACAAAGAAACCTCCGTATCAGTGAACAGCTGTGAATTTCAAAGTCAAGTCACGTTCGAACAAATTTCATTCAATTTCATATTTACTGACTAATTTAGTATTCTCGACAATCAGATTGACCTTGCTCAATGTGTGGCTTCATAGCTCAGTTGGTAGAGCATCGCACCGGTAATGCGGAGGTCATGGTTTCAAATCCCGTTGAAGTTGAATTTTTTTCAGGCTTCTTTGCAATTGCTTAAATTGCAAACACAACTGCGAGGATAATTTTAACCTCGTTCCCAGGGTCTCTCACCCTGGGAACGAGGTTGGGATAATTTATTTACTTTATTGAAGCTATTGTAAACTTTTAAAGTTACTCCATTGTAAATTACAGTGCAACCAAGCGTGTGTGTGTGTGACGTGTGTTTTGAGTAAAATCAGCTTATCGATCTATACCTTGGTTCTTGTCAGTATAATAGACCAATCAGGAATGAGTATCGACGGGAGGCAGTTAAGTGAGTGCAGCTCATGAAGCTCAGTTAAAGCAATGATCTTAAAAAGAAGCGATCTTCAAATAGAAACCGAAAGGTACAATCGAAAAAAAAACATCATTACATGGAAAACTCACGAGTATATGAGAAAAATGAGGGACTACTCGTAGTCATGAGTCAGTATGTCATGTGCGGAAATTAAAGTATTCCACTTTTAAAACACTTATACTTTAATTACTTTTAGTACTTTCAGTCATGCATACTTTTGCCTTTCCGCCATATGGCTTTACTACTCTAATTTCCTTCGCTTTTCTAACTCACAGTCACTCAGTTTTAAGCTCATTTTTCCGAATTTTTCAGATTTTTCAGATTTACCACTGACTAGCTAAAAAAAAATCGTCGCGTTTCCTTTACAACACAGTGTCTGTCGTGTTAACCCAGTGGCCTCCGTTCTTCAATTTGCAACATCAACAAATGCCCACTCTTTGGAGCTGTTCGTGAGCAGGGGCGGGAGTGCGGGCTTCGCGTCTGCGGGCGGGATGTATTTGAGGTACTGACGTATATATTATTGCGGTTGTCGGATTATTTTACACCCCGGCGATATTTTTATTGATAATGAAAAAATCAAGTAAACTTACTGCTAAACAGATGTGAACAAGCCGTTAATAATAAAGTATAAAAGGGACATATCAAGGAAGTAAGTCCAAATAATTTCAGTCGTCGTAATTATTACATCTCTGAGCCGTTATTTTAAGGTCTGAAGTTGATCATTTTGGCGTGGCAATGAAGTCTGCAAAGCTATTTTTCTTGGTCTTCCTCGCCGTCATGTTCGTGGCTCTGATACAGAAAACTGCCGCCACAGACTCGGAATCCAGTTCACTTCTGGATATGCTGAGTAAGTAACTACAGTACAATGGTAACATGTTTTCATAGGAATTTTTTGAATGATGATATTTTTATAGTGAAAGGCTCCGCCCTATAGACCCTAGCGAGTTCCCTAGGCCTTGATTCGATTCTGATCTTTATTATACGACACATAGCATTTTAGAGTGCGAATACGCAAAAAGACGAGAGCAAATATGAGACCGTATTACACGGGTCTTAGTCCCCCTGACCGCGCGCTACGGAAAACACTGTTGAAAGCCTATATTTTAGGAAAGATAAATTATGTCGTATAATAAACAATTTATTCAATTTATTCAATTTATTGACTCGTAAAAATACCCAGCCGTATTACACAACTGAATAACCTCTTTATATCTATATTCAGCTTTGGGGCTTATCTATACATTCTACACATCCTAGGAAAATTCGGTCTTGGCATTAACATTTACAATTAATGTTTTTCGGAATGGAAATTAAAACAGCATACAAAGAAAGCATTTTGTATTTCGGATACGTTTTACGAGTGGTAGTAATAGTAAAAAAACCGGTTTTTTATTTTAATAAAATTTTAGTAAACATGTCTTTATTTTGGTATTTATAACAGCTACGATGGATGATGACACAGAGAATGACATTAAGTATCCAGAAGGTAAGAAACAATGCATGACTTGCAAAGCAATCATCACAACTTTATCCAGCGGATTCATCATCTGCGCGTGCGTAGAAGTTGTGTAAAGCCAGAAGAAAAGCTAAAAACATGGCGGCTGATGAGGCGATGGAAGTGCGTACTGATGTATGAATGATTATAGTATTTTTTCACTTTGTGATCCTTTAAGTTTTTCGTTTTCAAGATGCAACCACGACGGCGACGGCATTGAAAACGTCACAAAACAATAGGTTTAATTAGTAGTACAATATTCTACACGTGTGTTTTGCATATTTCTTTTCCGTCCTATGCATAACAAAACGCACGTTCTATGCAAAACAAAACGCACGTGCGTTTTTCATTTAAATTTCTTTGCCGTCCTATGCAAAACAAAAACATCAAATGTCCAAATTCACGGTATTATGGAGAACGTGAACACGCGATGGTTAATTTTCCTTTCTCTATCTGGGCTTGAACTCACTAATTCAGCTACTGACAATTCGGCCACATTGAAAAATTGAACGTATTGGAATAATCGCGAAATAGTTTATAGGAACGTTATTTTTCAAGTAATTTCGCGCGCGAAAAGAAGCCTTATGAAAACACCGCTGACCAAAACGAAATTGATCGCATTGCAAGTTGTGAGAGTATGGTTTTCTATCCCCCCTGACCTCCCAGGTATATGCCTCCCAAAACCCCTTACTAACTGCTGTACGTATACTCCCCCCCCCCCCCCCCTCTATCCCAGTTTATATGCCTCCCAAAAACCCCTTTATACGAAGCTGTACATATAAACCCAGGGGTTATAGCTGGGATTTACGATAAGCGCAGGACTTTATAATTAACTTTTTGGAAGTTTATGCGTATTTCAAAATGGCAGAATGTATTTTCGTTTAAGATGTCATTCTAATACTGTAACATGTAATTTTTTTTTCAGGCTGTGCCAATGACAGGTCCTTGGTATTTTGCAAGCGGATGAGATCACTTTGCGGGGTGAGTAACAAGAACTACTCCTTTATGCGACAACATTGTAGATTCACATGTGGCTTTTGTGGCTGAAATGTTACGAGTATGCACAGGTACTCATCTTGTTTGTAGTGGAGTCGTGGAATTATGTTTGGGTATTGCCCGTTCCGAAGTTCAAAAAGGGACTGGGCACTAGTTTACCTATTGTTTCAAATTACGTCATATTAAAAATTTAATCCCATCACCAGAAAGATTGCATAAAAAATAGTAAGTTCATCAAGTTTGGTTATGTTACATTGCATAGTAACCAGGCTGTGAGCTGTCAAAGGTCGTCCAAATTCCATACAAACGTCTCTAATTCAGAGATGGCGTCCCCCAAAATCCATACAAAGTCTCTAATTTAATCTGGTTTGAAATCCAACGAAACAACCCCAAACTTGGTAAATCGACTAATTTTAATGTGATCTTTCTTGTGATGGGCTTCCAATTTTTAATTAAATCAAAATTTAAAAACTCGTCCCCAGTCTCCATTTGAACTTCGGAACGGGCAATTATATGCAATTTTTCTGGAAACGCGGTGGCCTATGGTTAGCGCATTGGACTCTGGATCGGGCGGTTCCGGATTTATGGCCCTGGCGGGGTCAGTCATTGTGTGTTCTTGGGCAGAACAACGGCTTTAACTCTCACATTGCCTCTCTCTCACACCCAGGGGTATAATGGCTACCAGTTGAACTGTCAGAAGGGAAACCTGACGGAAATGCTGGGGGGTAACCTGCGATGGACTTGCATCCCATCCAGGGGGAGTAGCAATACTCCATGTTTCTCCTGGCAAAATAGATACATTTATTGATCAATTTAAACTTTTTTTGTAAACTATATCAGTGATGGTAACAGCATTAACCACTTTATTAATACCACGCCGACGTCGAGAACATAATTAAATGTCTCAATTGATGTTACTAGATATATGCTCCTGATAATAATTATTATACTTTCTTATTATTATTCAGGAGACCCTCGCCGATTCAGAAACAGCAATTCACGGAACCCTAAGGCTGAAGAAATCAACAATAATAATACTAATAGTGTAATAAATAATGAAAAAAAGAAGAAATAAATAATAATAGTGTAATAAATAGTTTAAATTTATTTTATTTATGTATTTATTTATTTCAATAATAAAGTTCAGCCAAATGACAAAAATGTCCAGTTTCTATTTAGTAGAATTCGTCTGAAATTACTTTAGGAAGATTAGTTGACAATTACCTTTTGGAGACGCGGTTAGCGCGCTGGATGAGCGGTCCGGATTCGAGGCCTGGCGGGGGTCGTTGTGTTGTGTCCTTGAAAAGACACTTTACTCTCATATTGCCCCTCTCCACCCACTTACAAATGGGTATCGGCAAACTGAATCGTGGTGGGGGTGGTGGTGGGGGGGGGGGGGGGTGGGGGGGGGGGGGGGGGGGGGGTTAACCTGTGCGATATAAAGAGGTTATTCAGGCGGAAAGTTGTGTAATACGGCTGGGTTATATTTTTACGAGTCAGTTTTATTTTTTTCGGGGGGCCTTGAGGCGAGTAAAAAACCTATAGCCGTAGCCGTATTACACAGCCTTTCCACTGAATAAATTGTTATTATACGACATAATTATTTGTATAGGAATCGTATGAAACGCGAGTGCAATTCGTGATTTAATGGGCACGAGTGATGTTTTGAAAGTTCTCAAAATTGCACGAGCCTTTAGGCGAGTGCAATTTGAGAACTTTCAACATCACGAGTGACCATAAATCACTAATTGCACGAGGAGTTCATACGATTTTTTTGTTTGATAATATTCTGCAACAAAATTTTGCTGCGGCCATCACGCTAAACTCTGCACACGAAACGCTTCACTATTTTCCAAAGTGCTCACAAGTTTTATTGAACGCGCAGGCAAACCAAGCGTGAACTTTTTGAAAGAATTGCAGTACTATAGTTTAGAAAACATTTAACCATTAGCTTGAAAACTTATTTCAATGCCATTAAGCGGCAAAAACGTCCTCTACTTGTCCGGTACATTTATCACAATTCCGTATTGCACTCTATAACCTATTTTATGCAATAGTCATTGACCAAATCAGAAGCTGCATATTTTGGTTGGTATACTATGACCTAAAATATAGGCTTTCAACAGAGGTCTATAAAACTAGAGGTTCCATCTAGCATTGCGCCGCGGCCCGTCAGATTCGCGAGTTAGGCTATTTTTAGTACATTTTTTTCGCGCGAACCAGCAGCCAATCACGCACCATGCCTGACAAATATGGTCACTGAACGCGCTAGCTCTGACAATTTTTGGGGTTCAAGACGGTTGCAGTGAAATTTGAAAAGATTGTTAAAATTGATTAAGTAAAAAGCCTTGGCCCTTCTTATCAACAAAGTTAATTCTACTAAATAATGCACGAGTTTGGAACGAAATATTTAATGGGAATCCTGTAAATGTACACTAATGCGACTGAAAGACACTAAAGGCAAGCCTGAAATTAATTAACGGGAAGATCAGATCCGAAACGCGGGACATATAACTTAAGGCTTAATTAATTCATCCAAAGAATAAAGCCTGTTTACAACACAAGTTTAAGCTTTTTCTATTCAGTATTGTTTACCTTTGGTTTTTGAAGAGGCTTGTCAATTCCAGCTGAATTAAGTTTTTACAATCAGCACAATAAATATCCACGGCAGTTCTTCAAGCGTTTCGTGACGGTCAGATCACTTCACAGTGAAATTCTCTTCGAACCACTCTCTTTCTTTCCATCCATGTAGATATTGAGGTTTCCTTTTTTCTTTTACTTACCCAATGAACTTGATTTTTAAGCTCAGTTCGTTTCCACACAATTTAGTTTAAGCTTATTAAATTCTGTAGTCGCGCAGTTTTGCCCGCCGTATAATGTAAACAAGTGAAACCTTCGGCTGCGTATAGCTGTCCGTTCAACTTGTAAAATGAATATAATGTTCAGGCTCCACATTATTTGCGAATATTCCCATGTTTAAGCTAAACCATCTGCACAATTTTCCAGAATATACGAAACTTTGAGAGATTGAGCGAAGATTAATCCGCGGAGAAAACTTTCATTCAACTTGCCAACTGGACTGGACAGCGCGCCAGTCCGCCAGAAGTTTTGCCGCCGAATTCATACAAATCATGCTTCATTTAGATTGAACTGAAAAATCCACTCAGTCGATTTATAGTTTTACAAAAGTGTACCGAAGTTTGACCTAAATTTAGTGAAGTATTTAAACAATTATTACATTCTGCTGTGACTCTTTTAGCTTTTCCTTGGCCGGCAAAGTTTCTGCCTTTGAGTTAGCGCTCGCATATCATTAAAAATGTTCAACGTGATTGGCTGCTGTTTCGCGCGAAAAATGTCTAAAAATAGCCTAACTGCGAATCTGATGGGCCAAGACACCAATACCAGAGATGGAAACCTCTAGTTTATAGACCTCTGCTTTCAACAGAGAGTTTTTCCGTAGCGCGCGCGGTCAGGAGGACTATAAGACCCGTGTAATACGGTCTCATATTTGCACTCGTCTTGGTGCGTACCGGGCGCGCTCTAAAATGCTATGTCGTATAATAAACTATCATCCATACTATCCAGGGGGGGTAGCACACTCCTAGTCGCTTCTATGTTACAGAAACCGGGATAAGGGCCCACTAAGCTCAGGCACGGATCCATGGGCAAAATAATGACCCGATTTTCCAACGGTGCGTTAGGGGCAGTCCTTTGTGCATGGTCCCCCCGGAAATCCTTTTCAGGTTTGAATTCTATAAAACATCAATTACTGAGTTCTTGAGGCTAAAATTCGATTTGTTCGATATAAAACGTTTTCTCGCATAAACATTTTTGACTGTCTCGATAATCTTACTTGTGAGGATATGGAAAATACGCCACTGGGGTCCCGGATGTAGTTTCGTGTGAATTTAACGAGTGGTCTATTTTCCAGTAAAACACTCGTGTCTATGAATTATAATAAAACAGTGTATTTATTTTACAACCTGCCATTTTAATGTTTCTAGTAGCTCTTTATGGATAAAGTTTCCTTTTCGTCGAGTTCACTAAAGCCTTGGTTTCCATATGATCGCAACGATCGCAAGAGTGGTTTCCATATGATCGGCAACGATCGCAACGATCGCAAGAGTGGTTTTCCATATGAATCGCAACGATCGCAACGATCGCAAGAGTGGTTTTCCATATGATCGTAACGATCGCAGAGTGGTTTCCATATGATCGCAAAACGATCGCAACGATCGCAAGAGTGGTTTCCATATGATCGCAACGATCGCGCCAGGCTTTACTTACAGACTTGCAGCCGCCTAAATGACAAAATTTTCATCAAGTAAAATAGCACAAAATGTCGTATGTTCCACACTTGAAAACATTCAGTTAATAAATGAAGTATCCCTGCATCGACTATAAAGAATAATATGACAAATGACTGAAATGATCGCTCAATAAACTAAGATCAGTCCGCGTATTTCTCCAGTAATTAGTGAGAAGCAAAATAAAACGAAAACTGGGGGCGGCCGGCTTTCGTGGTTGCGCTCAAAGACTTGTTCTTGAAATTAATTGCATTTTGTTTCTTTGAACTTTGGCTCACAAATAATTTCTATAATAAATAATATGACTGAATGAAGAATGATTATACACTCATCATGAAAGAAATAATTATTATTTATATATTGAGCAAAACGTAATTAACGCTGCCATATTGAGAAAATTTAGATATTTTTCTATCCTTTCCCCAAGATTTAGCGACAATTTTAATTAAGGCAAATTTTTTTCGGTTTTCAGACTGAATTTAAATTTAGCGAATACTTAAATTAGGGATTTTTCATGACATCGCTAAATTCGCTAAATTTCGCTAAAAATAGTGAGTAAATTGAAGCAACTGTTAATTATTGAGTAAAAGGTACTTGACAAGTAGTGAGTAGAAATTAATCTTTAATTTGAGTCAGTTAAATTGTCGCTCAATCCACAAGAAAACTATATTCAAGCAATGAGTGAACTTTACTCAAATTAGTTATGTGTTAGATGAGATTTTTGCGCGATTTAAGGCGATTTTAGGTTCCCTAGAGTAAGGACCCTACATTGTTGTCCAATTTTGGAAATAATTCAGGATGAAAAAATTCCCAAACATTTCGGCCAGGGCTTGCCAAATAGCAAAGTAGATCACATGTTTCTTGCCATGTTGTATTGTCAAGTAGATACCAGCGATATTTCTGGAGAGGCTTTGAAATTACATTAAGACGCGACTGAACTTGCGACGTTATAAATTGGGCCTATTAAAGCGAGCAAATGAGTTTAATCATAGTTTAATATGAAGCCGCGACAAAAGTCTTTGGGTATATGTTTTTTGTTCGCTTTTTTTTTGGCCGTTGACCCTGCAAAAAAAACCTTGACAAACATACATAGGGTGGTCTACGTGTGTTCAAGCAACTAACCAATAGAAAACGTTGGCCGATTTACGTAATTCATGCATAGGCAATATGACACATAACAAAAGATTGTGGGCATGGGTCCCTTGACCTTCCAACATAAATCTTGGCGTCTTTGTTTGCTACCTTTGAAGTTTGCCGGGCTTCATAGCCATTTCCCTCTATTAAAAAAATGGAATGCCTTGGGAGCTTATACGTGGCATTTTTTACTTCATTATACTCAGTCGACTATCAGTAAAATTTACGGTAAAACCTCAAACTATATAAGTCTTTTTTTTGTGGATTCGATTATTTCGTTTTGTTACTCAGTGTAAGATACCCCTTGGGGTATGATCAAAGGGGATGAACGTTTTATTAAAAATAATAATAAGTTATCAAATATGTTTTTTTTTTAAAGTAGGCATGGCATCTTTCCCAACCCAAAAACAATTTGCACTAGCTACATCTTGAATTGCCGGAAAGTATATCGTTTCGTGGTTTTTAAGGCTCTGTGGATGCTGCAATTCTGCTAATTCTTTTACTAAAAATTATATAAAAGTTTTAATATTGTTTATTGTTCCTCAAATGTATACAAGGAAAAAAAACATATTGGGCCAAGAAATTTTCTATTTTTTTTTTTTTTTTTGTTTTTTTTTTTTTTTTTTTTTATAATCGGCACGTGGCCAACCTCCTCTGCGATCACCAGTATCCACCTTTTCCCTTTCGCTTTCTTTTTTTTATGGATTCATGCCTTCGATACATTTTAGAGCAATTATCAATTCAGGTGCGCGTGCAGTACAATAAGTAAGGCGCACAATACGCTTTTAATCAAGGAGCCATAATTTGGCATGCATTATTTAATAGAAATAATTGGCATTTTGACGTTTTCGATGATTCTATCATCATTATCAAGGGAAAGAGAAAATTTTTAGTTGAGAAATGAATATAAATTCGTGAAAATGCCAATTTTTCACTAATTTATAATTTTATTTAATTATGTAATTAATTAAATACCTCGAGGTATTTGATTAAAACTTAACATAAACACTCTTGTCTATGTAAATGGAATCCGTGACATGTGTATTTTACTTCGTTGTATTTTACTGTTGCGATCTAGTAAGTTTTTGGAATTTGAACGACGTTTGATCAATTTTTTTCAGTGGACGAAATTTAATGCTCGTAATTTTATCAGTCTTACAATAAATGAGTAAATCGTATGAAAGCTCGAGCAATTAAGGATTTATACGGCTCGTGATATTTGAAAATTCTTTCAAATTGCACTCGCCTAAAGGCTCGAGCAATTTTTGAGAGAATTTTCAAATATGACTTTGTAGAATAAATCCTTAATTGCACTCGCATTCATACGATTACCATTACTAATTTTATGACAATATAAATTATAACTAGTCAAGAGTTATAATTACACCGTCCGTGGGGCGAATTTTTGAAAGTACTTATAATCGCGGTTTTGGTAATATCTATTTTTAAGCGATCCAGCGTTATTTATTTATTTATCATTCAAATTAGGAGAATTTAAAAAAGAAATGAAAATTGAAATGACAAAAAACAGCTGTGAATAATTCAAATAGTTTTATTAAACTATAAAAGGACCATCACAATAAAGTAGTTACATGTCAATTCTACTCGCTTGTTTCTAGCCATATTTTAACGTTTGATATTGATCATTTTGGGCGTGGCAATGAAGTCTGCAAAGGTATTTGTCTTGGTCTTCCTCGCCGTCATGTTTCGTGGCTCTAATGCAGAATACTGCCGCCACAGACCTCGGATTCCAGTTCACTTTTTGGATATGGAGGGTGAGTTAACACACGATTTTTTATATTTATATTATATTCGGCATTCTTCGTTATTTGACTTGGTTTACTAATACTATTCCTCGTCAAAGACCTTGGAACCCCGGAAGGTACTCCCCAAAAATTTTGGGTGGGGTTTGTGCGGCACGCTTCTTGAAACCCTTACCCCTATTTCAGACCAAAATATGTGATTTTCCCTACCCCTATTTCAGACCTGACCCTTAAAATGTCGGGTAAAATTTCCCCCATTTTTAAAGTCAAAATGGCAAAAAAATCTATACCCTATTTTAGACCAATAGGCAAAAACATGCCCTATTTTCAGACCAAAATGGTCAAAATCTATACCCGCTTTCAGACCAAAACGGCTTCAAAAACCATACCCTTTAGTGCCGCACATACCTATATAGCTTATAATAAGGGAGTACCTCTCCCCCCCCCCCCGGCTTGAACACTACATAGCTTACAAAAAGGTGATTGTTTATTTACAACGTTTCCGATGGCAATTACTTCCGAAATCATTATAAATGCTATCAAGAAAAGATCCCCCCCCCCCCCCCCCCCTTCCTCCTAACGATTGTGGAAGAATAACCATCCAACCATGGCAACGGGTGACAACACTGTTATATTATAAAGGGCCGGGGGGGGAGGAAGGAGGGGTTAAGGGCAGGGAAGGCAGAACAATATCAAGTATCCCAAGGCTGTCGTCCTTGAATTGTAGCTTACCAATGGAGTCTAATGCAGGGAAATATCATTAAAAGCAGCATCCATTGCAAACTCCATACCGAAAAAATGCCCTTTTAAAGGAAGGCAAATCATAAATGTTTTCCCGATATAGGCATGATAGTCGTTTTGTAAAGTATCTAAAATTTGATCATGATTTATTTCAGCCATACATTATGAGGGATGACGTGGAGAATGATGCCAAGTTTCCGGTATCCCACAGGTAAGAAGGCATTGACCCCCCCCCCCCCCCCCCCCCCCCCTTCTAGTTGGCTCACTCTTACACGTTCGCATTACCTTACCTCCTAAACAAGCTCTTTGGACAACCCAGTGCTTGCTAGCTCCTATTTAAAAGTGACGGGGGTGATCATCGGAATTGTTGAAAGGAATCTCTAAAGCCGTACCAAATTTCTCGTTTTGTGGGCGTAGCTCAAATTCATTTTCACCCTAACAGGTACCATTTCGAAAACAATACACGAGCAAGTTTTCCTTGACAAGTTTTCCTTGACCGTGTGGACGATAAACAATTTTTCTTTGTCAATTTTTCTTTGTAACAACAATAATATTGTACAGCGGATTATCGTCTTTAATAGGATCCAGGCTCGCGAGCAACAAGATAAGGCCGCTGGGCACCAGGGATTCCTTGTCAAGTTTTCTTTGTTGCACGTCCACACGAACAAGTTTCGCAACTTGGCAATTTTTCCTTGACAAGTGTCCTTGTTCAAAAAACTAGCACGCTTGTTTTTGAACAAGGACACTTGTCAAGTTAAAAATTGACAAATTTCCCTTTCCACACGAGCAAGGAAAAACTTGTCAAGGAAAAACTTGCTTGTGTGGAAGGGGCTTTAGACACTCTCATTGCTACCAGACCACACTGGTTTTAAGGTAATTCCATCGAAATAGAAGTTACACTGGGAAGTTTCTGAAACTTTCCCTAGTTTGGACATTGTGATGTAATGTTTCAAAATATAGAATAAAAAGAATAGGTCACCAGCCCCCGCGAAAAGAGATATAATCGACTAAAAATAACCTCATAAATTCCTTACAAAATCAACCAAAAACACGTATTTTTCACGTTTTCAGTGATTATTAATTTTCCTGCACTGAGAATTGGTCTATACTCACTTGTATAGAAAGAAGATGATTACTAGACTTAAATATGCGAACAAAAATGATAGGTCACCACGCTCGTTTACGAGAAAACAATCATTTACCTCTCTGGCGAGCATAGCCACAATGAAAAAGCCGCCATGTTTTTAATGTTGCGCCGCGCTAATTACGCGCGAAATTATGCGCAGAAAGGATGCGCAGTGCAATACTAAGGAATGTCATTGACCTTAAAAGGTACCTGATCACCCCGTCACTTTTTTTTATGGGAGTTCCCCTACTATAGCCTCCTACGCTGACAGTATTTGCATAAGGACGGATAAGGGCTGTGTGACTTTTAATTATTTTTCTCAGGTTGTTCCAATGAAGGAACCATGACATTTTGCAGGCGGTTTAGAAGATATTGTCGCGAGCGGAGTTCCCGCGCAAACGCACTTGCAAACACTAAGTATATGCACCAGCAGTGCCGTTACACATGCGGCATGTGTGGCTGATGTCTTATGTGGTGAAGTGCACTCGGGTAAGGATAAATCATAAATCTTAAATCATTGTCTGCCCTAAATGCCGCCGCATTAATTAATCCCATGCAGGCGTGCTTTTGTTAGCATTATAATTAGTATTTTTTTTAAATATATATATACATATATATAACTTAGTGGTGGGTTGGGTTTGGGTTTCTTTTTTTCTTACTGGGACTGGGCTGGGTAGATAGGCCAAGCAAGGGACGCCATGTCCTATTGTCTGTTTACCCGCCATTGGCGAATTAATTAAATAAAAAATAAAATAAAATAAATAAATCGTATCGAGCCAAATATGTTCCCGTCCGCCCCTCCCTGACTACAAGCCTAGCACGAAGCGACTAGGAATGATTGCTACCCGATCTCCTCCAAGTTATTTTTGACAGATTGTCCTGAAAATTCGCTGGTACCCATTTATACATGTACTCCTGGGAGGAGGGAGACACATGCACAATGATCCCAACCAGGGCTAGCTTGAATCCGAACCGCTTGATTCAGTGTCCAACGCGCTAACCATTAGGCCATTGTGTCTCCCTTCCACTTAGTCAAATTAAAACAATAAGGTCGAATGCCGTTTTTCTGTTTTCCATATCGTTTAGAGCCTTTTAAAGGTAAATTTATGTCAGGGGGGGGGGGGGGGGGGGAAATAGAAAGCCGGCACTTTTCTTTGAGGACATAGCGGTGCCGGACAACAGACCAAGGCTAGTGCGAATCGTGTGTCAATCAAGCGTTGCTAAGAATGACGTCAACCAAAACTTCATTGTTTTTCTAACCCGGGAAACGTTTTCAAGCTCGTAGCGTAGAGCTGTACGCGCGTGTAGCCTGCAATCACAGCGTTGGCAGATTTTTGGCCTGATCTTTCACGCCGCCGAGAAAATATCTCGGCAGCGTGAAACAACAATCGAAAGTAGTGCTACTACTGTACTTGAACGGGAAGCGAAAGTCGGATGAAAATGTTTATCGTAATAAACGAGGCGAAGCGAAATCAGACAACAACGAAAAAAACACGTCTTCGTTTTCAAACAACCAAGGAAAAACACCTTTTTGTTATCATGCATACTAATTTTAGGTGTGAATTTCTTGCCTTACAAGCTTTTTTATTGTCAATAAGTTCCCGTGGGACAATCCTCTTAGCAACTAGTTGAGTGCCACTGCGCACACTCGGTTGCCCGGCACCGCTATGTCCGTAATTATGCAAACCATTTATAAGGAGTTTCTATCCCCCCCCCCCCCCCTGATTTATGTAAGCTAAAACAGTTCGATTGTTCGGATTCTATAGCTGAATTTTAATTTAACGGCCGGGTTTTAAAGTGGCAGAAATTTTTAGGGAACGACATCTTATTACTCCGAAGTTACAAGCGCTGTTGCCTTTCAAAAAATCCTACCTGGACTATTTCCGTTCCCAAAACCACATTATTATCTCTCCGAAAGCAACAGGCTTTATTTTTCCTATAACAGTTCGAGGTGACATTCAACCTCGTTCCCAGGGTCTCTCTTCTTCGGGAAGAAGAGAGACCATGGGAACGAGGTTGGGTGACATTTCACTAAAAACAGTTTTTTTTATTATACTTTATAGCCGCGCGCATGTCTCGATTATTAACTGACGTTAACAGTTTAAATAATTGTTTTATTGTTCTTATTATTTAACAGGCACTTTACATCAAGAAACAGCAATTCAAAGAGACGTTGGGCTGTAACATCCAAGAAGATTAATAATCATATAATCATGATAATGTCAAATAAATAAAAGTAATAAAGCCCAAAAATGTTCAGTCTATATTTCCTCTTAAATTACTGTAAGTTGTTATTATACATTCAACTCACTATCCTGGCGTTTTAAGAGTGAAATTTTATGGTGGTTTGAATGTTTAAAATATTTATATGGAAAAAGTTGCTGGAGAGCATGCAAGGTCTTGCTCTCCAGTAACTTTTTCCATACCGCAGTGGTTTCAGATTGACACCTCCCCCCTCCTCTTTCTATCTTTGCTGAACTCCGACCCCCCCCCCCCCCCCCCCTTAAAAAAGTTAAATTTAAGCAATGACGTCACGAAGTATTCCCCAGTACCACAATGCAACTGCAAATCCCACTTAGGCCATCCCAATAAAATGTCTTGTTTCCCATTGCCCACTCTCTCGTGAAAGTGGGTCGATCGATTGGGCCAAAAAAAAGATAGAAAACAAAAGTAATAAATAATTACTGAATCCGGAGTCCCCAGCACTGAAATTGTATGACGAGACCTTGTCACTTCAATCAAAAGATGTCTGAAGACCGTTTACGGGAACGATTTAGATGTCAGAGTCCGACTTTAGGATGTATTTAAAATAACTGGTAATACGTGACTCGCAGGTCCTCGCGAAGCTTGGATAAATACATAGAAACACACGAGAAAAGAGAGCAGGCAATTTATCGGGGAAATTATTTTTTATTATTATTCTACTTTTTCAACAAAAATGGGGTCAGTCGGGTGATGGAAACGAAACATTTTATTAGGATGGCTTTAAGGGACACTGTCCTCATTTTAGCATGATTTTGGGAAGCGCAGAAACATATCTAGATCATAGGAAGTTGAAACAATAATGGTTTTATTCTGTAGAATAACACTCGACAAATGACAGGAACCCATTAGGAAGTGAGGATGACGAACGACAGCGAGGATGGAAATGGATTACAACTGATGGATTTTTGAAAAAATGACAGGATGTCAGTTTTTCAAAGTTTCAAGTTTGGCACGGAAATCTTTGAAATTTTGCAAACATTTTGTTGCAGTATGAAATTCTTGAAGAAATTGCTTTTTATCATTTAGTTAGACTTTATTAAGTTCTTATTTCATAGATTTAGCGACCATTTCGTGCATTTATAACAGTTTTGAGCAAATACACCGGGACAGTGTCCCTTTAAATCACTGGCTAAAAAACCTCGCCTCCTCAACCCCGCGAAAACCAGAGGCTCTATAAGGTGCCGGTGATCCCTGTGTGTGCGATATAAGCCCCTGTGCTGTTTTGTCTCCGTTGTGACCATAAATTGCGTCTGAAATTTCCAATCTAACTTGCGGCAAATTTCAAATAAAATCATTCCTGGTAGACAAAGCTGCGGTCGCTTCAGTGGAAAAATAGATGAAAATTAGCCACACAGTTCGACGTCTTGCTCCTGTAAAATTAAAATATATTACCATAAAAAGCACTAAGTAAAGTTTGGCTTAGCTTAGGTTGTAATTGCAGAAGTTACTTTGAATGGGCAATACATACATATATAGTATTTAATTACCCGTGGATTTACAGAGTAGCTGAATCAGCTAATTACGACATCGGGAACTAAGCTTTGTGCCCTACTCTTTTCGAACAGTGTCGTGGGTTCGTTTAAGTCTCTTTGAATTGACATGTAGGATGGGATGAAGGAGACCAGGCCAACGGCTTACCGTCACCGCCCAACGACGCGATCATCTGAACTAAACAGCCAGCATGATCTCACCAGTTATTTTAAGACCCCGGTTGGTGGCCCGGTCGGGGATCGAACCCGCGACCTCACCCAACCCTTAAAAATTACTTCTGTTCATTTCTTTGTGTTTATTATTTGACTGTGATTGAATTAAAAGTCATTAAGTTGTTGTGATGTGGACTTTTCGCACGATGTACTCGTTAAGTGTAATTAGAAAAAAATTCCCGCAATAATATTAAAAAGCCCTGTTTTTGTTCGAAACGAATATTGTGGCTAATTAAAAGCAAAGTTCATAAGGCTAGCGATAAATTTAAATTTAAATCTAAACCTCCCTGGTAAAACATGTAAAGTTTTTCGACCAATCAGGGCGTTTGTATTTTTAATTAAAAATAAAGGGTGTTCAGAATAGTTGTAATAATTATGAGGCGTCCTTTCTGTAGGTTCTCGTAATAGACCGATTAATATATATAACAGATATTCTTGTGAAGAGCTCTCAACTTTGTTACTCTATACACGTGACATGTTATCTACGAGCCATATTTAGTAATAATTTGAGATTTTTAAACATAATTTCTAATATAATTTCGATTTTCATGTCGTTTCACTTATGCTGCGGTCACCTCATTTAGAAATTATTAATTCCACATGACTTCCTCCGGGAAGGTGCCAATAACAGAGCATATATATTTAATTTACCGAGCCGCGAAGCAGGGTGGTGAATAACCTCCACTTATTTAACATGCAAATAGGTCTAGATAAATAATTGTTTTTGTTGGTTAAGGGAAATAGTTTGATATTAAGTAATTTTTAAGATCAAAACAAATAAAATGGTTTCAAACTTTTCAGTTGCAAGCTAGTTGTAGCTTCAATTCTAAATTTAGAATCTAGCTTTTAACCTATGTTGTCTTTGAGTAAGCTTTGAGTTGACCCTGTACAAAGACTGTCTGGTTCCCTGTAATAACCGTCAGCTGCTACATTGACACCCGAGCTCCTACCGTTTTTTTAGACATATATATTTTTTTAAACGAGAACGCGCAAACGACCTAAATAGGTATGTCATAGCGCGACTCTCCAGGATCGGAAAATATAGTTCTGCTGCATGATGTGAATTAAATGCGAGCAATTAAGTAACCCTAACAGCGGGGACACTCGTCTGCTCCAACACGGTGCTGTGTGGAGCTGATAAAAAAGGGCAAATTAACAGACAGATGAGCATAGTTCGGTGTGGCGTTCATTCTGTCAGGACCAAGTGGAAAAACACATACAGTCTCAATGGAGTCTACTAAAATCTTTCTCCTGCTTTTTCTCGTTGTCGCTTTAAACGGTGCGATTTCAGGAAACGTCTGCTGAGTCCGATTTTGAAGACGATATTGTGGGTAAGTATGACATTACATGTACCTACCGTTTTAATCTCTGTTAAATAGTCTTTCTCTTATGCGTACGTAAAAAGCCATCACTTTTCATACGCTCCTGTCGTTTCTTGAGTCATATCTAGTGAGGAGATGACACTAAAGCTGTACTGAAGTAGACATTCTGTGATCAAGACCAAGCCCTCTTTTCACGCCGACATGCACAGAAAAAGAATATCACATCCAAAATATTGATCCATGTTATCGGGTCTTATTTGAACTAAAATAACTTCAGTTTTATCTTGTCTAAATTTTCAAGAGACTGTTTGCTAAAGGTTACCGATCTCTTCAGTTCATGCATACTAGCTAGACGACGTTCTGAATAATTTCTATGTAAGATGAAAACTATTTCTCATTTGATTGTAAGGTCTTAAACCCTCACACGTTCAAGGTGGGCCATCCCCGCCCCCACGAGATTTTTTTAAGTTTAAGGGGTTTCACTCGCACTTCCTACTCTGCGATAAGACCATGAAGAAGTTATATACCCCTGGCTCTAACCTTTCACGCCCCTGCATCAGACTACAAAAATGACCGAGCTTCCTTATGTTAAACGTCGCACAGAACGATTTCGGAGATTTTTCTTTCCTGTAATGGTATGCCCCATCAGGGGATGTTATGATAACTTCCCGCACTACATTCCTCTATTGAAAATATGTGTTTTTTAAATTAATTTTCATTCTTATATTTTTATCCTGCTGGTAAATTGGTAGTCTCTAATCGTGTACAGTGGAACCCCGCCTTACGACCACCTCGTTAACAGTCATTTTCTCTTTTTTTAATATGACCAATGAGATTTGTAGTTAATGCTATGTCCAACCCCGTTCCCAGTGTCTCTCTTTGGGAACAAGGTTGTGCGAGTGTGTCAATAAAACCTGCTATATGTATTTATTTATTTATTTCTAGGGCCGTTACCCTTCACGCGTACGCTTCCATGGTATTTGACTAACATTTAGTTGTTGTTGTTTTTCTCTGTAGGTGAACCTGATGAGGAGGCCTTATCAGCTGAGCGTCGTGCCCTGTCATGTTAGTAAAACTTCACCAATATTCACGAGCCTGAGGCGAATAATTGTTTTATAAGATACAAATCACAGATGCAAATGTCGCATTTCAACGAAATAGAAAAAGACGAAAATGTTCCGCCATTTTTTTGCCCGAAACAAAAAAAATTGAACTTCGCGGCATTTCCAAATAAGGTAGAGAGGGTTTAATGCCTCTGAGACTATGAGAAGGGAACAAATCAAATTGCTTGAAAATGCATTATCTCATAGCACCACGGCCGGGCAACACTGCAGACAAATGGTCGATAGAGAATTAATTTGTTTTCTTTTCTCGAGTCACCTTTGCGCTATGTCACGATATACAACCGATTTTATAAGTCATTTGTTTGTGAAGCTCAAAATTACCTTGAAATCAAACGAAAACCTCAGAGCAACAGTTTGCTGACTTAGACAAACACTAAGGAGCTGAAATAAGCCAAAAACGAACAAAGATGGTTAAGATTGAAACCGCAGGATTACTAATTCTTCATTTTTCTTGCCATATCGTACGCAAGAAACGCAGGCCAATAACGTACATATATACGTAACTAATACGTATTCATGTGACATATTCATTTATTTTATTCATTTATTATTATTTTTATGTGATCTTTTTAAATTTTATATGCTTTTTCTAATAACATGGTTCATATTTTTCTTCTTCGTCCTTTACGGCTTTCTCCTTTGTGCATTTTGTTTCAGCCTGCAAGGACGTATTCTCGAAGGGATTTTGCCGACGATTCAGGAAGTTTTGTCGAAGTTTCAAACGGCAATGGCTTGCTGATGAGAAGCAAATGCGATTTATCTTGTGGCTGTATGCGGTAAGAAATTCGGGCTCATTGAGCAGGGCTCAGTCTCAGACGTATCTAGTGCGGCGACCCCCACCCTTCCTACCCACAACCCCAAACCCCACCCCTACCCCAGAGCTCACCAATAATGTATCCTCCAGTGAGGGAAACATTTCCTTTTATATCTCTTGACGAGCCAATATAATTTGATTCATTGTCTATATGCAGCCAATCGTATACAAGCTAATTATAATTAATAATTATTATAATTAATTATGTCGCAAACGGAGTTCAACTATTCTTTCTCGTTTTGCAGATAAACTTGGATGCTGATCCACTTGCCATTAAGATGGACATACATTTCTAGCATGGCGTTAATTTGTTGTCTCTAAAAGCCGACTCGATAATAAGATATAATTTGAATTTCTTCCATGAAAAGCAGATGAAATAAAGTGCTGTTAGAATACGATATCAATGCTGACTTGCTTGTTTGGTTATCGATTTTTATTTCCTTTTCCCCTTGATTTAAAACAACACGGTTTGTTTGTTGACAACATACCCTGTTTCCTTGATATGTGTTAATTAAATGGCGTGGCCGAGAAGTGTACTCGTAGACTACGAACAGTCGTTATTCCAATAGAGTTTGTTGCGAGAAGCGAAATATGGCGAGAGGCCGGAAAAAAATGGCCGCGCGCTTTCGTGCGAAAAATTTTCCCCTCTCGTCCAGTACTTATTTTGCTTCTCACTCGATCGACAAACCAGTCTATTGAACTAGGGACGAGAACAAACTCGCAGCTAGTGCGGGAGCAGTTCGATTCGGAAGCCAATGAACACGGAAAAATGTTGCCAGTAACTACTGGATTGTAAAGGCGAGTTTATAAACCCAGTAACTACCGGATTGTAATGGCGCGTTTGTAACTCAGTAACTACTGGATTGTAATGGGGCGTTTGTAACCCAGTAACTACTAGATTGTAATGACGAGTTTGTAACCCAGTAACTACTGGATTGTAATGGCGAGTTTGTAATCCAGTAACTACTGGATTGTAATGGCGAGTTTATAACCCAGTAACTACTGGATTGTAATGGTGAGTTTGTAACCCAGCAACTACTGGATTGTAATGGCGTGTTTGTAACCCAGTAACTACTGGATTGTAATGGCGAGTTTGTAACCCAGTAACTACTGGATTGTAATGGCGCGTTTGTAACCCAGTAACTACTGGATTGTAATGGGGCGTTTGAAACCCAGTAACTACTGGATTGTAATGGCGAGTTTGTAACCCAGTAACTACTGGATTGTAAAGGCGAGTTTGTAACCCAGTAACTACTGCATTGTAATGGTGAGTTTGTAACCCAGCAACTACTGGATTGTAATGGCGTGTTTGTAACCCAGTAACTACTGGATTGTAATGGCGAGTTTGTAACCCAGTAACTACTGGATTGTAATGGCGACTTTTTAACCCAGTAACTACTGGATTGTAATGGGGCGTTTGAAACCCAGTAACTACTGGATTGTAATGGGGCGTTTGTAACCCAGTAACTACTGGATTGTAATGGCGCGTTTGTAACCCAGTAACTACTGGATTGTAATGGCGAGTTAGTAACCCAGTAACTACTGGATTGTAATGGCGCGTTTGTAACCCAGTAACTACTGCATTGTAATGGCGGAGTTTATAACCCAGTAACTACTGGATTGTAATGGGGCGTTTGCAACACAGAAACTACTGGATTGTAATGGCGAGCTTGTAGCCCAGTAACTACTGGATTGTAATGGCGCGTTTGTAACCCAGTAACTACTGGATTGTAATGGCCCGTTTGTAACCCAGTAACTACTGGATTGTAATGGCGAGTTTGTAATCCAGTAACTACTGGATTGTAATGGCGCGTTTGTAACCCAGTAACTACTGGATTGTAATGGGGCGTTAGTAACCCAGAAACTACTGGATTGTAATGGCGAGTTTGTAACCCAGTAACTACTGGATTGTAATGGCGAGTTTATAACCCAGTAACTACTGCTTTGTAATGGTGAGTTTGTAACCCAGTAACTGCTGGATTGTAATGGCGAGTTTGTAACCCAGTCACTACTGCATTGTAATGGCGAGTTTGTAATCCAGTAACTACTTGATTGTAATGGCGCGTTTGTAACCCAGTAACTACTGGATTGTAATGGCGAGTTTGTAATCCAGTAACTACTGGATTGTAATGGCGCGTTTGTAAACCCAGTAACTACTGGATTGTAATGGGGCGTTTGTAACCCAGAAACTACTGGATTGTAATGGCGAGTTTGTAATCCAGTAACTACTGGATTGTAATGGCGCGTTTGTAACCCAGTAAACTACTGGATTGTAATGGGGCGTTTGTAACCCAGAAACTACTGGATTGTAATGGCGAGTTTGTAACCCAGTAACTACTGGATTGTAATGGCGAGTTTATAACCCAGTAACTACTGCTTTGTAATGGTGAGTTTGTAACCCAGTAACTATGGATTGTAATAGCGAGTTTGTAACCCAGTACCTACTGCATTGTAATGGCGAGTTTGTAACCCAATAACTACTGGATTGTAATGGCGAGTTTGTAACCGAGTAACTACTGGATTGTAATGACGAGTTTGTAACCAGTAACTACTGGATTGTAATGGCGAGTTTGTAATCCAGTAACTACTTGATTGTAATGGCGCGTTTGTAACCCAGTAACTACTGGATTGTAATGGCGAGTTAGTAACCCAGTAACTACTGGATTGTAATGGTGAGTTTGTAACCCAGTAACTACTGGATTGTAATGGCGCGTTTTGTAACCCAGTAACTACTGGATTGTAATGGTGAGTTTGTAACCCAGTAACTACTGGATTGTAATGGCGCGTTTGTAACCCAGAAACTAATGGATTGTAATGGCGAGTTTGTAACCCAGTAACTACTGGATTGTAATGGCGCGTTTGTAACCCAGTAACTACTGGATTTATAATGGGGCGTTTGTAACCCAGTAACTACTGGATTGTAATGGGGCGTTTGTAACCCAGTAACTACTGGATTGTAATGGCGAGTTTGTAACCCAGTAACTACTGGATTGTAATGGCGAGTTTGTAACCCAGTAACTACTGCATTGTAATGGCGAGTTTGTAACCCAGTAACTACTGGATTGTAATGACGAGTTTGTAACCCAGTAACTACTGGATTGTAATGGCGAGTTTGTAATCCAGTAACTACTGGATTGTAATGGTGAGTTTGTAACCCAGTAACTACTGGATTGCAATGGGGCGTTTGTAACCCAGAAACTAATGGATTGTAATGGCGAATTTGTAACCCAGTAACTACTGGATTGTAATGACAAGTTTGTAACCCAGTAACTACTGGATTGTAATGGCGTGTTTGTAACCCAGTAACTACTGGATTGTAATGGGGCGTTTGTAACCCAGTAACTACTGGATTGTAATGGCGAGATTGTAACCCAGTAACTACTGGATTGTAATGGCGAGTTTGTAACCCAGTAACTACTGCATTGTAATGGCGAGTTTGTAACCCAGTAACTACTGGATTGTAATGGCGAGTTTTTAACCCAGTAACTACTGGATTGTAATGGCGAGTTTGTAACCCAGTAACTACTGGATTGTAATGGCGAGTTTGTAACCCAGTAACTACTGGATTGTAATGGCGAGTTTGTAACCCAGTAACTACTGCATTGTAATAGTGAGTTTGTAACCCAGTAACTACTGGATTGTAATGGCGCGTTTGTAACCCAGTAACTACTGGATTGTAAAGGGGCGTTTGTAACCCAGTAACTACTGGATTGTAATGGCGAGTTTGTAACCCAGTAACTACTGGATTGTAATGGCGAGTTTGTAACCCAGTAACTACTGCATTGTAATGGCGAGTTTGTAACCCAGTAACTACTGGATTGTAATGACGAGTTTTTAACCCAGTAACTACTGGATTGTAATGGCGAGTTTGTAATCCAGTAACTACTGGATTGTAATGGTGAATTTGTAACCCAGTAACTACTGGATTGCAATGGGGCGTTTGTAACCCAGTAACTAATGGATTGTAATGGCGAATTTGTAACCCAGTAACTACTGGATTGTAATGGCAAGTTTGTAACCCAGTAACTACTGGATTGTAATGGCGTGTTGTAACCCAGTAACTACTGGATTGTAATGGGGCGTTTGTAACCCAGTAACTACTGGATTGTAATGGCGAGATTGTAACCCAGTAACTACTGGATTGTAATGGCGAGTTTGTAACCCAGTAACTACTGGATTGTAATGGCGAGTTTGTAACCCAGTAACTACTGGATTGTAATGGCGAGTTTGTAACCCAGTAACTACTGGATTGTAATGGCGCGTTTGTAACCCAGTAACTACTGGATTGTAATGGCGAGTTTGTAACCCAGTAACTACTGGATTGTAATGGCGAGTTTGTAACCCAGTAACTACTGGATTGTAATGGCGAGTTTGTAACCCAGTAACTACTGGATTGTAATGGCGAGTTTGTAACCCAGTAACTACTGGATTGTAATGGCGCGTTTGTAACCCAGTAACTACTGGATTGTAATGGCGAGTTTGTAACCCAGTAACTACTGGATTGTAATGGCGCGTTTGTAACCCAGTAACTACTGGATTGTAATGGCGAGTTTGTAACCCAGTAACTACTGGATTGTAATGGCGAGTTTGTAACCCAGTAACTACTGGATTGTAATGGCGAGTTTGTAACCCAGTAACTACTGGATTGTAATGGCGAGTTTGTAACCCAGTAACTACTGGATTGTAATGGCGAGTTTGTAACCCAGTAACTACTGGATTGTAATGGCGAGTTTGTAACCCAGTAACTACTGGATTGTAATGGCGAGTTTGTAACCAGTAACTACTGGATTGTAATGGCGAGTTTGTAACCCAGTAACTACTGGATTGTAATGGGGCGTTTGTAACCCAGTAACTACTGGATTGTAATGGCGAGATTGTAACCCAGTAACTACTGGATTGTAATGGCGAGTTTGTAACCCAGTAACTACTGGATTGTAATGGCGAGTTTGTAACCCAGTAACTACTGGATTGTAATGGCGAGTTTGTAACCCAGTAACTACTGGATTGTAATGGCGAGTTTGTAACCCAGTAACTACTGGATTGTAATGGCGAGTTTGTAACCCAGTAACTACTGGATTGTAATGGCGAGTTTGTAACCCAGTAACTACTGGATTGTAATGGCGAGTTTGTAACCCAGTAACTACTGGATTGTAATGGCGAGTTTGTAACCCAGTAACTACTGGATTGTAATGGCGAGTTTGTAACCCAGTAACTACTGGATTGTAATGGCGAGTTTGTAACCCAGTAACTACTGGATTGTAATGGCGAGTTTGTAACCCAGTAACTACTGGATTGTAATGGCGAGTTTGTAACCCAGTAACTACTGGATTGTAATGACGAGTTTGTAACCCAGTAACTACTGGATTGTAATGGCGAGTTTGTAATCCAGTAACTACTGGATTGTAATGGTGAGTTTGTAACCCAGTAACTACTGGATTGTAATGGGGCGTTTGTAACCCAGAAACTAATGGATTGTAATGGCGAATTTGTAACCCAGTAACTACTGGATTGTAATGACAAGTTTGTAACCCAGTAACTACTGGATTGTAATGGCGTGTTTGTAACCCAGTAACTACTGGATTGTAATGGGGCGTTTGTAACCCAGTAACTACTGGATTGTAATGGCGAGATTGTAACCCAGTAACTACTGGATTGTAATGGCGAGTTTGTAACCCAGTAACTACTGCATTGTAATGGCGAGTTTGTAACGCAGTAACTACTGGATTGTAATGGCGAGTTTTTAACCCAGTAACTACTGGATTGTAATGGCGAGTTGTAACCCAGTAACTACTGGATTGTAATGGCGAGTTTGTAACCCAGTAACTACTGGATTGTAATGGCGAGTTTGTAACCCAGTAACTACTGCATTGTAATAGTGAGTTTGTAACCCAGTAACTACTGGATTGTAATGGCGCGTTTGTAACCCAGTAACTACTGGATTGTAATGGCGAGTTTGTAACCCAGTAACTACTGGATTGTAATGGCGAGTTTGTAACCCAGTAACTACTGGATTGTAATGGCGAGTTTGTAACCCAGTAACTACTGCATTGTAATGGCGAGTTTGTAACCCAGTAACTACTGGATTGTAATGACGAGTTTTTAACCCAGTAACTACTGGATTGTAATGGCGAGTTTGTAATCCAGTAACTACTGGATTGTAATGGTGGTTGTAACCCAGTAACTACTGGATTGCAATGGGGGCTTTGTAACCCAGAAACTAATGGATTGTAATGGCGAATTTGTAACCCAGTAACTACTGGATTGTAATGGCAAGTTTGTAACCCAGTAACTACTGGATTGTAATGGCGTGTTTGTAACCCAGTAACTACTGGATTGTAATGGGGCGTTTGTAACCCAGTAACTACTGGATTGTAATGGCGAGATTGTAACCCAGTAACTACTGGATTGTAATGGCGAGTTTGTAACCCAGTAACTACTGGATTGTAATGGCGAGTTGTAACCCAGTAACTACTGGATTGTAATGGCGAGTTTGTAACCCAGTAACTACTGGATTGTAATGGGGCGTTTGTAACCCAGTAACTACTGGATTGTAATGGCGAGTTTGTAACCCAGTAACTACTGGATTGTAATGGCGAGTTTGTAACCCAGTAACTACTGCATTGTAATAGTGAGTTTGTAACCCAGTAACTACTGGATTGTAATGGCGCGTTTGTAACCCAGTAACTACTGGATTGTAATGGCGAGTTTGTAACCCAGTAACTACTGCATTGTAATGGCGAGTTTGTATCCCAGTAACTACTGGATTGTAATGGGGCGTTTGTAACCCAGTAACTACTGGATTGTAATGGCGAGTTTGTATCCCAGTAACTACTGGATTGTAATAGTGAGTTTGTAACCCAGTAACTACTGGATTGTAATGGCGAGTTTGTAACCCAGTAACTACTGGATTGTAATGGCGAGTTTGTAACCCAGTAACTACTGGATTGTAATGGGGCGTTTGTAACCCAGAAACTACTGGATTGTAATGGCGAGTTTGTAACCCAGTAACTACTGGATTGTAATGGCGAGTTTGTAATCCAGTAACTACTGGATTGTAATGGTGAGTTTGTAACCCAGTAACTACTGGATTGTAATGGCGCGTTTGTAACCCAGTAACTACTGCATTGTAATGGCGAGTTTGTAACCCAGTAACTACTGGATTGTAATGGCGCGTTTGTAACCCAGTAACTACTGGATTGTAATGGGGCGTTGTAACCCAGTAACTACTGGATTGTAATGGCGAGTTTGTAACCCAGTAACTACTGGATTGTAATGGGGCGTTTGTAACCCAGTAACTACTGGATTGTAATGGCGCGCTTGTAACCCAGTAACTACTGGATTGTAATGGCGAGTTAGTAACCCAGTAACTACTGGATTGTAATGGCGCGTTTGTAAACCCAGTAACTACTGGATTGTAATGGGGCGTTTGTAACCCAGTAACTACTGGATTGTAATGGCGAGTTTGTAACCCAGTAACTACTGGTTTGTAATGGCGAGTTTGTAACCCAGTAACTACTGGATTGTAATGGCGAGTTTATAACCCAGTAACTACTGGATTGTAATGCGAGTTTGTAACCCAGTAACTACTGGATTGTAATGGGCGTTTGTAAGCAGTAACTACTGGTTTGTAATGGCGAGTTTGTAACCCAGTAACTACTGGATTGTAATGGCGAGTTTATAACCCAGTAACTACTGGATTGTAATGCGAGTTTGTAACCCAGTAACTACTGCATTGTAATGGTCAGTTTGTAACCCAGTAACTGCTGGATTGTAATGGCGAGTTTGTAACCCAGTAACTACTGCATTGTAATGGCGAGTTTGTAACCCAGTAACTACTGGATTGTAAGGGCGAGTTTGTAACCGAGTAACTACTGAATTGTAATGGCGAGTTTGTAACCCAGTAACTACTGGATTGTAATGGCGCGTTTTAACCCAGTAACTACTGGATTGTAATGGCAGGGCCGTAGCTAGCGGGGGGCAAGGGGGCAGTTTGCCCCCCAAGAATGGGTAATGCTTTCTGAAAAACGAAAACTGCGTATGTTTTTTTCGCGTTCAAACAGCCGCCTTCTTGATAAAAAATATATGCCGAGGGTCTTTCAAAAACAAGATTGAACATTTCAAAGGCTTGGTACTCCATCTCCCAGATTTTGCTCGGCATATTAATCAAGATGATGGGGAACGAAGAGGCGAGAACTTCTTACTTCTTAGGTAACTAAGTAAGTAGTATATTTTGACTGCCCGGTACCATACTAATTTTAACATTTACGATTGATTGAGAAATATATTTTGGAGCGGAAATCCAACTGGAGACATCTTTTACACACGAAATAGACTAATAAAATGTTTAGTGTACTAAGGCCGATATACGGTATGTATCAAGGTAACAAAACCTCGGAAATATTGCTGTAAGCACTAAAAATACCTGTCATTTTACACTGAATCGAGATTGATTTTTGACAAAATATCTCATGGAAAATGCTCAAAATAGCATTTCCGAGCCTCTAGATTTCAAAATTTTCTGAGGGGGCATGCCCCCAGACCCCCCTAGCGGCTCGCGCCTTCGGCACTCGCTTCATTGCCCCTCATTCAAAAAATTCTAGCTACGGCCCTGAATGGGGCGTTTGTAACCCAAAAACTACTGGATTGTAATGGCGAGTTTGTAACCCAGTAACTACTGGATTGTAATGGCGAGTTTGTAACCCAGTAACTACTGGATTGTAATGGCGAGTTTGTAACCCAGTAACTACTGGATTGTAATGGGGCGTTTGTAACCCAGTAACTACTGGTTTGTAATGGCGAGTTTATAACCCAGTAACTACTGGATTGTAATGCGAGTTTGTAACCCAGTAACTACTGGATTGTAATGGGGCGTTTGTAACCCAGTAACTACTGGTTTGTAATGGCGAGTTTGTAACCCAGTAACTACTGGATTGTAATGGCGAGTTTATAACCAGTAACTACTGGATTGTAATGCGAGTTTGTAACCCAGTAACTACTGCATTGTAATGGTCAGTTTGTAACCCAGTAACTGCTGGATTGTAATGGCGAGTTTGTAACCCAGTAACTACTGCATTGTAATGGCGAGTTTGTAACCCAGTAAACTACTGGATTGTAATGGCGAGTTTGTAACCGAGTAACTACTGAATTGTAATGGCGAGTTTGTAACCCAGTAACTACTGGATTGTAATGGCGCGTTTTTAACCCAGTAACTACTGGATTGTAATGGGGCGTTTTGTAACCCAAAAACTACTGGATTGTAATGGCGAGTTTGTAACCCAGTAACTACTGGATTGTAATGGCGAGTTTTGTAACCCAGTAACTACTGGATTGTAATGGCGAGTTTGTAACCCAGTAACTACTGGATTGTAATGGCGAGTTTGTAACCCAGTAACTACTGGATTGTATCAGTGCATAAAATATAGTGGAATTTCTCGTAACCTCGGTTTCTCGATCCTCCAAATAACTCGAATTAAGGACGGTGCCTCCTATTGTCACTGCGCATACGTTTCTGCGCATAATTTCTCGCGTCATTAGCGCGCGCTCGAGCGCGCGCACATACAGAACATTGCAAAATCTCTTTAAAGGAGAACGGAAGGTGAAAAACGAAGTTTTGTAACCACTTTTTAAATAAAGTAAATGATGTATCTTAACTAAAATTTGTAATTTTTGTCCCTATAATCCATTGGTAAACTTGTTATGGACTGTAAAAGGCTCGCAACAATGACACGATGTACGTCCGCCATTTTGTCCGCCATTTTGAAGGCATGGGCGCTAAGCATGACGTCATTGCGCTCACTCGCAAATGCGTCAAAACTCAAAATAAATACTCCCGTTGTGATAGAAAATCATGGTTCATTCGTTGTTGTGCCCGTGGGCTGTTCGAATAGAACTCCCAAGGACTCTAATATAGGAAAGGAATAAGTTAACATCGCCTGCCATTAAAAGATAAAGCCCTTTTAGATAAATTGCTTGCTCAGATAAAGAGAGAAAATTTGCCGCAAATTTTTAATGAATTTACTAAACTCATCGAGAAATCTGTGGAAATCAGTTGCAAAATACAGGGACGGCTATAATTACACAGTACATAATCTATATTATCCCAGCATTAAAGGATAAAAACGATCATAAATGTTTCCGTCGTGGTACCTACATATTATTTTATACAGTCCCACGGCGCTCTTATTCGAGTCCTCGCCTGACCTAATTAAGCCAACAATTGCCGTCTCCAACACTTCTGTTTTGCAAACAGATCATTTCGAAACTAGGATGCTGAGTTATACAGCTAAGAGGGGTTATCCTCCTCCAGATCTGAGCCAAATAATGAAAACATAGCATTGCAAAATTCGTAACCGAGTGTAAGTGTACATGTCAGGGTTTACCGACACGTATAAACAATAACAACATAGAGCAACACAAAATAAAATCAAACACGACAAATGAATCGTTTCTAAATCAGTATGTTTATTATCCTTTTAATTAACAATATTCACCTGCTATTTTGTCATAGCTTCGTCGATCTCCTGGCAGTACACACACTCTATTTCTTGCTGAATTTTCCAGTTTTCGATTCGATTATGTTCACAAGTACACCATGTGGTGTTTCCTCCTTGTGCGATCTCGTCCTGGCTTTCAGCTGCTTCAGTATGCTCTCCGTCGGAATCCGAGTGATCTCACATGGGCTCGAACGAATACGGTTCAAACTCAGCCGTATTTATGGATGTATAAGCGAACGGTATATAATAAAATAATTCTCATAAGTGACTGCAAATCCAAGAACGTGCAAGCGATCGATCGAGCAAAGAGCGCATTGACGTCACGACATGGTGACCGTGTATCCTTATTTGGAAGTAACCGGAAGAGAAAGCACACAAAATGGCGGACATTCAATTCCGGCGAATGCTGTTAGATTTCAGTCGTATTTGCAGTGAAATATATATTTTTTCGCTCGTTTCTTCGAAATTATAGTTTCTAGTAGTTATTTCTACAATTCTAGTTATTACGAAAATTATACTCTGTAGCCTTCCGTTCTCCTTTAAGGCTAATCTCGGCAGGGAAATATATGGTCGTTTTCTTCATATAACTTACAAAAACGCGTGGTGACCCCTACTTTTTATGTTATAAAATGGAAGCGGTAAGCCTATTAAACATATGATTAATTTTTTGTTGTGTGCAAAAGTTATTTAGACTGTATTTTTGGTATACCAGAGGAGAGCTGTCAGGGTTGATAATGGCTACGTTGCGATGATTTTTAATTATAAAACACATAAACAGTAGTTGTTATATTACCATTTGTTAAGTATTTTAAAGCTTTTTTATATTCATTGTTGCTTTCGTGTATGTCAAGGCAAATTCAAAGGGAATCTGCGAAAAAAATCTTTTTTCTTTTTTTCCCGAGAAAATGCTATTTAAGCATTTTTTTCCAGATTGAAGCTTGATTGTCTCTGAAAAATGCGTGGTTACCCCCAATTTTCTTTTTGGAATCCAATAGCCCTTGCTAAGATCTGCTTTTCTCGCATAGTCATAAACCGCGCAAAAATACTTTGGTATTAGGAGGCACCGTCCTTAATAGCCGTTTCCCTTGGATTGTTTTCACTCAAACCCTATAATTGTACCGCCCATTTCTCGAACCCTCGATAACTCGAAACATCCGCAAACTCGAACCAATTCATGGCCTGATTAATCAATATCGATTGATTATGGATTAGTTTACACCATAGATCCTTACACGGTTACATGATTAGTGAAGTTCAAGTTCATCTGACTACCATTCGTATACCCCAGAGTTACTCTCTGTGCTAAAAATGAAAGATACTATAATATTCATACTTTATTAAACGATATTTTAATATTTAATATGGCGGTTTAATTTTACAAATCTGGCCTTAAAATGGCTCTTTACAATATGGCTGATAACTAAATACATTCCATATTCGGAAAGCGCAAGGGACAAAATTTAAGGTGGCCCGCGGGTATTTATTGGGTTTGCAAAGCGACGAGAACTTGGAAAGCAATAGTACCCGACTTCCTGTTCTAAATTCTTTACACCGTATTAACCATACACGCTGAAACTTGGTATCGACGTTTGAAATATCCTGTTCTAGCTCCTGTTTGAAAACAATGCAAACAAATAGAGAATTTTTTGTAAGTTGAAATTATATAATTTGTTTGATTTTCTGTGATATCAACCTTAAAAAGGGTGGGTACTGTGTTAGTATAGATATGGACATGATGCGGCAGTTGAGACAGACGCAACAATAGAGCAGTTTTAAGAGCATAATTAAGAAGTCGCTCGTTTGGAAAATCCACGGTCCGGATTATCATGTAACTTGCTACGAGTAAACTTTAACTGCCTGCAAGCATGTTTGGGGTTTTTAGAAAAAAATTAACCGTGGCATATGAAAAATAATCGTATTTGATTAAAAAGAAGGCTTCGGGAAATCTGTTATAACTCGATCGAAAAAATCGAGTTTGATTGCTACAAAATTTATAATTTTATATTATGTTAGGATTCTATTATCGGATTCTGAAAAATCTAAGAAATCGCTTAACGTTTTCCTGTTCAAAAACGCGCTTTAAAAAATGACCTGTCAGCCCAATAAATACCTGCGGGCCACCTTTTAATTAAGCTCGCGCAATTTTAAAGCCACTTTTATTTAACCATTTCACTCCCAGAGTCAAACCTTGAGTCAATAAATGTGGTTCAAATGAAAGCTATTGAGCAGTACTTTCATGTGGTACTGTTTATTATTCTGTACAAGGTGGTTCTAACTCAGTTTTAAGTCTGTGGATGAAACCCTAGTGTGTGACCATTCAAATGAAAGCTATTGAGCAGTATTTTCAAATGTTGCTGTTTGTTTTTGACAATTTTACAAAACGAAATTCAGGATTTTTGTCCCCAGGTTTGAACTTAACACTCTTGGGAGCTGAAAGGGTTAAGTTTCCGCTCATTTTTCTATCATCTCGTTGGCGGTTCATCTTGGCGGTCCATTTTGCAACATTCGGACCACTCTGGGTATCAATCTTTAGAAATCTTCTTTTCATCACGCGCCAATTGGCTCAAGCCTAAAGAATAATTAGTAAACAAAGCTGTGATAGCAAATCAAACTGATTAATGTACACTAAAAGATCACTCGGGGGCTCCGTCGATGAAAAAGCTAGGACTTAGGCAAGGAGGTATAGATACTTGGTCTTAATTAACGTTTAAGATTTCATTTCCCCTTTTACACCTTAGTTTTTGTTTTTATTAAGAAGATATATCGCTCGAGAGTGTGTTTCATCCTAGTTCCAAACACATCGAATTCTCATTGAAACATTATAGCTCTGCTACGCGTCTTATCGGACAATTCTCTTCTCGGAAATTCTTGGATATCGGATTAAACACTTTATCTCTCTCGTATTTGATATATTACTTCCAAAATGTGACGATAATTCAACTGTTTTATCGCAAATGCGGAATTTAGTTCTGACGCAACGTGGTATAACTAAAAAGCGGCTGAAAACCTCAACAACCACGTAAAAGATTACAAATAATGAAACTGCTTAACACCGTTGGGCTAACTACACCAATCAAATAGTTTTATTTGGTAATTTTTAATCGTCTTCTTTTTTTATTAAATATTCGACATTAACTCTCGTGTTGCAATTCGGAGTTTGTATTCACGCAGAAATATATCAATTATAAAATACAGGGTTTTTTTCTATAATCGAAATCAGCGAGTGACCTGAATTTAAAAAAAACACTGGCAATCTCGAGCTGTCAGCAAAAGGCATGTTTCACATCTTTTTTCATGTAAATCATTAATAAGTAATCATTTCGTCAAAGACCTCAAATTGCGCGCACCCTGCGGTCATGTATATATGATTAAGTAGAATTTCTTGTTAAAAAGCTGGCTCGCACTCCAAGTCGTATATGCATCTGTAGAACACTCGAGAAACTTCAAACAAAGTTAAAACTAAAGTGCACTTATAACTTGCCGATAATTACTCCAAGAAGTATCATGCAAGGGCTTGAATGCTTTTAAAGCTAAAGTTGACTTAAAACAAAATCTGAATAACAAAACTTCTTCATTCATAGATGCTCGTTTATTTCTTTTATCTAGTAAGTGTTTTATATTGAAACATCTGGTTAAATTTGCTGACGCTGTCTTGTAAACTATAACCATGGTTTTGGTATAGCGTCATGTCACGTGGGTGCAAAAGGACCAATTAGAAACTAGGACTGCACATACATTTAAACAACCTAATGTTTTCCTCAAGGCAGCCAGTTTTTTCTTATGTATTATTAAGTACAGTAATTGTTGTTTTTCCTTCTTTTCTTTTGGTCAAAATAACACACTTTTATCAAGAAAAATTAGTACAACGGAACAATTCAATTCAAAAACTTATTTATGTACTTTGGAGTGTACGTATTAAATAGTACTTCAGGCCGGAATACCCATATCTCATGAACCCGTGAGAAAAGACATAGTTATAACATCTGTCAACATATACGATTCAGTAAGTTGTGTTTCGTGCCTTATATGCGTTCGATGCTGAGATGTAATTGCCAAATTTGTCTGAAATGCTTTCTCTGCATGTGGTCAATATTTTTATTCCAATAAAATACGTCCAAAATTTTTCACCGAATTCCTCATGCCGCGATTCATGATGTTTTTTCATATCTCGGTATTGAAGTGGAACTAGCAATTGACGCTTATGCGGGGGAATATCATTAAAACAGCTTCAGTGCATTTGCATGTGAAGAGATTCCCCCGCATTAGCCTGGTTTCACTTCAATGCCTAAAATACAAGAAAGTCCTATTGACTTAATGCCATAATCACTTCTTCGGCTTCATTAAACAGGTTGTTATTTTCACAGCCATTTACCTTTTCATCCATCTTCTAGCCTTTCAATCAAGAAAGTCATATTACATATTTATTTTCAATACCCACATTTTAAGGCCATAAAACTCATTTCCTCGCATTACGAATCCATGATGATCGACTGGAGGCCTTCAAAAACATTTCGTCGTGTAATTTAGTTCTTTGAAACTAAAATTCAGCTTAATTTTTCTCACACTTATTGACGGCACAATACATGCGAAACCTACTATATAACTAAGTGTTGATGTCGTTCAAACTCAAATTTAAATTAAACTCGAAATACATTTTTGACGCCCATCTCACGTTGAACGCTTTGCAGTTTCTCCGGCTGTGAGTAAACGAGGTCCCCGCCTTGACGTTGTTGATTAAAAAATGGACATAAATTTTGATTGAAAGTTTTGTGTTTTCAAATTTACACCTGACTGATGTGGCCTCTGTTGTCGATTAATTTCTCGCATCGGCTTCACTGTTCGCCCACTTATTTATTATCTGCGGTGTGTGCACGAAAAATCACCTTCGATAAATATTGATTCGTTTTCAGTAATTCGCACATTTATTTACCACAAATCAACACGATTCTTCAAAATTCGTCTTCCAAGATAATTAATATTCTCGTCGGTTTCAAAAGAAAAATATATATTTTTTAACAAAATATGACATTTTTTGAGATTATGAATCTCACGTTGCGACCAATTAATCAAAGTTACTTCTCCTTGCTCTGGCGTGAATTTGATTCCATGCTCCACATGAAAACTAAAAACCAAGTCTTATCTACGAAGACGCCGCCACAGGACCACAGATGCTGTTTTATATATCATCGTCTGTGCAAAATTATTTCTCATTCAGTGTTTATATGCAGATCGGGGTTTGCTCATTTATGGCACATTTACGGCACAAAGCTAGTGTTGAGTAAATATAAAGCGAAGACAATATTTCATTGCAGAATTAAAGAATCTCAGAAAATAGTCAACACTTATATTTTGCAATATTATGAATACAAAGTTGATGAATGGTTCTCGAAAATTAAGGGATTTTCTTTAATTGTTTTTACTAGAAAAACCCAAATAAAATATGCATGGCGAAATTATTAGGGAATATAATATATCGAACTTTCCTAGATAAGCAAGCCAGATTAAAAAAATGACATTTGTTCTTTTCTTCGTTCAAAATAACAAGCGTCGACTTAACGTATTTGAGGCGTAAAAGCTTTTCTATTTTTGCCCATCAGACTGGTGAGCGCCAGCCCAGAATGTGAAAAGAAAAGTAATGATTAATTTTACAATGCTCAAATTGAGGGGAAACAGATGGAATTGTCCTCATGACGTTAACAATTGAAAACAAGTCACATTGGCTGGCTTACTGTGTGATATGATATTTATCACTCAGCGACCCAGACAGCACTGAGGAAAACGGGGGAGAATTAAGCGATGAAAATCTTTCTATGGTTTTTTTCTAGCTTTCTAGTGGTCAACGGCAGCTGAAAACACATTGATTGATTATCCAAAAATATTTGTACTTATATATTACACAAGAGGATTTCCTGGAAGGATCACTTAAGTCGTTCGTTGGCCAGAGGAGGAACGCAACGCTCAACCAAGGCTTGATCAACTGTGAAGGATGGCATCCATAAAAGTGTTAGTTTTCCTTCTTGGGGCTATGCTGCTATGCATGGGGTTCCAAAGGGCTTCTGCGGCTTCCTTGTTTGACGATATTGACGGTAGGATGAAAACAAAACAAATTTTAATTTTACTCTGAATCTGTAACTGAATCTTAATTCTTGGTACGTTGTGCATGGTTTGATGTATGGTCTTGAGTTCGTGTATGCTGTGATGATAAATTTTCCTAGTAGCCTTCACCGAACGTGTTTTTATTAGAAACAGTCGTTTTATGCTAGAAATAATGTCGTTTTGTTGTTGTTTTGTAGAAAAATATGTAGCTTAAGCTTTAGGAAGAAGAGCTATGATATAATATAACATTGTTTGTTGAATTATATTGAAGCTTTTTATGACTTAGCAGAGCGGAAAAACTGAGTACGGAAAGTAGAAATATATTTGTCGACATGAACTAGGGTGGGATTGAGGTAAAATTAATCTGACTTATTTTTCCATTTTTTTTGCGTGTAGAGGATGATTTAATAGAGGACAACAATCAGGATGATTCACTCTTTGATCTGGAGGCGATGTTTGACGCATCAAAGTCCGAAGAAAAGGATTCCAACGACGATCCGGAGAAACGGAGAGGTAACTTAGAAAAAAAAATTAAAAAAGTTGTTTTTGAATTCACCACATCAAATAAAACAACTAGCTATTGTGGGAATCGTGAAGGGACTCACACCTGTATGTGCAAAATAATACATCAGTGACACATTTGTGGTTCACAGTCGGATGAAATTAAACATTAATGTGTTACTAATCAAATAGAGTCAAATACTGAGAAAGAGTTTCACTTTCTTCGACCTTGTCTCAAATTTTTACTCATTGCCTGTAGAGGATTAAGAATAACTTCATTTCAGTGTTAAGGGTTAAATTGTTCTCTGGGTTCTCAAAAGAAGCAAATCATTGATACACTCGTACAGACTAACAACGTCACGGTAACAGTCTCAGTCTGCTTTCGTTTACCCACAGAAATTGTATTCTCTGCAACACCGGCTCTCAAACTGTGACAAACTGTGTTTTGATTGTAAAACATATTTTTGTTGACGAGTTTAGTATGTCTGCGCCGTTGGACATTCCGGGCTACTAATTACAACTAATTAATTCTACATTTTCATTTTATTACTTATATTGGGATGAAACTGAAGATGAAAGACTTAGATAGTTTTAATAGTTGATTTAATTTACTTGCAGTGACTCTTGGCTCGGTGCGATGATAAATCAAAGATTATATTTGAAGATTATGTACAGTTTCCAAAAATTAACAAGAAGTGGGCGTTTTAGTGATATCACGATCAACGTCTCGAAAACTCGCACTCGGTTTAATGGCTTAAGGTAATTGCATCGAAATAGAAGTTACACTGGGAAGTTTCTGAAACTTTCCCTAGTTGAACATTGTGATGTAATGTTTCAAAATAGAGAATAAAAGAATAGGTCACCAGCCCCGCGAAAGAGATATAATCGACTAAAATACCTCGTAATTCCTTACAAAATCAACCAAAAACACGTATTTTTTCACGTTTTCAGTGATTATCAATTTTCCTGCACTGAGAATTGGTCTATACTCCTTGTATAGAAAGAAGATGATTACTAGACTTAAATATGCGAAAAAAAATGATAGGTCACCACGCTCGTTTACGAGAAAACGATCATTTACCTCTCTGGCGAGCATAGCCACAATGAAAAAGCCGCCATGTTTTTAATGTGCGCGCGCTAATTACGCGCGAAATTATGCGCAGAAAGGATGCGCACTGCAATACTAAGGAATGACCTTAAGCTTAGATCAGGGGCACCCAACAACGGTTTTCTCCCAAATGCTTTAAACACTATTTTAGGCTGTCTGGTGTGCTTTTAAAGATCCATAAATGAATTCTAAGCTGTTCGGTCATTCTTGGGGAACTTAATTTAGACTTCACGAATTTATTAGGGCTTTTTAGGCCATCATCGCCACCACCGGCATGTACTAAATTTCCTTCAAATCGGAAGAGTTCAATTTAGTTTCAATTTTTATCATTACACATTGTTTTCCAAAATATAAATTAGGTAAAAATGCAGGAACAATTCATTATACATAAGTGGAGTAGACAATAAAAATCAAGAGATAAAATACAAGATATATATGTGCGCAATAAGGTAGCTTACGTTTTCGAGACAAAATAATGATTTAGTAATTTGAAAAACACCAAAGAGGTAATAAGAAACCAAAAAGGAATCAGCAGGGTTAAGATTGGGAAAGATTTCGATGGATTACGAACAACGACCAGCTTGAAAATTTTAGGCTAAATTTTTCGAGATGCACCATCTGTGACGAAGCTCCATTAAAATACCTGTAAACATAAACCTGTATTACCTGTAATAAAAGCCTGTCAAAACGTGGTTGCCATGGAAAGGTCAAGCCACGTGAGCTACCAATACGTTCACGATGTTTGGACGTCATTAGAGCCGTTTTCCATTGAGTGTCGAAAATAATCTGTAATTGCTTTGGGCTTTATGATTGGTTTAAAAAACTCGCGCCACCTACTCAACCAATCTGAAGAAAAACCAAAACCAATCGCGACTTGGTCACACGCGTTTTCCCGCGCTTGGCGCTGGTTACGTGTTTTTGCTTCGAGTTCTCATTGGTTCATCATGTTGCTTACGTTTGTCGTGATTGGTCACTTAATAAATTGCTTTAGTTTACGACACTCAATTGAAAACCGCTCTATTGCTTAAATACTTTTTAAGTTGCATACGTTTCAAACCAGCATTAGGCACTTTCTGAGTGGGTTATTTACACCCGCATGTATAACGTTTTAGATGCGGGTTATTGATTTCTTTAGGAAAGGAGTATTGCAAACGTAACTGTGACAGCGTAGACACATGTACACTTATTGTCTCTATTTTTCTTTTCTATTTTACCAGTTTGTGCTAATATTTATAGCAACGCGTTTTGCCGTAGAGTCAGAACTTACTGTGATAGCAATCTCCATAAAGGGAGGATAGCGAAATCCAAGTGTCGACAAACCTGTGGCTGCCGCCATGGCTGAAGAGGACTCCAACAAGTTTACAAGTTTGTATTCATAACGTAGATACAGTAAACTCTCTCTAAGACGGACACCATTGGGACCGGTGTCCGTCTTAGAGAGATTTCCGCCTTATTGAGAGTTTAAGCCCCTTCCACACGAGCAAGTTTTCCATGACAAGTTTTCACTTGACAATTTTTCCTTGCTCGTGTGGAAAGGGAAATTTGGCAATTTTTTCCTTGACAAGTGTCCTTGTTCCCTTTCCACACGAGCAAGGAAAAATTGTCAAGTGAAAACTTGTCAAGAAAACTTGCTCGTGTGGAAGGGGCTTTAGATACAGTAAAATGACTGAAAAACGGCACGCAGGGACCAACGCCAGTTGTCCGTCTTATAGAGGTGTCCGTTAAGTGAGGGTTGACTGTGGTGCACTATTCCCGTACTACTACACCGATCTCACCCGAACCCGTATGGGAAATCTGACAGTCACACAGAGGAAACATACCCGATCAGACAATAAACAAGGAAGAAAACCTAAAACGTACACCCTAAACTCAGAAAACCCTATAAAATGAGAAAGGATGATCTAAGAGAAGCATTCATACATGGGTCTCTAACAATGATAATTTTTTGAAATCTATTTTTAATGTTCAGTCCATTGCTGATCTATTTTAAGAGCGCTACCGATTGGTCAGTTTGAGTAACGTGATGTCGGAGCCTCGATAAAAAAGGAAATAAAACAACTTTCACAGCATGGCGCGAAACTATTAATAAATTTCAACAAATTATCATTATTTATCTCAGGCCAAAATTAACTCAAAAGTAAAATAGATGTCAGAAACTAAAATTCCCCAAGTTCAACAAGACGACGCATGAAAAAAAAAAATGAAAAAAAGAGTCATGAATTTAAGGGAAAAAACGCTGTACGTATGCAAAACAACCATAAGCCACAAGAAAACAAAATAAAATGCCAATTAATCTCCTGACTATAGAGCGGAAAAAAACTTTTGTGTGACCACTCAAAACAAACAACGAAGGCATATGCAAAACTTTAACAACAAATAACCACGAAAATACAGAATAAAATGCCAATTAATCATCATGACTGGGGCGAAAAAACGTTTGGGACCAAAAACCACGAGAAAACTAAATAAAAAGCCAATTAATCTCATGACTGAAGCGGAAAAAAACGCTCAAAACATAGAGAAATGGTTATGAAGGCCGGCAAACTTCAAAGGAGCAAACAAAGAGGCCAAAATGTATGTTAAAGGTCCACGACTATGTACAATCTTTTGTTTTGTGCTCATACACTATGCATGAATTACGTAACCGACACGTTTCTATTGGTTAGTTGCTCAGTCTGGAAGAACTTATTGTGTTTTGTGCACGGTCAAGGCCAAAAAAGCGAACAAAAACATGGAACAAAGAACTTTGTTGGGCTTCATAACCATTTCCCTTTAACAACTTTGCTCGACTAAAAACAACATAGGCCGCATATGCAAAACAACAAAAAGCCCACGAGAAACAAAATAAAAAACCGCCAATTAATCTCCTGACTAGAGTGGAAAATCCTTTTGTACTACTCAAAACAAACAATAAAATAAAGGCATATGCGAAACGAAAAATAGCCACCAAATCTCATGACTAATCTCATGACTGAAGCGGAAAAAACTTTAGGGTTGCTCAAAACAGAAACAAACCGCATATGCAAAATAAAATATAAGCCATATGAAGCAAAATAGAACGTCCATAATCTAATGACTACAAAAAAGGCGGAATAAACAAGAAACAAATTAAATATACTTCTGTAAAACACGCAGCAGACAACATTTGAAGTTTGGGTGAGGTGAGCAACAATGGTTTGCAAAATTGTTCAGACACTCCCTAAAAATGTGCATTTTTATTAAAAAGCATGACCTCATTGAAAGAATAAACAATAGTAACATTGATCCTGACCCCCTTCCCCCTCCCCCTTTCAATGTTAGTAAGGGGGGGGGGGGGGGGGGGGGGGGGGTAGACAAGGTAGTCTAAAGTGGCCCACTCAACGAAGAGTGTCTCAACTCCGTTTTGCAAACCATTGTAGGGGCTACTAGTACAATAAGACAAATATATACGTTTGTCAATAATGTATGTTAGTAATAAACCTTTCTCTCTTTTTTGCAGCCATCAATCATGATGATGTATATGCTAATCAACTGCTTTGTTCTTCGTGCTTCCAAGAAATTAGATTCAGCGCTAGCCTGGGATTGAGTCTCTGTAGCTTGTGTATGATTTTTAGTGTTACTGGTAGCTCCTACAACTGGGGTAAATGTTAGGTCATTATACTGTGATAGATTTTTTGCTTAATCGCGGCCTGTTGAATGTAATATTTCTTATGTACAATGCTGAAATAAACTAAAAGGCGTTAACGATTTGTGTTGTTTTGTTCTAAATATATGTTAGACGTTTGAGAAAGATGTTAATTAGTCAGTGACACAAGCTACTCGGAAAAAACTAATTCCGAGTTCTTCCAACAGGAGTCGAACTAAGCTCGATTTCCGCCGATCTCTCGAGTCCGGTCTTCGTTCCTCCCCGAGAAGAACGGCTGGACGCGTGAGCGAACAGCCGTGTCTGTGACGTAATCAACAAAATTAATTTATGTAACGCTACTCCGGCTCGTGACATTCGTTTATTTTCCATTATCTCTTATATTTTCGAAAGAAAAGGATCTGATCTGAAATATTCCGCGAAGGATGTTGATTTCTCGCCTTTATTGTGAAGCTATATGACTGAAAACCGGGATGAAAAATATTACAAGATGTAACATGACCAGTCCGTGACAAGAAACAATGTTTAGATGCAATTTTGTCAGAGATGTTGCGTTCTGGCACCACACGATTTTACATCAAATCCCAGATAAAATTCATCACACAAGTTTACCGACTGTTTTGTGTATTGTATAGTACATGTCGAATGTCCAAATGGATCTCATTAGTTGCCTTGTGCGGTTGCAGTGGCTTAGCTCCCCGACTTAGCGCGAACTTTCCGTGATGTATTTCATTGGTGCGGATGAAAAATCCATCCTGTCGATTGAATTATAAAGACATCATGCCCATTAATTGACATTAACGATTCCTATTGCATATATCTTAGAGAGTTTCAAGGTTAAATCACTTAAATTAATGTCTCTTGAAGACGATCGAACGCCAGCCCAAACAACTGCTTTGCATCCGTAAAAGATAATTTATGCCTGCTCGATTCGTGCAGGCACGTTTCTCATTGGTGGAAATTAACAATGCCAAGCTCACGACTCCAGCCGTGCCTTCGGGGGATGATCATGAGCGTGGGCTCATTTTCCCGAACAGCGGTTGGTAATCGAGCCTAGAGTCGAACCTATGACCTCCGCACACTGGTCGAACACTCTACCAACTCGTGGGAGCTATACAGAGGCCTGGTTACATTTCACAGAGCTGTAACATGGTCTATCTCGGTAGCTATATTGAAATCCAGTCATCAACCCACTGGTTATCTACTCTAGAAATGAAGTAGTCTTCCGCCTTTTTCTTTCATATTTCCCATAATCGGTTTTCCATCCCAAGCATGCATGGAACACGGGATAACAATGTTGCAAATGCAAACTCTACCTCCTCTACAAGCTCTCCAGTTTTAAAATGAACGAAAGCAAGGGATTGGTTACGAGGGCAAGCGCGAACGAAGTGTAACACCTTGTTGCCTTAGCGACCTTGCCCTTATCATGGCTCTGCGCAAAGAGTTATTACCGTTTTTCTAAAAACATATTTTGAAGCCATAGACTTTTGGTGCTGGATCAATTGGCCATTGTTTATGCTTCTTATCTGTCATTATTACATTTAATTTATTAATACTTACGTAAGTCATGTGATACCGACAGTGAAGCAACCATATAAATGGTGGGTGAACAATCCATCACTTGGCGAATTCTGCTTCGCAATGATAGGAAGAGCCGACATCGAAGGATCAAAATATAAAATTGTCACTATGCCGATTAATGAAATAACGGCAACAGACGGAATGAAATCCTCTCTCCTGTCACCTATGCGGCTATAAAGGACGTAGAAATGAAACTACAGTCAAACTTGAAAATTGCTTTACTTAATCACTGTAAACATGACCTCTGTTAAGCGGTCACCTCTATATTAAGTGGGCGCGGTCACCCTTTTGAAAATCCCAATGAGCTGTTTTTATTGTTTTTGACCTGTATTAACGGTCACCTTGCCAAATTCGCGAGATTATGTTTCGATTTTCTTGCCAAAGCACATTTAAAATCCCGTAAACTGTCGGTCTTTCGGTGAAATTAATGTGGATTGTGTTGCTTTCTTTTATCAATTACAGTTTTTGCATCATGTTTGTATTGTTAACATTTTTCGCCAAGCCTGCATTAAGCGGTCAACCCGTATTAAGCGGCCAGTATGCCATTCCCCGAGAGTGACCTCTTAAATAAATACAGGTTTGACTGCATTTAGTCAGTCTCAAGAGGCGGTCCGCATCAAGGGGATTTCCTCTGTCTCACCACGCTAATCTGGTAAAATTTGTGAGTGACACTAAGGTCATAAGAATTAGCATGTTAACAGCCCCTAAAGGTGTCCACGCCCACTCTCTGTCCGCCAATATTTGGAGTCCACGGTACTTCCAGAACACACTGCTCTATGATGTATACAATTTAGTTTTAGCTTAATTAGCAAGCGGTGACCAAATTCTTTGCATTGGAAAGTTAGTATCGTAATAGTAATCCAAAAGTAAGTGGACCCCAGTAAATTCCATCAGTAGCAACGCTCCGAAAGTTTTGACTTTCTGGGAAACAACACTGGCCCAGGGGAATAACAGGTTATTTTTTGATGGCTGTAAGATCGTAGTAAGTAAGAATCCGTCTTTGCTACCGGGAAAAACGTACAGTTGAAATTACCGTACATGTATATGGGCCATCCATCTTACTACAGTGAAAGCTCCCGTAAGCAGACACAATCAGAAAGCAGAAAGAGCTGGCCGCTTAGGGGAATGATTCTCGTAAGCGGCCACTAGCAGGGATCGGGTGGCGGCTTACAAGAGCTTATACAGCTCAAACTAAATTAAGCAGTATCAATGCAAAACAAATACCTGTATGAAATAAATATTAAGTTTGTTTTATTATATTTTCTTACGCAATGCCGATCGTGACAAAAAAACTATATACCTTAGTGCAACGAACATTAACAGCTAGTCTCGCTGAAACAAAATACAGTGATGCAGTTCACAAATGTTTATGAATATCAGCAGGGTCGACATACCGAGGCTTTAGGCTAATAGGATTATTCCTTTGCAGTGTCCGAATTACGGGAGCATAGATTGAAACACAAGAAAATTATAAATCGTACCCCTCGAAAGTGTCCGCGGCCGCTTACGGAAATGGCCAGTTACGGGAATGTGTAAATACAGAGTTTGTATGATAGTTCAAACGAGGTTTTGTCAAGGCGGCCGTAAGTAGAGCTGTTCACTTACGAGAGTGTCCGCTAAGAGAGCTTTGACTGTATAATCTTATCATATCATGTGAGCATGATAAACTGATAACATGTAAAGAACGGGTTTGCGCAAATTGTTAGACAAAAAGAATAAACCGGCTTGAGAAAGATATTATTCTGTCAGTGACACAAGCTACTCGGAAAAAAAATTTCGAGTTCCCCCAACAGGAGTCGAACCTATGACTTTCCACACACCGGTCGGACGCTCTACCACTGAGCTACAGGAGACTCGTGGGAGCTAAGGCCATGTAATAAACTGGCTTGTTCAAAATAATACCAAAAAGACGTCAATGTTCAAAAAATCTTTATCAGTTACATCTTCGATCAAACATTAATTAAAACCGTTAAATTACATGGATTATGTGACTTTATAAAGTCTAGACATTCAAATTTTGTCCTCATGTTTAATGATATTTTGACATAGTCTGCTATTCCATTACCATTTATCAGCAGCAGACAACGAAATTCCACTGATAAAACCGGTGCAGTGCGAGGACAATGATTATCAGAGATGCAAAAATAGCGACACACCTCAGTTTACCTGAGTTGCTGGCGAATTTCCGCGCGCGATGGCGCCCTCCTTCCCATTCCTCTCGCGGCTTCGTTGATATATTATTTTGCCATCCGCGCGCGAAAAACCCCGCCAGCTACATAGTCTATGACGCACCAACCATACATATAACATGAATTGATCGTGAATACAACATTCTCTCTCTTATTTTCATAGAATGCTATTACTTTTGATTTATTTTTCAGTCATAAATAGAGCATGCGCATGTCTCGTTCACGTTTCAAGCAATCAAAAAACTCTATGCTCATCCCATGAATCTATGTTATGGGTGATTTTTGGATATGTTTGGGAGGAAATAGTTATTCTCAAAGGAGTTGTAAAATTTAGGGAAATGAGAAATATTGAAGATTTAATGTAGTTTTAAAATTAGAATTTGAAGTTAAAAATTAGTAGATTGACACCAACAGACAGTTGATACCCACGCAAGAAGCACCCGCGTGGGTATCAACTGTCTGTTGGTGTTCCAAAAATCTTTTTTTTTTTCTATCCCTTCTTTAAACCTCTTAAAATTTCATTGAAATTTAGGTTAAGTCCCATTGCACGTGGCTGCAATGTGCCTGGAATTAGGTGTTACCGTGTGACTTCATTGCATTCTTGCCGCCGAAGACTGTCTAGCCCGTGGTTACTTTATTTTCATATAAGACGCATCGTAAACCATGGTACATGTTCTCTGGTTTCTGGCCAGTATTTTAAACATTTATTAGTTTATTTGAGAATGCCGGCAAGGATTTGGAAGATATCACTTTCAGCAAACTGAATCTGAATCGGAATGTGGACTAAAATCATATCATTGTCATTGAAAAAAATTAAGTTCTAACAATCCATGATCATAACAGTCAACTTGTTAAAAAAGTGCCACTTTTGAAAGGGATCGGAGTACAAATTTGTTCCCTTGCTGTCATGGTGCTTTGTCGAGTCAAGCGTCCTGTAAACTAAACGTGCTTCAAAATCTCTTGAAACCAAAATATACCATTAAAAAAATATAAATTAACAATGTTTTTACAAACTTTTTTAGCAAAATGAAACGCAGTTTATCAGAAAACTGGTTTGTCTATCAGCTGTTTACGCTTTGGTGGTTTATTGACAACTAGGCGTGAGAACTAGGTGTGAGAATGGCTCGACCAGACCTCTTTTTTAGTGGGACTTCTTGTTTAAGCAACGACCACATCCAACAAGGAGTTTGCTAATTAAAAATCTAAAAATCAAAAAGACAAATTAAAAGGAGAATGTACGTGTTTTTAATATTTACCGTTTTCTTGTCATGTCGGAACAAAAAGCACACGCGGTCATTTTTAAACGGTCCACGAGTATCCGAGTAAAATAAGAATTATTATCATTATTAATTTTACCACTTTATCTCCGAGCGGTCTAATAAGGCCGCGGGAAATGCTTGATTATCGTTTGTCTTAATGCTATAAATCCTACTTAAGCATTTAATTTAGTACGATTTTCGCCATCACTTAAATCGCATCTGATGTTTCTGAAATTTCGGTTTTCAAAATTTACCGAGATAACTTTTTTATGTGCAAGTTTGTTTACGATTAAATGAATCGACAAATAAACTTACTAAGGATCAAATAACAGGCTTATACAATACCATATTTGCCTTTAACGAAGCTCGTTGTTTTTCTGTTTTAACCTAGTGCCATTTGCATCTTTCGATAGTAATCTCTGTTTCGGCAATCGCGGAAAATTTAGGAAATTAGTAAATTATAGATTGGCGGACGCAAACTTATTGAAAAGCAGACCACAGAACATAAACAGATGGTGACAGATGGAGTACGTTCTAATCGTATAAAGGCTCGGGTGAAATGACCTTGAGCTACAATTTGTCAGTAGTGCGACTGAAGAAGATTTTCCAGAGACTTTTTCCTGCTCCTGTGAAGAGTTATATCAAAATGGTCTCCAAACAGTTACTCTTCCTGCTTTTGGCTGCACTTGTAATGATACAGTATTCAGTGGCAAGTGGCTCAGTTCTTGAAGAATTAGGTAAGTTTGATTTTAACATTAATATAACAAAATATCGTTAATAGAAATTCCCGGTGTATTGATATCGTGTTACTGTGAGCTATATCGACCTATTGTCGGAAGGAACTAGGCCGGTACCATGTAACAGCTTTTATATCTAACTGGATTTATAAAAACATGGTCGCACCATTTTCACCTTTTTGACGCGTTTTTCCTTTTTTCATAAAAATTGACAATATAATAAGATCATGTACGCCAGTCTCTTTTTCTCCCTCCCCCCTCTTCTTTCTTCTTTTCGCTCTAATTCTTTGGCGTGGTTTCAAGCCTTATTGGAGTGATAAAACTGGGTTTTAGCGTAGTTGCAGAAAAAATGATGAAATTTTTTCTTGAGCCACGTTCTTATAAATTCAGCAGTTATATATAAACAATAGCCTCCATTTGGCTTCAAAAATATGCTCGGATATTTGTCCGCGGACATTATCTGTTCCGAGAAGCGAACAGTTTTCCGAGAGCGAAGCTCGAGGAAAACTGTGAGCTTCGAGGAACAGATAATGTCCAAGGACAAATATCCGAGCATATTTTTGAAGCCAAATGGAGGCTATTGTAGTTATTATCCTTCAAATATTTTTTCACAAGGCCGCTCTGTTTGTCGTGGAAGATCTCGGTCGGCCAAGCTGTTAAACATCAAAATAATTCTGTTGGCGTTCAAAAATATTTCTAGTCTGTTCAAAACAATCAGTTTTATTTAATTTAGCAATTTATTTGAGACGAAAACTGAACCTGCGAACGTGAAACGCAAATTTTCAAAACTGGGGAATCTCACTTGGGGAATATCACCCGGATATTCCCCAGTTTTGGCTGCGTCACGTGACGTGTTTTAGACCAATCGCGCGCGAGAAAAAATTTTGATGGATTATAATATATAATATTATGTACAAATCTGCATGGTTCCACTTCGCGCGTATTATCAGGCTACAATAACATTGCATGGCGCCAAAACTAACTCAGCCCGAGAGGGTAACATGCTATACCTAGACTTAGTCGACAATTAAAACTGATCAGGGAGCAATATTGTCCTATATTGGTCTACACTGTTTTACTTTATTCTATACTGTTCCATAATGTTTTATATCGGTCGAACTAATGCCGTTCTATATCGCTATATATTGGTCTATATTGTTACATATTAAACTAGCGTCATATTACGTGTACGACGAGTTCGGTCACATTTCCGTAGCAGATTGGAATAAAATATTTTCATAGCTGTATTTTGACATTTCTTGCAGCTATGATGCAAGATGCAGATTTGGAGGAAGCTGACAGCGATTATCCAAAAGGTAAGCGGAATTTAACAAGGCCATCCCCATAACTGTGTTTCCCATCGCCCTCTCTCTCGTGAAAGTGGGTCGGTCGGTCGGTCGTTTTAAAAAAAAAAAGCCGAGAAACGAAATATTGACAAATTAATACATACTAATTCCAAGCGAGTCTTGATTTTTTCTTCCCCGTGACCACTATATATTTTGCAACGAGCCGATATCACTCTGAAAGGTCAAGTCCGTCTGCGACGCAGGCTATTACTGGGCTGATTTAGATGTCAGAGTGACTTTAAGATGTAAACAAAGCATATTGAACTTGGAAACACCAGAGAAAAGAGCGCCGGCAATGAATCAGAAACTTTTTTTTTTTCTACTTCCGATCAAGGCTCCGACATCACGTTACTCGAACTGACCAATCAGGTAGCGCTCTTAAAATAACTCAGCTATGGACTGAAAATTAAAAATAGATTTCCAAAAATTGTCATTGGAAGCGACGCATGTATGGGGAAATGCTTCTCTTAGATCATCTTGTGTACAGCTGTTTCGAGAAAGGTTGTCGGAAAAAAGCGCACGCGACACGCGACAATCCCGAAAGGTAATCTGGGAAATGATCAGCAAGGTACGTTCCTGACACTGTAGCTGTCGAATCTACTTTTGTTGCTTTCTTAGTTAATAGCACTCGCAAACATACGTCCATGGCGTCTCGTGCCATTTTCTCAGATTTCCCTGAAATGCTGAAGTCAAGGAACCGTGAACTTAAAACTACCCACAATACCTTTCGGGATTGTCGCGTGCGCTTTTTACGACAACCTTTCTCGAAACAGCTGTATACTGATAACTCTGACTCGTCCCCAGTCGTCTCTCTTGTCTCCTATTAATATTAAGCGCGGCCGAGGGGAGCACAAGGGGTGATGGGAAGGAGAAGAGGCGGTTTCTCTTCCTCGCTTTCATCCTTCCCAGCATCCTTCGCAAGAATATTAATATTAAGCGCGGCCGAGGGGAGCGCAAGGGGTGATGGGAAGGAGGAAAGGAGGTTTCTCTTCCTCGCTTTCTTCCTTCCCAGCATCCTTCGCGTCTTGCGACTCCCAACAAAGGAGACAAGAGAGACGACTGGGGACGAGTCAGCTGATACCTCAAACAAAACCACCGTAGCACGCCGTACAGTTACTAATTCAAATGTTTTCTTCACAGGTTGTGCCAATAAAGGATCCCGAGGCTTTTGCAATCGATTTAGGAAAATGTGTCAGCCAGGAAACAAGAACTTTCGCTATTTGGCGGAGAAGTGCAGGTTTTCGTGTGGAATGTGTGGCTGAAATGATATGCAGAGCATTCACAGGTAAATATATTTTGTTATGGAGACATGACATAATTTAGGATATTAGTAGATATGGGTTTTTAGCGCTTCACATCACAACCCTATACCTTTTTTTAGATTCAGACTTGATAAAGTAGGAAGATTTTTTAATGCGTGCATTATAAAGAAATGCACTGAATAATTGTTTGCTTGTTTGCTTGATTGATCGATCGATCGATCCTAAATGGACCTAATTTCCCAATAGCTTGCTCAAATGATCATACAAACACGTGACTTTGCGTCATTCACTAATTTGAAGCTGTTGTCTCGTTCCTTGATGATTGACAAATGAGGCCTGTATTTCTTAGGTAACCTCCCTTTTATATAGTGCGCCCGGCGTGCTACCGTTTTTCAATTCTGGTAATTGGGGGGAGGGGGAATTCAGTGATCGATCAGAGGTGATGAAGGGCGGATATATCAACAGGCGCGAATTCAAAAATCAAAGAGTATTAATATTTTCATCTTCCCCTACGTACAAGCTATGATACAACGAACACTTTTTCCAGAAAAAAGTCTAACTTCGACTGATCATGAGTTAACAATATATTCTTATTTGTTTTTACTCGACAGGCACTTTACATACAGAAACAGCAATTCACGAAAACGTTAGCCTGTAACGTCTAAGAAGAAATCAATCATTTCAATTAATAAGGGCCTCCACAGACTAGAGAGATAGTTTTTTAGTTTTCGATCATAAAACGTTGTCGATAACAAAAAAGCCAGTGTGTGAAGCTAGTTGTCGATAACTAAGGCCCTTTAATAGTTATCGACAACTAGCTTCACACACTGGCTTTTTTGTTATCGACAACGTTTTATGATCGAAAACTAAATATATAGTTGTCGACAACTATCTCTCTAGTCTGTGGAGGCCCAAAGAGGCATGTAATCTGTTAAATGAAATAAAGGGGATACAATTAAAAACGGTTACAGAAAATGTGTTGAGTATTTATTGACTGATCTGAGACTGAATTACTTGAGTCAATTTCGTTATCCAACTTAACTTTGTGTATCCAAGCTACAGATTGTGGATGGGGTGGAAGTGGGGGGAAGTGGGGGGGGGGGGGGGGGGGGGGGGGGGGCCGGGGGGGGGAGTGGGAGCGGGGTCTGAACCCGTCCTACCTTTTCGTACATTTCCTTGGTGGCTCCCGCCTTTTTGTGCTTTTTCTATTGCAAAATCCCGCGTCGAGTCCTCTCTTTTCCTGCCACCGAAGATTTAATTAAGGAGTGTAAGTTTTAAATTTTTAAATAGTGTCCCCAATTAGTTCCACAAAATTAATACCTAGACAATAAAGTTTTCATTCATTCATTCCCGCCCCCATTACTCCCGGTTTCCTGCCACCTGCACAAGGATGAGAGTAGCACGATTTCAACCTCGTTCCCAGGATCTTCTCGTTTTTCAAGATGGCGATCAGCCGCCATCTTGAAAAACAAGGCAGTCGTTTGCCACGATTTTTCATTTCGGCCTTGAAATGATCAGTCTTTTGAGTTCTGTTAAAAAAACCTAGCGAATCAAAGCAGTACTCAATTACAATTGTAACATGACCAAAACTTATTAACAAATCAATACTGAAGGCGCTAAATTCAATATCAAAGATGACACCGGTCTTTATCTCAATCATATGCTGTTCAAACTCCTCGGAAACACATGGCAGTGTGAAAATAAACGGATGATAGTGGTCACGTAGTTAGAGCTACTTGTCTAAAAACTTCATAAATTAGGAATTCATGCAGGTATCGTCTATAGTGTTGTGAATGATAAATAGCCGAAAAATTAATGGGAATCGTGTTAGGCAGGAGCCCATTATTTACTCAATTCCCAGGAATAACCAGGAACTGTAAAATTTATCTTGATAAGATCAATGCATTGACAAACCGAGAATAAATTAAAACAATATGCACGGAAAGAAAATATAGAAAATCAGGAGCCCATTAATTAATGGGCTCCTGTGTTAGGTTAGGTTTCGGCAGAAATGTGTTTATTATATTCTTTTTATTAGAAGGTATAATATAACCACAGGACCCTACAGTATTATGGTTTCAGCAATTCGCATTGCCAAGACACTATTTCATCAAAGTTTTCAATACAAGCTAGGAGACAATATTTTACAAATAAAACCTCGAAATCTCGAGTGAAAATCAACTGAACCATCTCTCATTTCTATCTATTATTTCATGGAATATCGATAATTATTTCATGGATAATTTTGAGGCCTACGTACACGGAAGCAGTATTTTCACTGATATATTTTCTATATTTTCTTTCCCGTGCATATTGTTTTATTCTCGTGTTTGTCAATGCATTGATCTTATCAAGATAAATTTTACAGTTCCTGGTTATTCCTGGGAATTGAGTCAATAACATAAAATATTGAAGAATTTCATTGCAAAAAAAAACATATGCCATTTTTAACTCAAATTTCCGGGCGGTGCACCTTAGTACTCTCGCAAAAAAGCAAACACAAATGAAACAAAAAATGGTCTGAGAGGAAGTACGCGGTAGCGGTCTCTACTCAGTTAAGTGTTTGGTAAATCAAGGAAGCTAAAGGAAGGTCGCAAGACGTTTAATTGGTCGAGAAACCGGCGAAAAGCCAACAAAAATATATTGACGAGAAGCTGCCAAAGTTAGTCACACTGAAGAGTGCCAAACCGGCGGAACTTATGAACGGCTTTGTCAGTATATAATGCTGCAAAGCCTAAAGGAGTCAGAACACCATTTCACTTACCGGAGAGGAAGAGATTAGTGACCAGGCTTATAGTTATTTGGAGAACATGTCCCACAAGACGTTTTTAGCATTTCTCGTTGCCGTTGTTTTAATTTTGCTTCAAAGTCAAAAAGGCAGTACATCGTTTCAAGATGATCAAATGGGTAGGTATTATTCTTGAAGTCAGTAAAATGATGATTTCTTCAAATTGACTTACTGTTAACAAAAAAAATTATTTTCTCAGTATTTTTTTAAATCCCGCTGTTGGTTTTTTTTTTTTCTTCATAATACTAGTATGAAATATAAAATTGTTCTGTATATAGAATAGAGTTATTAAGCCATACCAAGAGAATATTAAGGGTACTTTTTATCTTTTTTTGGCGGCCCATTGCGCTAAAAGATATACAAACTTAGTGGTGGTTTTTTTGAAAGTATAGCTTTCAGTCTATTGATTCATTTAATTTTAAAATATATATCGTCATCAAATAAGCCACATAATTTGAGACTTTCGCTTGAACTCTGAATTTAGCTGCCATTTTTAACTGAAATTTCCGGGTGGTGCACCATATATATAGTACTATAAAATTAAAAGCAAACAGACAAACACAATTGAAAAAAAAAAGAAAGAATGCTCTGAGAAGAAGCACACGGTAGGGGTCTCTAGTTGCGATTACTTTCCAGTTAAAATCTTTTTGTTGATTCCCCGTAGTTACTTTTTATGCACACTGATATATTTATTCTATTTCCCAATACGCACAAAAGATACGGCGAAGAAAGAAGTAATTAATGATGAGCCGATTTATTCAAGAGGTAAGGACAATTATTATATTATAGCCTTAATGCTGCGGAAGTAATTAAAAATCACCCCACATCCCCGAAATAAATCATTAAATTTCCCTGTAGACAAGTCCTGAATAGTTTAACCCTCGAAAGTAATGACCTCCTTACAATTTCCAGTAGCCTACAACACACTTGATTACGATAACTTCGCGGTTGCAGTGAAGCGCGCACTCGACAAAGTTTTTGATCAATTTTTGACAACGTTTTGACATCTTTTTGAAAACTAGCAAATCAAATTGCAAGAATTGTGGGAGGCGGAGATGTCAATTATCAGAACGTGAACGTGGAGCTTGACATCTCCACCTCTCATAGTTCTTGCATTTTGATTGGCCAGCGTGAAACGTAAGCCATCAAAAAGCTGTCAAAAAGATGACAAAAAGCTGTCAAAATTAATCAAAAACTTTGTCGAGTGGCAACGGAAGGACGCGCCTCGCTGTACCTTATTCTCACTAATTTTCGCGCGTAGTTAATTTCACGAAATCGACATATCCGTATTTTGCGAGGCTTTATTTTCGCGATTTTAGAGAAAAAAAAGACTCAAAGTCTTACAATTTTTACAAAAATATCGTCTTTATTTTCGCATTTTTTGCTACATCGCGAACACCGCGAAAATTAATACTCGCGAAAATAAGTGAGAATAAGGTAAATGGAACGCCATGGATAAATAATTAATGACGTTAGAATTTCAGCTTTATGTAAAACCCAATAAAAAACTCTTTTAAATAATAAAGTCTTTATTTATTTATAAAAAAAATACAGTGTCAATAATGATAAGTGATACTAATGCAGAAATAAAATGTAAAAAATAGTTCGTCTTGTGTGATCGTTCGGGTGACTGTAGTCCTGAAAAGGACTGTTGTTGGTGACTGACGTTTCGACAACCTGAGTGGAAGTCATCTTCATAGTCAAGTGAAATGTGTTAGTCAGTCAATGTTGTTATGCAAATGTATCTGGTCCTCGTAACTGATAACAACATCGACTGACTAACACATTTCACTTGACTCTGAAGATGACTTCCGCACAGGTTGTCGAAACGTCAGTCACCAACAACAGTCCTTTTCAGGACTACAGTCACCCGGACGATCACACAAGACGAACTAGTATTGATACTCCTGGGTTCAAACCATTTACCGATGTAAAAAATACTAATTTATTAGTTTAACTTTTACCTTAACAGATTGTGTCAATATTGGGTCCCTCGCTTTCTGCAAAAGATTTCGAATGTTTTGTGCATATAATGACAACAATGGACGTTATATGAGAGCTCGTTGCCAGTTTTCTTGTGGCTGTGTTCCAGTTTGATAATGGTAGGTATCTTGCCTAGTTCCCAGGCCTCTATATTTCGCCGCGGTCAATCCGTTTCGGGTCACGTGGTCCGAGCGAAAAACCCCAGCCGTTCGTCTCGGATACGTCACCGAAACGAATTGACCGTGAAGGCCTGGGAAAAAGCCGTACAGGAACTAGGCAAGTAGGTATCCATACCAATTTATTCATTCTAGACGTCAAGGGTGTTCGGTGTTTTTGGTGACTTTCACAAAATAAAACGAAACGCTTTCTGAGCATCAACGTCAGCAAATTAAGTTGGTGTGTCTCGTAATTAAGTATATAAGGGGGGAGGGGGCAGGGTTCTGAACTTCCTACTTCCCGTCATTTTACTTCCAGTTATATCGCTCTTTCCTTAATCTTTAATTATACTTTTTAATTTCTATTGCGAAATATTGCCAATTTTTTCCGCCCTCGCTTTTCTCCCGGCTCCCAGAATTCTGGGTCCCCCCCCCCCCCCCCCCCCCCCCACCACCACCACCACCAGTAAAGTCTCGAGAGTAACCGCTCTCTGAAAGTACAAAATTTCATGGTTGTTAATAAATCCCGAAAGTACACCCCCCGGAAGTAACGACCCTACGAAAGTAGCCAAACTCAAACTTTAATAATTTGATTATTTATTACGAAACTTGGACCAAATTTATAGCTCTATGTATAGGACAATGAATGATTCTTTTGAATTTCGATTCAAAACATTTCTATTTTCTATTACTGTTCATATTGTACATGTTTAAGAGGACCCCCCCCCCCCCCCCCTTCTCCCGAAAATAGAACCCTCCTCAGTAGCGAAAACTAGCGGTAGGAAAAGGCTGCTAATTATAAATATTAAAGTTACGGGGGTCGTTTTCTTATCGATTGCTTTTTATTTTGCCTCCACAGATTTGTTCTTCACTCTGCTCTGCGATAACGGAATTATTAGTTCAATTAGTTTACATTGCAAGTGAAGTAAAAGATCGGCAAAGTTGGCAAGAAATTCTGCAATACAATAAAAAATTAGATTGCTTAATATTTGGTTTGTGATTATTTGCGTATTCAGCTACCGGAGGGGGACGAGAACTACCTTATTTGGTCTTCAGCTCCCTGAGGGGGGAAGGGTCCTAATTTATTTGGTCTTCAGCTCCCAGAGGGGGGGGGGGTACTAGCTTATTAGACCTTCAGCTCCCTGAGGGACCTGAGGGGGGAGAGAACTTCTTTATTTGGCCTAAAAAGAGAGTATGCTCTATATTTTTGCTCTATATTTTTAAATTTCGTTTAAGTTTTTCGGTGAAAATTTTGCGGGAAAGATTTCCATGACCAGCGACGAAGACGCTAGTTATATCTACCCAGTCATCCTTGGGATACTGACATCTATAAATTAAAACCCTCGAGAAAATAAACGTCATAAACGGAATTAGGCACATAAAGCCCTTTTGCAATAGATATGAAACAATAGATATGGGGATAAATCTTGCCGTAAACTAAATAAACGGGCACTATATTCCGCGAGATACCCATTGGAAAACTTTGATCGTTCACATTAATTGTAGGTTGGGCAAAGAGGTCAGAGAGAACCACGGAAAAAACATATACAACCAGAAACCTTTGATCAGTTATACCAAATGAGAAAGAATCCTTTTCTTCTCGGCAAAAGTGACAAATGGCTTGCCCAGTTTACTTAGGCCAGTAATTTCGTCAATTATTTCAATATTGACGTATTAAAATTCTGAATAGAAATATTGCAGAGGTGGGGTCTACCGCCGTTGAGGGAATAGGTGGGTGTTCTGGAATGAAACGTTCCTTAAAATACTTAACAATATACTATACACATATAGGTAAGATTAAACCAAACTTTATTTGGTTTCAAACACAAGGACTCAAACTACTAAGTATAGTTATAACTAATTACTAAGTTACTACTCCATCTTGCCACCGCTATTGTGTCTGTGTGTATCATCCTTGTGCGTCTTTGGTCTAGAAATAAATATTGAGAAAGGATGAAAACCGCTCAGTGATACCGCTACCGCGGACATCTCCCGTAGGTGGACATCAAGGAATTCCCGTAGAGCAAACATGCTTAATTTTTCAACCAATCGGAGCAAACACGCTAGTTTTTCAACCAATCAGAGCAATCACGCTGATTTTTCAACCAATTACAGCAAACATGCTGATGTTTGAACCAATCAGAGCAAACACGCTGATTTTTCAACCAATCACAGCAAACACGCTGATTTTTCAACCAATCAGTGCAAACACGCTAATTTTTCAACCAATCACAGCAAACATGCTGATGCTTGAACCAATCAGAGCAAACATGCTGATTTTTCGATCAATCAGACACTGTTACTATCGGCTTCGATACAAATGCTTGAGTTTAATTTTACAAATTCACTCTCTAAGTTTTCTGAATATTTTTTGTGAGGTCTTTGTGATTATTATACCTTTGTATCATGATTCAAATTCGATTTAGATAGTCACTCCCCAGTGTGTAATGATGGGCCGGTATTGGCTGGCTTGGCTGCTGTTAACGCGAAAATAAGAAAACATTTAATTTACAACAATAGCATTTTTCTGATATACAAGGAAATGGCGCGAACCATATGGGACGGAGCCTGGAAACATGAATAGAGCATGTGCATGTGCAGTAAAATTAACTCAGAATCTTGTGGGGTAGTATTAATCATAGAAGAATCACAACTCTAATTATATGGCGTGGCCGAGGAGTTGAACACAGGAGCGTTTCCACAACACGGATAGTTTTGCTGCTTATTCTAGTTTAATTAACAGTCCGGGAGGATACCAGTTCTGGAAGAAAGTGTGACGTCATATTTCTTTTGTTCTACCGAAAATAAGCAAAAATCGCCAAAAATAATAGAGAGAAATTGGGGCTCATTCTAAAAGCTCCTTACCAGCCTCTACGCGCAATATCCGGGAACTTTGTGTAGCAAATCTGGTAGAAACAAGATGGATGCGTGTTCAGTTGTGTTTTGGCGAGGAATGAAGCTTTAACAACGAATATTTTAGCAACGAAAGTTCGTGGATCGTGAACGCCGCCGCCATGTTGGCGGGCATGAAATGTAAGTACATGTATTTGTGTTTTATTTTCTCTGACATGGAGAATTTTCTAGACCAAGAGAACAATTTTCCTCGAATGTAGTGTTGATATAAGGGTTGTTTTTGGAAAGTTTCGTCGCTGGTAACCACCTAGGAAAAATGGTAACACTTTTTAAAGTTGACTGCTCGGATGCTCTGCTCATATGCGTTCATTGACGCATCGCTTCGAGCTGGGCAAGAGCGCTTATGTTCGCTCAGCGACTAGCGTTGTGAGGCATTTAGGCAATGTTTTTCACGGCTAGTAACAGCTAGTAAGCACATGTGAAGGTGTGATAAATCAGTGAGAGTAAGCTTATAGGAACTTATTTTATATTTTTCTACTTCGAAATAAATTTGGCAGTGTTTGCCAATCGCTGTTTTAAAGCTATGCTGATATCTTTCGTGCTCCTACTGTAGTTTACTTTGCTAAATTTTGTTTCGTGTTATTGACTTTCTACAGGATTTTTAAGAAATGGAGATTCATTGTCAAATTGTAGAGAACTCTTGCCGCATAAATCCAGAGAGAGATTAGCATTTTTTATCAAATAAAACCAGATGATTTGTGACATAAAATGACTATGTAAAAGTATTTCATACTTTGAGCAACATTTGTAGTGAAGATAGCCTAGTCATCATGGCTTTGTTGTTTTTTCTTGTTTTATAGTGTGGTTACAGGATTACCCACAACGACAAAAGCCCCTCCTGCCTCACAAAAGTGGGTCAAAAACAAGCAGGCAGGAGGGGGGCCTACATCCCGTGTGAATGGGTTCTCCTTGTAATGGATGGTTTTGTGGACGAAACCATCACAAAAATAACCACAGGGCTAAAATGTGTCGAAGAAGGAGAGGAGATGGAAGTACAGGTTTGTTGGCAAATATTAGTTAACATGTGAGGGAGCTTGAAATGAGCACAAAGCATGAGCGGGGAATGACAGCAAGGATAAAAATAGGATAAGAAAAGTCACTTTACTTTTCCTCTCCTTCCCATCTTTCCCAGCGCCCCCTCTGCTCAATTATCCCCACCATGCACAGACAAGGATTACAGTACCTGTCAGGGACATTTATAATAATATTCATGTATTTCTTTTTCTTAGAGAGTCTAGAGAGTCTCTGGGTTGTGCCAGATATGACTTGGGGTTTTTTCCTTTTATTTAATCCCCAGAGGTCAGATTCACAAAGCCCTCATAAATCCTTTGATGTATCCTAAGTATTGCTTCCTAACAATAGGCTATTATTAGGAAACAATAATTAGGATACATCTTAGTTTAGGAGGGCTTTGTGAATCCACCCCATGTATGCTCAAAAAATCGAATCATGTATTTACGATAGTTATGGGATGCAAATTAAAGCAAGTAATTAAAAAGTGTTTTTGTGTTTTGTTTCTAGGTGGAGGGAGGAAGGAAAAAACAAAAGATGTAGATGGATTGCTGAGATTTAATAAAATAGTATTGACCTGAAACATTGCGACTGGTTATTTCTTCATTCACATATTCATTTATGTCTAGATAACAAGAACAAATTTACAGTTCCCAGTCTTAGAGGAAATGAATTGCAACCAATGATTTATCAAATTACAGTCCACAGTCCAGCCTGATAAATACATAGACTGAAATATTACAGACAGTTCACTTTGTTCCAGAAAGACCATAAACTGCAATGTTTCAATGCAGACACTCAATTCTATTACTTCAGTGTCAAGTTTATTGCTTCAGTGTTCATATTAACAACAATCGGCTTTAATAAATAGTACGATTTGAAACCCTCTAACACCCTTCAGGATCTGAGAGATCTGAGATAGACTTATAAACATGAACAGTACATACATGTACTTTTCCACTTTGGTTGTCACTGGATTCACAAATTTTCAGGTGACTCTTGCAAGGGCAATATAGTGTGACTGCAAAACAATTTCAGACCCACATTTACTGTTCCATGCTACTTAGTATATTAAAATGAGAGAAGGTCCACCTTTTTTGGTACAAGCATTACTGTAACTAAGTATTAGACTACAAAATTAAAAGCTCTATGCTTGTGTTTTTATAAATAAACACTTATTAAAAAATCAAAAGTCTATGAACGTATTAAATGCGATAACATGACAAGCTCAATCCATATTTTTCAGTTTTAGAAGGGGCGCCTTTTATGAACACATCGCATATAGACACGATAAAGCCAGTTGAGTAAACGGAATAAAATACTAATTTGAGGAAATAGAATACGGTAAAGAAAGGAAACACACCAATTTCTTGTTTACAAGGAGGGCTTCCCCCATGATCTTGGTATTTATGTTGAGCAATACATCCCGAAGAACGGCATGTTAAATATTTATAAGCTTAAGCTTTTTGATAACTAAAAGACTGACTTTATACGAGAAGAGAAAGCGAACTCCTACCATTTTTGTGTAAGTAATAAGCTCAACGAAAGCTATTACGACTTCGAAGCTGCTAACACGACAAAGAAAATAGATTTCTAGCCTCATTACGGCACGAAATAAAAAGAAAATCGTATGCACTTTCCTCGCGCTTGTCCGCCATCTTGAATTTGGCTGAAGAGAATCTTGTTATGAAATGCGATCCAATGTTTTGATCGGTGACGTTTCGTGACGTAGAACAATTGTTTTCGTTTCTTCCAGAACTGGTATCCTCCCGGACTGATTAATTACTTATTTCATACACAGAATAACAAAGTTACATACTTTCTCCTGCGGCGCAACCGGTTCATTATAGTTGGACTCCTCAACCATTCCAGGAGTCTGCTCAACTGGTTCATTGGCGATCATACTAAGGAACGGGAAAAAATGCATGGTCATCGCAGTTGCGATTTTTGTAAAGTGTGAACTGTTTCAAACAACAAACACTGAATAGAGCGGTTTTCAATTGGCTGTCGAAAGTAATTGCTTTGCTGAATTGCTGAATTGCTTTAGTTTTGCTTTACTGCGCTCTATTGGTTTAAAACAACTCGCGCCACCTTCTCAACAATCAGATGCAAAACCAAAACCAATCACGACTTGGTTACACGCGTTTTCCCGCGCTTGACGCCGGTTACGTGTATTTGCTTTGAGTTCTCGTTGGTTGTTTTCGTTTGCGCAGTGATTGGCCATTGTAATTGCTTTGGTTTTGGTTTCACGACACTCAGTTGAAAACCGCTCTAACAAACGGTAGTAGTAAGGTAATTGGGGCTGCTGGTGCAGTAGCAATTAGCCGGCATATATCCTTTTCATTTTTTATTTTTTTATTTTGCACCAGAACCCTCATCTAAAATTTTGGGGAGGGTAAATATAAAAATTAAAAAAATAGCTAAATATAATAATTTTTTACTATAATTAGTATTAAAAAAAGTAACTTAATTTTATACATTTTTTACTACTAATTTACATCAAAACTTAAATATTTAGATTATACCCAAATATCCCCATTTTTCTTCCTAGTAGCAAGTTTTGTAAAGACTATATTTGTCCTGCGTGGCGAGTCGAGCCCTATTTTCACGCAGTTTTCATATAGTAAAATCAAAATAATTAATTATATTAGAAACGAGGTAAAAGTTTAAATTTTATTTCTGTATGTAATGTATAGGATGGAAAATAGTAGTAAAAAGAGTGGTCGCCCAAAGAAGTATTTTAGTTATGAAGAAAGATTGATTGCAGGACGTGGTTATTGTAAGAAGTTTAATGATAACAATATATTTTATTGTGATTTATGTCAGTTCACCTTACACCCAGCTAGTAAATATAAACATTTAAAATCACATAAACATTTGGAAAATATAATTGTTTAAAAAATGATCAAAAAATTCACTTTTAAAAAATATCAAATTTTATAAAATATCTATTTTTTAATATAATATTGTTTTAAATTCATATTTTTTTTATAACAAAGTTGATTTTTAGTGTTTTTGAAGAAGGGCTTAAAGAAAAATTTAGTAAAAATAATATGCGGGACATAAATAAAAATATTTTCTGTAGTAATAATATAGGAATGTCTGAAAATAAAAATTTAGAAAATGTTGATGAGTCGTTATCAAAGATGACAAAGGAAGAATTAATTAATTTAATTAAAAAAGAAAGAAGATTGAAAAATAAAACAAAATCAAGTTTAAAATTTCAAGATAAGTCAAAGATAGTTTCAAGTGATGATTCAAGTAAGATTGAGTTAATTAGTAAGAATAATTCTCCAGGTTTTTTTGATCAATTATCACAAGAAAACCATTTAGATAAACCAAAGATTGTTTCAAGTATTAAATTAAGTGAGATTAAGTTATATAATAAAAATTTTTCTTTTAATAATAAAACTTTCATTAGTTATAAAATAAGTAATATAGATGCGAATGATATAAAATTATTATTAGAAGTTTTATTTTTTAAAACATCAGATTTTATTAAAAATGAATTAGAAAATAATAAATATATTAAATTTTTTATTCAAGTTTTAAATAGAGTTAATAATTATGGTAGTTTTTTAAGAAGTAAAATATATAAAGTTAATAAAAATAATTTACAAAATGAATTAACTAATATGTTTGAAGAAATAGAGAAACAGATTGATTTTGATGAAAAAAATGAAATTAAAAGTTTTTACATTAATATTATTAAAAAAAATTATAATAAAAAAGATATTGAACTTCCTAAAAAAGTTGAAGAATCTAAAAAAGATAAACTTCTTAAAAAAGATATTGAACCTAAAAAAGTTGAAGAATCTAAAAAAGATATTATAAAGAAAATTAAATTTAATAAATATGAAAAGAATATTAATTTAAAAGATAGAAGGTTGGTATTGAGAGATAAAGCATTAAAAAACACTGCAAGAATATATGATATAATAATTTGGAAGCAAAAAAGTAGACAACTGTTATTACAATTGGAACTATCAATTGATATTATCAGAAATAAGTTAGTTGAGTTATTAGGTGAGTTAAAGAATATGAAGATAAACGTGTCAGTAACAGTTACATTTGAGAGACATAATGTTAGTGCTGAACCTGAGGAATTTGGGCATATACCAATGGAAAATGAAACTGGAATTTTTACAAGTAAATCAAAATTAATTATAAATGAAGACGGGATCGAAGAAAAGTTGAAAGAGATAAATGAATCTATTATGAATAGAGTTGAAGAATGGATTCATAAAGGTTCATATTGGGTTATTAAATCTGTTGATGAGCATATATTAACAGTAGTAAAGTCTGATTCTTTAAATGGATCATCTTATATCCCACTTCCGAAGGAATTACACAATCCTATGAAAGGATTAATAAATATTAAGAATAATGATGATAAGTGTTTTTTATATTGTCATTTATATCATGTATATAAGAATGAAGATCAGTTTAAGAAAAATCCAGAGCGTGTTGCTAAGTATGTGAAGTATGTTGAAAAATTAAATTATAAGGATATTGAATTTCCTGTTAAGATTAAGCAGATATCAAAGATTGAGAAGCAAAATGAAATTCAGATTAATGTGTTTGGGTATGAAAATGGTGTTAAGTATCATGTATATATTTCAAAGTGTAATTATGAGAATGTGATGAATTTATTATTGATTACAAATGATGAAGGGAGAACACATTATGTGTATATAAAGGATTTTGATAGATTTATGTATGATAAAACGAAGCATAAGGGGAGGAAGCATTTTTGTATGTATTGTTTTCAGTGTTTTTCTTCACAGGAGTGTTTAATAAAACATAAGGAGATTTGTTTAGAAATAAATGGCGTACAATCTGTTAGAATGCCAGGTAAGGGTTCGAAGGTATTTTTTAAGAATCATTATAAGCAGTTACCAATTCCATTTTGTATATATGCAGATTTTGAGGCAATTTTAGAGAAAGTCGAGGATAATAATAATAAGCAAACAAGAAAGTATCAGAAACATCAATGTTGTAGTTACGCTTATAAGTTAGTGTGTCATTATGATGATAGGTATAGTAAGTCTGTTAAGTTATATAGAGGTGAAAATGCGGCGTATAAGTTTATAGAGGATATGATTAAGGAGGAGAAATATTGTCATAGGATGATAAAGGAAGAGTTTACTAAGGATATGATTTTTAACACGAAGGATATGAAAGATTATAGAAATGCAACAAGATGTCATATATGTGATGTGGAGTATAAAGAAAGTGATAAAATAGTTAGAGATCACGATCATGTTACAGGAAAGTATCGTGGGTCCGCGCATCAGGAATGTAATTTGAATTTTAGATTATCATATAAGTTGCCTGTTATTTTTCATAATTTAAAATCATATGATAGTTCATTTATAATGCAGGAGATAGGTAAGTTTAAGAAGAAGATAAATGTCATTCCAAATAATATGGAGAAGTATTTATCATTTCAGTTGGGTAATAATATTATATTTTTGGATAGTTTTCAGTTTATGTCATCAGCTTTAAGTAAGTTGGTTGATAATTTACCATTCAGTTGTTTTGAGAATAGTAGGAAAGAGTTGGCTAATTTTAATATGATGAGAAGAAAGGGTATATATCCATATGATTATATGGATTCATTTATTAGGTTTGAGGAGACTAGTTTGCCAGTAAAAGAGAACTTTTATAGTGTGTTAAATGATGAGAAGATTACAGATGAGAATTATGAGTATGCTAATAAGGTGTGGGATGAATTTAATATAAAGAATATGGGTGAGTATCATGATTTATATTTAAAAACTGATGTGTTATTACTTACAGATGTGTTTGAGAATTTTAGAAGAGTGTGTTTAGAGAATTATAAGTTAGATCCATTGCATTATTTTAGTAGTCCTGGTTTAAGTTGGGATGCAATGTTAAAGATGACAGGAATTAAGTTAAGTTTAATGTCTGATATTGATATGTTTCAGTTTATAGAGAAAGGTTTAAGAGGAGGTGTAAGTTATATTTCTCATAGGTATGCTGAAGCAAATAATAAGTATATGTCTGATTATGATGTTAGTAAGGATTCTAGTTATATTTTATATTTAGATGCGAATAATTTATATGGATGGGCTATGTCACAGGCATTACCATTTGATGAGTTTAAGTGGTTAACAAGAAAGCAGATAGAAAATTTAGAAAAAGACCTATCTTTTGATGATGATAGTGAGTATGGGTTAATATTAGAGGTTGATTTAGAGTATCCTAAAGAGTTGCATGAGTTGCATAATAGTTATCCTCTTGCACCTGAGAAGATGTGTGTGAAGGAGAATATGTTAAGTGATTATAGTAAGGAGATACAAGAGAAGTTTAATATTAAGGTTGGTAGTGTTACAAAGTTAATATCTAATTTAACTAATAAGACAAAGTATGTATTGCATTATAGAAATTTGAAGTTATATTTAGAGTTAGGTATGAAGTTAGGTAAAGTGCATCGTGTTTTAAGATTTAAACAGTCGAGATGGTTGAAAAAATATATTGATTTTAATACTATACAAAGAACTAATGCTAAGAATGATTTTGAAAAAGATTTTTTTAAGTTAATGAATAATTCTGTATATGGTAAGACAATGGAGAATTTAAGAAAACGTGTTAATGTGTCTATGATTACAGATGAGAAAGATTTAGTAAAGTGGGTATCAAAGCCAACTTATGTTTCTTCAAAGATATTTAATGAGAATTTAGTTGCAGTGCATAGAATAAAAGAGTCATTATTATTAAATCGTCCGTATTATGTTGGAATGTGTATATTAGATTTAAGTAAGACGTTAATGTTTGATTTTCATTATAATTATTTGTTAAAGAAGTATGTTGATGCAAGGTTATTGTTTACTGATACTGATTCTTTAATGTATTGTATTAAGACTAAAGATGTGTATGAGGAAATGATGTATGATAAGGAGAAGTTTGATAATAGTGATTATAAGCTCTCATCAAAATATTATTTTAATGAAAACAAAAAAGTGATTGGAAAATTCAAAGATGAAACAGCAGGAAATATAATAAGATCATTTGTTGGATTAAGATCTAAAATGTATTCTTTTTTATTAGATAATGGTAAGGAAGAAAAAAAGGCTAAAGGTATTAAAAAAGTTGTAATTAAAAAAAATATCATATTTGAAGATTATAAGACTGTATTATTTAATAAGAAGCGTATGAATCATTGCATGAAAAGTATTAGATCAAATAAGCATATGTTGGGATCATATGAGATAAATAAAGTAAGTTTATCTTGTTTTGATGATAAACGATATTTATTAGAAGATGGAATTGAATCTTATGCATATGGACATCGTGATATTAACAAAGTTAACATCAAAGATGCAGCGTAGCTGACATTATAAATGTTAAAGTATCTAATTTCAGTAAAACTATATATTAATATAGTTTAGATGCTTATTACTTTTTTGAAATTAGATGCTTATTACTTTTTATATTTTAAAAAATAAATATAATATATAGTTTTACTGAAATTGGATGCTTATTACTTTTTGTGTTTTTATTTAAAAATTTATTTCTCATATAATAATATATATGAGTGATAGTAATTCGGAAAAAATTAAAAATGATAGTAATTCAGAAAAAATTAAAATTGATAGTCAAGAGTGGATTATTAAAGATTTAAATAGTGAATCAAGTGATGATCAAAGTGAAACAAGCGGTGATGAAGAAAGTAAATTACCAGATATTAAGATGACTAAAATAATTAAATCTTTAATATATGCAAAAAATTTAACACTTAATATCAAGATTTCTGCATAGAATTGAGTATAATTTATTAAGCAAAAATCTTGATATTAATGCTGAATATAATGAAAAAAATTATTAGGTAACATTTTATTAAGTGTAGTAACAAGTTAATAATATAAATATTATATATAGATTATTATTTTATTATATTAATCATATAAATACATATAAAAAATATGTATTTATATTTAATTTTGTAATTATTTATGTATTAGAAATTAACTAATATTACATTTTTGAATATGTTTTTTATAACATCTATTCGAGAGTTCATTTCCGCATTTTTTGCATTTATAAAAGATTGTTTTAAAGTAATTTTTTAATTCATGAATAATAATATTATAATCATTGCTGTATAATGTTTTATATCCATTTTGTGATAATTTATTTAGCATGTTTTGTTGATTATGGCTTAAGTATGAATCTCTTGAAGGAGATTTAAATTCTATTGCAAATCCTGAAAAATTTTGTTTTTCATTTTTGTTTAAAATTAATAAATCTGGAGTTCCTTTCATATATCCGCGAGTAAAAGCAAGATTTCTATTTTTTTGAGTTTCAACTAGGCTTATAAATTCACCTGTTGTTATTACATCATAAAAATAAGAAAATATGAATTTAACAACAGCACAATGTAAACTTTCTTCATTATCAAAATCTATATTTTTTAATGCTTTAATTTTTAATCCTTTTTTTCCCATCAAACTATATATTATTATAAAAGAAAATAATTTTTAAAGTAGAATTATGATTAATGGTAATCCAATACAAATCAAGAAAAATGGTAAACCAATATCAATCAAAACATTTAAGAATCGGTAAGACTTTTTCAACATTATATATTATTAGTTTAGATATTTTTTAAATCTTTTAGACTAATCCATGTATTGAATTCTTTTGGGTAACCAGACCATGATACTAAAGCTAACCCTTTCTTTTTATCATATTTAATTACCTTTTCAATTCTATATAATTCTTGATTAGTTTCTTGTAATTCTTTTTCATAGAATGAACCAATTATTGATTCATTTAGTGTATCTTTTAATTTATATGTAATTGGTATTGTTGGTTCTATTTTATCAACAACAAATATTTCTTCTGTCCAATTAGGTGTATAACCTTTATCAAATACCTTTCTCTTATATTTGCTTATTCTTACCATATCACCAACTTTGAATTTTGGTTTTGTTTTGTTTAGTTTAATATCATTATTCAGATTAAAATAAACAACACCTTCGTTTTTCTTTTTAGTTGCTTCAATAGGTGTCATTTTAATTGAACTATGTTTTGTATTATTATATTTATTAATTAAATCATCTAAAATATTAAACCAAACCGTATTATTTTGAATTGTAAATTGTTTATACATTTTATTTTTTAAAGTTCTATTAAATCGTTCAATAACAACAGCTTTACCTTCATTAAAAGTTGAATACATATTAATATTATTCTTTTCTAACCAATCTTTGAAAGTTTTATTATAAAATTCAGATCCATTATCTACCCAAAGATGTTTTGGGTGATTCTCAATTTTCTTAAAAGCATCAGTAATTGATACACCTGTTTTATTTTTTAGTGGAATAGCCCAAGCAAATTTACTAAAAACATCAATAATAGTTAAAATATATTTAAATCCTTTATTCCATTTACTTAATTTTTGCATTTCAACCAAATCTGCACTCCATATATCATTAATATGATTAACAATAACTTTTCTTGTTTTAAATTTTCTTATGATTGGTTTATGTAATTCATTGGCTAATTGAATCCAATCATTATTCAACGCCTTTCCCCGTTTTTTGTTTTAGTAGGTGTTGTTCCCAGCCCAATCTTATGTTTTGTTTTAATCATATTTCTAGCCAAAGCATGTCCCCATTGTCTTTGTTTATATGGAATAGCATCAAGAGATTTAACCATTTTTTTATCAGCAGTATTTTTACATTTAACATTATCTTTACAAACAGAATAATCTACATCATGTTGCATTGAAACAGCATCTGTTTTACCAGTTGGTTGTTCATATATTTCTAATATATTACCAGCATTATCCCATTTTAGTTGTTTATGTAGTGGGTTGCCAGGACCAGTATATTTATGACCGGGTAAAACAAATCCTTTTTTAGGTGCAACTTTTAAAATAGCTTTATGAATATCCAACCCTTTCCCATTTTGATATAACCATGGTTGTTTTCTAAAGTTATTTCCACGAGAATCTGAAAACCCAGTATTACTCATTCTATGATAATCTTTTCTTTTACCAAGTTTATAACCAATTTTAGCTGCAGATGAAAATATATTTCCTCCATGTTGTTGACTAATGAATCTTGTTTTAGTTATTCCACATTCCGCACATTTACATTTCAACATTGATCTATTATTTTTTGTTTTAACAATTATTTCTGTACCTTTAACACATTCTGTTTGCTTCTTTTGTTTCACACAATATGATTTCATATATAATTATATTATATTAAAAATTATTGGAATATTTTTAATATTTTTAAATGAAGGATGTTTAAAGAAAAATTTAAATATATAGTTATAGTATAGTTATGATAATTAAAAAAATAAAATGTCCGCATGTTTTAATTGATCTTCTTCTTAAGTATTATAATTTTAAAGATTATAATCAAATATTAGAAATCAAACATCAGTTATATATTATGAAAGTTCAAATTAAAAAATTATTAATGGATTTAATATATGAAACTCACCAAAATATAAGTATGCAGCTTTATTTAAGAAGATAAGATCTTCTGAATCATGTTGTATTGATTATTATCTTAATTTATGTTTAGGTTATGGTTTTAATCATATATTTGAATTATATGAAAACTATGAAAAGTATATAACAAATATATTACATAATCTTTTTCCTATCTATCAAATAGATAATTTAAATTTTTATATGACTTTTCATGATGTTGATTATTTACATAAATATATAGATAATAATGAATATAAAATGTTTAATAATTTTTTAAATAAGTTTTAATTACAACAATAATGATTCACCCATTTACCATTTATTTTCTCAGCATAATTACAACTAGGTTTTTGTTTTTTAGGATCAGGATGTGACCAAAATTTTTTTGAAAATAGCCCTGTTTTTGTATTAAATGCTCCTTTTGCTATATCACCACTCCAATATTTATTTAATAAATTTTTATCAACACCAGGTAACATAGTATAAACTTTTTGTGCAGCAGTAAATCCAGGTATTTTATCACCAATTTTTTTATTAATTGTTTCGCCTATACCTGAACCTTTAACCTCTTTGTGCAACAAATTTTGTTTTTGTGATTCCACACTCAGCACATTTACATTTCATCATATTTCTTCCATTTTTAGTTTTAACATATTTTTCAGAACCTTTAACACATTCAGTTTGTTTCCTTTGTTTCACACAATATGTTTTCATCTTTATATAATTATGTTAGATTAAAATAAGTAATAATAAATTTCTCATTATATAATGTATTTGTTAAACTGAATGGTTTGAATATTTTGTATAATGTTTTACCCTTATTTCTTTCATTAATAAAATATAAACAATAATAACCACATAAAACTGAATATTTATTTTGGTATTGACTATTATTATATATTATTTTTTTATTTAGAATTTTTAATTCTTCTGGATAACTCATACCAAAACTATCAAAATATTCAATGATATTAGGTTTATTATTAATAACAACCCAATGTGTCCCAATATTTTCTATATCATCAAGATTGACAATATAGAATCCATTTTTATTTATTTTTTTAATATTTTCTCTTGAGATAACTTTATTAAATTTTTTTATTTTTAAAAAATAATCCAATCAAGCAAATCAAAATTAGTTAATGCGGAGGACATCTTTTTTTTTTTTTATTACCCCATAACCAGTTGTTTTATTCCAATTACCAATGAAAGGAGGTGGTATTCCCATTCTTGGTGCTCCTTTTCCAGATGTGGGTATTCTACCTATTCTTGGTGCTCCTTTACCAGATGTGGGTATTCTACCTATTCTTGGCGCTCCTTTACCTGCTTGCAGACGTCCTTCTTTATGTAATTTACGAATTTGAGATTGTGAAATAGTAAATTTAATACCTTTATTATTTGTTTTTGCTTTATTAAATTTCTTAACTTGTCTTTCTGTAAGATATAAATTAAAATTTGCATTATTATTAATTTTATCTTTAGTTATTAATAATTTAACTTCTGAACTATTTTTTATTGCTCTAAATAGTTTTGCTAGTTGACCATCTGATAATGAAACTTTTGTAGTATAATATTGCGTAATCATTTATATTATATTATTAGACAATTACTAATTCATTTCCTACTTTATCAATTACTACCATTTCTTCATATAATACTACTGCATGAATATTAAAGTTTGCAGCTGCATTAGCACTCAATCTGTATCTAAAAATCAATTGTTTAGGATCCCGTGTTACTTTTTCAGCTTGATAAGATAAATCAAAATAAATTAATCCATATAATGAATCATAATTTGTTAAATTTAATTGTGTTCCTGTATTAAAATCATTCTTTCTCATTGCATAACTCATTAAATCATTAAATATTCTTACTTTTGATTCACTATCATACTCAGTTTCAGGATAAAAAATACCATTACCATATTCAAGCCTACATGTTGTTAAATGAGAAGCATTTGCTGCATTTCCATCAATATTAAAAGTATCAAAATCATATGGGTTTGTTACTGCATTATTAGATTTAGCTCTTTGAATAAACACAAAAATAGATTTGACATTATCAATACTACTTGAAATTTGAAAGAATCCTGATGTTAGTGTTGGTGCTGATACTTCATATAATTCACGTAGATATTTCCATTTTTTTTCTTTCAAAAATGAATCAACAAATTTAGTATATAATGAATCTTTTGGTGTTAGTTTTGGAACCCATAGCAATAATCTGTTAATAACAACTCTTCCTGCATCTCCTCCAGCTACTCCAAAAATTAATTCATCATCATTTTGCAATTCAATATTAAATTGTAACTGCATTGGAACAAGCATTTTATCTTCAAGTTCCTCAAAGAAACTGTAACGATTAAGAGGTATAATAACATTATTATCTTTACCACCTTCATTTGCTCTAGCATCAGTTATTGCTCGTGTTAAAATTCTTCTAGATTCAAAACCTGTATTAGTAACAGCTGTTGTATGATCTGAATCAAGATACCACATAGTGTTTTTACCAACAGATCTACTATAATCTTCAGAGTATTCTAATAAATTTTTAACAAATGTTACTTTATGAAGGTTGTCAGTATCATAAACAATTTTACCTGCAGATTTTATCATTAAATGATTTATAAAAGAATGAGATCCATTGATAACTGTTTTTCTAACAGCATCTGCATATCCAGCACCATCAGCTAATTTCTGAAGTTGAAACTGAATCTCAAAATATGCATTATACCAATCATAAAATGATGATCTATCATTAATAGTAAATTTTATAACCATTTTTATTTTGATGCTGCCCATCTGCTGGAGCACGGATTACATCATCCAGTTGAAATCTTACTAATTCATTTCTTTGTAAAAACTCATTTGATCTGAAATTCATCTATATTAATAGATTATACAAAATGTAAAATTTTATCTCAATTTAATAATCTATTTAATATTTTATTTGTATCACTAAGTTTGCTATTTGCTAATTTCTTCATAATTAAATCTCCACTTTGTTCAATTTTTTTAGTTGTTGATTTTAATGCTTTTTTAATAATAGGTGATACAACTTTTGGTTTACTTTTTAGATCATCAAATATTAATCCATTACCTTTGTGTTTATATATAAATTTTCCCATTTTAGGATCGTAATATCTTCTCCACTCATATGATTTCATTATATACTTTACTTAGACAATTTTAAAATTAATGAAAATGCTGTATCTGCTCCATTTAAATCAATCAATCTTCGCTTTCCATCTGTTATATAAATTCTCATACTGCTAATAGTTGTTTTATTCACAGGATTAAATGTTACCCGCCTCGGTTCTTTAGTAAAACTATATGATGGTCTTAATACTGATGTACTAAAACTATAAATAATATCTGTTTCAACTCCATCTACTAATGATTCATTTATTAAATCACAATGTATATTTAACATATCTGTATCTTGACTAAGATTAGGTGTTCTTATTCCTAAATTATCAGCTTCTTTCAATACAACTTTGTTGAATCCTATTAATTCATTAAAATTTGAATGTGTTAAATCAAGTTGATAATTTTGATTCATTGTTATTAAAACTCTAAAAGTTACATCATTAAATTCTAAACTAATTGGGTATTCATCTTCTTCTCCATCTTTTTTTACTACTGTTTTACTCTTAATAAAATTATTAAAATCAATGTAATTCCAAACACCTGCTGAAAATTCTATATTTTGAAAATTTTGACCTCCATCTGAACTAAATTTTATTAATTGATTATTATATCCGGCGTTTACATTAAACCATGTAAAACTCATGTTTATTATACTGTTTAATCCAATAGAATATTCTTTATTACTATCTAAAAATATTGGCCTAGTAAATTTTGTTACAAAATTTTCTGGTTTATTAGATCCAATATTCTTAACTGAATATGATGACAATACTATTTCTCTCTCCATTAATATAACTATGTTATATAAAATATTTCTTATAAAGTTTCTCATGCTGTGATTTATTGATGGTTGATGTTTTTAATAATGTATCTATAATTGAAACACCTGTATTTCTAATTTTGATAGATGTGTTTCCTGCTTTCATAGATCCAATAATAATCTCTAACTTATTTAGAAGTTTCTTAGGATTATTAAAAAATATTATATTACCATAACCTTTTTGTTTATTTTTTCCTCCAGATTCTAATTTTTTTAAATAACTTTTAAAATCTCTTAATTGATCAAATATAATATCAATTTTTTTATGTCGTCTATCTTTTTCTTCGTCAGAGATTAGACCTTTTTGATTTTTAAGTGTTACTTGAGTTTTTTTACCTTTGAAAAAGCTAGTTATATTTGAAGTTTTGGTAATTATATTTACTAGATATTTTTTTATTCTTTGAGAATTCATATGAGGTTCATCTAATTGATTTTGAACATCATCATAACTTGGTAATTAAAATTATTAAAGGTTTGAACATAATTTTCACCTTCATCTTCATTTTCATTTTCAACATAATCTTCATCTACATCTTCATCCTCTTCATCCTCAGAATCTAAAGCATAATCAGGACCCTCATCATAATCATATTTTGATGGTTGTAAATCTAAATCTGGATTCATATATATTTTCTTATTTCCTTTTATTAAATCTTTTAATGACTCTTCATATGATGGTGGTTTTGGTACTAATTGTTTTTCATTATCTAAATCTTCTTGCAAAATCGCATAATCAGGCACTTCATCTGGTTTTCGTTTTCGTTTTTGTGGTATTTTTAAATTGCTAACTATTACATCATCTAATTTTTTAGTTATTGGTTTAAATACTTTTTCAAATGATGAATGACTAGTTTTTTCACTCAACGTTTTATTTAATATTGTGTCATGCACAAAGTTTATTTTATTTCCAAGTTGACTTTTACTTTTTGCAAGTTCTTCCCACTTAAGTAAACTCATTATATATCTATATGTTATATAATACTAACAGTAGAACTAACAGTAGAACTAACAGTAGAACTAACAGTAGAACTAACAGTAGAACTGTTTAATCTACATAATATATATAATGAAAATTCCAGATTATGAAATTAAAGGAGGAACTAATAAAAGTAACTTTAAACAAATTAAATCATATATGCCAAATAATACATTTAGAATGTTAATATGTGGTCCATCAGGAAGTGGTAAAACAAATACATTGATTCATATGCTAATTAAACCTCTATTATACTTTGATAAAATATATTTATATGCTAAAAATTTAGAACAAGATAAATACCAACAATTAATACAACAATTTAAACTTATTAATGAAGATGTTGATTATGATATTATTGAAACATCAAATAATGAAATTATCCCAGTTTCTGAATTACCATCAGATAATCAAAAGATTGTTATATTTGATGACTTTGTAACTGAAAAATATCAAAAACCATTAATTAACTACTTTATTCAAGGTCGACATAAAAATTGCTCTGTTATTTATCTTAGTCAAAGTTACTATAAAACACCAAAAGATATTCGCCTTAATTGCTCACATTATTGCTTCTATGACTTACAATCTAATAATGAAATAAACTTAGTTTGCCGCGAACTTAATATTAATAAAAATAAATTCATGGAAGCAACAAAAGACCCTTATTCCTTTTTATATTTTGATAAACCAAGAAAGTTTATGATGAAGAATTTTGATGAAACATTAAACTGAAAAATAATATAAGATTATATAACATATTATTATATAATGAGCTACTCAAATGGTGTATTACCCGAAACAACTAATGAATTACATTTTTCTATAAAAGGAGAAAAAGGTGACCCTGGTATTGGCTTTCGTTTAACTGATGATGGGAATTATGATTTACAAAATAAAAAAATAACTAACCTTGCTAACCCAACAAATTCGCAAGATTCTATCAACTATATGACAATGAAAGCACAAACACTATTATTAGATGGCACTAACCACATGACTGGCCACCTTAATATGAATGGTAAAAATATAATAAATTCAGGTGATATTATAATGAATAATAAATTAATAAAACAAATGGGGAATCCTGTAGGTGATCAAGATGCTGTTAATAAATTAACTATGGAAACAGAACTTGCTAAAAAACATGATAAAATTAATACAAATAATCTTGACATGCATAATAAAAAAATAATAAATCTTGCTAACCCAACAAACGCACAAGACTCTGTAAACTACATGACCATGGAAGCACAAACTCTACTACTAAATGGTACTAACCACATGACAGGACATCTTAACATGAATGGTCAAAATATAATAAATTCAGGTGATATTGTTATGAATAATAAATTAATAAAACAAATGGGAAATGCAGTTGATGATCAAGATGCTGTTAATAAATTAACTATGGAAACAGAACTTGCTAAAAAACATGATAAAATTTCAGGTGATCTAGACATGCATAATAAACATATACTAAATGTTGAAAATTTACCTGATCATAAAATTGATGATGCTTATCCTATTATTGTTAAAGATGTTAAATCAGTTGTTAATAAAGAATATATTAATTTAAATTGCCTAAAGAAAAATGGAATTGATTTTGACTTAAAAATAATATAATTAAAAACACAGCAATATTCAATTCTGATTATGATGATCAATCATTAGTTCCCAAAAATATATTGATGATACAAAAGCTGAAAAATCTTATGTAAATACAAATTTTACAACACTTTTTTTACATAGAGATGATATGCAAAAGTTAGCAAGAAATTTAATAACAAAAAATGTTTTCAATACAGAAATAGCAAAAACATTGAAAAAAGATGAAAATATTGATTTAAAAAATTATAGCATATCTTCAACCAAAGTTATAAATAATCAAAATGAATATACAAATAAAAAATATGTTGATGTTGCTATTGCATCAAGCCATATTGACTCATCCACTAACAAAACAAATGTTTTTGACTTTGTAATGGATGATATTTATCTTTGGAATATTGAAAACAAAACAAGAAATATATCAATTACTAGTAAAGATCTAGGAATTCATAGACTTAATCATAAGGTAATTGAATTTGATCTACTAAGACGAGAAATTCCTGGAAGAAGTGGTTTATATCAATACTATGGCCAATTGAGTGTTGAATGTAAATCTTTACCTCATAATGAATATACATTAGCTATTGAATTCTTTCCTACATGGAATCGTCCTAATACAACTGTAAATGTTGAATCAACAGGAATAAATATTAATAAACAATCAATGAAATATCATGGAGAAGGGAAATACAATTATAATAAATATATTATTAATATGCATAAATACTCAAATAGTGGCTTGTTACAACTATTCTTCACTTATGATAAGCCAACTGATTGGCCTTTAGATGACACAACAAAATGGCAAACATGTTATTTAATTTTATATGGCATTGTTGGTAACGCCTCAAACGTTGACTCTAATGTTTATGATACACTATTCTTCTATCAAAATAATGCAATCCACTTTGGTGAAGATATAAATATGAATCTTAATAAAATTAGAAACATTGGAATTGATCCTAGTGATAATGACTCTGTTGTTAATTTAGGGTGGATTAAATCATTTCAATTAAATATTAATAGTCAACTAAAAGAAAATAGAGAATTAATTAATAATTCAGTTTATCTTGACCTGTTTGATGCTTATATTAATTTTACAAACCCACAAAATCTTATCTTAAGTAAACAATCACATGGTATTGTAATAAGTGGAACGAAAATAATAGGTGATATAGATGGTGTAACTTCAACATTCGCTAGTAATAAAAATATAACTCATTATTATGGAAATGATGGAATGAATATTACAGGATTAATAATAAATAATCTTAATCTCCACCCTAGTCATTATACATTTTGTATTGTATTTCAACATGAAACTAATAACGATTCTGCAATTGATTTTTATGATGCAAGTAAAAATATTGTTTGTGCATTAGCTATGTCTGACACTAATTTAGCACTTTCAACTGATTATATTATTAATAAACCAGGAGAAGCACCTAAACCTCATTATAATATTATTCAATTTAGTTCAAATTATCAAAATAAACATAATATTTTATGGCTTACTTATAATTATCACAATAACTCTACATTTAAACTTAAATTAAATGTTAATGGTGCAAGTATCAATGATACACATGCTAAACCTTACAATCGAATCAATTCTATTGATTTTTCACAATGGAAATATATAACTGAAATAATAGCAATTTCAAATAATTTCTATGATATAGATAATATTGAACACCATAAAATTCTATTTAATGCAATTTCTAATGGTTTATATACAGTTTAATCTAAATAAATATATATGATATCAAACAAGAAACAAAACATATTCAACTTCAATCACATCTCATCATCACTTAATAATCAAGAGGTGCAAGAACTTAAATCATATTATCAAACATATCATAAAAAGTGTTGGATTTATAAACAAGCTTATAAAAAATTCAGAAAATGGAAAATAATGGCTGATTCTGCTTCTGTTATATTTGCTAGCGGTGGTATAGTGAGTGCTATTGCAACAAGTGGAATTGCTTTAGTTGCTATATCAAGTGTTGCTCTGTTAATACAAGGTTATACCAAACATAAAAATCTAGATATGAATATTAAGTCATGCCAAAATGCTTACCAATCTTACTCTCACTTATTAAATGAAATAAAAAACAGTATGAGAACTGGTCATTTCAGCCGAGATAATCTTACATTGACTATGACTAACATTGACAATATGACTACTGATAACTGCCCGATTGTTGATAAATATTATAGTATATATAATAAAGTTTTCTCTTAGCAAGCCATTCCTTGGGTTTCCTGTGTTTCCCGCCTTTTTCTTTCATTGCAACCTACTGTTAGTAATTAACAGCTGGTGATCACTAAGTATCAAGTCATCCTGAAGGTTTCCCTTCAGGTGAGTGTCAATCTTATTACATATTGCTGAAATATATCATCATAAACCTTTAAGAATTTGCCTCCTTGAGAATGTTATTATTCAATACAATCTTATTCCATATATTGTTGTAGTATTTTAAAGTCTTCTTATTTGATGGTAGTTTAAAAAGCCTGCTGGATATTTCATTTTTATTTGTTAGTGAAAAGATTTGATAGAAAATGTAATCTAGTTTGATAAATCTTTTCAGGTAAGGATAAAGCTCTTTAAAGGTTAGTTCGACTTGTTTAAAAATATATAGATATCTCCGCTCCTCATCTACAGTTGAATAATACTGATGCTTATGAAATCTATCATATAAAAAATTATTTATGTGATATTTTCGCTGGTAGACAGATTTTCGCTTAATCCAGTATTTGTTTTTGTGAAAATCTATATATTCATTGACATAGTCATAGCTGGAGACCAAACCGCAATTACGACACAGTATGATGCCTTTATTGTTTATTGAATCTTGGTTTTCACAACATTGACTATGAAAACAGCTGCGATAATTATTCAAAATGTGATTGCAAAATACACATTCATCAAATTCATCTCTTTAAGTTTTTCATGCAACCTAATACAACTTTCGTTATAATTCATACTATATATTATAAGTAGAGATTTTAATTCTTTATGAAAATTTTTATTACATAACTGGTTGAAACTCATACTATAAATTTTTAGTAGAGATTTTAATTAAAGTTCATATATCATACTGTGTTCAAATCAAAACAAATTCACAATCTATACTGCAGGTGTTAAACTGAAAGTAAACTCTTTGTGTAATTAATTATTGACAATTGCCAAAGTTTCGTTCAGATTTTGTTCCATCTCCTCTTCATCTTCATCTTCATTTTCCTTTTTATATGTATTCCATTCTATTATCTTCTTCAGAACTTTGTGAACTTGTTAAATCTTCTTCCTGTGCAATTTTCTTCATATTCCGTGCCAAACGCTTCTGCTTCTTTGACACTCTTTTGAATTTATGTTTGAAATGTGACATCTCTTGCTTCTTCTTAACCTCTATATTATGCGCAAACCCACGTCTTTTATGTTCTTCACTAGTAGCTTGACGACATAATTCTATAATCCTCGGAATCTTGTCAGTCCATCTTTCAAATGCATTTAACTCCTCTTGTCGCATCTTTGTTAACCGTGTCATATATTTTCTCGGATTAAAGTAACTTATTTCATCTATGCTCAGGTCTTCGATTTGCTTCCTCTTCTCTTCAATATTTTCAATGCAATTCTCAAAACGATGTTGAAGCTGTCTCAATGTTAAAGGCATCTTTCACTCTACAAATTAATCTACAACTTGTAGAAAATTTTGTATTTCTCATACAATCTGTGTAATCATCTGATTGGCTTATAACCATCACATGGTGGTTAATAAAAGTCATATGATTGCTTTTCACAAAAACATCTGCTCTTTAACTTTACCCCTGTTGACTTTTACCTCGTTTCTAATATAATTAATTATTTTGATTTTACTATATGAAAACTGCGTGAAAATAGGGCTCGACTCGCCACGCAGGACAAATATAGTCTTTACAAAACTTGCTACTAGGAAGAAAAATGGGGATATTTGGGTATAATCTAAATATTTAAGTTTTGATGTAAATTAGTAGTAAAAAATGTATAAAATTAAGTTACTTTTTTTAATACTAATTATAGTAAAAAATTATTATATTTAGCTATTTTTTTAATTTTTATATTTACCCTCCCCCAAAATTTTAGATGAGGGTTCTGGTGCAAAATAAAAAATAAAAATGAAAAGGATATATGCCGGCTAATTGCTACTGCACCAGCAGCCCCAATTACCTTACTACTAACGGTTACTACTAGTACATCGTGCTCAAACCCGAAATAGTAGACAAAGCAATCTGTAGCCGTTCTAAAGAAATTGTTGTGCTATGTCGGCGGGAAAGTGAATAAAAAACTGAATTAACTAAATTAACTGCGAGGCGAATTTGGAAAGCTGACGTTTCGAGCGCTAGCCCTTCGTCGAACGAAGAACTAACGCTCGAAAACGTCAACTTTCCAAATACGATGTAGACAGCTAGTGCTAATTATTTAACTTCAGTTTCTATAGCGGCGCAAGCTGGCTCAAGCGAACATAGTAAATTTGCTACTCGAGCCCAGAGATGGGATGCTTATTTATCAATCGAATGGGTTCCTGTTCCCGGCCTCCCAACATGAATTGGCTCAACAAGTTGCTAGTTGGAAAGAGACACAGCACATGTGTCAGGCTTGCCCAAAATGAAACGGATCAATAACACGTGGACACCGGACAGGTTCGAGCTCTTAAAGGGACACTGTCCCGGCGTATTTGCTCAAAAACTGTTATAAATGCACGAAATGGTCCCTAAATCTATGAAATAAGAACTTAATAAACTCTAACTAAATGAAAAAAAGCAATTTCTTCAAGAAATTCCATACTGCAACAAAATATTTGCAAAATTTCAAAGATTTCCGAGCCAGATTTGAAACTTTGAAAAACTGACATCCTGATAGTTTTTCAAAAATCCATATTTGCAATCCATTTCCATCCTCGCTGTTGTTTGTCATCCTCACTTCCTAATGGGTTCCTGTCATTTGTCGAGTGCTATTCTACAGAATCAAACCATTATTGTTCAACTTCCTACGATCTAGATATGTTTCTGAGCTTCCCAAAATCATGCTAAAATCAGGACAGTGTCCCTTTAAAGGAGCTACGTCACGGATGGTGCATCTTGAAAAAATTGGCCATTTTTTTCAAGTTCGCCATTCGCAATCCGTCTTTATCTTCTCCTTTCTCAACCATCCTTGTTCCTGTTTGGTTTATTATTACCTCTTTTGTGTTTTTCTACCTTAGTAAACTATTATTTTGAGGCTTTTTTCAATTTGAAGGTGATTTTGCACTTCGCAAAAAGTGACTAAATATCGTGACATTTAACCATGCAATGGTTCTTGTCCCACAGAAACCGTACATGTATATAATTATTTTAATATACGTACTACGCCTCTTGTAACTGTTGCATGGTTTCAACTTTCTTCGAAAGTTTTTCAATCTTCTCCTGAAAAATCAATTAGACATTTTGATTATAGACACAAGGCAGTTAATGTTATTAACAATTGCTGATAGATATCGATTCGATAACACGCCTATTAAATAAACCTTACATTACCTGGAGCTCAAGAGTTTTGTTCATGTTGAAGGCAAGTGCTTTTTCCAGAGAACCAATCCTGAAAACACAATAGCATGAAGCGACCAGGAATATTGTCAGTAGTCCATTAGCCTATGAATAGGCTCCGTGGTGGGGAGGGGTGAAAAGAAAACTGCGAGCGATTTAAGCGCGCCCCTTTCTCTCTCTCTCTCTCTCTCTCTCTCTCTCTCCCAGTCTTCGCGCGGCTCGCTTTCGCTCGCACCCCATCCTCACCGCGGAGCCTATTCATGCTAGTAGTCCATCACAAGTAACCGCAATTAAAATTCGCCGGTACCCATTTACTCCTTGGTGGAGAAAGTCAAGTGTCTTGCTAAATAACTGCACAACACTGTGAACGCGCCCAGTACCCCCTCCCTCCCCCCCCCCCCCCCAGGCCGCTTGCTCTGGAGTCCAACACGTTCCTTCCGCCTTCCGCAGGTGCTGTTAAGTCTTACTTAATTTTGCCCATTATGTAGCGGAGTAGACGGACGAAATTAAAAATAATATAGTAAGATTACAGAAGAAATAAAACGAAGAAAATCTCAACCTAAATGATACACCAGTTGTAAATTTAATTATAGTAAAAGTATACGTAACAACAACTTCAAACAGTACTCTCGGTTTCTTTCCACCACCCTCCTCCCCCCCCCCCCCCCCCCACCCCCGCCGGCCCCACTCCCACTCCCCAGTTTTATCAAGTGTGCGTTAGGCTCAATCAGCTTGCCACACACACAAGCCCGTGTTTTTGATACATTTCTGCTTATTCTACTGACATACCTTCCGGCCCGTCCGGCATTCGTATATATTCCTTTGTTAGGGCGGCCGGAGGACAACTTGAAATCAATAATAAAAAGACAGTTCTTTAATATATATCATGAAATCAAATGTAACGCAGCTTGGTTTGTAATGTATTTCCTCGTGTACTACCGACACACACTGTCCTTATCACCATGTTACTAATGAAAACCAACCTCGTTCCCAGGGCTTTTCCCTTTTTCCCCGCAACATTTAGAAGGAAAAGCCCTGGGAACGAGGTTGTAATGAAACATCACTTGCAAAGATGATTTTTATGCGCGGGGAAAATATCCCAGATGATCAGCGATTTCGCTTGTTTCCCGACCTTCTAAGTCATTCCCCGAAACCACGTGATGTCCCCGATTATATCCGTGCGCGTGCGAGTAGTCGATCGGGAAGAAATCGGGAAAACTGAATAAGCTCGAATTTGCGATGGTAAACGATCTGCAGATCCCGACTTGAGACATCAACGTTAACCCCCTCGCTTTTTTCCATTAGCTACTCGATCTTCGGTCGCTCCCCACTAACCGAACGGCTAAACTAGTGAGCGAGAAAAAAGGCCACCCAAAATCATTTTTCCCGCTCGCTTTTTTTTCGCTCGCTGGACATCCAATATGAAGCGAAAGTAGGCACTGCTCGCGTAGTCTAAGGATAGGCGTACGTACCATGCGATCTCTCTTCCCGGAATAGTATAGGCATGGCCATTGCATTCACCAATGCAAAGACAGACAAAGAAGAAACAACGCCATAAATTGAAGATTGAGCCCATATTTGCGCAAACCAGTTTTCTTTCTGCCGGACAAATTTCGGGACTGACCACGTCAATGCAGTGGATCGAGGGAGATTCTGACCAAGATTCTGATATTACCAATATTTATATTACCGCAACAACGATGTTTCCAGTTTTGTCCGGAAAAAATGAAATGAATATTTCTCTTTGTGACAGAAACTGCATACTGTGTTGAGACCGGTAATGGATGATAAATGAGTAAATCACAAAAAGACAACTGTACTGAGCCAAATGAATGATGAAATAATTTTGTTTATGACCCCTTGCTACAAATAGTCACTGCTGGTCAGCCTCCCACCAGTTGGAATTCTTAACAAGCTTGGTTTTAATTATTTTGTTATAATTGTTTCTATACATTTGAGGGGGCGGGCTGCCTGTAACAAGCTGGATTAATTTAATCAAACCACAAACAGCTTAACCACGACACTATAACATATCGACTTCATTTTTTTTGCAGAAAATAATCTTTATTTCTGATAAAAACTGATGACGAACAGAACTGATTCCCAATACACAAAAGTGCTCAAAATGTTTATCGTTTCCTGGGTTACGCCTTTGCATTAACACCTGGATGACCGGTCCTGGGGCTTGACCTATAATAAATAACGGTAATAGGACAGAGTGGAGTCCGGTCTGTAATCATACGATGGTGCGTGCATGATTAACACAATGCGGGAGTCCTATTTGGTTCACGACTAGAGACCTACAGAGCGAATTGGAATTACCTGATTACCAATTAATCATATCCGGATGCAAAATTGGAGCAAAGCTTGCGGCAACAAGAACGTGCTAAGAACCAATCACTTTCTAGCATTTGAAAATTCTCAAATTGATATTTGCGCTATATAAATCAATAAATTATTATTATTATTATTATTAGAATTTTGTTACACTTATGATTAACCCCCAAGAGTGCTAAGTTCAAAACTGAGGAAAAAATCTTGAATTTCATTTTGCAAAATTGTCAACTACAAACAGTACCACATGAACGTTAACGTGCTGCTCAATAGCTTTCATTTGAATGGTCACACACTAATGTTTCATCCACACTCATTGCGAGTTAGAACCATCGTTTATTGACTAAGGTTTGACTCTGGGAGTGAAAGGGTTAAACGGCACGTGGTATCTGACAAACACCGTAAAAGTCAGTGTGATCCGCTTTTAAAGAGAGGTGTCCGCTTGTGGGAGGTTAAAAATGCAGTGTTTGTATGCAGTGTTTGTATGTGTCCGCTTATGGGAGATGTCGGCCTGTACGAAAACAATACGCCCATTTTTCGCGCGATCCCCGTAAAGAGAATAAAGAGCGCGAAAAATTGGCCTGATTGCAGGCTACTGACTTCCCATCAGTTTTCCATTTCAGGCCAGGAGCCCATCAATGGGCTCCTGCGGCCAACGCGGTGCATGAAAGTGAAGAGAAAAAAGCAACTCGGAGATTGATCCGTTGGTCTGACTTTCACGATTGCACAAAGGATCGATCTCAGCAAGAACAAAAAACATTTTGACAAAGGCTATTTCCGTTGGTATGTTACGAAACGACATGCTTATTTCTCCTGAAAAATTAAGGTGGCTCGCCTTGATTTTTCAAGGTATCCCGAATTTGAACGGCAGAAACTTCACTGTCAGAGCTCTGTCTGTCTAGCTACTACACCCAATTCAATAAATAGTAAATTTTCCAAAAAAGAAGGTTTGGTTGGCATCGGTGTTACCATAGCAACGCAGCGATGACGTCATGTATCTTACATGAAAGCGGATTAACGCTAATCCTGGATTAAAAGTCAATCGAGGCTTCAATTGCTCTTATACAAAAGTGTTTTTCACTGGGTCAAAGTCAAAATTAAAGGACAAAAAATCTAAATCCTCAGGTTTTATTGGCACCGGCAGTTTATACAACCTCGATTCCAGGCTCTCTCTCCTTTTCCTCCCTTGTCGTTGAGTCGTCGTTGAGGACGAAAATGAAGAAACGAAGCAGTAATGATATACTCACGTTCTCTCGTATTCCACGGCATTTCATGGCGAGAAATCTTCGATGTAAACTTTGAAGTGTTCAAATTATTATTTGCGAAAGTAGGAAAAGGAAATATTTCCGTTTTGGAGCGGAAACAAAAGACATTTATCTCTCCTTGCCGTCGTGTTTCAAAACCACACAACAACACGTTCGTGCCAAAAATTTGCTATTGCTGTCGATTGCTGTCATGAAATCCCGCACATGCCCAGACGTTATTCAGCCCTGTCGTCGTTGAGTAGAGACGACAAGGGAGGAGAGAGAGCCTGGAATCGAGGTTGCAGTTTATAGTTGTTTTTAAAATGAGTCGTCAGAGCCTCAGAGGACATATAGGCGTATACAAATTAAAATAATCTTACAAACCGTCTAATTAAATTTCCAACCTAAAGAAAGACCGTTGTAATAATTTGAAAGATATTCGTTGATATTGATACAAGCAAATTCCTGAATAATTAGCGTACATGTGAAATCAAGACAATTTTTTCTACATTATTTTTATTTTTATAAACAAATTCCAGAAAACATTTCGAAGTTCGCTCCCTTCAAGGAATAAACCAATCAGATCACTCAGCGTAGATGATCCCGCCAATCAGAGACCACTTAGCTGATTTCCGCTGGCAACTCGCAGGCGCAAGTCACTGCATGTGTGCAAACGGTTTCTCGTCAGTTTCAACTGGTGTAAATTTTAGTTTTGTGGGAGATTTGTCGGCGGGATTTACTTCTATTCTACTCTATTTTTCGATTTCTGATGTGCTCGTTGATTTCTTTCAAAATGGCTGATTCAATTTCTACTCGTTGCGCGAAACTCAACCAGATCTTTGCCGGTAAAAATGTCGGTCGAAAGTCATGTGGCGACGCCTTCACTCGCGAAGCTCTGTTGGATGCTTTTCTTCTGCTCTTCGATGAGTGTAATTCGGAGTATATGCTGAAGGACAAGAATATATCTGGATTTGTAAAAGAAGTGTAAGTATTAGAAATCTTTTGAGATTTTGTTGTCGCTGGAATCTGCTGGAATAACGCGAATTTTATACACATTCATTTTAAAAGTTTCTAAAGTCGAAATTCGAAAGGCTCGCGTGGTCGGGAAGACGTACATTTCTGCCGCAAAAAAGCTCAAATTTGTTCGATTAAGTTCTTCATTTCCTAGTTTGTGTTGCATCTAGACAAGAAACGTACATGTGGGGCAGTTGCAGTTGAGACTGTTTGAATTTACAGTTATATAAACATTTAGTCTGTAGGAGACATCTACATGTACATGTAAGCTAATTTATCTGTCATCTTGCTACAGCTGCATGTCAGGATGATCTCGAATGCTGGATTTCATTTTGATAATTGATAACTGCGATTCTTATTTTCTACATTCCATAGACCACCCATGGTTGATGATCTTCGTACACTTTGCTTGAGCAAGGATGATTTCAATGTTCTCAACACCATTGGAAGGGGACATTTTGGACAGGTAACAAAAACCAAAGTTTAATAAGCTTAATATAACCTGACAGTTTTGTGACCAAATCATTTTAGTCATCCCTGGATTTTACTTTATATCCATCGAAAGTACAGGATAGCAAAGAGATATAATCTGCTTCAGCGAAATAACCGAAGCAAATTCCGCAAATGTTTTTGATCATTTGAAATTTCTATTTATAGTTGATTGTCTTGAATATTGTTTACGTAAACAATATTACAATGATAATTTAATACTGAGGTTTACCTGGAATTTTTGAAAGTTTTATTTAATTTGAAGTGGATATTTTTATTTTGAAATATAACACTTACAGGTTCAAGTTGTCAAAGATAAGCAAAGTGGAGATGTGTTTCGCCATGAAGACATTGAAAAAGTCTCAAACCTTGGCACAAGAAAGTGTGAGTACATAACAGACACCTTAGGGGACCATTTAACTTCTGAGGGGGGGGGGGGGTGTGGGTGATTTTTTTTTCAAACCCTTTCATGCGCAATAATTGTTTTTTCTCAGGGCATGTGTGTGCATGTATTTTTTTCTGAAGTTGCATGTGTCAGCCCATCAGGTAGTGTCTTGCAGGAAATTTTTTTTTGGCAGTGGTCGTGTGCACAATTTTTTTTTGTACAAGTGTGCTTGCAGGATATTTTTTTCAAAATCACCCACCCCCTCAAAGTTAAATGGTCCACCCCTTTTTGATAGGGTAATATTGGAAAAATGTTAAATATTGTCTGGCTCTCCCATCCAGTCATTACAATGTAAGTGTGTATATAATAAGTTCAGGATTTTGACAGATTTATCAATCACACTATCTGTTCAATCTTTGAAAGGTTGCTTTCTATGATGAAGAAAGAGAAATAATGGCATTGTGTAACAACCCTTGGATAACAGCACTGCAGTATGCCTTTCACGACATCAATAACCTGTATCTTGTGATGGAGTACCACCCTGGTGGCGACCTGTTGTCGTTGCTAAGCAAGTATGATGATGTCCTGGAGGAGGATGTTGCGCGGTTTTACCTGGCAGAGATGGTCGTGGCTATTCACAGCCTGCATGTGTTAGGTTATGTGCACAGGTAAACTTTGTGACTGTTCACATTTATTAATGTTGACATGAACGAATTGCATTGCGAGGCAAAATGACAGCCATTGCTAGGCGGGAATGACGACGTTCTGTCTGGGAAAAGGACCGTTAAACGCTCAACCTGAATCCGTTGTAAGTATTTGTACATGTAGCTACTAACAGTAATCCTAGCCTACATGTACATGTACACCAGCAGGTGATTCCGCAAGAGCTAATTAAAAGCAAATAGCTTTGCTTTAAATAACACTCCCAGAATCTCCTCACCTGACCAGAGCTAAAAGAGTAATTTATCGATGACTGTTTTTGACCGACAAACAAAGGCATTGGGGAATTATTAAGACGAAATCCATTTTGTTAAACATGGCTGCCACCTCTCATGACTCAACCAATTCACGGGAGGAAACTCAAGGCGGAAAGCAATTTAAGGATTGTGGAGTTATATTATTTGGTGAATACCGTTAAGGTACGGCTCATGAATGTCTAGTTTAAATTAGTGCCTATAACGCTTAGCCAATTTCTTTTTTTCGTAGTACAGGATTTTTGTCCACTGGCCAGAAATATTACTCGATTTTCTAATGGATTTCGTCTTAACATCATGTTATGCACCTTGAAGTCAATCTAGAAATCACATCATTTATATACTACATAACTGTACACTAACAGTCATGTATATGTATGTAGTTCACAAACTTACTGTCTTTTTTATTTCTGTTTGCCTTCTTACAAGGGATATCAAGCCAGACAATGTTCTTGTTGATCGGACTGGACACATTAAATTGGCTGATTTTGGTTCCTCGGCCAGGCTTTCAGCAGACAAGAAGGTAAATTTAATTACACAGTCACATTGAATTTTCCTCAAGACATGATGTACATGACTTGTATGGTCACCAAATGAAGTGAGTTGGACTCCAGATCAAGTGGGTTGGGTTCGAGCACTGATCAGAGTCATTGTGTTGTGTTCTTGGGCAAGACCCTTTACTCTCACAGTGCCTCTTTTCACCCAGGAGTAAATGGGTACCGGTGTGTTGTCAAGGTAACCTGACAAAAATACTTTGAGTTACCTGTGCTGGACTGGCATCCCATGTAAGGGAGCAGCGATACTCCTAGTCGCTACAATGTATGGAAACCGCAGTAGCAAGTGCCGGACCTGGTAAGCCACCAACACTTCCGCGTCTGGGCGTTATACCGTCAAGGCTTGTTGTTAAACCTTTAACCTATTGTGCGATTGCTTCAACGTAGGTCCACAGTAAGATGCCTGTGGGTACCCCTGAGTACATTGCTCCAGAAGTATTGACCAGTATGGATGGGTCAGGAGGGCCGTATGGCGTGGAGTGTGACTGGTGGTCACTTGGCGTCGTTGCTTATGAGATGCTGTGTGGACAGACACCTTTTGAGGCTGACTCTGTTGTAATAACATACAGCAAAATAATGAATTACAAGGTAATGAAATGTCAGTATTAACAACTTCCCTAAAATTTGAAACCAGGAAAAGTTAGGGCTAAAACAGACATTTCAAGATACACTGTTTTTTTCAGCCTAAAGGTGGAGCTGAGAAGATCTCAAATGATTATAGTTATACTGCTCAGAGATAAGTGAACCTATTCTCGTCCCCAGAGGCCACGGTCCAGGCCAGCCTTAATCCTCAAAACCGATTGGCTGGTAAAACAAATAAAGATGACGAGAGAAAATTGGGTCTGACCAGAGGAAATGAATGGATGAATAATTAGTCTGAATTTCAGCCGTCTCCTCTGTCACTTACTCACTCTCTCGGGAGTACAGAGGAGACGGCTGAAATTTGAAGGCTATCAGTATGGTCGTTGAATGAAATTAATAGTAATTTCAGCAGTCACTGTGGTACATCTACAATGTACACTAACAGAGTGGTTGATTCCATCCGCTGTTCCAGATCTGGTCAAATTGTATGACGCTACTGTAGGATTAAACATTTCTTAATTTTATTTTACTGTTATTGTAGACCTCCCTGCAGTTTTCTAAGGATGCTCAGGTCAGCAAGAGTGCCAAGGATTTAATTCTCAATTTGTGCACTGATAGCACAGCAAGGATTGGTTACGAAGGTCAGGTTTCTCATCAGTTCTTTAGTGGCACTGAATGGAACAAGCTGCAAGAAAGTAAGTCAAACCTTACAGTCAGTGGATACATGTAGACCTTTCTCCAAAATGGCCGCCGCAAATTCAAAATGAGTAAAATTAAACTGAGCGGAAATCAATACCAGCACCTGAAAGACCACCTATTGTTTGGTAATCGTGCAAAGTTTTGTTAGGTTAGGTTCTACCTGAGTTGAGAAAACGGAAGTTGAAAACTGGAAAATTTAGAGACGTTTGTATGACTGGGGGGGGGGGGGGGGGTATGGCGTATACCCCCAGTAATACAAACGTCTCTAAATTTTCCAGTTTTCAACTTCCGTTTTCTCGAATCAGGTAGAACCTAATTCCTAACAAAACTTTGTATGATTACCAAACAAGAGGTGGTCTTTTGGGTGCTGGTATTGATTTTCTGCTCAGTTTAATATGAATTTGCGGCAGCCATTTTGGAGAAAGGTCTATTGACCACCCACGAGTCACAAAAAATGGTCATAAGATGGTGACCATATTGAAGGGTCAAAATAAATTGACTGTAAAAAGGTGGTCATATTAATGAGGTGGTCATGTAGCAGGATTCTACTGTACAACTATAGACTGCAATTAATGTCTGAGTCAAATCCAAGCTACACGATGTAGGTGTTTGCCGGGAGGGAGGATCAATTACATGATTGTACAGGTATTCCGATCTGTTCGTGTGACTGGCACATTCCATATATGGGCATCTGAACATTACATTAATTTGTACGTAATACATGTACAGTCGAACCTCCTAGGCCTGTAAGTGGACACCCACAAAGTGTCCGCTTACGAGAGGTGTCCGTTAGTGGAGGTTCAATTGTACAGTGTATATTAAGTTAAAACAGTTTCAACACATCTATTGAATATAATGTAAATGACGCATGGCACTCTCAGTCTGAAACCAAGTCAATGGGGAATTTCTTATATCCAGTTGCCTTGTCAAAACTTGTAAGTTTATATGCTGATGGCATCACTCGGGGGTAAAGTCGCAGGTTCTTCAATTTTCTGCCCCTCTCCCCCACCTCCCATTCAAAATACATTTTTAACCCCTCTTTGTGCTTGTTCCAGCTGTTCCCCCGTACGTACCAAATTTGGATGGTGCAGCAGACACGTCGCATTTCGACGAATTTGAACCTGAGAGTCCTGATGCAACAGCTCACTTGGAGAAGTACAGCTTAGCTCACGAGGAAAGGGATTCGCTGGCAAAGACCTGCCATTTGTCGGCTTCACGTTCTCCAGGAATCTCGCCATTAATCTCCCTTTCTCTCCTAGAAAGTAAGTGGCTGTAAAATAATTCAATGAAAAAGAATGTGAAAATGGCCGCGCGAACGCGCCCCGCCCCCAATTTTCGCGCGTAAAATTTTGACGCTGGCTTTCAATTCACCCTCTCGCTCGACGATCTTTATAGGTACTGAGTAACCTTCTTTGTAGGGACTGCTCGTGTGGGCCTGTTGTGAACAAAAATCATGTGACTGTTCTACGTGACACGTATCTCTATTCATAATCCATCATGTTTTCTCGCGCGCGATTTTGGTCTATATACGTCACCAGAAACTTAAAGTAATAAGCTTCTGACGTCACGTGATGCAGCCAAAACTGGGGAATATTATAAACAATAAAATTTGGCGCGAAAATATGCACGGATATTTGTCCTTGGAGATTATCTGTTCCTCGAAGTTCAAAATTTTCTTCGAGCTTCGCTCTCGGAACAGATAATCTCCAAGGACAATTATCCGTGCATACTTTCGCGCCAAATGGAGGTTATTGTTTATATATTTTCGAATTTTGAGGATATGTCTACCCAGTCTATGGTTTGGGATTTTTACCGATTATATTTCGGCGAGATTTGGGATTAAACTCGTAATCTGTTTTCTTTATCTGCCCAGATCCGGAAGTCTTCCGAACTCCCCCATGTCGACGGGAATGCCACCGAGCCGTCTGGAAAGAAAGCTTACCATCAAGCCAAGGAATTGAAGGATGCTCGGCAGTCTTGCAACACACTGAAGGACGAAAGTGTATGCATGAAAAAGAGCTTGGAGGATCTGCAAACTGCGCTTGAAGACAAAGAGAAATCGCTGCGGAATGCTGAGTATGAAAGAGACCTGCTTGAAAAGGAGAAAGTGCTTTATGACACACAAGTCAAGGTATGCCGAAGATCGAAGGATTTCGACTGCTGAAAAGTTGTGACTTCACCATTGCTTTCAACTCAGAGCATTTTAAAATTAGCAGAATTTCGAAATTATAGAGGCATATTTTCTAGAAAAGCGAAGATACTGTATAGTTCGCTTACGTTTGCCTAAGTTTTCAGGCAGACTTTTCTCGCGGTGATGGCGGGAATACAAGTTTATTATTGTGGCCGGCTACCGCCATGCAAAGAGGTTTTCATCTTAAGCTTTTAACAGGTTATCACTTGTAATTATTCTGTTTCGGAAAACGTTCGGTTTACGAAACGTGCCGACTTTAGCCCGAGAAAATCACCCTACAGCTGTTACGGGCAGGAAATAGCAGGATAGGAAAACGTAACGCGCGGTGGGCCATTTTTTCCCGCGCATTTTTCCCTGGAGTTCTTAATATCGTTGACCTTCACTGCAGTGGCTAACTGGCTTACTGGCAGTTTGGAGGGTGGGTTAGACAGAGTTCATTTTACACTGTGTGACTGAGTGCCCTGTCTCCGTTTCGCTGTCGGGTTCCAAGTCTTCAAGACAACTTGATTCAATAACGTAAATCTCCCGCCCAATTAAAGTCTCGATCTTTATGTGTCGCTGTCGGAATTTGGCCTGAAACCCTGTTGAATGTCGCAAATTAATGAAAACCCCGGCGTGAGTGCTGTCGCAAGCCCTCTGACTAAAAATGGATTAACGTTGCTGAATTCTCCTTCGAATAACAGGACTTGCAGAGACGTCTGGATCTCGAGAGAGCAGAGAGGAACAAGACAGATTCCGTCACTCTTAAACTGCTATCTGAACTGAAAGAGGACGGCGAAAAAGCGAATGAACTACGAGACCAGGAAAGCAGGTTAGCTGATAGATAGATGTAACATAAACCCTGCTTATTGAACTCAAAACAATTCCTCTTGCGTGATTTCGGCCCACAAGCCCAGCCTCGGGAAAACGGTTTGGAGGGCAGGCAGTGCGTTTATGTGGATTGCGTTTTGAGACGCGCGGTCTTGGCTCGCGCGAATAACACTGACACAGCGCTTTGTGATCTCCCGCTCGCTTTACGCTTCCCATAAAAAAAAAGTTGTTTGAGAGAACAGACAGAGGAGAGAGTTGTATTCTAAAATCCTGTTAGCAGGGACTAAAGAAGTCACAACATATCTTACTTAGTATAATTAAACAAACGTCTTTATTCTCACGCTCAATTCATCATTCCCACCCCCGTGCGTGAGAGAAACGTCTTGACATTACGACCCGAAAAAATTCCATACTGATGACGCAGCTTTTGAAAAATGCAAAATATTGTATTCTTCTAACAGGTTGCCCTTTTTCACTGCAAAAGAGGGCTGCTTTTTATAAAAGCATGTCTGACGAATAGTGAATACTTCATCAGCATTTTAACTGCCAACCCTTTATTTTTGCGCAGAGAAAATCTCGAGGACCTTCAACAGATCGTATCCCAGTTAGAAAACGATCGCTTTATCGCCAGTAGACGCGCCCAAAGACTGGAAGAAGAACTGAAATCGCAGGAAAAGGTGAGAAGAACAATTAAATGAAGTCTCTAATATAACGAGCCCTGCGATTATAACGAACCTCCCGATCCCTCCCGATATAACGAATCCCGCTGGTTTTCAACTGTGTCGTAAAACCAAAACCAAGTAATTACAATGGCCAATCACAGCAAACGTAAAGAACGCAATGAGAACTCGAAGCCGAAATACACGTGACCGGGGCCAAGCGCGGGAAAACGCGTGCGACTGGTTTTGGTTTTGCATCTGATTGGTTGAGAAGGTGGCGCGGGTCAATCACAGAGCGTAGTCAAGCAAAACCAAAGCAATTCAGCGATTACTTTCGACACTCAATTGAAAACCGCTCCATAACGAAGCTCCCGATTTAACGAATCCCATTGTAATGAGACTCGCGATATAATAATGAACCCCTCATGCAGGTTTTAACGAGCTTCCCCACCGGTAATAACGAACCTCCTGATAAAACGAACCCCATTGCATGGTTATAACAAATCTCCCGATATAACGAACCATGCCGGTTATATCTGTTCTGTCTTACAGCTTCTTGAAGTCGGCAAGAACCGAATCAACGACCATCAAGCTAGAATGACAAAGGTAAAGTCCTCTGAGAGTTTCCTATCATTTTCATTTTTGAAAATCAAGGAATTTTTCATGTACAAAGTTTTAAAGGCGCTGTTACATTACTTGCTTCGTGCAATGTGGCTCGAAAAAGCTGAAAGAAATCAGACCGGGTCTTGGCCACTCAGTGACTCTAAAACTCAGAGACCACTGATTAAACTTAAAGCAGATTAGCGAAAAGATAACGTCTGTTAATATTAAAACACTTACAGACTGCTCACGAACGTGGCCTCGCGCGAAGACGAATCTCGGTGCAGCGCGTGTGCGTGAGTTACAAATGTAGGCTCGCGAGACTCGCGCGTGAATTACGCACGGAAAAATCAACACGATTCATTTATTCAAGTATACTGTAGTGTACCAATGGTATGATTACGATTTTTCGCGATTTATTTTTATTAAGATGAATGATGAAGCCAAGAGAAGCATGGTGGAATGGCAAGAAAAACTCGACAAAGTCACCAAGGACAGTGAAGAACGGATATCGGAACTGCAACAGAAGTTAGCTAAAGTAAGAACTAAAACATTGCATGAACGAAAACTAACATAATTTGTAGCGTGTATTTTGTGGTAAAAAGATAGAAAAGCTATTGAAACGGCACAGACTGTCTGATGGCGGATATGTTTTTGTTTTCAGTCCTTACAGTCGAACCAAGAGGCAACCGAGTTGTTGGAAAATGTGAGGAAGAGCAAAGAGGAACTACATACAGAACTAGAAAAGCTACAGGTTTGGTTTTAACAAGCCCCACCCCGCTTATAATGAGCCGGCAACACGAGCTAACGCTGTCTCCAGATCGAAAATGAAACTCCAAGTAATAATACTACCTCTTTGTTGACTGATAAAGCGGTATAGACCGTATCACATCAGTGTAATAATAAATAAGATCATTCTACACTACTTGTTCGCCACGACTGAATAATCATTAAGCACAGAGTGACGTGTTTGAGCCACAGACGGCAACCGGAAGGCGAATGTTATAATACGCGCCAAAGAATAGAACGCATACAAAAATATGCAAGCATATTGTCGTGCCACAGGTCTTTTCATGATTCTACTGAATTGTCGAAACTTCATCATCAAGAAGCGTGTATTTACTAATATTTTGTTCTTCTTCGTGATGTTTGCAGAAGTCAAGAAAGTTACCAGGCTCGATAGAAGTGGAGGGAAAGGTAGGCTTTGTTTATAATTGATCGGAAGCGAATGTACTGAGAAAAAGAAAGAAGACTGATAAAAAAAAGTTACTCCGCTTCGCTGCTGTATTTATTTATGTATGGATCACAGAAAGAAAATGTGTGTCTCTTGCTACTGCATACTGACCGCGTGAAAATCACACAGAGAAAAGGTTAGGTACTGATTTGGAATTGTAATCAACGATTATGAAGACCTGTTGCATGCAGAGACATCAGCCTTTTATTTTATATGTATTTTTACCTTTAGCGCTTTACACCAACAAGGAGATCAGACAGTGTAGTGGTAGGACTTAGGAACAAGGAAGAGTTAGCACAGGAGATATTCAGTCGCATCATGGTAAAGAGATAGGACAGAAACTTTATGTAGTGTTGTTAGAGTAGCTAGCTGGCGTTTTCGTAACTCAGGGTAGATGCGAGTAAGATAATAGTTAGAGTAGAATACTGTAAAGTTCTGAAAGTAGCAACCCTCTAAAGGCGATATTGGGGTTGTACCATAGCATTGTGATTAGAAACACAATGAGAAAGATATTATTCAGTCAGTGACACAAGCTACTCGGAAGAAAGAACTGATTCCGAATTCTCCCAACAGGAGTCGAACATATGACCTTCCGCACACCGGTCGGATGCTCTACGTAGTTATATGGCATTAGCTTCCCACAAGTCTCCTGTAGCTCAGTGGTAGAGCGTCCGATCGGTGTGCGGGAGGTCATAGATTCGACTCCTGTTAGCAGGGACTGATTAAGACGGATTCCGCTCAACGTTCGAGCAATAAGTGCAACAAATTAAGTTACCAAAAAAAATACTCATAGCATGGTAACATTTTGAACACAGTTAAGAAGAAATTATCGATAAATTAGCTCCCAAACTGACCCCGCGAGAGAAGTCATTACATATTTTAATTAAAAAGACGCTTCATGTCAGTTCAAAACAAAATGGCGTGCGTTTTTATAATTTTTTTACGAGGTTTGACATTAATTTTCTCGAGAATGCTTGAGAATTTAATTGCGGGGTCACTTGGAGAAGTGAATTAAAGTTATATGTTTCAAATAGTATTCAAAATGTTACCTTGCTAGGAGTAGTTTTTTAGTAATTAATTTTTGCACTTATTGCTGGACGTTGAGCGGAATCCGTCTTAACTCAAAAAACGCTTTTCTTCTTTTCTCAGTCTTGCAACAATGCTCCACTGAAGTGTGCGGTGGAAGAAGATAACAGTGTGCGAGAGCGATACAGAGAGAAGTCGGCAGAAGTGCGAAAACTGCAAAGTAAAATCATGGTAAGCTGCGGTAAATTTTTTACATTTATCGCATAGACTGCAAAACAGTATTTTTTTTCTCGAGATATCGATGCGTGACTACGCGCAAATATTTCAGCGTCCCACCTCAATCCTACTCGTAATTTTCACGCTCGTTCCAGATCGTTTCGGGCCGTCGCGTTTCGCTAACTCGCGCTAAAATACGGATTTTTTGGCAGTCTAAGCTGCTCGAGCCCTAAGAACGTTTCAGCGAAGAATCTTTTGAAACCACTAAAAAAAAAATGTGCATGTCATTCTGGCCTGAAAATTACTGTGAAATCAGCGCATTCAAACATCAATGTCCACGTTGCGCCCTCTAGTGTTTCTAAAAATGACATTGACAATTCTGTTTTTCGTTTCTCTTTAGGATCTTGAGGATCAATTATTCCAACCCAGAGAACACAAAAGAAGCTGGAAAAGATGCTGCGAACAAACAGGCTCAAGAGGAAAAATTACAGGTAACATTTGGTCTCAAAAATCCATCTGCATCCTTAATTTTACATTCCGTTTGCCATAGCAAAAAAACATCTGCGCTCGTTCCAAAGTGGACCACACTGCCGGAGCTTATCCCAGTTTCCGTAGCATGAAGCGACTAGGAGTATTGATACTCCCCCTGGATGGGATGCTAGTCCAACGCTCTTTAGAATCATTAGCTCACCACGTCTCCCCCCGTTTTCGTACAATATTTGATGCATTTCTTATTCGTCCTGTTTTTTCTTTCTCTTTCCGTCTCATCATTTATTTTTTCAATGTTATCAGGAAACAGAGAAAGAGCTGGACACATTGGTCGCGCTACAAGAGACAGTTGGAAAATACAAACAGCAGACTGGAGAGCGAGTTAGAGGAAACGAAAAAACTCATGGCGTCAAGAGATCAGGTCAGTGGAGCCGGAGAGGCCTAGAATGAGAATACACGTACACTGCACTTCTATTAATAATAAAGTAGAGAGGTTTTCAATTGTGCGTGCCGTCAGAGGTAATCCGGAATTGCTTTGGTTTTGCTTTACTGCGTTTTGTGATTGGCTTTAAAAAAAAAACTCGCGCCACCTACTCAACCAATCAGATGCAAAACCAATCGTGATTTGGTCACACGCGTTTTCCCGCGCTTGGCGCCGGTTACGTGTATTTGCTTGGAGTTTTCGTTGTATTTTGTTCTGTTGTTTGCGTTCGTCGTGATCGGTCATTTTGATTGCTTTGGTGCTTTACGACACTCAATTCCTATTAAATTATCTCCTTTTTTTCATGAAGAAAATCGATGCCTTGACTGGAAGGTGCCGGACTCTAGAAGAAATGCTTAAAGAAAACGTCGACCTCAGCAGAAGAAGCTCAGAGGCAGATAACGGGAGTAGCAGCAAATCGTAAGTATAGTTCATCCCACGGCAATACCCCAGACGTCCCCCAGACTCGTCTCCAGTCGTCCCTAATAAGACGCGAGTGAGGGTGACCGCGTCTTACATTTTTCTGACTGGTAACAAGTCAGCCACCTTTCTACCTTACACCATCACGTTCGATGAAAAAATAATTACTTCCAAATCGGAGAATAATTATAATTTACTAAAGTAGAAAAACACCAAGGAGGTAATAAACCAAACAAAGATGGTTCTGAAAAATTTAGGCTCAATTTTTCACTATTTTTAGATATTTTATTTTCTTCACAAATTAAACTCTTTATTTACTCATATGTCCAAATCTTTGCCTAAGATTGTTAGGAAAGAAGCATTACGCAATAAGTGAAACACAGCTAACGATTTCCATGTATTTGTTTCAGCGCCATTAATGAAGCAGAATTGGAGAGGTTATGCGAGGAAAGAGAAAGAATTACGAGGAAGCTCACAGGGCTGGAAAGTGATTTGAAGATACAGCAACAGGTGTGAAAAATACTTTTTGTATTTGAGCACTTCTTGGAACGCGTGAAGAATAAGTGTGTATTACAACTGTATGTAATGATGCGTGATATCGTTAAGGCTTGCTCCAAATCGATCGTTTTCATTTTTATGACGTGCTTTTTCTCTGAACCACGAGCACATTGGTTTCCTGATACTCTGAACATATTAACAATGCGCGAGTTTTTTTTTTTCCCCTTTCCGAGCAAGCGCCAGTTTATGCGTGTGCGACGCGCGAGTCAAAATGGCTGGGAAACGAGGGGGATCGTTCCTCTGCCATACACGCGCGTCACGCGCGCGAGTGCTTTATTACATGTTCACTCGCTCGTCGAACACTAGGCTCGATTTTCCAAAACGGCTGGAAATAGAGCCAAGTCGAACACGAGATTATTGATAAATTCGTGCACCGTCTTCGTGAACCGTTCGTGCATACTTAAAACGATCGACCTGACGTCTATAAAGTCTATACGCCTTCCAAAGGAAAGAAAAGAGTTAACACAAACCAATGATCAACATCGAATATCTCCTCACAATACCAATACATTGTCAAGCAGACAGGTGATGAGAATAAAGAAAATCATCAACTAGAGAACTAACAGTAAAAGAAACGTATGAAGATCAGCAAGTAGTCTCAGTTGTTATATTTATTGATGGGATTTTGACGTTTCAGAAAAACTGTTCTGTGGAGAAACAACTTGAGGATGCGGAAAGTAAAGTGAAACAGGTAAAGCAGGTTTCCCACTTAGTCCAGTTTCTGTCATTCTTTTGTTTGAGGTTTCATACTTAATTTATTGGAAGGAGGGCGCTAAATCTAATTTTTACGGTAGCTCAAAAGTTTTCTGTATGACTAATAGTTAATGCATGTGAATTGAATCGTCAGCTGTCAAAGGACATGGAGAGAAAGGTAGAAGACCTGGAGACGCAACTAAACGAGGTAAGAGATCGGTGATTGATCAACGTCTTGAGTAATCGTATTCTGCGAGCAGGCTCTATGGTTGTTTCTAGCTATTCCCTGAACGGAAAGCTTGCTCGCAGGCTAAGGCAATCACATCTCTTGGCACCTTTACTTACATTGTACTTAAAGCAGTCGGTCTTTTTTCCTCAGATTCTTGGCGCGAGCGAAAATGTGTTATGATATAAATTAGTTTATTTTTCCTTCTTGCCCGCGCTTCTCGCGGCCAGAATAATTAGGAAAGAGAGTCAGCAGTTAACGTCTATTCTTTGTGCAGGTTTCGACGGAGTGTTCTACACTGAAAAGCGCTAAGAAGGCACTGGAGGAGACTATTCTAAACTCGAGGTAATAGCAGTCAGCTCTCTCTAATAACGAACACTTCAGTTAAACGTTGACCTGGATTACTCCCTTCCGCATTTCATCTTCATATAAATTGGATACCTCTAAACTGGACAGAAAGAGTCGGTCCCTAGCCTGGTCGTTTTCTAACTCTTCCAGTTAGGAAAGAATCCAATAAACTAGGTACTATGAAACAAAAAAGTGTATATACTGTCCTTGATCAGAAAATCCTTGGCAAGTTCTTCAGCGTAGGTGAGATTAGAAGCGATTATTTTTCTTTTAGTTTAGCTTGAAGTGCTTTACATGCATGTAACGTGCCCCAAAAATTGATCTGCTAAATAAATCCGCTTTAGTGTTTACTAAAATAGAATTACATGTAATCAAAACTATAACAAAATTCTCGAATCTGATTGGTTATCAGCAGGCGCGATTTGAGCACTAATAGGACAGTGTACGCGTCATGCTTGTAATTGGACGATGTAATAGGACAGTTTACACGTCATGCTTGTAATTGGACAGTGTAATTGGACAGTACGCGTCATTTGCGCGCGCTGTCCTTTGCTCGTGCATGCATCTCGGTCAAAAACAAACTTGATTATTATGTTTTATTCATGTTTAACGTCTTTTCCTCAAATTTTGTTATAGTTATGATTAATTGGTAAAGCGCGGGAGTCCGATTTGTTAATCACGAGTATGATTACAGACAGAATTGGACGACACGAAGTCCTATTACCATTATTAATACTGACACATTTGTGTATATTTTGTAGAATGAAATAGACACCAGAGAATTCGAGTTAGAACTGAAGGTAAGTCCACCAAGCAAACAAGGTACTTTTTCTCTCCTGGGGCGAGTAATCACGCTACTACTCATCTTCATTGGCGTTTTATAAACTATAAGTAAAAATAAAAGAGCACATTGTGTCATTCTCCCTCTTTCAAACCTCAAACTCGTTTTCTCGGCCTTTTATTTCCTTTCATGTGCAAGAAAGTGCGTTCCATGTATAACATTTTAGTCGATTTAATCGAGTTTGTGTTGGTTCTAGGCCTCTGCCAGGCAAGACAAGATTACAAGAGCTATGCAGGAGAATCGCTCAGAGGTAAGCCTGATTATGTTCTGTCCTCTGTCCCCGCTTTATTTGGTAACAGGGAGTTTCAAATTTTACATGGTCTGACATTTAAATTGTAGTATAACGTCCAAAACGAGTCGTTAGATGCTGCGGTAGTTATTTGAAGAAAGGTTGTAAATTTCGGGATATCGTCAGGAACCAAAACTTTTTTTTCTGTGTTTGCGTTTGCAAGAGGGAAACGTTTCATAACGAGTGAGGAAGACGGGAAATTTGTCCGACTAGTCGCTTGCTTTGCTTTTACTCTATTTTGGAGACCCCCTCCCTCCCCCCCCGGAGTTAAGCGCCGGCCTGATAAGCCACTAGGCTTGTAGACTAAGACAGACTTAAAGGGACACTGTCCTGATTTTAGCATGATTTTGGGAAAGCTCAGAAACATATCTAGATCATAGGAAGTTGAACAATAATGGTTTAATTTTGTAGAATAGTACTCAACAAATGACAGGAACCCATTAGGAAGTGAGGATGACTAACGACAGCGAGGATGGAAATGGATTGCAATATGGATTTTTGAAAAAACGTCAGGATGTCAGTTTTTCAAAGTTTCAAATTTGACTCGGAAATCTTTGAAATTTTCCAAAAATTTTGTTGCAGTATGGAATTTCTTGAATAAATTGCTTTTTATCATTTAGTTAGAGTTTACTAAGTTCTTATTTGATAGATTTAGGGACCATTTCGTGCATTTATAACAGTTTTGAGCAAATACGCCGGGACAGTGTCCCTTTAACTTTTTAATTTAAAGAACGTAAAGAGACTCAAAACGACAAGTTTGCAATATTATGCTTAAGTACCACTTATTTCTATTTCGTTAACAGGTTGTTCAAGAAATGCACGTGCAACTTAGTGAATTGTCCGATCGGTGCAACGAATTACTCTCACAAAACAAGGTATACCTCCTTTCATCAAGTTTTAAGACTCCGTATATTCTATAAAATAAATAGTGAAACGATTTAGGAAACGATTTTGTGGAATGTCGTAGAAATAACCGAAAAGATTCGTATTCTTGTTATCCATTTATAAAATTGTGCGAGCGCTTCGAAAGTTTCCTTGTCAACATGTTTTCCCGCGCTTAGCATCGATAACATTTTTCCCGCGTTTGGCACCGGATACACGTTTTTGCTTCAATTTTTTTCCGTTAACGTTTCCTCGCAATATTCAGGAGCTGGAAAAGAAGATCGAGGAACTCACAGAAGAAAGTTGCGATCTTAAGATGACGAAAGAGAAACTTGAAGATGAACTGAACGAAAAGAAGAGAGCAGCAGAAGGCAGTGAATTTGTAAGTGCAATCAAAATCTAAATTCTCCTTCTTTTTCATACATTTTCTATAATTCTCCTTGTAAGAGAATTACCTAAATTTAGTGTGTCCTTCACAATCCGTCTTAATCTTCTCCATTCTTAACCATCCTTGTTCCTGACTTAAAATATCGTGACTATCATCCACTTTTCTCTGTTGAGAAACTAGAGCCCTATGTTTTATCTCTGTTCATAGACTAACTCGATGTTGAAGTCTACCTGCTCTATGCTGGAAAACCAAGTCGAGGAGCTGGAGATTATTAATGAAGACTTTGAGGAGAAACAACTTCAGTGGAACTTAGCAAGGTACTATTTTTCTTCAGGGTTGCGAAAATGGTGGTATGGTCAAGAAGGGGTGATTTTGAGAGAGAACAGACTGTAAGGAGTCTAAATTCGCGCGACGAATACTCTGAGAAAAAGATGAAGACTGTTTGCAGTCTATCACGACGTTTTTACCTTGCACATCAGATTGGCTAAACTATAAGACCGCGCGGGCTTGCTCATATTATCAGCAGAGACAAGCTCCCCGGCTAATCGGTCACGGTGATAAAGCGCTAGATGCAACGCAGCAACTCTCCGTGCGGTAGTATTCTCTTTGAATAAAATCCTTTATTTTCTAGGAACGAGTTGGAACAGAAAAGAGAGAAAAGTGATTGTGAACTTGTGGAAGCTCAGCGCTCCTTGGAACAGGAGAAGACGGCACGGTAGGACAAGAAACAATACAGCATAATTGCTTTAAACTTACAGTGCTAAACGCGAATCCGTACACACGTGTGTGTTGTAATGCGAAAATGTACATTATTTATACGATAAAAAACGGAGATCGTTTTTACAAAAAACGCATATTTTCTACGCTTTCCAAAGTAGAGATTTTTTTAAACCAAGATTTGTCGTCTTCGTTTAGATGGTAAAATCGAACGTTTTTAAAATTGATCTCGCATGCGCATTCACTAGATGTAGAACGGTAACGATTCGAAAATGTTGCGTGAACGGAAAAGGTTTTAACTAAGTTTGTTTTGGATTATGTTGTACAGCTCTTGTGCTGACGAGAAAGTGGCCAAGCTGCAAGAGGCATTGAAGGAAGTGCAAAAGACGCATATCAAGGAAGTTGACGAGATGAACGCTCAGTTGGAGAGACAAAGAGAGCGATCTGAAGAGCTCACGGAAGCGGTAAGCTCCAGTTAGCAGAAACTACCATTTCCATTTGGACTCCGGCTTCGAGCGTTGGCCGGGATCAATTTAATAGCGAATTCATATTAGAAGACGGGAAACTCGTCTCAGACGAAATTCTGTCTGACAGAATTCCGTCTAATATGAATTTAAGGACGGTAAAATTAGACGGATAAATGACTTAGAGCCGTCGGAGACTAGGATGAGTATGTGGCCAGGTTACATTTCTATCCTAGAAGCTATTGCTAAATTTCCAGTTCCAGTGTGTAGCAAACAGGAAACGCCAGTTTTCCATCTGATTTTCCCGTCGTTTTAGACGGGAAAATGGAGGGATAAATTTAAGACGGGAAACTCGTCCTACACCGGATTCATATCAGACGAGTTTTCCGTCTTAAGACGAGTTTCCCGTCTAAGACGATTTTCCGTCCCTAATATGAATTCGGCTATTCTGTTGTGTTCTTGGAGGAGATACTTAACTCACACAGTGCTTCTTCCCATCAGGAGTAAATGAGTCCTGCCGAATTGTCAGGGCAACGTATAACAAAAATGCTGTCAGTAGTATCTAGTAGCGATACTCGTAGTCGCTTCATGCTATGGAAACCGGAGTTAAACGCCGGCCTGATAAATCAACTAGACTTGTAGACAGACTTTAACCTTCTTTAACTCTTTTCAATTCACCTTAGTTGACTCACTAAAGGGTTCTACTCTCTCACTGATATTTTCAAATTCTGATTAATCCCTACAGCTCAGCGAAGCAGAGACGAAATCTGGAATGGCACACCTCGACATCAAATCCCTGGAGCGCAAACTTCAACTTGGAATCGAGGACAACAACAAGCTTCAGATCGAGGTGGAGCGACTCAACAGTCACACGTCCAAGCTGAAGGCCAGTAACTTTGAGTTAAACCAGAACATCGAAGCAGCCTTGGAAAAATGCGATGAACTGATGTGTGAACGCGCCGCGCTAGCTGAGCAGATGGATCTGATGGAAGCTTCGCACGCCGAGGAACGCCTGAAACTGGAGGCGACTAAAACGCAACAGACTAAGCTGATAGACTTCTTGCAGTGCAAGGCTGAAGGCCAGGCACCGAAGAAGAAAAAGGTAGGTACTAGTATATTAACCCTTTCACTATTGGAGTCAAACCTTCGGTCAATAAATGTGGTTGTAACTTTTAAGTCCGTGGATGAAACCCTTGTATGTGACCATTCAAATGAAAGCTATTGAGCAGTACTTTCATGTGGTACTGTTTGTTATGCTGTACAAGGTGGTTCTAACTTTTGAATCTGTGGATGAAACCCTAGTGTGTGACCATTCAAATGAAAACTACTGAGCAGTACTTTCATGTGGCACTGTTTGTTTTTTACAATTTTGCAAATCGAGATTCGAGTTTTTTTTCGTCAGTTTTCTGATAATAATACCTGCGATGTCGTTGCCGACAATGCCTGGGATGCGCTCTCATCGAATTTAATCCTATGCAATGCAATGTTAACCTGCGATCAGGCCCTCCTCTTCCTTGAGACTTCACTTGGTCACCCGCGTATTCCCGCTTGTAGCGAGTTCTCATTGGTTCATTGTGTTGTTTACGTTTGTTGTGATTGGCACTGTAATTGCTTTGGTTTTGGTTTTGGTTTTGGTTTTACGACACTCAAATGAAAACCGTTCTATTAAAACTTCATTTATAATAAAGAAAGATGTAAATGGAATGAGAAGTGAAACAACATCTTTCTCACTTAAAACTTCATTGTTTTCATGTTTGGTAGCTCATTGGCGGTGGTGTTAAGTCGTGGCGTAAGAAACCAGAGAACAGCATCAACGTGGTGCCACAGCAGTGGAGAGACTTGCAACAGGCGCTTGAGAAAGAAAGAGCGTCCAGTATGAAACTACAGACAGAAGTGAACAGGATTCGTCTGGAAATGCAGACTGCCAAAATGGAAGGTATCTAATCTATCTGACTAGAGCGCGACTACTGATATTCTAAGTACAGTGTACAGTCTAAGCTCCCGTAAGCGGACACCCTCGGGAAGCAGAAAAGTGTCCGCAACTGGAGCTGGCCGCTTACGGGAATGTGTAAATACAGAGTTTGTATGAGCTAGAGCTCAAACGGGGTTTTGTCAAGGCGGCCGTAAGTAGAGCTGTCCGCTCAGATAGCTTCGACTGTATTTATTTCTTGCTCAAAAAGGGGGGGGGGGGGGGGGGGTTAATAGGGGATTTACGGTATTTTGAAGTTCCCTTCAATTTGAAAGCAAATTTGTACCTCGCAAAAAATGACAAAAGTTTTTTGTTTCATTTGCTGCAGCTGCGCATTGGAAATCACAGTATCAAAACGTTGGAAATGCCACACCCAAACCGGCCCAGACTTACGCGGTCGTTTCAGCGATCCAACAGTCCGCCTAGCAACCAACCGAGTCCGTTAACCGCCCAGAACCAGTCGAAGAATGCTAAAAATGCTACTCCGGCCGGACGAGGCACATCACACAGGCCCAAGGAAAGAATGCATCATAACATACCACACAGGTAGGATGCGACAAATGCTTGGTTGGTGTGACTGTGACCGTAAGCGAGTTTGGCTGTGTTCAGTCAACTCTCGTTATAGCGGACACACTCGGGACGTAGTTTGGAGTCCGCAAAAGCAGGAGTCATTTTCAGTCAAACCTATATAGCTTTCGCCGAGGGGAGGGGAGGGGAGGGGACATTGCGTCTCACCTTCAAAAGTATGATTTGTTTTCTTTTTCCAGATTTGTGAATGCCCTCAACATGCGCGCTACCAAGTGCGCCACTTGTCTGGATACTTTGCATTTTGTACGACCCTCGTCTCGTTGTGCTGGTAAGTTTAATATTCATTTAGTTATTTAGTCGGTTGAAGTCACA